>CM061553.1:216411834-217611834 GCA_030864225.1 Capsicum baccatum var. pendulum
ATCAAATTGCCAAAATAACTCTTAAAATAACAGTTATCCCACCATTCAACACTTCATTGCTATAAAAAAACCAAAACTCCTAAACAAAAGCTTCAAAATTCAACACCATGATTGACGAAAACATCTGTCAAAAATGCCGAATAAAACCTCAACCTTTACTTCAAAATCAAACTCATTACATATAGAATTCTCATTTTTTAACTACTTAATCAATCAAATTTGAAAAAAAAAATTACTACATCACTACGAATCGATTAGCAAAGTAACCCATTCAAATGGATCTCAGAAACAACGAGCCCTTAACAGCTGGAGAAGAAGAAGAAACGAAAATGACATTTTGGGAGCAATGTTCTTGAAAGCGGGAGTTGGGAGAGAATTGAAGAGGAGTGAGAGAGTTTTTTATTTTTTTGATATTGAAATAAGTGGAAGGTGTTAGGTGTATTATATTAAATTCGCAAAGTTGTAAAAATGATGAAATGATCCCCTGACCGACGTGTCGGCCCCACTTTTTCAACTTTTCCCCATTTTTACACCCTAATTCTAAAAATTAAATAAAAAAAATAAATTTAGTGGGTATATATGGCAAAAATAGTTTTGCCAAAGTATGCTTTTGCCAATTTTTCCCTAGCAACTTCTTGAAATCATTATATGCAACTTTTGTTCTTCTTAAACATATGATGAATTCCAACTTATATGCAAATGTACATAATCGTCCAAGTAGTATAGTCTAGTTTAGTCCGGATATCGTACCCAAGAAGTTCATCCATCCATTCATTAGAGGGATAAGTCACTACTTATGACTGAAATAAGCTTAATCGACTGTGGTTACTCCCCGCCACGGCTTCTTGCCTCATTGGTTTCACCTTTAGGATGACCCACACTTTGAGAGAGTTAATTCTTCAAATTGTTACTCAACTTATGGAAGTATTTCATCAAAGTCTCTTTTGAATTTATTTGGACAATATTGTCACTCAACATGTAGAAATATCTTATTGAAATAACATTCAGTTTTTTTAAAAAAATATTGTCACTGAACAACACAAATATTTCCAACAGGGTGAAAACTAACAAAAAAGTTAATTTTTTAACGCAATTTTATTCATACATATTTTAAGCTATAATTTTAGATCAAATACCTATTAATTATATAAAATCTATTTAATCCATTTAGATGTATCTTTAATAAAATAAATTATATTTATGTAATTAGAGCAAAATGATGGTACAAGCTTTCGTTAAAAAGTGATATGTGTATCTTTTATTTTTAATGAAAGTTTATATATTCATCATTTTAGTTTTTTTTTTTTTTGGTTTAAAATCCACTCTAATCATAGAATTTGTTGTACAAATATGCAAAGTGAATAGTAATTATGCATTGCCGATATAATTTTTTAGGTTAATCTTTATTTTCTGTTAAGAGAAACTTCTTAAATATCAATTTTTTTTAATTGTAAACTTGAGATAGTATGTAGGAGAAAAAAAGAAGGAAGATGGTATGATTTTCTACGAAAATATTATTTTGGATTGCAGCTTCATTTTGCTCTAGTTATATGAATATAATTCATTTTATTAAAGATATAATTGAAATAGGTTAAATAAATTTTATATAATTAATGAGTATTTGATCTAAAAATAAAAGTTAATATATATATATATATATATATATATATATATATATATATATATATATATATTCAATAAAAATTTAACTTTTCTCTTAGTTTTCACCTTGTTGGAAATATATATGTAGTTCAGTCTTCAGTGACAATATTGTTCAAAAAATTAAAAAGTTACTTTAGTGAAATGTTCCTATAAGTTGAGTGATAACATTGTACGAAAAATTTTAAAGGTTACTATGAGATACTTTTATTAATTTAGTGACAATTTGAAAAATTAACTCCACTTTAACACAACACAAGAAACAAACACAATTACGACTAGCAAATACTAACAACATAAACTACGTACTAAGTACCTATTAATAGCTATTACAGATTGTTAAAAATATCCAACCCAACCACCCAACAAAAAATTCCAAAATATACAAAACTGCAGGAATAGCCTCAAAATAAAACGACTTTCAAGTTTTGACCTCAAATATAAAAGTTTTATGAAAATAACCTTCAGCTATTAAGTGATATATTTTTAGACAAAATTACTTCTGACCAATGGAGTAAATTACATAAATGATCCTCATAATGAATAACAACTCCTTGCTTATTCAGCTTTCAATTTTTTTTTCTCTTTTTAATTTTACGTTGATTTTTATTTTTTCTTTTCTCTTTTTATTTTTGATTTTTCTCAACCCTTACCTTTTTTCCCTTTTTCCTCTCAACTTCTTTCTTTTTTTACTTTTTTTTTAAAAAAATTTCTTTCCTCTTTTTTTTTTTTTAATTCTTTTTATTTTTTCTCAACCTTTACTTATTTTTTCCTTTACTCCTCTCAATGTCTACTTTTATAATATTTTTTACTCTTTCTTGGTTTTTATTTTTTTCTTTTTAAATTTTTCTCAGCCTTTATTTTATTTTATCTTTTTTATTTTTATTTTCATCAACCTTTATTTTTTCTACGTTCTCTCTCAACTGCTATATTTTTTTTGTTTTTTATTTTTTGAAATATTTTTCTTTATTTTTTTTTCATAATTTTTATTATTTTTGTTCTTTTCTTTGATTTCTTCCAAGCAAGTTACATGTCATGAGCAAGAGTTGACACTATCACATTATAAAGGCAAGATTTATGACTTTCATACAACAAACTACGTTTTATGGGTAAGAGTTGACACTACCGTATAGTGTCTTGATTTATGATATATTCTATAACTCTTTCCGTAGACGCAAGAGTTAGTTGACAAGTTACGCCTCATGAACAAAAGTTGACACTATCATATTGTGTCTTGATTTATGTGATGCTCTATTAGTCTTGTCTCTAAGACAAAACTTAGCCAAAGAACCTCCCAAAAGTACAAGTTATGTCCAATGTACAAGTGCTAACACTACCACATTATTTTTTGATTTATGAGATGTTCTATAACTCTTGCCTTAGAAGCAAGACTTACCCCAAGTATTTAAAAATATAAGTTATGCTCCGCAAGCAAGACTTGACACTACCACATCGTGCCTTGATTTATGAGTTATTCTATAATTTTTGCCTTAGAAGCAAAACTTATCCCAAAGAACTTCCTAACAATAATTCATGCCCTGAAATTTGTTTTGATGTCAAAAAAAGAAGATCCCTTTGCGTAATATTTAATTTTTTATTTATTAGCAAAATATAATAAAAGTTGAGAAAAAAGAATAAAGAGATCAAACAAAATAGAGAAATAAAAAAAAGATTAAGAAAAAAAAAAGATAAGAAAAAAATAAAGGTTAAGAAAAAAGCGAAGAATTAAAAAAATTGAGAAAATTAAAAATGAGAGGAAAAAAATAAAAATAAAGTTTGAGAAAAATGAGGGAAAAAAAGAGAAATGATAAAAATAAAAAATAAAAGAAAAATAAAGGTTGAGACAAAAGAATTTTAAAAAAGGAAAAAAAAAGAAGAAAAAGATAAGTTTTGAGAAAAAAGAAAGAAGAGAAAAAAATAAAGGTTGAGACAAATGAATTAAAACATGAAAATAAAATTAAAGAAAAAAATAAAAAAGCAAAAGCAATAAAAATAAAAATACAATTTGAGAGACAAATTAGTATGAAAAGTTTAAAAATATTTGAGGTGTAGAGGGGCAAAATTGTACTTGTACTATACTTAAAAAGGAAGGAAGACTAGTCTTTCTAGACTTTTCTTATTGGTGTCAAAAATTCAAAGTCATCCACTATTGGACTATATCATGTAGGGGTGTGCATCGGTCGGTTCAGTTCGATTTTATATATAATCGGTTAGGTTTATCGATTTTCAATTTTTAATTATGTTAAACCAATAACCAAACCAATAAGATATTTTTTATCAATTTTTGGTTTATCAATTTTTAGTCCTTAACGATTCGATTTTGGTTTAACCGATAAGAAAATACTCATAAAATGAAAATAGTAGTAACTAACATGAAAAAAAAATGAATCTTAGTTGCAACCAAAAATCCTATATGATGTGTTTTAATTTACAAGAATCTTCAAGTTTAAACTAAATGTTGTTAGGAGAAATTAAGAGTTTGTATACTTGAAATAATAGGTTTGTTAATTTGTAGAAATTAAAGAGAAATATATAATAATTTATTAATTTTTATATATATATATATATATATATATATATATATATATTCTTATTGGGTTATCGGTTTACCCAATAACCCAATAAGAAAAAATCGAACCAACAAATAACCCAATAATTTTTTTTATAAAACCATTAAAAAATCGTTAACCCAATAACAATAAACCAATAACATTTTTATCGGTTTGGTTTATCGGTCGGTTCAATTTTTGCACACCCCTAATATCATGTAATTTCCTGTCCAAAATACCCAATATGAATACAAGGAAAAGAGAAGACCCATGACATTACAATCCCAAATAAATAATAAATAAAGAAAAGATGAACAACTAAATTCTATATTCCTCACTCCACATTTACACAATATAGCACTATCCCTAGTGTTTAAAATAACGAAAAAAGGTCTAAAATGCTCTTTAACTATGTAAAATGGTGATAAAACGTCCCCCTTCTATTAAAATGCCCTTTCCATCTACCTATTGGGCCTAAACTGCCCTTGTCATCTACCTATTAGGCCTATTTTTCCTTTTTATTTAGGTAAATTACATGAAAAGGTCATCCTTAAAACTTAATTACATAAATAATAATATTTTTCAATATTACACAAATAAAAGTTTTTTTTTTTTTACATATATAGCCATTTAAAAATATCAGAAAAGATAATTATAATTTCTAATTTAATTCTATAACTAATTACCAATTCACCTTAATTTAAGAAATATATTTTCAATCTTCAAATTAAAAGTGGAAAAGATAATCCATGCTTTCAAATCTCTCTCTCTTATATTCAAAATTCAAATATTTTAAAATAAACTAAGCATTTCATTATTTGCTCATGTATGTTTTATTTTATTTTCATGTGTGTTAATCATCTAGTATTATTTCATTATTGTGTATTTTTAATTCCAATGTAATGGGTTCACCATAATTTTTTATGAAATAAAAATCATTATATTGGAAGTACAGATATACCATGTATTTTTGTTGTATAAATATAATTTATGTCAAAGTCAGATTATTATTATATTTTTAATATAATTTATGGGATAAATATTCATGGTATATCTCATTATGTTGGAAGTACTTTTCTTGTTAAAAAATATTTATTAAATATAAATATATATTTACAGTATTACATGGTATAAACTTTTTATATCTAAAATATACCATGTATGTTTATGGTATAAATATAATTTGTATGGTATAAATATACCATGTATTTTAATGATATAAATATAATTTGTATAATATATAAATATACCATAATTTTTTATGGTATAAATATACCATATAGTTTTATGGAGGCATCGTGAAAGCAAAAGATAAAAATGAAAAACAAAAAATTTTGACATACTATATAAAAAATAAATGAACAAAGGTTTTCATAAAAATAGGCAATAAATAAGAAATATGGCTAACATGGGTTGTGGTGCAGCGGATGGGGCTACCCTTAACCAGAGGTCGAGGGTTCGACCCTGGGCATGAAGAAAACTCTGTTGGGAGCGCTACCCCCTGAATGGGGCTCTACCGGGCGCGAATCCAGATTAGTCGGGCTCCAATGCGGGTACCAGACACTGGATGAGAAACAAAAAAAAAGAAATATGAAAATTTAATATATAATTATTTTTTTATATATTAGAATCTGTTATAAAAGTAAATATTTTATATGCTATATCTAACAACCAACTAATACGGCTATGTATACGTAATAATTTTTTTAAAATGGCTATTTATGTTGTTTTTCTTTTATTTATCAGATTAATTTAGAATGACGAAAAATTGATATTGTACACTATTTATTTGGTTAATATTAATAAAAATGATAGGGATTTTATGTAGTTTAATAAAGATGAGTTGTGGTATTATATATTTTTTTCTTAAATAAAAGGGCAAAATAGTCCCAATAAATAGATGAAAAATGCATTTTAGGCCCAATAGGTAGACAAGAAGGACATTTTTGCACCATTTCACATAGTTAAAGGACATTTTAGGCCCTTCTCCTTTAAAACAATTCATAACAAGAGTGAGAGAAAGAACTTCCTAAGCCACTACTCGTCATCATCGTCAGGAACAAAGTCTTGAACCCCAGCACGCTCTATAGAATAATCTGCCGCGATGGCAGTCCTTGCATCATTTTACTTATCCTCCTCCTCCTCCTCATCATCATCTGCACAACTGTCAAATCATTATTATCTATGGACCCGGTAAAGGCTAGTCCTGTTGAAAAACTTGTAAGAATTTATAGAAGAACACAAGTAAATCATTAGACAATGATAAATAATATAAAAGAATGGTTAGGGAATACTAATTTCGTTTCATTGCAAAACTTGATTGAAAGATAACTTGATCTTTTAAGACTTGATATTGCTCTCAGTTTATTTCTTCTCAGAGATAGATAGAAAGGAAAAGAAACGTTATATTTGACTTAAGGACCAATCATTATACAACTGCTCAAGTAACTTTTCAGTTGAAAAGATACATTTTTCGATAAATCTCCATAGACTTTAGAAAAGGTCCATGGTTTCCTATAGTTTCAATTAAACGGATAAACCACATAAATGCCCCTATAGTGGGTGACTTTGCTTTTTTATCTCCCATAAGAAAATGTCTTACAAAACTAGTCTTCTATAAGACTTTTACCTTTTTAACTCTCTATACCTCAAATAACTTTAAACAACCTTCTATGATTATTTATGTTTCGACTTTTAATTTTTTTATTTTACTTTGTTTATTATTTTTTATTCTGAAAAAGGTGCGAAAAATATCTATACTTTGGCGAAATTTGCAATTACGCATCCTGAACTTTGCAGGAGTTTGATGACTCTTCTAGACTATTTTTTTACCATATTTAACTAGCATGTATTTGGCACTTGGACCACTGTGAGTATTTCACACACATTAAGCACGTAAGAAAAAAATATTTCATAAAGGACAAACATATGTCATTTAAATACGGTAAAAAATAGTCTAGGGGGTCAAATGAACCCCACAAAGTTCAGGGTGCGTAACTGCAAATTTCACCTAAATACAAATATTTTTTCGCACATTGTTTCCTTTTTTATTTAATTTTATTTTTTTCTTTTTCTGAACCTTTACGTTTTTTTTCCTTTTTTCCTTTTCTCCTCTCATCTTCTAGTTTTTTTCTCTTTTATTATTGTTCTTTTCTCATTTTTTTCTTTTTAAAAATTTTTCTCAATAGTTATTTTTTGTTTTGTCTTTTTCTCTTCATTTTTTTCCTCAATAATTTTTTCTTTCAGTTTTTTTCTCCTCTCATTTTTTTTTATTTTAAAAATATTTTTTTTTCTATATTTTTCTTTCCTCAACTTTTTTTTCTTCATTTCTTATCGTCAATTAATTCAAAAGAACAAGTTACACCCCATGATTTCTACCAGAAAAAAAAGTTACACCCCATGAGAAAAAGTTGACATTACCACATTGTGTTTTGATTTATGAAAAGTTCTATAAATCTTGCCTTAGAGGTAGGACTTAGCCCAAAGACTTTTAAACAGCAAGTTATGTCTCATGGGCAAGAGTTGACCCTACCATATTGTGTTTTTAATTTATGAGATGTTCTATAACTATTGTCTTAGACAAAAGATTTAGCCTAAGGACTTTTGAACAACAACTTATGCCCCATGGGCAAGAGTTGGTACTACCACTCTTTGTTTTGATTTAGGGGATGCTCTATAACTTTTTCCTTAGAGGCAAGATTTAACCCAAGGACCATCAAATGATAAGTTATGCCCCATGGACAAGAGGTTAAACCACTATATTGTGTATTGATTTATTATATGTTCTATAACTCTTGCTTTAGAGGTAAGACTTAGATGAAGAACTTTTAAACAATAAGTTATGCCCTATGGGCAAGAACAGACACCACCACATTGTGTTTTAGTTTCTGAGATTACTCTATAACTCTTTCCTTAGAGGCATGATGATAGGCGAATTTACACGCCTATATCAATATATTTTGCCCATATTTTAGCCTAGTTTTGAGAACAAATTATATATTTCATGTACTTTTAGTCTTTTTTCCTATAAATGAGCTAACGAACATGATTAGTAAAGTTTCAGGTATAAATGATGCATAATTCAGCATTTTATGGCTTACTTGATGCAAAAGAAAGCTCACGAAGTAAGGAAAGGGAGTTTGGACGCCTAAGGACCAAAACTGCTGCATGGAAAATTTGTCCCGGGCTAAAACAGCATTTCTGAAGACTTTGGGGACTTACAGACACAAAGCTGGATTTTGACAATGATACATTAACCTAGTACAATTAGGTTATGTATTTCATTAGTTTATTTGGATTAGGAGAATGTTACATTAACCTAGTACAAATGGGTTAAGTATTTCCTTAGTTTAGTAGGATTTGGTTATTTATTTCATTAGCATAGTAGGAGTAGGATAGGAGTATTATAAATACCCTATCATGCTAGAGATTTTAATTAAGTCCTCCCTTAGTGGAGAGGCAACTCCTCCCTTAGTGGAGAGACACATTCTACTTCTCAATTACAACTCTTCTAATCTTTCCATTAATTCTATTCTTCTTCTATTCTTAAATTCCACAACAAGAGAATCGTTACCAAGCCAAGGAAACACGCCACACTCCTATCACCTAATCCACACGCCATTACTCAACAATAACAATACAAATCGTGATCTCCTTCGCACTCATGGGTAACTAAACTTCTCTGTTGGGGTTATGGAAGCCGAATGAGATACTATCTATTGCTGTGAGTTTGTGAGTTCGAGACACGTATATTGCTTATATCATTATTCTCTTCATCTTAATGCAAATTCTTGTGGCTGCAGACGCATAGAATAACGCCAGTCTAACATTTAACTTGTTCGAGAGAAAGGTTATTTGTCTGGAAAAGAGATAATGTCAAGGTAGTAGGACACCCTTTCCTATTAAAAAGCTAGTGCCGTAACTGGACTAACCTCTTGGAGAATTCGTACCGTTAGACACGCTTTAAGCTCGAGAGAGTTAAAGTGAAATAGTCTTTGTTCAGGTCGAGAGACGCTTGGATTTACCATCGACTACAATTTTCTATAAGCAATTGCATGTCAAGACTCTACACACCCATAGCCAATAGAGACGTATACCTCAGAAGGTGGACATAACCCCAACGCTTCAATTACAACCAACGTAACATTCTTCCTCTTTTTACTTTGCTATTTTCAGCCTTTACTTTATTGTTTTCATTACACATTACAATCCCCCCTTCTTACGAGACTTGCACCAAAAGTCTATTAATTTTACTTACTTGTTGGCCAAGCTATTCCCTGTGGGATCGACACCCAACACAGGTTGGGTTCTATATTTGCTAACGACCGCTTTACACTCAAACGAGAGCTGTAGATTGAGCGTTATCAAAAATTGGCGCCGTTGCCGGGGAATACGAGTGTCAATCAAGTTCGTGATAATTACTAGACCCTTTGGTCAAAGATTCTCGTAGTTTTACGTTTAGTTTCTGTTTTTGTTTATTGCAGGTTTTTCTTTTAGTGCATGCCCCATACTAGAAGTTCTGGTCAACCGTTATTACCAATCAATCCGGAACCACAACGAATTAGAAGAATGGAAGCACAAGCTGAAATCGACAGGATGGCTGCTCAACATGAGCAGGCGAGATTAGCTGCTCTTGCCGCTGCTCAAGTCCAACAACAAAACATGGATAATCCTGGGCGAGCAACAAATCCTGACGATGAGGATTTAGGTGACGACGAGTTGATAAACCCAAGGCATGTCACTGAAACTGCAACACCTGCCAACAGAAGAGGTCGACAAGCTCGGTATAGATATGATCGCCAACCTTTGCAGCCAGCTTTCGACGATGATGATGATGATCTTGATGGTGCCGGAGCCACTGGAGCTATAATTCCACCACCATTAGCGCCCGGAGCCAAGTTCAACATCACTAGCACCATGATTCAGTTATTGCAACTCAAGGGATTATTTGGTGGACTAGCAGGCGATGATCCGAATATGCATCTCATCAACTTTATTTCTACATGCAAGTCTTTTGACAATCCTGGTGTTGGTCAGAATGCTATTCAATTACGTCTATTTCCATTGTCTCTGTCTGGGGAGGCAACACTATGGTTGAATGGGCTGACTCCTGATTCAATTACAAATTGGAGGCAATTGAGAGACGCTTTCCTAGAAAGATTTTTTCCGCCATCCAAAAGGGCTCAATTGAGAGATGAAATCAGCAACTTTCGTCAGCTTCCCTCTGAAGCACTTCATGAAACATGGGAGAGGTTCAAGACAAAGCTAGCGAGATGCCCAAACCATCACATGACTAATGTTCACCTTATGGAGATCTTGTATAGAGCCTTGAATTCAATAACTAAACCAGTGGTGGACAACGCAGCTGGAGGTTCTTTCATGGACCTCACCTTTGGTCAAGCAAGCAATATGCTAGATCGCATGACAAAGCAAAGTAGAGCTTGGCATACCAGGGATTCTGAGGTAGCAAGCCCCACTTTATCTATTGGCATATCTGCAGACCAAAGAAGAAGAGAAAAAGAATGTGAGCAAGACATGGCGCACATGAAAACACAATTGGATCTTCTGACAAAGCACTTATTATCAGGGAAGACCGAAAAAGTGAAAGCTGTGGCGCTAAAAGGAAGAGACGAATCTGATTCTGAAGAGGAGGCCAACTACTTGAACAATCAAGGGGGTTTTCGTGGGAATGCCCAAGGAAACCAAGGTCGGAACTATTATGATAAATCTGGAAGCAAAGACCAAGATAGTTGGAAGATAAATAATGAAAAAAGTGGTTTGTACGTTCCCCCTGGTAGACGTGATACTGCCACATCTAATTCTATGGAAGACATGATGACTAAGTTATTGAAAGGAGTGGAAGCATCGAGCGCGGGAGTTAAGGAGGTGATTGATGATTTGGCCTCCATGAAGCAACTAGTTGATTCTCATTCCACTTCTATCAAGCAAATAGAGCAGCAATTGAGCCAACTTTCAGCAGCATTCAATCAAAGAAAGGCTGGCACTTTACCAAGCGATACTGTGCAAAACCCAAGGAATGATGGGTCATGCATGGCCATCACTACCAGAAGTGGTAAGGTGCTGAAAACTTCAGAAAATAGCAAGCAAGTGGTTGACGAAGTTGCGGACATGGATGCTACACTTAGTGACGTTACAAAAGGAGAAGAAGTCGCAACAACTACTCCCAACGTCAAGGACGTTTCACCTAGTGACGTGCAGCCTAAAAAAGTGGAAAAAAGGAAGCTAGAGGAGAAAAAAGCCGTGGAGAGAACACTTCCATACCCACCACCACCTTTTCCCCAAAGATTGAAGAAGGTGGCCGATGACACTAAGTTCAGCAAATTTATGACTATGTTGAAGCAACTGACCATTAATGTTCCATTGATAGAGGCACTTGAACAAATGCCTGGGTATACGAAGTTTATGAAAGATCTTTTGACTAAAAAGAGGGCAGCAAGTTATGAGCTGAAGGATGATGTGCACCATTGTAGTGCAATTGCTACCCGATCGATAGTTCAGAAGAAGGCCGACCCCGGAGCTTTCACTATTCCTTGCACAATTGGATCGTTGGATTTTGCTAAGGCATTGTGCGATTTGGGAGCTAGCATCAATTTGATGCCACTATCCATCTACAGAAAGTTGGGGTTGGGAGACCCTACACCAACCAATATGAGGCTCGTGATGGCTGATAGGTCGGTAAAACGACCTGTGGGTATCTTGAATGATGTGTTGGTGAAGGTTTCTTCATTCATCTTTCCTGCAGACTTCGTTATTCTGGATTGTAAGGAGGATTCTGAAGTTCCCATAATCTTGGGACGTCCTTTCCTTGCAACCAGAAGTGTTCTTATTGACATGAAAGATAATGAGCTTTTGTTTCGAATTAATGACGAAGTGGTACGGTTTGATATATGCAAAGCAATGAAGCAGCCCAGCGATATGACTGAGTTATCTGTAGCTGATGTTCATCAAGAGGATATGAAAGCATTATCTATAGAGAAACAACCTACTGTTGAGCCATTGTCTGCTGCGCCACTGAATGTTGAGCATGAGAATAATGAAGATTATGAAGAACTTATGGGTGATTTGATAGAAATAGAGTCTTATACTCCTAAGAAACCGGAATGTGATCTCAAGAATCAACCAACAGCAAAGACTCCCATTGACGAGCCACCAATGCTAGAATCGCAAGAGCTCCCCGATTATCTAAGGTATGTGTTCTTGGAAAATAGAAATATACTTTCGGAGAGTGCAGATGATTTAAGTGAACAGCACGTAGAAGCTCTTATCTCTGCTCTGAAGAGATACAAGAGAGCTATGGGTTGGACTATTGATGATATAATTGGTGACTCTCCGAAGAAACGTATGAGCCATCGCGAAAAAGATCACATGCCCACAGGTAAGCCTCATTGTCGTCTAAATCCTTTCAGAAAACGATCCACCAGTTACCTCGACGAAGTCTGAGTACTCGAGGTAACTACGTCGAGCCACGACAATAAATAAGGCGCTAGATGGGAGGCAACCCATCGTTTTATTGTTTTATCGTTTTATCGTTTTATCGTTTCATCGTTTTAGTATTTTTTCTTTTTGATAAATGAAAATCCAAAAATAAGAGTCGTGCCACGACCAAAACCAAGGCGCTTGGTGGGAGGCAACCCATCGTACTAATCGTTTTCATTTGGTTTTGAGCAAAAATAGGTGCAAGAAGTAGTCAACGAGGAGATTGAGTTCAATTGACGATTTCGACGCATTGTATGGTAAAGTTGGTAAGTTAGGAACGGTGATGCATAAGGCTATGGATTGAGCCTTTTCCTCATCAAAATAGGCTTCGAGTAAGGCTAGGCCTTGGTAAAACTAGGCCACAAATGATGCACAACCTATCCTATAGCCTAAGGTCTCGGAATCTAGTGTGCTATACACTATGCGCCGCCTATTCCTAGGTATGCTTTTGACTATGCGCCGCCTATGCTATGGCATTTGGTCTCAGTATCTCATATGCCATAGACTATGCGGCGCATATGTCTACAAATGCCATAGACTATGCGGCGCATATGTCCCATTATGCCATAGACAATGCGCCGCATATGTCATGACTATGCCAAGCATTATGCGCCGCATATGTAGCATTTTTGTCTCCAAAACCGATTGTAAATGGGTCATAACCCGACCCATTCTCTTCCTATATAAAGGGGACATAGTCTTGAAACATAACCACACTAAAAATTGACCCAAAGGCACCGTATTCCCTCTCCAAATCCTCTCAACATTTTCTTCTTTTGCTCTTCCAATTCACAAAACCATCTCCACAAGCTTCAAGCAAGTAAGTACTCTCTTATTCTTCATTTATTTCTCGTAAGTACTACGTTGCTATGTCTATTATGAATTGCTAAATCATATAAGATTGTTGGTGATGTTCATGTGTTTGGATTGTTGATACAAAAATCATGTGAGGAAATATATACGTTAGAATCATCTTGACTTGTTTCCGACTTGAATTTAGTTCTAATAGCATTGTTATACTATGGCCATGAACATTGCTTAAGATTGTTGTTTGGATACTTACATGTTAGACTATCCCGGCCATCGGGATAAGACTTATAGTGCCTACCGACATAAGAGGTTGTGATTGTTGTAAGAATAACTATTCCATGTGGTACCCCAATGTAGTAGTGTTGTTATATCTAACATGAAAGTAGTCCAATGGCTGCAAGTAAGTGATGCATTGCTAATTTTCTTGTCGGAATACAATCCTAAAACGTATGTCGACGAAATCTGAGTACTCGACCTCTTTCACTTCACTGATTTGTGTTAACAAAACTAAGTGTGGGGTGGTACCCCTACTGCTTGTGTATAGATTGTAACCATTGAGATTGTGCTACCATTAACACTATTTCTAGTCTCAGGTACAATGGCACCCAAAGCAAGACAAGGCAAAGAAAAGGCTACCACTTCCCAAAAGAGCAAGAAGCAAAGGCCGCAAGGAGCAAGGAGAACCCTCCTCGCCGCAAATACCCCGACTCACGCTTGGAATTAAGTGGGATACTTATGAGAAACTTCTGAGGATGACGACTCTGATGATGATTCCAATGCAAGAGGTATGACCCCAGACATAGAGGATAAGTCCGACCAACCAGGTTCCTCGTATTTATTTTCCACTGAGGACAGTGTCCCGACTAAGTGTGGGGTGGTGGTATTGCATGCTATACTTCTCTATTCGCATCTATGTGTGTTTGATTTTGTTTCATTTTTGTTTTGTTTTGTTTCGTTTTGTTTTTTTTTAGTAGTTAAAATTTTTTCTAGCTTCGCATGAAATTATTTTGATAGGCAGCATGAGATTATAACAAGAGTATGTGCTACAATTGTGCTTATTGAGACGTTTAGGCTCTAGTTGTGACTCATTATGTGACATTATGTGATTTAATTCCTTCACTTGTTGGGTCGAGAGTCTATATTACTTCAAATCAAGTCGACCATGTGCCTTGTGTGTGTGAGATAATAGTATATTCTATGTGTGTGACTGATGCTAGAACTTGCCTGGTATGTATGCAAAGAGAAAATAAGGAGTGTAAGTTTAGGATATGATTTAGGTATTTCTTTGGCAACCTATATTTGTTTACCTTCAGTTTTTCCTACCCATGTAAATCATCCTAGTTAAACCCTTTTGAGCCTTTAACCTATTTCTTTGACAACCTTGTATATAAGCCTAATCCATTTCTTTCAAGACCGTAATTTGATCCAAATTCCTAAGTGCTTTAAAGTGAAAAAGTCATGTGACAACATAAGAGGAAATTGGGTGAGTATAATGCTATAAATTGCAAAGGTGCTTGAATGTGTTATGAAAAAGAAAGTGCTAGCATAAGAGGTATGTTGTGAAAAGAAAAAGGAAAAGAAAACTGAAAAGTGAGTTGTGCTTAAAATTGAAAAACAAAAGAGGAGAACAAGGGTGGTAGAACAAAAGAAAGAAGAAAGGTTGAAAGAAAAAAGTGTCAATGATACAAAGTAATGTATTAAAGCGCTTAGGAACCTAGTCACTATTCTTGGCCAAAATAGTCCTACCCGTCCCTTAGCCTACATTACAACCATCAAAAGACCTACTTGATCCTGATCTTAACATTCCGACATTTAGTGGAGTACTACATTAAGGGCAAGTCTATGGTCATCAGTTGCTGCATATGAATTCTTTGTGAGAGTGAGAGCAAGGATATTTTGACACCCATGTTTGAAAAATATGATATATTTGTGAGTGATTATGGGTACTATATTGTGAGACACACATGGTTGATGAGCTTTGGATAGTTGTATATGATTCTATGCACCTTAATGTTTGCATGTGAGTTGATCACCATCACGAGTCTATGCTAGAGGTTAAATTGTTTCTACTTATAATCGGAAAGTTACTCTTTGTTGATAATCGTTGTGCTTGTCTTGAAGAATGTTTTGTGTTGTTGCTGTAAAAACCCTAAGTTGATGTTTAGAAGGACATAATATGTTGTTCGAGGACGAACAAAGCTCTAAGTGTGGGGTGTTGATGATAGGCGAATTTACACGCCTATATCAATATATTTTGCCCATATTTTAGCCTAGTTTTGAGAACAAATTATATATTTCATGCACTTTTAGTCCTTTTTCCTATAAATGAGCTAACGAACATGATTAGTAAAGTTTCAGGTATAAATGATGCATAATTCAGCATTTTATGGCTTACTTGACGCAAAAGAAAGCTCACGAAGGAAGGAAAGGGAGTTTGGACGCCTAAGGACCAAAACTGCTGCATGGAAAATCTGTCCCGGGCTAAAACAACATTTCTGAAGACTTTGGGGACTTACAGACACAAAGCTGGATTTTGACAGTGATACATTAACCTAGTACAATTAGGTTATGTATTTCATTAGTTTATTTGGATTAGGAGAATGTTACATTAACCTAGTACAAATGGGTTAAGTATTTCCTTAGTTTAGTAGGATTTGGTTATTTATTTCATTAGCATAGTAGGAGTAGGATAGGAGTATTATAAATACCCTATCATGCTAGAGATTTTAATTAAGTCCTCCCTTAGTGGAGAGGCAACTCCTCCCTTAGTGGAGAGACACATTCTACTTCTCAATTACAACTCTTCTAATCTTTCCATTAATTCTATTCTTATTCTATTCTTAAATTCCACAACAAGAGAATCGTTACCAAGCCAAGGAAACACGCCACATGCCTATCACCTAATCCACACGCCATTACTCAACAATAACAATACAAATCGTGATCTCCTTTTCACTCATGGGTAACTAAACTTCTCTGTTGGGGTTATGGAAGCCGAATGAGATACTATCTATTGCTGTGAGTTTGTGAGTTCGAGACACGTATATTGCTTATATCATTATTCTCTTCATCTTAATGCAAATTCTTGTGGCTGCAGACGCATAGAATAACGCCAGTCTAACATTTAACTTGTTCGAGAGAAAGGTTATTTGTCTGGAAAAGAGATAATGTCAAGGTAGTAGGACACCCTTTCCTATTAAAAAGCTAGTGCCGTAATTGGACTAACCTCTTGGAGAATTCGTACCGTTAGACACGCTTTAAGCTCGAGAGAGTTAAAGTGAAATAGTCCTTGTTCAGGTCGAGAGACGCTTGGATTTACCATCGACTATAATTTTCTATAAGCAATTGCATGTCAAGACTCTACACACCCATAGCCAATAGAGACGTATACCTCAGAAGGTGGACATAACCCCAACGCTTCAATTACAACCAACGTAACATTCTTCCTCTTTTTACTTTGCTATTTTCAGCCTTTACTTTATTGTTTTCATTACACATTACAATCCCCCCTTCTTACGAGACTTGCACCAAAAGTCTATTAATTTTACTTACTTGTTGGCCAAGCTATTCCCTGTGGGATCGACACCCAACCCAGGTTGGGTTCTATATTTGCTAATGACCGCTTTACACTCAAACGAGAGCTGTAGATTGAGCGTTATCAAGGCACACTGCTGTGGTCGTTTTTTTAATATATATATATATATATATAAAATTTAATATTATTTTTTTTTAAAAGAATGATCTTTTAAACAAAAATAATTTTTCAAAAGAAGCCGACCACAAGTGATCGGTTTTGTATTTTAATTAATTAATTAATTTATAAAAATTGACCACATACCGACCACATGTGGTCAATTTTATTAAAATTAATTAATTTATTTAAATACAAAACCGACCACATGTGGTTGGTTTTATTAAAATTAATTAATTAATTTAAATACAAAACTGACCACAAGTGGTCGGTTTTATTAAAATTAATTAATTAATTTAAATACAAAACTGACCACTTGTGGTCGATTTTTTATTTAATAATTTATATAATAATTTATTTAAAAAAATATTTTTTAATTAATTATAGTAAACCGACCATGTGTGGTCGATTTTTCTGGTAATTTTTTTTGTAAATAACAACATATAACTATGCTATATTCCATCAACCAGCATAACAATTAACCAAATAACAATACAAACAACCAACATAACAATACAAACATTTAAAATCAAGTTATTTTCAAAATTTATGAAGGTTCCAAATCCAAACTACAAAACATACAAAAGTCTAAAAACTACAACTCACCATCCTCTTCGTCATCCGCATCCTCAGCCTCACACATAAGATCTGATTCCTCCTCTGTGGTGTAATAATCCCCTAGTGGGCCTAGACCTTTTGTAGCCCGAACTGCAATACCAGATGAAAGAGGTTTTAATTTGTGATGTTGTTTCCTCCTCCTTCTGCTTTGCCCTCTTAGTCTGTGCAGCAAGCTCTTTAGTGAGTTGAGAAACCATATTTTTTAGTAAATCAATGATTTTTCTATCAGCTGATGAGGGATAGGATGTATCGCTGGACGAAAACCTAATATTCTAGCTAAAGCATTTTCTGTGGTACCTGTAGTATTGGTCTCTAACTAGAGAACCCACAGTTTATTTCAAAAACTCCTCTTATACATCTTTAGGTATTGTTTCACCATGACTTTCAGGAGGTTGAGTACTACGATACTCATTAATGAACTGTATATATTTTTTCTATATTCAAAGTAAAGTTAAAATTAATAGTACAAAAATATTAAACTACTCATACTTGAATAATATCATCTTTGAGAAAAAGATTCATAAATAGAAAATTTGATTCTTACATGGGAAGCTTTTGCACGAGGCTCAACCTAGACATTTTCATCAGTTGGGTTCTTTTTCTTCCTTACATGGGTTGCCTCGAATACCTCATGTTGTTGTATCTTCCTACCCAATTTTTTTTTTTTGCATATGATAAAATTATTAATCTTTAAATAATTAAAAATTTTAATTGAAACAAACAATTAAACCTATAAAAGTTACATACCATCTTTTGCTCCACAGTAATCCGACTAATTGCTCCTGCAGTATGTAGAAAGTCATTCTTGGATGATGCCCTGACTTTGTTTCCTTTGTCATTCAACACTTGGTATTCATCACTACTCCAATAGCGAAGATAATCTTGCCACATGGGTTTGAGTGTAAACTCTGGTCGTACCCTATTTGTTCTAGCATAATCCGACAGACCGTTCATTTTGAGTCTTGCTCTTCTATAAAAATTCTTCCATATAGCAAAGTCATTTGCTTCATCCCACTAGAAATATTTCTACAACAAAAACAAAAGTTTAATATTCAATTTTTTTGTTCTAACAATGTGTTAAGTAGTCGATAAGTTAAATCTTTACCTGAAATTCTTTAGATATTTCATTTCTATCAAATTCTAAAACCTTTTACCAACTGGTCCAATAGCCGTTGAAGTGCCGACAAATGCATTTAGTCATAATTTTTGCAATTTCATCATCGGGCAAAAACCTACAACACAAGATCAAACATTAATTTCATAGAGCATAATAATATAGTAAATGAAAAATGAATACTGTTGTTATATTTAGAAATCATACCCTACTCCATATGAAATAATATACCACCTCCGATAACCATCTCTATCTCTGGGCCATGGAACAAGTGCTAGCGAATGCACTAGTGTGGGTGGATCTGAAGCATCGGATGTTGTGCCTTCAAGATGAAGATCTGTCAACCCAATAGATCTAGCAGAATCACTATGAGAATGTGGGTGACTACTAGTAGAGGGTATTGCAGAAGATGGTAGATGACCATATGTGCCAGCGATCATCTGATAGTACTGTGAAGGTGGTGGCATAGGGATAGGAGCAGAATGAGTCGCTGTAGACCCATGAAATGGACCTATGTGTGTAGGAGCAGTAACTAAATGATGTGATAACTTAGAATAAGAGGGTCATGCTGGCACGTCATCAAATCGACCCTCAGATATATGAATACTTGAAGATCGTCTACAAGGCGGAGGTTGGTTTTTCTTTTTTTGTCTTTGCAGGATCAAATTTTTGCTTATCTTTGTCACCTCTACCTCCCATCTAAATTATGTAAAGTTAACAAGTAGTTAGTCCTTACAAAATGAATATAAGAAAACACCTGTGGTAAAACATTCCAAGTAACTAATTTCAAGTTACTAATTCACATTTCAAATGACTAAACTAGTATTGAGCACTAGTGAAATAGTTACATAACCATAGAAAGTTTAGGCTCGCTCCAACAAAATGAGATAGACAAGAATATTTCTCTTACTACATAAAAGATGGAAAAGTGACAATAACAATCTTACACAGTATATTACATATCAATCTTAAACAAGAAACATAAAGGTAAATAGTACAAAGCATAAAAACATTAATACATAACAAATACAACCTACACAAACTAGTCTTTCTCTCCCAAAGATTCTCCACTAAACCATTCACCCTCTTCAGAAGTTTCTTCATATCCTACCCACTCAGTCTCTTATTTTATAATATTAACTTTTTCAAATATATTTTTTGGGTGGTTCAAACTATCCACTAAATCAATGTCCACTAACTGGTGGTCAATTTGTATTTTATTGTGATACGCAGTCTCCAACACATTATAAACTTTCACCCATCTTATAGGTTTTGTTTTGATTACAGCCCACCAATCGTACCTATCACTGCACAATAGATAAGGTGCATAATACACTTATTTAGAATTCTGCACGAGAATAAAGGGATCGTAAATAGGATATATCCTATTGTACTTCACTTCAATGGTGTTATGCTCCTTATGTAATCTTGTGCCTCTTGTGCTTGGATCAAACCACTTACATCGAAAGAGGACAATTTTTTTATTGGCAAACCAACATACTCTATTTCTAAGATATCTTGTATGATGCCAAAGTAATCAACATCATCATCACCCTTAACCCAAACACTACTATTGTTTGTTTTCCTTGTTCTGGAGTGTTCTTCGGTGGAAAAAATAAATCCATTTACAGTGTAATGGGACATTGTAAAAGCTTCAACTGGTCCCAAAGAAATATCTCTTAAGAACTGATCGTATGCGGTTGCATTTGGAGATTGGTATACCTACAAATATTATACACACACACACACACATATATATATATTAGTTGAAGAATGTGTAAATGTTTAAAATTTGTAGAAAGATTAGTACACTTACACACCTCATATGTAAACCATATTGCAAAGGATGCATATACTTGATTTTCGTGGAATTAAGTCTTAAATAAACTGAAGATCCAACATGTGAAACAAAATTAGTTTTCTCAAGGGAATGAGTAAGTAAATATGATATGTTAATATTTAATATCCTTACTTCAGAGAGGGCTCAACTTTCGAGCAATTCAATAAGACATAAAAGTTGCTGATTTGTGCTCCATGGTAGTGAGCTGCTGAAATATGGCCTTTTTAGCATTACTATCAGATTTCCACAAATGAGGCTCATTCTCATCATCCTGATGACGATTCGGTCTTTTTTTTAAACAAACAACTTTATCACCAAAGTAGTATGAACAAAATTGAGACGTTTCTCTTGCAAGATATGCCTAAACTATAGAGCCTTCCATCCTATATTTATTTTTGGGACCCCTTTTCAATTTTTCAATTGTCCTGCATAATCTTAAAATTAGATGTTTACTATATAAAAATAGATATGTATGAGTTTAAATATATTGCAATTGCTTACCGTTCGCCTGGATACATCCACCTAGTTTGAACTGGACCACCTAGCTGAGCTTCGTGGATAAGGTGAATGGGAAGATGTTCCATCACATTGAAGAACCCAGGAAAAAAAATCCTCTCCAACTTGTTGGTGATAACAACAACATTACTTTCCATTTGAATCAAATTTTCTTCTTTTAATGTGGTAGCACGCAATTGGAAGTAATTATTCCATAAAAACATGACAATCATGGCTTTTCATTCCATGTAAGATTCCTTGTGCCATATCAATCCTCTTTCCTAAACTTAAGGCGTATCCATCAGGCATCTTTAAACTTTGGACCCACGCACATATTTTTTACTTTTGGTCCAACTTGAATGTATAACTAGCCTTGGTCTTAAGAACATTTCCATTGGTCCCCTCTTGTAAGTGTAATTCTCAACGCTTGTAATATTCTGGTAATTCAAGTCTGGCATTAGGATTATCCTTTGTCTTGCCGGTAACATCTATAACTGTGTTAACCAAGTTGTCAAAATAGCTCTCAGTATGATTGACATTAATACTATGTCTAAGTAAATTATCTATCCAATATTCTAACTCTCAAAATATAGTTTGCTTAGTCCAATTATGTGAAATGCCATATCCATCAAGCCTACACAATGGTTCCTCACTAACTTTTAGGAAATCCTGAACTATCTCTCAAATGTCATGACCAGATAACCTTGGAGGTGGACCATCATGTTCAGTTCTATTATTTCTGAATGTATTCCTGAGTCTCCTAAACTCATGATTAGGTGGCAAGAAACAACGATGACAATCAAACCATGAATTTTTGCTGCCATATCTCAATGTGAAAGATTTTGTTTTATGGATAAGCCAACTTTCCAGCTGTCATCCACCCATACAACATTCTATAAGTAGGAAAATCATTAATAGTCCACATTAGATATGCACACAGATTGAAATTCTGTTTAAGTGAAATGTCCCAAGTTTTAACCCCTTCATGCCATAAAATTTGAAGTTCATCAATCAAAGGTTGCAACTAGACATCTATTCCGCTTTTTCGATTACGCGGGCCAAGAACAACACAATTCAGAAATATATATGGACTAGTCATCAACATTTCAGGAGGAAGATTATACGGGGTGATAAATACAAGCTAATATGAATATGGAGCAGCACTAACAGAAAAAGGTGAGAAACTATCCGCACACAATCCTAAACGAATATTTCGTGGCTCAGCTGTAACATCTGGATAAGTTACATCAAAATGCTTCAAAGCCGCTCTATTTGACGGATGACACATAACACTAGGGGCCCTTATATTTTTACTGTGCCATCTCACATACGGAGCTGAGCTGTTTGTAGCATACAACTTTTTCAACCTTGGTATTAGAGATAAATAATGCATCGCCTTAATAACAATTTTATTTCCCCGACAACTACGCTTATATCGAGGGTGTTGACAAAACTTCCAGGACTCTAGGTTAGCATCTTTCTTAAAGTATAACATGCAACCATTTTCACAACAATCAATTCTAACCAAGGAGATACCTAACTTTGACACCATTATTTTTTCCTTATAGGAGAAATCAGGAACCTTTAAAGTGGGGTCAACTAACTCTTTAATAAGGTCTATCATTGAGTTCATTCCTCCTTCAGCAATATTTCAATCAGATTTAATACTTAATGATCTAACTACAACAGACAAACGAGAGTGTGAAAACCCGTCAAACAAAGGATGACTAACAACATGCAATTGTTCATAAAAATGACCCGCTTCTCTATTGGGAACATCTTCAACATTTTCCCTAAAGTCGCCCCCGTGTTGTGTCCCAAAAGCATCATGCACCATTTCTGTCATCCTAGTATCTTGATAGTTATTATGCCCTGCATACCTACTATTTTCACCAACAACAAAGTTATTTTGCTCAACATCACCATGAACAGTACTCAATCTTAAAAAGTCCTTGTGAAACCCTTTTCTATAAAATGATCCTTTACAACTTCTTCTTTTAAAATACTTGTACCATAACATTTAACACAAGAACAACGAATCGCCCGAAAACGTGACCAAACATTAAGTGTCTTGGCATGTTCAATAAATCGATTGACACCTTCAACAAATTCTACCCTAAGACCTATTCTATTATCATTATTTTGTTGATATATCCAGCTATAATCAGGTTCCATCTACACAATCAATCACATTCAAGTAATTAATTTAAGTCACAAAAATTTCACATTTCAAGTACCTAAATTCAAAACAAAAGTCATATTTAATACAAAAATTCACATTTCAAGTACCTACACTTAATCACTTTCAAGTCACTAAGTCATCTCACAAGTTCCCAAGCTTAACAAAATTCAAAATAAAAAATTCTCATTTCAAGTACCTACACTTAATCCCTTTCAAGTTACTAATTCACCTCCCAAGTTACCAAACTAAACTACATTCAAAACAAAAATTCACATTTCAAGTACCTACACTTCAATATTTTCAAGTCACTTAGTCACCTCCAAAGTTACCAAACTAAACTACATTCAAAACCAAAATTCACATTTTAAGTACCTACACTTTAACATTTTCAAGTCACTAAGTCACCTCCCAAGTTACCAAACTAAATTACATTCAAAACAAAAATTCACATTTTCAACACTTTCAAGTCACTAAGTCACCTCCCAAGTTACCAAACTAAACTATATTCAAAACAAAAATTCACATTTCAAGTACCTACGCTTCAATATTTTCAAGTCACTAAGTCACCTCACAAGTTACCAAGCTTAACAAAATTCTAAATGAAAAATTCACATTTTCAAGTCACTAAGTCACCTACCAAGTTACCAAACTAAACTACATTCAAAATGAAAAATTCACATTTCAAGTACCTGGACTTAATCACTTTCAAGTCACTAAGTCACCTCCTAAGTTACCAAACTAAACTAAATTCAAAATGGAAAAGTCACATTTTCAACATTTTCAAGTCAAAGTCACCTCCCAAGTTACCAAACTAAATTACATTCAAAATAAAATTCAAAAAAAAAAGTTCACCTTCAAGTAACTACATTTAATTACTTTCAAGTAACAGATTCATTTATAGTATAAGTCAAACAATTGAACAAGTGTAATAAAGGAATAAGTAGAGGCGTCGCATGTCCCTCTCATACCATATAATCATCACAAAATTCCTATGACTTTCAAAGCCTCCTACAACGAACAATCCCACCCTAACAATACATTTAAAGACTTAGAAGAAACCAAGGGCAAAATGAAAAGAAAGACCAAAATCACCACACAACATGATTAAAAAGGATATAACAAGATAACAAAAGTATTTAATCAATTTGTCAAAAAGGTTACAAGAACAAGGATATTATTGATAGATATGAAAATCAAGACATAATTAAACATCTAAAATATGAGCTTTGTATTGTTAAACAGGCCCTTAAATTTAATTTAGCAATCTGAAACTCTGTGTCAATTTAATAGATAGGTGCAAAGTTATAGCATCAGTAACATGATTTTTTCAACATAACTAACCTGAAGTTCAACGATCAAGTGTAAGCCATCATATGTAGCTAACTTTGCACCATAATCCATTTATCATATTTTTTTTTAAAACAAACCAAATAAATGTTTGGTTGGGTAAGATTCTGATAGTCTTTTAGAATTTTTGTATTTCAAATCTTATATTTAGGTAACCATACAAAACAACTACTACTACAACCTCAATGCCAAACCATATAACTATTTTTTGGTCAAAATACATCAACTAAAGACAATATATAGGTGCAAAGTTTTAGCATTAGTGAAGTAAATTTTTCAACAGGACCCACCTGAAGTTCAGAGATCAATTGTCACAATGAAGCTGCCGTCGTCGAGCTGCCGTCACCAATCGGGTTGCGAATTAGGTTAATTTGCGAGGTGTGTGTTGCTCTATTGCGAGGTGTGTGTAGAGTTGGTGGGGTGAGGGTAGTTTGTGTGTTATTTTGATGGATTGGGTGGGTCGGATTAAATTTATTTGATAAAATATTTTTTTAATTAATTATAATAAACCGATCACATGTGATCGATTTTTAAAAACATTACCAGAAATATCGATCACATGTGATCGTTTTTTTGGAAATATTTTTAAAATCGACATGTGGTTGGTTTTCTGAAAATCTTTTTAAAAACCCACCACATGTGATCAGTTTTTACAAAATTATTGACAAAATAAAATATAAGTGTTCGATTTAGTTATTTTATCATCACATTAACACGAGTAGTATATTTCCTCAATCGCATAATAATATCAATAAAATTTATAAATTATGATAAATTTTTATTTAATTAGATTTTAAATACGATGTTATATATATATATACCTCGTAATACAACGTATTAATAAGATAAATTATCGATTAATTGTCTTACGTTATTACAACTTCAACAATATATGCGTGTCTACATTGACACAGCATAGTATATCTATTTCCTCAATAGTATGATATCAACGTATTATTCAAAATATTTTGATATATAGATTCATTATCTAGCTTTCGATTATTGCATGCATCACTACACGAGATATACGTATATATAAATATATTCAATTGGCTATCAACTTTCAAATACGTAATATATACATCACATACAAGATTTTACCACCCCATAATAATATACAACGTATTTCACATATACTCAGATGAATTATCAGTTAGTTTATCTTATGTCATTAATATACCTTCACTACATAATATGTATATACTATATATCTATATCTATAATATATTAAAACGTGAAGACCCTTAGAAAAGTGATTTGAACTTTTTTCTCTTCATTAAAAATATTCACAATAGAAGAATCGTCTTTTTACTATTTTCTTAATTTATTATTAATTCAATTAATATACGAGAAAGTCTAATTTGTAGAAGTCACATATGGGAAGAAGTCTAATTATGCAAATCCTTTTAGCCGTAGGATTCATGAACAAATTATTGTCCTATTGGAAAACGCGTGAATGCACTATTAAATTTCATAAATATTAATTGAAATTAATAAAAGAAGCACAAAATCACGCCAATATGCATCTATTTCTCTTATATGGAAAACCTTCTTTAAATTAATTTTTATTCCATTTATAACTCTATTTTCTGTCTACTGCATAGTAATTCAATTAATATGTATTACTCTGTATGTTCGATGGTATCCAACTAGGAATTGGATGAAGCAATTCAATTAGGTTGACACGGTTGCAAATTCAATTATTATTGGAGTTCAACTTTCCATGAAGGTTAATAATTGTATTAAATTTTGTTTCATGTAAATTATTACCTTAATCAAATAGAAAAAAGATTTTAAGGTGATTTTATTTAAAGGATAATAGAAAGAGATTCAAAATAATTTCATGAAAAAAGATTTTCATTATGAATTTTTTTTTAGAATTGCAGTTCGTACAAGCCCAGCTGACAAAACAGCATGGTGAAACTTTCTAAGAGAATGGTGAGGAGGTTTGGCTCAGCTGCTGCTGGCGTTACCTCGTGGAGTCATGCGGAGCACTGCATATTGACCTGCACACCAATATATATATATATACACACTCAAGTCGTTTTATGAGCCATTTTATGTTACTGATTTTATTAGATTCTCTCAATAAAGATTGCATTCATGATAATATTATGATTTGTTTAGTAATTTAATTATTTTTTATATTTATGACACTAAAATACACTAAATTTTATGTATTAAATTTTTATCTACATCTACAATATATTAAAAGTGTGAAGATTATTTGAAATATGATTTGAATCTTTTGCCCTTCATCAAACGGATTTACCATAGATAAGATCATTTTTTTACTTTTTAAAAAAATTAATTGATGTTTAATTATTATATTAATATTTAATATTCTTAACTTAATAAAAATTATATCTAATTGTAGTTATTTGTTACCAACTAAATTAGAGTCCCTTTTTTCCTTCTTTCTAGGAGATTGTAGAAGTAGTACATAGTAAAATCCTAATAGAAGTAAGTTGGAAAAGATCGAAGTAAGAAAAATAGAAAAAATAGAATAATAATTGAAAAAAAGGAAAACAGAATAATAGTTGCGAAAAAAATATTGTAATGGGTAAACAAAATTAAATCCTAAATGGTCTACGTGAGGAAAAGAGAATAACTGGGGTCAAAAAATCCCCCAATGCTATGTAAAAAAATTCACAATTAATTTGATTTATAATTTCTTTAGATTTGATTATTTATTCTATGTAAGAAATCATAGTATTTAGTACTTTTAAATTAATTAAAATTTTACCTTAAATAAATAAAAGTTCTATTAAAGTAAATTGTTCAGTGTTCTTTGTACACCCGAACTCCCTTTGAAATATGTCAATTCCTTAATCTTTTGTGAATTCAATGTGATATAATTGCTAATTACAATTACAATTCAATTGTCACGATGTTTTTATTATATTTTTGACGGATGTAGGAACATTTGACAGCGGAGATATTCTTATCTATTTCTTTGATGAACTTTTTGGTGGCGAAGATATTCTTATAACTACTTTTTCAATGAGATTTGAAGGTGTGGTGTATAGTAATTTGATCAATTTCAAGCCTATATTATATATGAATCTTTGATCAAACTTTTAAATTTTTGTGATGTAAAGGTTTAATTTTATCATATTATTTTAATATCTCAATTATCGTACTGTTTTGTTATAGTTTTTATTCACTTAATTTTTCTGCTTAATACACGTGGAAGATGATTTTGAGAAATTTTTATATAAAGATTAGATTTAACTATATTATTATGACATCTCAATATATTGTATTATATTTTTATAGTTTATAGGTGGGAGATGAATATTCGATCGGACTTTGAGGAATTTTTGTGTAAAGGTTAGATTTAACCGTATTATTCTGATATCTCAATTATCATATTATTTTGTTGTAGTTTTTATTTTGTTACTATTTGTTGTCTTTGTTATTATCCGTTATTTCTTATACTTTTGTTACTTCTGTTGGACTTCTATTGACTTTTTTTTACTTTAACTGAGGGTACTCGAAAATAATATGAGATAAGGGCTATATCTGCATCTTAAACTAGAGAATTGAGTAAGTCCGCGTATATATATTAATCTATGAAATTAAAGTTAAAAACACATTCAGAAAACATCACATCCATTATTGTAATCAATATTCTGTATTTTTCTTTTTCTCTTATAATCGGATTTATTATTATTCTTTTTTATTCAGGTTGATAGACTAATTTTACTAATTCTTTCATGAAATTTTTATTTGGATCAACGATATGAAATTTGATATTCCTAATCAACTATTTACATATATTCTCATGAAATTACAATCAAAATAACTTATGACAAATGATATATTAGCACACTATCTTTTTCTTTTGTAAGGAGGAGGTTAAATAAAATTAAAATGTTAATTAGCTTTATTTATCTGTGACAATTTATTAGAGTTGAATATAATAATTAATGGATGTAGAGTTCTAATTTGCAGTTTCTTTTTAATAGCTGTGCAATTTTTTTTAAAAAATAAGAATTTCCCTTTCAACTCTATTTATAGTTAGGAGTGCTAAATTTTCTATTCTTTCAAAATTCATATCAAGAAAGTTTAGCTACTTTCATTTTCTTTTTATGTATTTAAATTTTATACAAATTTTACACTACATAATTTTTTCTATTTCGAATTATGTATGCAATAATTTATCCTGTTAATATATATTTATTATTAAATAATGTGAGGTGCACGTACAAAACACGTACTATTAACTAGTATTCCTATACATACGCACATATACACACTGTCGACTATATCAAGTTCTAAATACGTACTATATACATCACATATGTACACGGGTATATTATTCAATAATATAATGCGACGTATTTCATATACATACTTTGATGAGTTATCGATTAATTTGATTAACTTACATTAATATAATTTCAACGTTCAAGATATTATTACTTCTATCATTTCAAATCAAGGTATTCAATATATTTGGATAGATTCTACTAGTTTTTGACTACATCGTTCATCGGTCGTTCACTACATCATATATATATATATATAAAGATATTTATCTATGAACTCTTGAATGCGTACTATATACATCATATCCACAAGTATATTATCTCATAATAGAACACATTCATTATATTCTGATGAATTATCGGTTATATATGTATATTACATTATTATAACGGAAATAGTAGCATAATATCATTATCTCAATGGTATGATATATATATACATATTCATTATACAAAGATTATGCATGTTTAACATCATTTAACGTATATACAAAGGAAAATATTTACTTTATATTTTGAAACATAAGTAAAAGATAAAGATTATGTCTAACGTAATTTATTTATTTTATTTGAAATATTTTTTATTATATTCTATTTTTATAAAATCTAAGATTGATTTGTTTTTATTATTATTATATTGGTTATCGACTACGTGTGATCCATGTAATTTCAAAAAATAATATATTTGATTTTACATATAATTACTTTTTTATTAAAAACCGACCACAAGTGGTCTCTTTTTGAAAATATTTTATATTTTTAATATGAAAGCAACCACAAGTGGTCGGTTTTCTCAATAATTTTCTTTTTTATATTTTTTCAATTCCAAAACCGACCAATTGTGGTCGCTTTTATAAAATATTTTAATTTTTAAAATAAAACTGACCACAAGTGGTCTCTTTTTAAAAATACTTTGTAATTGTATTTTTCAAATAAAACCGACCACAAGTGGTCAATTTTTTAAAATTATTTTATTTTTTATTTTTTAATTCCAAAACCAACCACTTGTGGTCGCTTTTATAAAATATTTTAAAGTTAATTTTTAAAATAAAACCGACCGCAAGTGGTTACTTTTTAAAATTACTTTTTAATTATATTTTTTTATAAAACCGACCACAAATGGTCAATTTTTATTTTTTTTTAAATTCCAAACCGACCACTTGTGATCGCTTTTATAAGATATTTAGAGTTTAATTTTTAAAATAAAACCGACCACAAATGGATACTTTTTAAATAATTATGTTTTTTTAAATAAAACCGACCACAAGTGGTCGGTTTTTTAAAATTATTTTCTTTTTTATTTTTTTAATTCCAAAACTGACCACAAGTGGTTTCTATTTTTTTAAATAAATAATAATTAATATTAAATTATTGAAATGCTTATTTTGGAATTTTAAAATATAAAAGCAACTACCTATGGTTACTTTTTTTAATATATTTTTTTTCAAAATAAAAAACCCACCACATGTGGTCGTTTTTTTGCGACATCATGCTGTGGTCGATTTTTTGTGGTCTGAAAAACTGTTTTGTTAGTAGTGGCAAGACTTAGCCCAAGGACTTTCAAATAGTAATTTACGTCCTATGGGCAAGAGTTGACGCTACTACATTGTGTCTTGATTTATGAGAGGCTCTATAACTATTGTCTTAGAGGCAATACTTCGATCAAGGATTTTCAAACAAAAAATTATGCTCCACGGGTAAGAGTTGACATTACCACATCGCGTTTAGATTTATAAAATATTTTATAACTCTTACCTTAGAGGCAAGACTTATCCCAAGGACTTTCAAACAACAAATTATGCCCCATGGGCAAGAGTTAATGCTACCATATTGTGTCTTGATTTCTGAGATAATCTATAACTTTTGCCTTAGAGTCATGACTTAGCCTAAGGACTTTCAAATAGCAATTCATGAGAAAGAGTTGACACTACCACATTATGTATTGATTTATGAGATGTTCAATAACTCTTGCCATAGAGGCAAGACGTAGCCTGCCAAAGAAACAAGTTATGCCCCATGAGCAAGAAGTGACACTACCACATTGTGTCTTGATTTAAGAAATGTTCTACAACTCTTGCTTTAGAGATAAGAATTAGGACATATACTTTTGCACAAGAATTTACACCCCATGAGAAAGAGTTGTCACTACCACATTGTATCTTGATTTATGAGATGCTCGATAACGTTTCCATTAGAGGCAAGCCTTATCCCAAGGAGTTTTAAACAACAAGTTACGCCCCATTGGTAAGAGTTGACACTACCACCTTGTCTTGATTTATGAGATGCTCTATAACTCTTTGCTTAGAGGCAAAACTTAATCCAAGGTCTTTCAAAATACAAGCTATGCGTCATGGGCAAGAGTTGAAACTATTACATTGTGTTTAGATTTACGAGATGTTCTATAACTCTTGTCTTAGAGGCAAGACTTAACCCAAGAACTTTCACGCTCTTAAGTTTACTTTGATGTCAAAGAAAGAAGATACTCATTGCAAATTATCCATCTTTCTATTCATTAGCAAAGAATAATAGGAGTCGAGAAAAAAGAGAAGAAAAGAAAAGAAAGAGGAAAAAAAATACAAAAGATCGAGAAAAAAAAAGAAGAAAAAAAAATAAAGGTTAAGAAAACAAATATAGTTGAAAACAAAAAAAATGAGAAGAAAAAAATAAAATAGCATTAAAGATTGTCAAAAAATAAAAAAAATAGAATAAGAAAAGAAAAAATAAAGTTTGATACAAATGAATTAAAACAAGGGAGAAAATAAATAGTGTTTGAGAAAAAAATAAGAGAAGAAAAACAAGATAAAAGAAAATAAAAGTTGAGAAAATGAATTAAATTTCTAAAAAATGAACAAAAATTTAAAAAGAAAAAAAAAGAAAAGAAAAAACTAGAATAACGAAAAAAATAAAAAAGGAGAAAAAAAATAGGAGTTGAGAAACAAATAAGCCTGGTAAAGATAAAAAATTGGATGTTAGAGCGACAAATAAGTACTTGTCTTATACATGAAAAAGAAGGATGACTAATTTTTAAAACCTTTGCTTATGGGAGACAATAAAATAGAAATAAAGATTGTGAAAAATAAAAAAAATAGAATAAGAAAAGAAAAAATAAAGTTTGATACAAATGAATTAAAAAAAGAGAGAAAATAAATAGTGTTTGAGAAAAAAATAAGAGAAGAAAAACAAGATAAAAGAAAATAAAAGTTGAGAAAATGAATTAAATTTCTAAAAAATGAACAAAAATTTAAAAAGAAAAAAAAGAAAAGAAAAAACTAGAATAACAAAAAAAATAAAAAAAGAGAAAAAAATAGGAGTTGAGAAACAAATGAGCCTGGTAAAGATAAAAAATTGGAGGTTAGAGCGACAAATAGGTACTTGTCTCATACATGAAAAAGAAGGACGACTAATTTTTAAAACCTTTGCTTATGGGAGACAAAAAACAAAGCTACCTACTATGGGGGTCATCCCATGTAATTTCCTGCAATTAAACCCATACAAATACATATTTACTTTTTAAAAAAATATTTATTGTTAGGCCTAAAAAGCTTTAGTACCTTATTAAATTATAAATTGGACTTCTTTAGAGATTGCATATCTATGTACTATATATTAATATTAGTCCACAAAATAGAAACTACATACAATCTTTTACTTGGACCACATATGTTTCTGAATAATCATACATAGATGAAACTTTAGTGTGCATAAATTTTTGCTATCTTGATTAAATATTTCAAAATAATATGGTACATTGATACTACCATTATCGGATCAAAGCAGTCTTTGTAACATAGATTCAAAACTAAACCCATCAATGATCACAAATATCAAGAATACCAATGACATAGATCTAATACGAAAATTAGATGTAAAATGATCTAAGTCATGTCTATTTTCAAATGGTCCTACCTTATGACTTTAATAGTCCAAAATCACTTTCTTATGCCTTATGCTATTTTTAGTTTTCAGAGTTATCAACAAACACACAATATTCATAGATTTCATAAAATTTCAGTCTATGCAGAAAATAAACTTTAACAGATAAATAACATAAGTAAAATAACAAACTCCCACTAAAATGACTCGTAATCAAATTTGACAAAACCCATATGAGTCACATGCCCATAAAATATTTTAGGTGGCAAACCTTCGTTAGTGAATCCACAATCATCAAGTTTATACTAATATGCTCAATTGACACAAGACGACTCTGAACCGTTTCTTTCACCAACAAAAACTTAATGTCTATATACTTTGACTTTGATGAACTTTGACTGTTCTTCGAATATAACTCAGTAGACTTATTATCTTAATGAATTTTCAATGGTCTTTCTATGCCACCAACTATTTGTATTCCAGTGATAAAATTTCTAAGCCATATTCCCAGATTCGATGCTTCACAGTAGGCCACAAATTTGACTTTTATTGTAGAAGAAACTATTCATGTTTGTTTCACACTTTTTCAAGAAACAACTCCTCCAGCCATTATGAAAACAAATGCTAATGTAGATCTTCTACTACTAAGACATCCAACAAAATTTGAATCAAAATACCCTACGATCTCTAAATGCTCCGATCTTGGATAAGTGAGCATATAATCTTTAGCTCTTTGTAGATACCTCATAACCCGTTTTGCAGCTTTTTAATGATATATTCCCCGATTACTTAATATCGACATAATATTTCTACTATATACACTATATCTGGATGCGTACAAACTTATGTATACATGAGACTTTTCGCTGCTGATACATATGAGGTTTTTTCATCTCTTTCTTCTCTATATCCAAATTTGAATATTGAGCAAACTAATTTTATCACTTTTTGCCACAGGTGTATTTCCTGAGGAGAATTTTGCATGCCAAATATACTTAAGCACCTTATTAATATAAGTTTTTTGCGAAAGTTCAAGAAAGTTTCGAGTGCGATCCCTATGGATATCTATACCTAGGACAAAGGATCCCTCACCAAGATCTTTCATTTTAATTTTGCTGGATAGAAATTTCTTGGTTTCATACAATAAATCTACATCACTTCTTGCCTGTAGAATGTTATCTATAAATAGCACAACAATCACAAATTTGCTTCCACTAAACTTGATATATATACACTGATCAACAGTTTTTTCCTTAAAATCCAAAAAGGTTATCATCTGATCAAACTTCCAATACATTGACGGGATGCCTATTTTAAACTATATATGTACTTCTTAAGTTTACATACAAGGTGCTTTAAATTTTGATATTCAAAAGTTTCTGGTCACATCATGTATGAAACCAATATCTCTATTACGAAATGCAGTCTTGCGTCTATTTGATGTAGCTCTAAGTCATAATGATCTACAAGTGCCATAATGATTCTAAAGGCGTCTTTCGATGAAACTGATGAAAAAGTCTCTTTAAAAGCTATGCTTTTATTTTGAGCGAAGCCCTTGGCAGCTAGGCATGATTTATATATTTTAATGTTATCTTTCAATCAAGTTTGGTTAAAAAATTTACTTGCAACCAATCAGTTTTCATCCTTGTGGTAACTCAACAAGATTTCAAACATCATTGTCTTTCATAGACTTTAACTCATCTTTCATGGCTTCTATCTATTTAGCAAAATTTGAACATTATTTCGCTTGACTAAGTTATAGGATCATCTTCCAATCCCATGTCAAAATCATGTTCTTTAAGATAAACAACATAATTGTTCGTAATACTCCCTTTATTTAATTTTATGTAACCATTTCCTTTTTGGCCTATCCCAAAAATAATGTGATGTTTCCTTATTTAGTAAGTATTTAATGGCGTCATCCCTATTTTATCCTTACTGGGTCCCACTTAATAGGAAAAGACAATTAAAAAGTAAATTTTAAGAGGGACAGTTATTTAAACTTTACAAATTCATCATTTATTTCTTAAACTCAGTGTTCGGTCAAATGGCGACACATAAAATAGGACGTAGGTAGTAGCATTTTTTCTTTCTCTTGGTGATCTTTTTTCAGTCACTTCAACTTGAGGTTGTTGAACACAAGGTAATATCATTTTGTTTTCTCCATAATCTTGATTTATAGGTTGAAACACATTTGGTAAAGTAATTTAATAATTTTTACTAGAATCGATATTATCAAATTCCTCTTCAAGCACAATATTTATTTTGGTAATTGTCACTACTCGAACTAGGGCCTACACGTAATGGGCAATCCCAAACCCAACATGTTTATCCTTGTGGTGACTCTGGGATATTTCTATAATCGAGACAAACCCAACCAAGTCTATCCACCCAATAACTAACCAAACCGATGCAGAAATAATAAACTGAAAGTGAGTATAATAATCCAACGTATGTATATATATATGACATAACCAATCCATACCATACCCAAGTTCACAGTTGTCCATAGGGCTGGGCATTTGGTTTGATAGTTTAATATTGGTTCGGTTTTTTGATTGACAAAAATGACACCCATAACCAAACCAAAATAAATTCAGTTCGGTTCGGTTTCCACAAATTCAATTCGGTTATTTCAGATTTTTATTTCAGTTTTGAAGATTAAAGTAGTGAACCTCTCTTTGTTATGACTAGACATTTAAAATTAATATTTTTTTTTTAAATTCAAACCTATTTTTCATTCCCAGATATAAAGAACTCAACATGGATGAAAATAAATGATATAACCATAAGTTTAACATAATATATAACTTCATTATGCATAAGTTTGTATAAACAGTCAGAACTCAAAAGAGTGGTCCCTGCCGAAAAAACCACAGTCGGCACTGCGGGCTGCAGCCCACAATGATCGTCTGGTCGCCGGCTCTGGTGTTGTTGTATAGATGATGATCTCGCTGGCAGTCTATGGTTCGATCAATTGTTCGACTATTGGACTGATGCATACTGTTAGTTGTATGTGGCGTGATATTACTTATTAGTTATTAGGGTTGCTATTATATATTTATATTATATTATTATATATTAAATATTATATATATATGATAATATATATATATATTTAATTATTTATATAATTTTGGTTAATTGATTTAGCCGAATTATTTTTTTGAATAACTGAAAACCAATCCATTTAATCGAATTTCAAAAATTAAAAACAGAAATCAAAAATTGAAAACGAAAACCGATCCAGAAATTAAAAAAACCAAACCAAAATTAAAATTTTGGTTTAGTTTTGTGGTTTAAACCTAAATATGCCAAACCCTAGTTGTCCACACAAAGCCTCTAGATCAACCAAAGAGTACTTAGTCGGGACATGATCATAGCCAAAAACCAAAGTCTATGAAAGTCAAGAAATACATATGAAGTAACCCATGACATGAAATAGATGCCTTCCAAACTATGAAGCTCACCACTTCAATCTAATGGCGATTCCCGAATCCGATCACTTAGCAAGAGGAGTAGAATGGACGGTTCCTACATAGAGTGGGTATACAGCTGCCAGTAGATGGGTTAGCAGGTGAACGCTAGCATGTACTCATCAACAACAACAACAGACCCAGTGTATTCCCACAAAGTGAGGTCTAGGGAGGGTAAAATATACGCAGTCCATACCACTACCTCCGAAGAGGTAGAGAGGCTGTTTCCGATAGACCCCCCAGCTCAAGAATGAGAATAGTATACCAAGGCCATAATGAAACATGAGACATGGTGGATAACATAAACAGAAATAAGAGATAAGAGATAATAACAATAAATATCAGAGAATTTTGAAATAAGAGAAAATACGAGCAATACAGAATAAATATAAACAAACGGATACTCACCCAATAGTGACATACTATCACAATACCCAAGACACCCGCCACACCCAAACTCTCCTACCCCCTAGCCACAACCCACACACTCACACTAGCCTTCTACCCCAATCGAGACCTCCACACCTTTCTATCTACAATCATGTCCTCAGTAAGATGAAGATGCTCCATGTCATGCCTAATCACCTCTCTTTAGTATTTCTTTGGCCTACCTCTACTCCTCCTGAATCCATCCAAAGATAGCCTCTTATACCTTCAAACAGGGGCTTCCCTGCTCCTCCTCATAACATGCCCAAACTATATCAACCTGCCTTCTTGCATCTTGAACTCCACCGAAGCCGAGTACTCCCATGTTCTCCCAAATAATCTTATTCCTAACTTTTTCCTCTCTAGTAAGACCACACATCCAATGCAAAAGTCTCATTTCAGTCACCTTTAATCTTTGGATATGGAATTTCTTTACTGGCCTACACTCCGTTCTATGAAGCATTGCTAGATGGACTACCACTCTGTAGAATTTTCCTTTAAGCTTATGGGGCACCTTCTTATCACACAACACTCCCGAGGCGAGCCTCCACTTCATCCAACCAGCTCCAATACGTTTAGAGACATACTCATCAATCTCATCATTTTCCTGAATCATAGACCCAAGATACCTAAAACTATCTTTTTTACAAACATCCTGAGATTCCAACCTCACCACCACACCGTCTTCTTGACTTGAGTCACTAAACTTGCATTCCAAATACTTCGTATTAGACCTACTCAACCTGAATCCCTTAGATTCAAGGGTTTGCCTCCAAACCTCCAATTTCTAATTCATACCCCCCGCGACTCATCAATCAACACTACATCATCTACAAATAACATACACCATGACACCTCACCTTGAATACTCTGCATTAAAACGTCCATCACCAATGCAAATAGGAATGGGCTTAGGTTCGAACCCTGGTGCAAACTTGTCTTGATCGAAAAATGCCCTGAGTCTCTTCCTGCCGTCCTCACCTGAGTCTTACCTCCATTGTACATGTCCTTAATAGCTCTGATGTATGCCATTGGAACTTCTATCACTTCCAGGCATCTCCAAAGAACCTCCCTAGGGACTTTATCATACGCCTTCTCCAGATCGATGAACACTATGTGAAAATCCCTCTTCCTTTCCTTATACTGCTCCACCAATCTTCTCACCAAGTGGATTACCTCTTTCGTTGAGCGACCAGACATAAAACCAAACTGATTCTCCAAAATGGGCATGACCCTCCTTAATCTCCGTTCAACCACCCTCTCCCAAATCTTCATAGTGTGACTCAACAACTTAATACGCCCATAGTTTTTGCAACTCTGAATATCACCCTTGTTTTGATATAATGGAATTATTGTACTCTATCTCCAAGCCTCAGGTATTCTTGTAGTATTGAAAATGGCATTGAACAAATAAGTCAACCACATTAAACCTGCCCCTCAGCATGTACTCAGGATAAGGATAAAATAATGCTAAATAGTGAAAACCAAGTAAAACCGACTATACACATAAACCATACTTGTATATATATATATATATATATAACCATGCTGGGAAAGGGAACCAGGTTTAGCATGCCATTAAAAAATTTACTTGGGCTGTGCACCTTACCCTTTAACCACCCCCATGGGCTGTATGGGTTCAGCTCCCCCTGCTGAAAGGGTCCTAGTGCGTGTAGCCACACGACCAGGGAATATACCTTAGGATGGCTAGTACATACCCCAATATAAAATGTGACACACACAAATGGTCATCGAGACCCCTCATATTGACAAATATGAGTTTCCAGTTTTGGTCCCCCCGGAACCTCCACCTTCCATGGCTAGCTACACATCCTGCCATTAATAACCAAATTAAAACCATGTCCAAACAATCTATTTACCATTTATTAACCAAGGCTATTTAATAACCAATGGTATCGTCATACCACCTATACTTGAAAGCATTTATCCATAGCCAAACTATTTAGGTTAACGAGACTTTCAAGTGACCTTCCATATACAATATTAAACCACTTGGGGGACTTCCATGTTCACCACATGCATAACCATTTAGCATTTTACCTTTCCAAACCATTTAAACTAATTTTGTTAATGCATTCACTTGTGGGATTTTCATGTATCCCGCAAGATATTCAAAATAGACCAATCATGGCCACCAAAACCTTTATCTTTTTAAACTAATCCAAACCATTTTAGACCATGCCAAATATTTAAAGAATTTATATAATTTAAACCATGTAAACCATGCAAAACCATCCAAAAACATTTAGAGTTCCATTACCAAACCAAACCATATAAGAGTTCCAATGAAAGTTCAACAATAGAGTGAAAACGTTCTTTGAGGTATTTTATTGCACATGTTGAGGGCACACCTTTTTTCAAGACCAAAACCAATGTGTAAATCACCATAATTAGGGTTATTAAAGGCCCATTAGTTAAACCATAACCAAAAACCAACCACATAAGTGAACCATTGCCAAAAACATGTAAACATACAATTTAAACCAAGACCAACCTATATGCATAAAGACCCTCAACAATATTTCAAAATCCACCATTATAGATTCATAAATTAATGTTTAAAACACAATGCCCATGCCTTTATTTTTAAATTACAATGAGGGAAGGAGTACATGCCTTATACACGAAGATTCATGGAAGAAATCTCGACCTTTAAGCCTTTTGAAGAACACTTGAGAAACCCTAGCCTCCAATCTTCCAAGAGTGGGTTTGAGAGAGTGTTTTATGTGTTATGATCCTTTAATAAGTGTTATGGAAGGCCATATAGGGATATATAATGTGAGGACAATAGGGTTAAGGATTAGAAAATATCTAAACTACCCTTGACTTAAAATTATAAACAAACCACGCCTAGGGGTACGATCCCCCTTACCACTCGTATTTAAGGGTACGAGTGGTACCCCAACTCATATGACTCACCCTCCCCACTCATATCTATTGGATATGAGTGACACCCCCAATTGTACCCACCATCCGTATAGTGTGTAAATTTTATAAGACAAAACATATATGTACCATACGACTTGCCCTATGCCACTCGTATTTTCCTATACGACTCTTGCCCATATGGGTCATACCTTGTGAAGTAGCTAAGCTAACCTTACTGCCTAGAATATGATTGGTCCCTTAAGATAGCTCACGAGTCATACCCAAGGGTACGAGTAACTCCATTAAGTCTTACCAAGCCAAAGAGGTCTAAAGATTAGGAAATTTGCAAGGGTTCAAAACCCAGGATGTAACTTTCTCCCCAACTAGGATCATTCTTCCTCGAATGACAGGTAAGGGTAAGGACAAGCACGAGATAACACCTTAACACACGTCAAACTTTTCCTCTAACCAAGAGAGAAGAAAAGATACAAACCAAGATGAGAAGATTATCACATACCCCAAGCATGATTCAAACCCCAACACTTTCATTCCGACCTCTAACTAAGTTAGAAAACAAAGATGCAAGAGGAACCATTCCTCACCTTTAACCATGTTAAAAAATAAAGATGTGTTGAAGAACACACACGTTACACATGAATTTTAGAAACAAAGAACCAACGCAGATCCTTGGACTCCATGTCCACCTCCGTATCCGAAATGACTTCCTTGGACTTTTAGTTTCACCATGGAATCTTTTTCAAACCCACACCTCTTGTTATCAACTGGCGAACTTACCAATCCAAGATTCCTATTAAAGAACAAGGAATTCTAGATATACCACCCCAAGGAACCAACTACACCTTACCCCAACATAAGCACATGGGATACCGAATGAATGGAACTTATGCTAAAGAGCAAATCCAATCCATCTTAGAATTTACTGAGACACATCACTACAAGATATTGAGTCTAAATATATACTACCAATTCCATGTTCAAGCCAATTCAAAGCTAAAAGGTGTTAACTTAAGCCTCCAGGCTCTACTCATCATATTTATCCCAAAGCGCAACTCCACTTTCATTACCATTATATGGAACTATGAGTAAAGGACATGAGCAATCCCATATCCAACCATTATAACCAAAATCCCCAACCTATGATTGAACACCAAAAACTGAACCACTACTATGCCATGAAAATAATTCATAAAACCATGCCTTACCAAACCTCTTAAGTTACCAACACAACTATGGGTATATATACCAATAACGACATTCAAGCCTACCACTTATATACCTGCGGTATAATCTATCCAACAAAAAATCTAACACCCTCCATTATTTCTACAAGGATTTTCATCACCTATTCCTTTCCTAACCATTTATCATAAAAACAACCTTACCATACCTTCTAAAATCGTAACTCTAGTAGCCACCCAAGACTCTCCTCCACTTAGGGAATTCTACATTCCCCATTTCAAAACATCACCATGCTTCCCAAGGCACTACTATTCTAACATGACAAGAGTCATTAAGGAACTAAAGTATAAGAATTATCTATGCCTCCCAAAGCAAGACTCCGAAACAAGACACGACTCCAAAGGAAGGAAGTACTTTATAACAATCACCTGGACCAAAATAAAGAACTATCTCGACAAAACTATACCATAAAAGAAGTCCTTAGAATGGATATCGAAAGAAACAAAACCACAAATATACCATGAGTAACTTAATATAAGGTCAAGACTCATATCTAGGGAATAAGGCAAACACAAGATATGAACCTCAACCATAAGTGCTATAAGAATGCCTATAACACTAGTAGAGTATTTCTCTTAATGGATAGAAGAGAAGCACCAGAATATACAACCCTACCTTCCCTTGTAGTCGACCATTAAAGAAAGTTTAAGGCTAATCATCAACCTTCATCCCATTACCTATACAAGCATAACACTCCACCCTAATTGGTGTCACCGAGGTTGTACACTAGAGACACTTGGTTTTCCTATACCCAAAAACCTCATTCAACCAAATGCTATGTAGAGCCCGATATAGACATGAAAAAATCATAAGACCCAATTTACTCCAAGATTTCCAATTAAGCCAAAACAATTTCAAAATCAAACATGACCACCAAGGCCTTTTCAAAATAATCCGCATCTAATCAAAACCAATTCATGATTCCTTTAATCATTTATGCAACACGACGATTAAGAGTAGTCAAACCATATAACAAAATTATATTTAATGGCAATCTCACAAACAATTTGGGGATATAAAGTTTTCCATAACCAAAACTAAGTAATTGGGGAATAGTAGTACCTTGAAATCAATTTACCATTCCCATGTATCCTATAATGTCCATAAACATTAATAAAGCATGAATAATGCATCGTAATCCATGAAAAATCAATTAAGTAATTAATTTGTCAAAATCCTCAATTGTGCCAAAATCCACTTTCAAAACCACGAATTTAGAAATCAATTGCATGCCATCAATAAAGTACAAGTATTGGGACAAAAATACATATATGCTCCATGATCTATTCCATCCCCTGAGTTAACCCCTAACCTACCAACTTACCTTCACAATTCTCGCATTGCTATTCCCGAGCTAAAATACTCCCTTAATCAAAATCAAACATCTAAGATCCACACTTAGTGCCTATTAACCACCACGCACTACAAGTAAAGTACCCTATATAAAATGGAATTCACTTATAAAGTACTTCTTCACTAGAAGGACACCCTAAATTCCTTAGTTACCCACCAACAAGCTACCCATTTCTAGGGAACTATTCCTTTTTATGCATGTAAGAATGAAGACACTCCACAGAAAATACTAAGACTGATGAAACCTTCACTTAGGAGATCCCTTAATTTCTTCTTAAGATCGTTTAAATCTACTGAAACCATTCTATACAAAAAGAATAGAAATTTGGACAAATGTCTGAAACAAGACCGATCCCAAACTAGTCTCCCTATTAGAAAGACACCATGAGGGTTATTAGAAGGACCATAAGAAATTCATGCATCACCAAAGCCAAACGTAAGAAAAGACCTTCTGGGTTAGAATCTGTAATCCAGACCAACCGATAATAGAGACACCCCTTTGGAGACCAATCTTCGAGCTCTAAGATAGAATACAACCTTTCCCTTAATAGATAGGGAATGAATCCATCCTCCCATTCTATAAATGGATCACCAGGGAGCCGAAAGACAACCTTTCTATGGATCCCACATCCTAATGGCGCATAGAATGAGTACAACCCTTTCATTCTCGAATGACATTGAAATCTACAACATCCAAGTCAAACAATTCAACCAAGAACCCTTTGTTACCAACAAATACAACATACCTCATAGACTCTTTTGGCAATTACAAAGTCACATACTAGTTAGAAATAGATAGAGAAAATATTTTAAAATAACCTTAGGACTATAACCAAAACACTTACCCATAAATGGGATCACAAAAGAGAGAGAACCCCAGATTAAGTAAACTATACACACATACACCATAAAGACAGGAGTTTTCAACATACCAGTGTTGGCACCAGAAGATGCCTCAAACTCCCAAAGAATAGTAAGAACTTTGAGACAATCCCGACCAATACCGAAACCAGAAGTGGTAACCAATATTCTATTTCCCTATGCATTAATACTTATGGGTCACTCCCAATGTATATAACCCAATTGACCACAAATACCTAGACTCCTTACCTTATCTATTTCCCAACCTTACCTCATTCCTCCTCATACTAATACAATCAGAATGGCGTGACAGAGTTGCCACTATCTGGGTCCACAAATTATTAGAATGATGAAACTCAACATTGGTAACCTTTATGTGAGATAACCAAGAATGAGTCCCTCCTTCCAAAATAGGGTTAGTAGAGATCGGTGAGACTATACTAGAAAACCAAAAGCTATGATCCTTGATCGGGTCTGTGCCTCATGAGTTGGACTAGATCCATCCATATTATCCTTGAGTGGGACATGTGAGTTTTCACGGACTTTAGATCATTGAGAGTACATAATCAGAAAGATAAACCAAAGAAAATTCAGAGAAGAGTTCAAGACCTTAGACTCCATAGCCCAAAAGTAGAATAACCAAGAAAGTAAAACATTCATAAATGCCTCGTATCCTCCTAATTATAAGTGTGGTGCACAACACATATATAAGCAAGACTCTAATAGACATAGATTTATGGACACCCCACGAACCCAAAACCTAAAGCTCTAATACAAAATTATCATGAACTAAGCCAGGGCCTAGACATAATGGGAAATGCCAAGCCCAACTAAGGTCGAGAGCTACCCCTGTAACCCAACCCAACCCCAATATGCATACCTTAAATTGGTTCATTTCCAAACATATAAAAAGATAACATGTTTATCACTGTGGTGACTCTAGAATAAGTCTATAACCGAGACCAACCCAACCAAGTCAATCCACCCAATAACCAACCAAACCAATACAAAAACTATAAACTAAAAAAGAGTATAATAATCCAATGTATGTATATATATATGACCTAACCAATCCATACCATACCATACCAAATTCTATGAAAGTTAAGAAATACATATGAAGTAACCCATGATATGAAATAGATGCCTTCTAAACTATAAAAGCTCACCACTTCAATCTAATGGTTGTTCCCGAATTCAATCACTAAGCAAGAGGAGTAGAATGGATGATTCTTGCATAGCTTAGGTATACAGATGCCATTAGACTTGTTAGGGGTGAACTCTAGCATGTACTCAGTATAAGGATTAAAATAATTCCAACTAGTGAAAACCAAGTAAAACCAACCATGCACATAAGCCATACTTATATATATATATAACCATGCCTGGAAAGGGAATCGGGTCTAGCATGCCATTAAAATATTTACCTGGGCCATGTAACCTTGCCGTTTAACCACACCCATGGGTTGTAGGGGTTCATCTTCCCCTACTGAAAGGGTCCTAGTGCGTGTAGCTGCATGACCAGGAAATATCCCATGGGATGACTAGTACATCCCGTAATATAAAATATGACTAACGTGTATGGTCATCAAGACCCCTTATATCGGAAAATTTTTGCAGGTTTGGTCCCTCCAAAACCTCTACCTTTCACTGCTTAGCAACATATCCCGCAATTAATGCCCAAATTAAAACCATATCCAAACAATCCATTTACCATTTATTAACTAAGGCTATTTAATAATCAGAGGTATCGTCATACCACCCATACTTGCAAGCATTTATCCATAGCCAAACTATTTGGGTTAAGGGACTTTCAAGTGCCTTTCCATATACAATATTAAAGCATTTGAGGGACTTTCATTTTCCCCACAAGCACAACCATTTATCCTTTTACCTTTCCAAACCATTTAAACCAAATCAGTTAATGCATTTACTTGTGGGATTTACATGTATCCCACAATATTTTCAAAATAGACCAATCGTGGCTACCAAAACCTTTACCTTTCTAAACTAATCCAAACCATTTTATACCATGCCAAAAATTTAAAGAATTTATATAATTTAAGCCATGTAAACTATGAAAAACCATCCAAAAACATTTATAGTTCCACTACCAAACCAAACCATACAAGAGTTCCAATGAAAGTTCAATAATAGAGTGAAAACATTCTTTGAGGCATTTTATCGAACATATTAAGGGCACACCTTTTTCCAAGACCAAAAGCAATGTGTAAATCACCATAATTAGGGTTACTCAAGACCCATTAGTTAAAACATTACAAAAAACCAACCACATATGTGAACCATTACCAAAAACATATAAAAACACAATTTAAACCACAACCAAGCCATGGATATAAAGATCCTCAACAATATTTCGAAACCCACCATGATACATTTATAAACCAATATTTCAAACATAATACACATGCCTTTATTTTGAAATAACAATGAGGGAAGGAGTTCATGCCTTATACATGAAGATTCATGAAAGAAATCTCAACCTTAGAGCCTTTTGAAGAACACTTGAGAAACCCTAGCCTCCAATCTTCCAAGAGTGGGTTTGAGAGAGTATTTAATATGTTATGATCCTTTAATAAGTGTTATGGAAGGCCATATACGGATATATAACGTGAGGATAATAGGGTTTAGGAGTAGGAATTGTCTAAACTACCCTTAACTCAAAATTATAAATAAACCACGCCCAGGGATAAGACAGACCCTTACCACTTGTATTTAAGGGTAAGAGTGGTACCCCAACTCATACCTAATCTTTCCATGATCTTACCTACTAGTTTTTATATGAGTCACCCTCCCCACTTGTACCTAATGGGTATGAGTGACACCTCTAATCATACCCATCATCCTTATAGTGGATAAATTCTATAAGACAATACACACATGCACCATACGACTTTCCCCATGCCATTCATATGCTCCTATACTACTCTTACCCATAACACTCATACCTTGTGAAGTAGCTAAGCTAAAATTACTGCCTAGAATATGATTGGTCCCTTAAGATAGATCACGAGTCATACCCAAGGGTACGAGTGACTCCATTGAGTCATACCAAGACAAAAAGGTCCAAAACTTAGGAAATTTACAAGGGTTCAAAACCCGGGATATAACAATTAATTCTACTATAATCAACATCCTCAATAAATTTGGTATTTTCTATTTCAAAAAAATATCTATTTGAGGAGTCAAATAACTTAAAACCTCTCAATCTTTCTGAGTAACCTATAAAGTAACAACTATCAGTTCTTGATTCCAACTTTATTTTCATTAGGATTGTAAGGCCTTGCTTTCACTAGACATTCCAAGACATGTAAATGCCAAATACTAGGCTTCTTACCAGTCCTTAACTCATATAGAGTCTTAACTATCACTTTGCTTAGAGCTTTATTTAGTGTGTAAACTGCATTATTTATTGCTTCTCCCCAAAGCTATTCAGGTAAAGAAAAATAACTTATCTTACTTCTTACCATATCCTTAAGAGTTCTATTTCATCTCTCAGATACACCATTTTTGACTTGGAGTCCTTGATATAGTGTATTGAGGTACAATCCTACACTCTGTCAAATACTCTGCAAAAGGTCCTAAACATTATTCACTTGATCCATCGTATCTACCCTAGTATTCTCCTCCACAGTCAGATTTGAAAACCTTAATTTTCTTATCTAATTGAGTTTCAACTTCAACTTTGAAAATATAAAAACATTAAAAGATAGTGACTTCTTATGAATTAAATAGAGATATTTGTAACGAGAGTAGTCATATATAAAGTTAATAAAATATTGTTGACCATTCCATGAAATCGCAGGAAATGAGCCTAAAGTGTCTGTATGTATCAACTGTAAAGGTTCTTTACTCCTACGAGCACCTCTTTTCCTTATATTCATTTGTTTTTCCTTAATACATTCTACACAAACTTCAAAATTTGATTAATCAAGGGAATCAAAAATTTCTTCTGACATAAGCCTTTGTATTATTTGTTTAGAAATATGACCTAGTCGCTTATACCATAACATTGATGAATTCAAATTGTTAATCTGCACTTAGTACCAAAGTTAATTGAATACATGTTTTCATTCCTGTATGAGGCTTGTCTATTTAATTTGTATGACTTATTAATCAGGGTACCAGTTTTAACAATATTGAATTTAGAGAAATACAACAATTCCATTTCTAATAGAACAATTGTATCCAAATAAGAAATAGAAATTAAATTCCATCTAAATGATGGTATGATAAATATTTCCTTTAATTTCATATAAAAATAGTATCTAATAGAATTCTAAGGACATCAATAACCTCAATAACTTTTTTATTATCATTTCCCACATAGATGTATCTTTAAACATCAATCGGTGTCGGCTCCTTAGACAATCCTGTATAGTAGAACTTACGCGAGTATTTGCACTTGAGATACCCGTTAGAGATAGGATCGACACCGCCCATGCCAACAGTAGTCCAACAAAGCCTCTAGTCAAAACCAATGAATATTCAGCTGGGATATGCCCCCAACCATATCCAAAACCAAGACCAAAGGAATAGTAAATTCATAAAGTAATCCTGATGTGCTATAGAAATATAACACTTTCAATGATTAAAACAATGAAAATATGCAGGTTTCTGAGGTTATTTTGTTAGATATGATCTATTTTGGGTATGTTTTGTAGGAAACGATGTTTTGTATACTAAGTTAGTGAAAAAGGTGTTTTTGGAGACTTTTTGGAGAAATTATAGATATTCGAGATGTATTACAACTTATTTATGATGAAAGCATGTTCGAGAATCAAAGAAGTGATGAAATATTACTCCCAACACTTACTAAGTCAACATGTGGCCACATGTAAGACCTACGAATGTATGTAGGCAAAGCTAATACCAGAAGTCCATAATACCGAGAGCTGAACTTGTAGGATTTTTTGGTCTTGGTACCTATGGTTTGTACCTGAACCCAGTGTCAGGACCACAGGTATTGTCTGTGCCTAGGGACAGACCACGGGTACAGACCACATATGGCCACCGACCTAATTTTCTCGTATTTTGTTTGGGCTTTGGTTTTAGGGTTTTCTTATGAACTATAAATAACCCTTATGTACCTTTTAATAGAATTTACGCACTTATGTACTCATAATCATATTTTGATTCCAAGATCCGATTTTGATATTGAGATTCTCTTTTATTGACTCAAGTTGAATAATTTAGTTTTGGTTGTGGGTTTTTACACTTCTTATCACTGTGATTTAATCTATGCTTTGTATTATGAATGTTATTGATTTCTTCACAATCACGAGCGGCTAAAACTCATAGCTAGGATTGTGCAAACTTTGGCGAATTAAAAAAGTAGGGGAGGTGCGATTGTTGATCTGAACTAATACCCATGGCAGACATTGCTTTATCTTATTATAATAGATTTATTAATGGGTTTACACACTAGTAAAATATAAAGACAATATTAATTTGAAGTTAATTATTGATCCATGCTACAATGGAATATAGTGAATGACTGTTAATTGTCATATAGTAACTAAAGACTCAAAAGTTAATAGTTAATTGAGATCAAGATAAGGGTTAGTAAGGTGACATACTGAGACTCAAAAGGTAAAGGGTGAAATCCTTCTACTCATCCAAAAGACTGTAGAAGCTACATAACTTATCGATTCTACATGCAAGGTATTGGGTTGGTTCAACAATGCACAATAAGCCTATAGAGTTAAGAAGCCAAGGGGAATGCAATCCTAGTGTTCATCTACAATTATTACAACTAAAGTTAATACAGTTACTTGCTTGAGCCCCATTTAATTTTCTTATTCTGCCTGTTGACTACAACTACTGAGATTTCAAAGCCATGTGTTCCCTTGGTATTCAACCCTAAGTTTTTTGGGTTACTATATTTTGATAGAGATTGTATTATCACATACTAGGAGGTATTGTTTGGACGTCATCAAAATTTTGGCGCCGTTGCGAGGAATATGGTGTTGGTTTGTGATTTGAAGTTATTGCAGATTTTGGGTTATTATTTTTATTTTTCTTCATAGTTGGGTATACACCATTGTATGCCTAGTAGATGGAGTAGAGGCAATCCCTTAAGCCCCGTGGATTCGAATCCAGAGAGGATCCTACAAACACTAAGTAGGATGTCTGAGCAGAAAAAAAATGAACCTTCTTAAGGGGCTTATGATATTATACCTCTCCCTCCTTTCGATAATATATAAGATATTATTGATCATTAGACTGGTGAGCTATTAGCTCAATATAAATCCAAGAGAAGGGAAAAATAAGAAGCTCGATGAGTAGCTAGGAAGACAGAGCTAGCTGAGCAGAGACAAGCAGCAGACCACTGAACTACACTTGGTGGAAATTAGAATAAAGTTGGAGCTGCCTGTGTTCAAATGATCCCAACATACCAGTACGTGCAACCATATATAAATGATGAAAAAGATCTGAGATACGTTGAATCGAAAGAAACTGGAGCTATAGTTCCTCCTATTTTACCCCCAGGAATCAAGTTTGACATCACAAGAATAATGATCCAACTTCTAAACATAAAAGGTGTGTTTGCAGATCTGCCTACAGATGATGTAAATTTTCACCTTGCTAATTTTATCGGGATTTGCAGTTCATCTACGAATCTAGGGCTGAATTAGGAAGCACATAGAGTTAGTATTTTACCCTTCTCACTTATAGGAGAACCATCTTTATGGTTAGGGGAACTGCCAAGAGGATCTATCACTACATGGACTAATTTGCACAGGAAGTTCTTGAACATGTTATTTCCTCTATCCAGGATGTTGCAACTTAAGGAGAAGATTTATAATTTCAGGTAGCTACAGTCAAAGTCTATGTACAAGGCTAGGTTCACATTCAAGAAAAAACTGAGTATGGTGCCCAATCATCAGTTGTCAGGGGCAAGCTTATTGGAGATATTTTATTAAGCCTTGACCATCAATTCTAGATCCATGGCAAACACTATATTTGGAGATGATTTTATGAGACTATGCTAGGAGACAACTTCGGAGATGTTAGATTAGATCTCGCTTACTAACCAAAGGTGGTAAACTTGGAAGGCTGAGTAAGAATCTGACACTTATGCTATTGGTGCCTCCTGAGATAGATACCTTTCACTTGGCAGATAAGATATGGAATCTGGAATAGAAAGGATGCTTGCTAAGCTGGTGAAGGGTAAGGAAAATCAAGAGATCATCTTTAAGGAGATTAAGATAGGTATTTTAGGATTGACCTAAAAGGTTGAGTCATATGCCACTTCTATCAAGCAATTGGAGCACTAGTTAGAGCAGATATTAGCAAATCTGAACCAAAGGCAGCCAGGTACCCTTTCGAGCAACACAGTACAAAATCTAAAAAATGATAGTCATGCACTTTTTATTACCAAGAGGAGTGGTATCACTACTATGGACCCCCCATGACCTACTGTAGAAGCTACTTATTGAGAGACACCTAATTTTGAGTTTGAGAAAGTAACAGGTGATAATGGTAAAGATGCTGAAGATAAAGGTAAGGGTCTGGTCATTGATCCAAAAATTAGATAAACTTCAAGATATCCCCCACCTTATCTTCAGAGATTGAGGAAAAAAAGAGAGGAGATGCTGAAAGAATTGAGCTTGAACATTCCTCTTCTTAAGGCATTAGAGTAGATCCCTGGATACGCTAGGTTCATGGTCACGATGATGAAATAAGTGATAATTGAGGATGTTGATGGTTGATGTTGGGCGTATTTATACGTCTAAGCACCATAACTTACCCATGTTTTAGCTAAGTTTTGAGGATAAAATACATAATTCTTGCACTTTTAGTCTACTTTCAATTAAGTGAGCTGACCTATGTGATTAGCATGCTTTTCAGGTACTAATGCGGAAGATTTCAGCACTTTGGGGACCTGTGAACAGCAAAGGAAAACTTCACATAAGAGGGAAGACAGATTTTGGACTGAATGTGATACATGGGAACTTTTTCCCGAGCAAACTCAGTATTTTTAAATAGTTAAGGATGCAATAGAAACTTAGTAGAGAAGGTTGTTATTAAAAACCTTATTGCTGAATTTTCAGAAATTATTCATTATTAAGATTTTGTAATATTTTGAGAGCAGAAAATGGCTTAGCTTGAGCATTATAGAGAGAGAAACACGTTCCTCTCTTATTGTCGCTAGTCATCTCCATCGCCGAGATTGTTCTATGTTTTGGTATGATGATTATGTTTGTTTTGATTTTCGTTGTATTCATGAGTAGCTAAAATTATCTGTTAGGGTTATGGAAACCTTGTAATATACTCTCTATTGCTATGAGTTTGTGAATTTATGATGTGTCATGCCACTTATATCATTACTCTCTTCATTTTGATTGAATTCCCATGGTTGCAAACATAGGGAATGTGCCATTATAGAATTAACTTGTTCGATAGAAAAGTTACTATTTGGAAAAGAGAGTGTGACAAAGAAATAGGGTTTCCAACCTCTATTTACATGTTAATGCCCTAGCAGGATTGACTTCTTGGAGAGTTTGTATAATTTGTTGTACACTTTGGGTTCGAAAGAACTAAAGTGAATGAATCCTTAATGACTGAAAAACACTTGGGTTTAGAATTAGCATATGTCTCTCCATAAGTGCATGAATGCATAAACTCAGTATTACTCATAGTTAATAGAGAAGTAGAGACTACAAGGTGGACATAACCCTAACTTATCATCCTCTGTGATCAAATCTTATTACTTATATCGTCTCATTCGTTACACTAATAGTATTATTGTGAACTTAAACAAAACCCCCCTTATCTTGGAACCTTTGATTAACAGTCTAATAATAATTGCAATACTTAGTGACCATAGTATTCCCTGTGGGATTCGACACCCAACCCAGTTGGGTTCTATATTTAACAGTGACCGCTTACACTTTCTAACAGGAGTTGTAATTTGGGCGTATCAAATTTTGGCGCCGTTGCCGGGGAATATGGTTGTCAACTAAGTTTGTGATAGTTAATAGACCCTTTGGTCAAAGATTCTTAAATTTTACTTTTTGTCTGTTGTTTTTGTTTTGTTCAGGTTTAGTGGAGTGCATGACAAATACACAAAGTTCTGGTCAGCCCTTATTACCTATAAATCCTTAACCACATCTTATTCGCAAAATGGATGCACAACGAAACCTTGAAAGCATGGCTACTCAACAGGAGCAGTCTAGATTAGCTGCATTGGCAGCTGCGCAAGTAAATCAACAGAATACTGATAACCCAGGTCGGGCAACAAATCTTGATGATGAGGACCTGGGTGATGATGAGTTATTAAATCTAAGGCGCGCAGATAATGTGGCTGCACCTGTGAATAGGAATGTCAATAGAGACCGTCAAGCTAGAATGAGACCTGAACGCCGAGCTGTGCAGGTTCCTTTTGATGATGATGATGACGATTTGGATGGAGATGGTACCACAGGGGCTATTATTCCTCCGCCCTTGGCACCCAGAGCCAAGTTCAGTATCACTAGCACCATGATCCAGCTATTGTAACTCAAAGGGTTATTTGGTGGACTTGCAGGTGATGATCCAAATATGCATCTGATTAATTTTATCTTAACATGCAAGTCGTTTAAAAATCCAGGAGTTGGACAAAATGCAATTCGGCTGCGCTTATTTCCATTGTCTTTATCTGGAGAGGCAACTCTATGGTTAAACGGGCTAGCTCCTGACTCTCTTACCAATCGGAGACAACTAAAAGATGCTTTCCTAGAAAGATTCTTTTTTCCATCCAAGAGAGCACAATTAAGAGATGAGATAAGCAATCTCCGACAGCTTCTAACTGAAGCTCTCCACGAAACATAGGAGAGGTTCAAGAAGAAGCTTATGCGGTGCCCAAATCATCAGATGACCAATATCCACTTGATGGAAATATTATATAGGGCTTTGAACTCAGTGTCTAAGCCAATGGTTGATAATGCTGCGCGTGGGTCATTCATGTGCCTTACTTTTATTGAGGCATGTGATATGCTTGATCATATGACAAAGCAGAGTAGAGCTTGGCATACCAGGGATTCTGAGGTAGCAAGCTCTACTGTATCTATTGGTATAACGGTAGAACAGAGGCGAAGGGAAGAGAAATGTGACCATGATATGACTCACATAAAAATACAGATGGACCTTCTTACCAAGCATTTATTATCAGGAAAGACAGAAAAGGTTAAAGCTATTGTATCACAGGGAAGAGATGACTCTGATTCTGAGGAGAAAACTAATTACTTGAATAATCAGGGGGGTTTCTGAGGCAATGTCCATGGAAACCAAGGTCGGAACTATTATGAAAAATCCGTATACAAGGACTGAGACCAAGGGAGTTGGAAGAATAAGATTGACAGGAGTGGTTTGTTTGTTTCTCCTGGAAATTGTGAAGCTGCTACATCTGGCTCTGGGAAGATGTCCATGGAGGACATGATGGCTAAGCTGTTGAAAAGAGTGGAGGCAACCAACATGGGAGTAACTGAGGTAAAAAATGATTTGTCCTCAATAAATCAATTGGTTGAATCATATTCCACTACAATAAAATAGCTGGAACAACAAATGAGTCAACTATCAGCGACATTCAATCAAAGAAAAACTGGCTCTTTATCTAGTGACACTGTGCAAAATCCAATGAATGATGGATCATGTTTGGCTATTACTACCAGGAGTGGTAAGGTGTTGGAAAATCCATCCAAAGGCAAGCCGGTGCTTGATAATATAGAAGAGAATGTTATTGAAGTAGATTGTGATGATTTTGTAAAAGCTAAAAATCAAAATGAGAACATTCATGATACTACACCTAGATGTCAGCAGTCTGAAAAGATTGATAATGGGAAGCAAAATAAAAAGGAAGTGGTGGAGAAAACTCTTCCAAATCAACCACCACCTTTTCCTTAGAGACTAAAGAAGAACGCTGATGACACCAGGTTCAGTAAATTCATGACCATGTTGAAGCAACTGACTATTAATGTTCCTTTGGTGGAGGCACTGGAGCAGATGCCAGGGTACGCCAAATTCATGAAGGACCTTTTGACAAAGAAAAGGGCTGCAAGCTATGAATTGGCAGATAATTTTCAACAATGTAGTGCAATTTCCATGAGGTCTTTAGTACAGAAGAAGGCAGATCTGGGTGCTTTCACTATTCCTTGCATGGTTGGATCTTTGGATTTTGCTAAGGCATTATGTGATTTAGGGGATAGCATTAATTTGATGCCATCTATAGATAGTTGGGGTTGGGAGATCCTACACCAACCAACATGTGGCATGTAATGGCAGATAGGTCGGTAAAATGACCTGTTGGTATCTTGTATGATGTATTAGTGAGGGTTTCTACCTTCATTTTTCCTGCAGACTTTGTTATTAGAGACTGCGAGGTGGATTTTGAGATTCCCATAATCTTGGGTCGACCTTTCCTTGCAGCAGAAAGTGTGCTTATTAATTTATGAGCAAATGAACTTTTATTTTAGATGAATGACGTAGTGATGCATTTTGATGTATGCAAATCAATAAAGCAGCCCAACGATATGAATGTGTCTTCTATAGCTGATGTTACTATGAGGATGAGAAGGAGTTATTGTTAGAGAAGCAACTTACTGTTGGGCTATTGGCTGCTGTGCTTTTGAACTTTGAGCGTGAGGATGTTGAAGAGTACGAAGAAACTATCTGTGCTTTGACAAGAATGGGGTCATATTCATATGCCCCCAATAAGCTAGACCTCGACCTTAAGAATCGACCTTTACCACCGGCGAAGCCATCATATATCTTGATGAAGCCTGAGTAATCGAGAAAACTATGTCATGCCGCGACAATAAATCAAGCGCTACATGGGAGGCAACCCATCATTTTACTAGAATTTTGTTTTTGGTAAATAAAAATTCAGAAAGAAGAGTCGAGCCATGACCAAAACTAAGGCGCTTGGTGGGAGACAACCTATCTTTCTAATCATTTTTATTATTTTTGATTAAGTGTAGGTGCATGGATTACAAAGGAGGAGATTAGTCTCAATTTTGATCTGGAAGTAAGTCATGTCAATGGTAGTAAGTCTTGGAATAATGGAGTAATACAGGTAAATGGGAGTGCGTAAGGTTCAAGTATGATTTGCATTGGAGTCGCTCCTCGAATTATGTAGATTCGACCCAAAACGTTATGGACCTTTTTTGACCAAGAGTGCACCGTTTTTCCAATTGCCTATGCCAACATAGGCAATAGTCTAGGCGCCGCCTATGCCAACATAGGCAATAGGTTAGGCGCCGCCTATGCCATTGTCTATTTTCACTGTCTCACATAGGCGATAGGATAGGCACTACCTATGACAACATAGGCTAGGCACCGCCTATGCCAACATAGGCAATAGGTTAGGTGCCTCCTATGCCATTGCCTATGCTCATTGTCTCACATAGGCGATAGGCTAGGCGCCGCCTATGCTAACATAGGCAATAGGTTAGGCGCCGCCTATGCCAACATAGGCAATAGGTTAGGCGCCGTCTACTTATGCTTAGGCGATCCTAAGGGCGCCTCCTACTTTTGATTTTTGCCTACTAACCCGTTTATGAATGGACCAACCCGACCCATGGCTCATCCTTTAAATAGATCCTCTACCTTTGAACACCACTCAATTGTTTCTTAAACCTAAGCGCCGCCAAACCACCCTTGCCCTCTCCAAGCTCTTCTTTTTTCTCATCTAATCTTGTAAGCTCTCCTTCCCAATTCATCACGAATTTATCACCAAGTAAGTTGTTCTTTCATGTTCCGTAGTTGTTTCAGTGCTACACTTATAATGGTTAACTAGATTTTGTAGTAGTTCTTGGTGATAAGAGTATGGTTAGTTTGTTATGTTTTTTGAATAATACATCTCATTGAGTGAAATGATTCTTATGGGTATTCTTGATTTTACTCCAACATGTATTGATTGGTATTCACTATCATAATTTGTTATTTTTATGGAGTTGAAATATTGAAGTTTAATGCATAATTGTGGGAGTTGTAAGATTGACTATGTGAATGACTTATTCATCAATGTAATGATCATGGTTAACCACAAGCATAAGATTGTGTGATTGTTTCTATGCTATAGCATGATAAGATTTCTATGTGGTAGTCTTGTTCAAAGATTATATTGCTCCAACGAAATAAAGTTGGAATTGATAGTCAAGATTACACGACCATTGTGTGTTGCTTCTCTATATCAAACTGAGAAATTATTATGTAAAGTGAAGGGTTAAAAGTGTGACTGCGCTAATAATGTTGTTGGCTCATACCATCTAAATATATGTCAATAAAGTCTGAGTAATCGACATCACTCACTCAATTAGTTTGAGCCAACAAATTAAGTGTGGGGTGGTGCCATCACTATTTTCCTTTTTGATTATAGTGTATCCTCCGAAATGAAAGTAACATGGCTCTATGGTTATATCAGGTAAAATGGATTCAGAAGGATGACAGGGAAAGGAGAAAGCATCCACCTCACAAAAAGGTCACAAAAAAAATGGTCAAGAAAGGACCAGGATGATTCCTCTTCTCATCAAGTGCCTCAACGCAATTTTGGGATCAAATAGGTTCTGGAGGAGGAAGGGAAGGAATGGTATAGAAATAATAAAGTGAAGAAATATGTACATGTGGATTTGATGCAGAAGGAAAGTTTAGCAAAGAACTACCCTCGCATTTTGGCAAAGATTATGGCACTAAATCTTGACTTTATCTTCGGAGACATGGGTGAATGTAATCTTGATTTGACTCAAGAGTTTTATGCCAACTGGTCCCCAAGGACTATGGGAAATAAAGTAAAGATTCGGCGGCAAGTCTTGCAATTGAACGCTGATTTCTTCAACTCTTCCCTGGGTACTCCAAGTGTGGATCAATCACCACTCAAGGAGCTCTACCAAAGACCTCCCTACAGAGCCATCAGACATACGTTGTATGGATCAAGGTCCATGACCTAGTGGACTCGTCACAAAGATAATGGTCGTCACAATACTTACCCATATGCTTCTTTGAAGAGAAAAGCTCGCATATGGATAAGAATAGTCAACTCCTACTTGAATCCTGGGACACAATACACGAAGGTCATGCGTGATCGAGTCTTGTTGGTATATGCTCTAATGACAAATGTTCCCATCAACATTGGTGCAGTTATACGAATGTCGATGTGAAAAGAACGGGTGCACAAAAGGTCCCATTTCAGTTTCGGCAATTTGTTGACTGTAATCTTAAGGAAAAAGGACATTGAGGAGGAACCAACAGACCATAAGTTGCCACATAACCCGAAGATGGTACATCTCACGAAAATCAAAGATTCAGAAGCTGGTCAAGGCATCAACCTTACCACTGCTGAGAGACATACTCGAGATGAGAGTTTTTTCGCCACCTATATGGCATGACTAGGTTCACTATGATGAATGGGGGTCGTGTGACGACTGATGCAGAGCTTCGGCAGTTGGACTATGACTACCCACTTAATGAGCATGCTCGATCTATGTGTGGAGTGGGGGTAAATTTTGAGGAACCTCTAGATGATGATGTGCCGATAGACGATGATCACCGAATGCTAGACTCTGATATGGAGGACAATTCTGATGATGAAGACTCTGATGATGATTTTGATGAAGGAGGTATGACCCCGGATGTAGAGGAGGACTCTGACTGACCAGGTTTTTGCTTATTTATTTACACTGAGGGCAGTATGTTCCATCTAAGTGTGGGGTGCGGGTATATGTTGAGGATTGCCTTGTCTACTGTATTTCGTACTACTTGCTTGCATTTATTCTATAGTTATTTTGATTTAGTCGTAGTTAGTTAGTTATAATTAGTCATATTTTTTCATGAAATTGTTCTTATAGATGGTATGGCATTATAACAAGAGCTTATGCTGAATTACTACTATTGAAACATTTAGGCTCTAAGTTGTGACTTACCATGTGATAATTGTTTGTGGTTTAATTCATTCATCTGTTGGGTCAAGAATCTATAATGGTCCCAATTAAGTTTACCATGTGCCATGTGTGTGTGAGGTTATTGTATATTCTTTGTTGCGACTGATGCTAGAACTTGCCTAGTGTGTGTGTGAAGCGAAATAAAGATTGTGAGTTTAGGAGATGATTTAGGCATTTCTTTGGCAACCCTGATTTTGTTTATCTTCTTTTTACCTACCTTTGTACATTGTCCTAGTGAACACCCTTTGAGCCTTTAGCTATTTTCTTTGGTAGCCTCACATGTAGCCTAATCCATTTTTTTAAGACCATAATTTGATCCAAAAGCTCCTAAGCGTTTTAAATTATAGAATCAAGTTGAGTAAAGAGTGTGGCAAAATAAAATAAAAATGGTGAAAATGATGCCCCAAATTTTAGTTATTCATACATGAAAATATGTGATCGAGGGTGGCTATCATAGGGATTCTAAATAAAAAAAAGGAGAAAAAGAAAAAAAATAATAATAAAAAGAGAGTTGTATATTCCCATCATTGTGTTCTGATTGAATAACAAAATAGGTGAAAGGGGGTTGGTGGATGAAAGGAAGATAGAGTGATTGTTAAAAGTTAGTGTAAATGGCATAATGTAGTGTATTAAAGTACTTAGGGAACGTAGTCACCATTGCTGGCCAAAATAGTCCTACCTGTCCCTCAGCCTACATTACAACCCGTAAAGACCTATTTGATCCTAACCTTAGCATTCTGATATTAGTGGAGCATTAGACTAAGGGCAAGCATATGGTCATCAGTTGTAATCTAAGAATTCTTTGTGAGAGTGAGAGCAAGCAAAGTCTTATACCTATGTTTCTGAAAAATGCAAAACTATGAGTGATTATGGGTAACATTTTGTGTGAGAGCACATGGTTGATGATTATTGGGAAGTTTTATATGATTTTTTTGGCTTAGCTTGTGTATACGAATCAACTATCCTAATGAGTCTATGTTGGAGGGTGAGTTGTTTCAAGTAATGATCAAGAAATATACTCTTTGTTAATAATTTGCAGTGTATGTCTTGTTGGAAAATTTGTGTTGCTCTTGTAAATTCTATTTAGGTGTTCGCATGGATGTAATATTTTGTTCGAGGACAAACAAAGCTTTAAGTGTGGGGTAGTGATGTTGAGCGTATTTATACGTCTATGCACCATAACTTACCCATGTTTTAGATAAGTTTTGAGGATAAAATACATAATTCCTGCACTTTTAGTCTACTTTCAATTAAGTGAGCTGACCTATGTGATTAGCATGCTTTTTAGGTACTAATGCGGAAGATTTCAGCACTTTGTGGACCTTTGGACAGCAAAGGAAAACTTCACATAAGAGGGAAGGCAGCTTTTGGACTGAATGTGATGCATGAGAACTTTTTCCTGGGCAAACTTAGTATTTTTAAATAGTTAAGGATGCAGTAGCAACTTAGTAGAGAAGGTTGTTATTAAAAACCTTATTTCTGAATTTTCAGCAATTATTCATTATTCAGATTTTGTAATATTTTGAGAGCAGAAAATGGCTTAGCTTGAGCAACGGAGAGAGAGAAACACGTTCCTCTCTTATTATCGCTAGTCATCTCCATCACCGAGATTGTTCTAAGTTTTGGTATGATAATTATGTCTGTTTTGATTTCCGTTATATTTATGAGTAGCTAAACTTATCTGTTAGGGTTATGGAAACCTTGTAATATACTCTCTATTGCTATGAGTTTGTGAATTTATGATGTGTCATGCCACTTATATCATTACTCTCTTCATTTTGATTGAATTCCCATGGTTTTAAACATAGGGAATGTGCCATTATAGAATTAACTTGTTCGACAGAAAATTTACTGTTTGTAAAAGAGAGTGTGACAAGTAAATAGGGTTTCCAACCTCTATTTACACGTTAATGCCCTAGCAGGATTGACTTCTTGGAGAGTTCATATAATTTGTTGTAGACTTTGGATTCGAAAGAACTAAAGTGAATAAATCCTCGATGGTTGAAAAACACTTGGGTTTAGAATCAGCATATGTCTCTCTATAAGTGCATGCATACATAAACTCAGTATTACTCATAGTTAATAGAGAAGTAGAAACTACAAGGACCCTAACTTATCATCCTCTGTGATCAAATCTTATTACTGATATCGTCTGATTCGTTACACTAATAGTATTATCGTGCACTTAAACCAAAACCCCCTTATCTTGGAACCTTCGATCAACAGTCTAATAATAATTGCAATACTTAGTAACCATAGTATTCCCTGTGGGATTCGACACCCAACCCAGTTAGGTTCTATATTTGACAGCGACCGCTTACACTTTTTAACGAGAGTTGTAATTTGGGCGTATCAATGGTTTAGACCATTGCAGTGCAGTAATAACTAGGTCTTTGGTACAAAAAAGGGTAATCTCGGAGCATTTACTAGACCATGCACTATTAGGTCTTCCTTATTTGCCAAAACCTTTTGTGATTTAGGGGACAACATAAATTTGATGTCACAGGACATATTCAATCAACCGGGCTTCATGCCTCTGAAATTGACTTTGATATGACTATTTATGGCTGACCTCATAGTGAAAAATCCCGTGGGAATCTCTTTTGACGTGATCGTGAGGGTGGATAACTTCCTCTTTTTAGATGACTTTATCATCCTTGACTATGAGGTTGACACTGAGATGTCCATTATATTAGGAGATTGTTTATGGCCACAGGTAGAGCTATAGTTAACATGGAGAAACGTGAACTAAAATTTCAAGTCAACGGTGAGAAGGCTACTTTCAACATTCGATAGTCAATGAAGTAGCCAACTGATATAAGGGTAGTATCGGTGATTGATTGTATTGATAACCCTGGAGGATACTCCTATGGGTAACTTGATGAATTTTGAGTAGTTTAGATACCCGTATCGTGCCACGATGTTAAATCAAGTACTTCATCGAAGACAACCCATGGGCTTGTTGGTGTAGTCTGAGTAACCAGCATAGCCATGTAATGCCGCAATGTTAAGTCAAGCGCTGAGTGGGAGGCAACCTACTATTGTTAGTGTTTATGCTTTTGTTGTTTATGTATTTTTGTAGGTTTTTAGCTTTTGGACCATACCAGATATACGGTAAAAATTGCTACATTAATCGATTTCCAGGTAAGGTGATTATGTAATCAGCCCATAAGATCAGAAGTCCCACAGGATAAGTTGAGTAATAAGTTGAAAAGTTGAAATTTTGAGGATGAAAAATAGTAAGTTATGGACTTTGAAATCTAATTTACTTTTGGGACCTAACACTTAGGTTGTGGGACCATAAGTATCAAAAAAATATCGAAACGCCAAGTCCAGGTTGTAGGAAAGCTGACCAAAATTTTTGGTCCGACATATGCGCACAACACCTGCTTGCCGCAGGTGTCACCTGCTTGCCGCAGGTGTCACCTGCGCCTACACCAAAACTTACATATGACCTAAAACAACCCTCACCTATATAAAAACATACTTAACCTTATTCTAACTCATTCTAATCCTTGAATTTTCACCTTTCTCTAAGAATTCAAACTTTCCTGTTAAAACAAAACCTAACCCCACACTTAATTAAAGGCTAAATTGACACTTATTAGAGATGCCAACTTGTATCGACACACCAAAAACAAGTTTCAACTTTGGTTTTGCTTGAGTTCTTCATTATTCACTTCTAGTTCTTCATATAAGAGGTAACTTTCTTGGCTCCCAATGGTTATGTCTTGATTATTTTTTGTTTAAACATGTTCATATGTGTATTCTATTGAAAGATATATTGAATCTATCATGCTTGTGTATAGGAGAGTTGAAGTAGCCTAAAACATAATGTAGGGACTTGTTTTGAGGACATATCTAAAGTTAGGCCCCAATCGAAAGTTGAACTTCAATGAATCTAAATAATCCATTAGTTGAGAATGTTTGTTTTCTTTGAAAAATGTGATTTATGATAGGCATTTGTAAATTGGACTTGTTGGGGTTTCAAATAGGTTATAGGGATGTGAAAATTGAGGGAAAATTTGAGATTTCTGAATTTTGAGTTTTTCTTCAAGTTTTGCTATCCCACATTTTTGTTGGAACTAACAACTAGTTTTTCAAGTATATATGACACCTAAAGCTGTGGACAAGACGAAGGCCGCTGGTACTAGGAGAAGTCCAAAGTTTCTCGATCCTAGTGGTTTAGTATAGGAGTACTTGAGTGACACGACTTGACCCAGGGGCTTCCTGTAATGGGCATTCCAAGTCCAATCAGGACCGGGGACCACCCTCGTTACCGAACTCAACCTCCAGCTGCTGCCCTAAGTCGGATGAATTTTGAACATATAACAAGATAGCATAATTATCCAATTCCAGACTCTGGGATAGGTCTACGATCATGATCGACCCAATCAAGTCCAACCGTCCGAACCTAACCAGTAACCCAACCAAACCATAAACCAACAACCAAACAATAACCATCTTCCTGTCCATAACATAATATAAGAGGATGGAACAATCATAAATTTAGTCCAATGGTATCAGCCCCAATACCAATGCCAATACTAAGGCTGACACTACTACCAATCCCGCCCATTCCAACCAATAGAAGTTCTACAAAAGCCTTTAACCATAACAAAACCAATATATGATTGGGACATATTCCCAACCATAGCCAAAACCAATATCCATAAAATAACAAAAGTATGTACAAACATCCATGATATGAAATGGAGACTTCCAGAGTATGGAAGCTTACCACTTTAATCTAATAGCCAATCCTGAATCCAAATACTATGCAGGAGGAGTAGAATGGCTGATTCCTGTATCGCGTAACGATACAGTCGCCTGAAGATGGGTTAGTGGGTGAACACTAGAAAGAAACTCAAGAAAAGGATAAAATAATGCCAACCATTAAAACCAATTAAACAAACCATATGCATTCAGAACCATACATATACATATATATAACCATGCTGGGAAAGGGAACTAGTTTATCATGCATTTAAAACCATTAACTAGGGTATGTGTAGATTAACCATACTAGAACCACCCATGGGCTTTATGGTTCTGTGTAACCCCTTGAATGGGGCCCGATGTGTGTAGCCACATGAATCGGAGATACCATAAGAGTAGGGGATTCCCAAGTGCCGTTCTCTCTCCATGATACATATTTACAATATACGTAAAGGATTCCCGTGTCCCCATAGTAGCATATAAGGTCGCTATAATCAACCCTCATATCGGCAAACATAAGTATCTAGTGTCCATCCATTTGACTCATACCTTCACGGTTAGCTATCACACCCCGCCACTATTGCCCAATTAAAACCATTACCATCCAACCAAATCATTATACCATTATTTTAACCAAGGCTATGAATAATGGTATCGTCATACCGACTATAGCTTGCAAGAAATGTCCTTAGCCAACATTTTATAACATAAGGGATTTCTATGTACCCATAGACTACCTTATTTAGTTGTTTGGGGGATTCCCATATACCCCACATGATGTTCATTGATATGTTTACTTGAGGGATTCCTTTGTACCCCACAAGTCTTTCAATTAGACCACCTATGACCACCAAAACCCTTCTATTTAACCATTCCAAAACCATTTAAGGTTCCATTACCAAACCATACAATGCAATAGTTTTATTAAAAGTCCAATAATATAGTAAAAACATTGTCATAGGCATTTTATCAAATATGTTGGAGGCATAGTGTTTCCATAATCAAATCCAATTACCAATTAGCCATTCCCATGGAACCAATTTTCCAAACCACCAATAACTCATGTAATTACATAACTAAAACATGGGAAAACCATAATCAGTTATTTAATACCAAAACCCCAGCCTATATTTGAAAACCCCCAAACCATTCAATAATCATGCCATGAAAACATTGTATAAAACATTCCTTTAGTTGGAACTAACAATGAGTGAGGAGTAACTTGCCTTAGATTAGAAAATGGTGGAGAAATAACCTTAGCAAGACCCAAATTGATTCTCTAGATGAAACCCTAGCCTTCCTTTACTCAAAAGCCTTAGAGAGAATTAGAGAGTGTTTTAAGAGAATTTCTAAGTGTTTAAGAGTAGAATAATAAGGTAAATAATATCCCAAGTGTATATAAGTCGTGGGTTCCCAAGGAGTTATAAGGGGAAATGTCCAAATTACCCTCAACTTAAACTGTATAAAAATCTCGTCAGTGGTACGAATACCCCATACCAGTTGTACCCTCCAATATGAGGTAACCACCACTCGTACCCTAGGTCTCTCCCTTGGACCCAATACTATTAACCATACGACTTACACAAACCAAGTCATACCCAAACCACACTATTAGTACCACTAAACCATATTACTGGCAAAATAGAATCAAAGGAAGTTTGAACATTGTATACCATATGAGTTGATGGTATGACTCGTACCCTAACTCAAAACTCGTAGTGAGACACTAATACTCAGATCCAATTTATTTTACTAAGTATCACATTAAGTAAGGAAAATCCCCAACCCTATGAACCGTTACCAACCATACAACTCGTACCACCAAAGTTGTACCCATTATAGAAACCAATCCAACCCACTAACCAACACTAGTTAGTATATGAGCAAGAGCATATTAACCATACCCCATCATACGACTGGTACCTATAATTACTCCCTTCATGGGAGAAACACTTAGGAATACCCTATCCCCAAACTAAAACTCTAAGTCTCTATGCTTTACATACGTATAGGATTTTTGGCAACTTTGGCCAGCCTTAAGCCTATCTCGAATCATCTTCACCTTTTCCATAGCCTGATAAACCAAGTCTGTACCAAACATATCCACCTCATCAACCTCAAACCAACCAATAGGAGACCTACACCTCCTACCATACAATGCGTTAAAAGAAGCTATCCCAATCTCTAGAATAATAACTATTGTTGTAAGCAAACTCTACAAGAGATAGATGCTCAACCTAATTGCCGCCATAATTAATCACACATACGTGGAGTATATCCTCTAATGTCTGAATAGTAATTTCTGCTTGACCATCCATCTATAGATGTAAAGCAGTACTCAGACTAACTTTAGTCCTCAATTTCTTTTGAAATGACTGCCAAAAATTAGATGAAAAATGCATACCACGATCAGAGATAGTCAAAACTGGTACCCCATGTAGCTTTACAATCTCATGAAGATATAACTTCTCATAGTCCTTAGATGGAAAGTTAGTCCTCATTGGCAAGAAGTGAGCTGACTTTGTCATCCTATCCATGATGACTCAAATCAAATCAAATTAATTTCGAGATCGAGGAAGACCGGTAACAAAATCCATATTGACCACCTCATACTTTTATTTGGGCAATTTAATTTCCTGATACAAACTATTAGGCATCATGTGATCAACTTTCACCGATTGTCACACAATGTATTTGGCCACAAAATCATCCACATCTCTCTTCATACCATTCCACCTATTTTTCTCCTTGAGATCTGATATATTTTTATTGAATCGAGGTGTATAACATAGCATGATTCATATGCGTTAGCTAATATCCTCTCATGCAACCCAAAAATATCAGGAACACATAACCTTCTTTGGTACCTTAAGGTACTATCACCATTGATCTCAAATACCATCACTTTTTCCTGCCTATATCCCCCTTGATCTTTATTAAGACAAGGTCTAGCATCTACTTCTCCTTGATCCCTTCCTAAGAGACGACTGAACTACTTTTTGTACAAATACACCATCATTATTGGAGTCTAGGAGGACCCCAAGATTAGCTAAGTGGTGAATATCCTTCACCAATTCTTTCTTCTTCTTATCTATATGAGCTAGACTCCCTATGGATAACTTGCTAAGAGCATTAGCAACAACATTACGTTTACCTAGATGATAGTAAAGATCTATTTCATAATCTTTAAGAAGCTTGAGCCATCTCATCTGCCTGAGATTAAGCTCTTTCTGAGTGAACACATACTGTAGACTCTAATGATCACAAAATATATCCACGTGCACTCCACATAAATAATGTTGGGAGATTTTCAATTAAAATACCACCGCTAAAAGCTCCAAATCATTAGTCGGATAGTTCCTCTCATGCACCTTTAACTGCCTAGAAGCATAGGCAATCACCTTCTTATGCTGTATTAAAACACACCAAGTCCCACCCAAGATACATCACAGTAAATCACAAAACCCTTATTGCTTTTAGGCAAAGTCAATACTAGAGCAAAAGTTAGCTTATCCTTCAGATTCTCAAAACTACCCTCACAAGCATCCGACCAAGAGAACTTTACCTTTTTCTGAGTTAACTTAGTTAATGGGGAAACTATTGTCAAAAAGATTTCTACAAATCTCGTATAATACCCAACAAACCCAAGAAGCTCTGAAGATCAGTTGGTGTCATGGGTTTAGGCCATATTTTAACCACCTTAACCTTTTGTGGATCCACTACGATCCCCTCACTAGATATAATATGACCTAGAAAATTTACAACATTCAACTAAAACTCACACTTAGATAATTTTGCATACAACTACTGCTCCTTTAAGGCCTGTAATACCACATGAAGGTGATTATCATGATCCACTTTGCTCTTAGAATACACCAGAATGTCATCAATTAAAAAAATGACAAAAAGATATAGAAATAGCTTGAAAACCCTATTCATCAAATCCATAAATGCCGTTGGGGCATTAGTCAAAATGAATGACATAACCAAGAAATCAAAGTGCCCATACCGAGTACGAAAAGATATCTTAGGGATATCTACCTCTTTAATTTTAAGCTGATGATACCCCGATTTAAGATCAATCTTAGAAAAAAATTTGACACCTTACAATTGATCAAACAAGTCATTTATTCTTGGAAGAGGATTCTTGTTCTTAAATGTCACCTTATTCAACTTCCTATAGTCAATGCACATCCAATGGGAACTATCCTTCTTGCATAAAAATAAAACCAGTGCACCCCACGGGGATACACTAGAATGGATGAAACATTTATCTTGAAGATCCTTAAGTTGCTCCTTGAGTTTTATCAACTCAGTCGGAGTCATTCTATAAGGAGGGATAGATATTGGATGAGTGTTTGAAAACTTTAACTTCATCTTCGCCTAGTGACCCCGCACTTAGGAGTAAGCACGAGCAGTAGAGATAAGCAATGACCACTAGATCTAAGGACAATATTTGTAGGTAATATATTTTACCAACCTACAATAAGTTTTGTAGAGGTCATCTGGGCGAGTGCATGATAAGTAAACATGGTTGTTATGGGTGTGGTAATCTAGGCCATATATTCAGAGATTTTCCATCAGCTAAGCAAAATAGTAAGGATACTCTCCCTTATACTCAGTATACTACCTCAGCTGCCCAACCCATCAGCAGGTTAATTTGTCTAGTAATGGTGAAAGTCGTAGGTCAAACTGATTTTATATTTCATTCTCTCACCAGGAATAGAAAAGCTCCCCAGATGTAGTTATTGGTACACTTTGTGTTTTTTATGTTAATGTTTATGTATTATTAGATCTAGTGTCAAATCTTTCCTTTGTAAATCCATTTGTTTCCATGAATTTCGGTATTAGTCCTAAAATACTTTTTGAGCCTTTTACAATTTCCACTCCTATTGGAGAGTTAGTTATTGCTAGACGAGTCTACAAAAAGTGTCCTATTATAATTCTTTATAAGGTCACCTCAGCAGATTTAACAGAGTTATAGATGACTAATTTTAATGTCATCCTTGGAATCTATTAGCTTTATTCATGTTATTCTTTAGTTTATTGTCGTACTAGAATTATAAACTTTCAGTTTCCTACCAAGGGAGTCCTTAAGTGGGAGGGTAATTCAATAACTCCTAAGAGTTGTTTCATCTCTCATATTAAGGCTAAAAACTTAATCTCTAAGGGGTGTATCTATCACCTAGTTTGGGTTGAGGATACTAAGTCTGAGACCACAACCCTTTAGTTTATTCATGTATTCAGTGTGTTTCCCAAAGTCTTTTTAGAGGATTTGCCTAGGCTACCTCCTGATAGGAAAAATAAATTTGGGATTGGTCATTCTTTGAATACCCAATCCATTTCCAATTCTCATTATCAGATGGTTCCAACAAAACTTAAGGAGTTAAAAGAACAACTTAAGGATCTCTTGGATAAGGGGTTCATCAGACTAAATATTTATCCATGGGGTGCTCTCATTTTATTCGTTAAATAAAGTAGTACTCTTAGAATGTGCATAGATTAAAGACAGTTAAACAAGGTCACCATCAAGAATAATTACCTTATCCCCAGACTTAATGACCTATTTGACCAGATTTAAGGTGTTCGCTATTTCTCAAAAATTAATCTCAAAGACTACTTTCAGAACTCGATATTGTCACTTTGAGTTTGGGGTTATATCTTTTGGACTAACAAATGCTATTATAGCTTTTATGGACTTAATGAATAAGGTTTTTTAGACTTATTCGTTATTTTGTTCATTGATGACATACTTGTTTATTCTCAGAGTAAGGATGAGCATGAAAATTATTTGAGAATAGTATTCCAGAACTTCAAAGATCACTAGTTGTTTGCATAATTTAGTAAGCATAAATTTTGGTTGGAGTCAGATGCCTTTTTGGGGTATGTGATTTCAGGTGAAGGTAATCATGTAGAATCTCATAAATCGACGTAATAAAGCACTGGCCTAGGCCTATTACTTTATCCAGAACTAGAAGCTTTCTAGGTTTAGCCGGATAGTACTAGATTTTTGTTGAGGTTTTTTCCTCAATAGCTGCACCTTTCACTATGTTGATATAAAAGAAGGTAAAGTTCAAATAGTTAGATAGTTGTGAGAAAATTTTTAAAGTACTGAAGGATAGATTGACTTCAATACCGGTATTAGATTTTCTAGATGAGTTAGATGGATTTTTTTATGTACTGTGATTCATCTAAAGTTAGGTTAGGATGTGTTTGGATGAAAAATAGAAGAGTTATAGCTTATGCCTCTAGACAACATTAATATCATGAGAAGAATTATCCGACTAGTAATTTGGAATTAGTAACAGTTATGTTCACCTTGAAAATTTGGAGACATTATTTATATGGATTACATGTGGATGTCTTCATAGACCACAAAAGTGTCTAATATGTGTTTAACCAGATGAAGTTGAACCTTTTCCTAAGGAGTTATTTAGCATTATTGAAAGATCGTAACCTAAATGTGCTCTACCATCTGGGTAAAGCAAATATGGTGAATGTTGTTTTGAGTAGATTGCCTATTCGTATTGTAGCCCATGTTGAAAAGGGATAGAAGGAGTTGGCCAAAGAGGTGCATAGATTAGCTCAATTAGGAGTTTATTTGCGTGATACGAATGATGGTGGATTGATTATTCTGAATAGTTCAAATTCATCTCTTATATAAAAGGTGAAGCAAAAATATGTAATGACCCTATACTATGTTAGTTAATAGATGTAATCTATCAGCAAAAAGAGGAGGTTTTCTCCAAAGGGGGATATTGTGTTCTTCGCTATCAGGGTCATTTGTGTGTTTCCAATGTTAAAGGGTTGAGAGCTAGAGTGTAAGTGGAGGCTCATAGTTCTAAGTATTCGATTCACCCAAGCGCTTCCAAGATACATCGAGGTCTGTGGGAAGTCTATTAGTGGAATAGTATGAAAAAAAGACATACCAGAGTTTTTAGCTAAGTGTTCCAACTATCAGCAAGTGAAAGTTGAGCATCAAATAATAGGAGGTACGCTTCAGGATATTGGCATCCCTAGTTGGAAGTGGGAGCCTATCAATATGGATTTTATAATGGTACTTCCTCATACTAGGCATTAGGATGATTCATTTGGGTTATCATGGACTGAATGACTAAGTCAGCGTATTTCTTACTAATTAAGACCATATATACGATTGAAGATTATAATAAGTTATATGTTCGCAAGTTAGTAAGACTCCATAGGATTTATTTATCCATTATTTCAAATTGAGGTACTCAGTTTACTTCTTAGTTTTGGCAATTATTTCAGAAGGACCTTGGTACTAAGATAAAGCTTAGTACTGCTTTCCATCCTCAGATAGATGGTCAGGTTAAGCGAACCATCCAAACTTTATAATATATGTTAAGATCTTGTGCAATTGACTTCACAGGGGATTGGGATGATCATCTACCTCTAATTGAGTTAGCTTATAATAATAGTTACCATTCTAGTATTCTGATTGCTTAGTTTAAGGATTTATATGGGTTTAGGTATAGATCCCCTATTGGGTGGTTCAAGGTTGGTGAGGGTGATTTGATTGGGCCAAATTCAATTCTCAAATCTATGAAGAAGCACCATTGATGGATAAAAGCACAATTCTCAAATCTAAGGGCAATACACAAAGTAAAAAATCACCAGCGAAAGCACACATTGATGGATAAAAGCACCAGAACAAAGACAAATTTAGACAGAGGAAGGATGGTTCTAGAAGTTTATGATAAAGAGAAGACGAACAGGGAACAAATCTATTATCTGTGAAGAATATATCTATTACTAATGAAGCTGCTGAAGGAGGCAACTCGTCGACATGCCTCCTTCAGCTGTTTCAATTGTGAATTTTACTGTATCACGCGTAATTAGTTATTATAACTCATCTAAATAATATAAAATTAACAACATTTAATAAAAAAAGTAAAATAGACAGGAGATGATAAATTAACTCTTAGTGTTTTAAATTAACTAGATATTTTATACGGTGCCCACTTAATTTTATTTACAAGTATTTTTATAGTAATTTTACTATATCCCTCCTAATTTTTTATTATATATCATTTAAGTATTAGAAAATAAATGATATTTAATAACAAAACTTAAATAGATACAAAATAATAAATTAACAATTATTGTATGAACTACTTTTCAATAGTAATATCTGTGTAATGGGAGTAGTATACTTATTGAGATCTAAATGATTAAATTCAAATAAAAAATTAAACACATAGTTATTAGCTAAAATCTGAATGATCAAAATTTTAGTTTTTATTATGTAAAAATAAATGAAGCATAAAACACATAGAAAAAGAGAATTAAATTTTAAATTTTACTTTTGCTACATTTTTTTTTTCAATTTATATGATACCATTTGATTAGGCATGGCATATAAAGAGTGGACTGCTTTTGAAAATCATTTCATTAAAAATAAATAAAAATTTAAGGAAAAATTGTTCCTTAAAATGGAAAATTACATTCTTTTTTAATGAATTGAAAAGCAAAATGCTACATAAATTGAAATTAAGAAGTATAAATATTGAGCCTGTGCTCAACACGGGTAATATGTCGCTAGTGTACTGAAATAGTAAATAACTATGCCCTAGATAATTTAAGGCCCTGATAAAAAATTTCCAACAACAAAAACAGCCACAACATACCCAGTATATTCCCACATGGTAGAGTTTAGGGAGGGTAATGTGTAGGTAGGCCATACCACTACTTCAGATGAAGTGGAGAAGTTATTTTCAATAGACCCCCAACTCTAGACGAATAACAGTATGGCAAATAAAACATATAAAAGCATACAACAAAATGGGATAACACACTATTAGTTAATACTGGAAATAAGACAACCACAAGATAATGCTGCAAATTGTCTATTCTAAATCATAGACATCACCAAAACGCCAAGAACAAGAAACTCCAAACACCAACAAAGCAGTCTCCTCTATTGTTATAGACGAACTCCTATCCACTAATCCTCTACCTTAATCTTCTTCATCTACACCTTTCTAACAAGGTTCATGCCCTCCATAAGCTTAATTTCTCCATATCATGACTAATCACCACCCTCTAATATTTTTTTGGCCTACCTCTACCCCGCCTAAAACAATCAATCGCCGGCCTCTCACACCTCCATATTGGTGCATCCGAGCACCTCCGTATCACATGACCAAACCAATGTAACCTCACTTCTCATATTTTGTCCTACCGAAGCCACTCCCACCTTCTCCCAAATAATCTCATTTCTAACCCTATATTTCCTAATAATTACACATCTATCGCAATATCCCAATCTCCCCCACCTTCGAATTTTGGATGTGTGAGTTCTTAACTGGCCAATACTCCATAGAACTTACGTTTAAGATTTAGCATCACCATCATATCATACAAGACTCCCGAAGAGAGCCTCATTTCAAATACCCTGCACTAATACGATGCATGATATCCTCGTCAATCTAACCATTCTCGTAAATCATAAACCCAAGATACTTGAACCTCTCTCTCTTTTGAATGGCCTAAAGATCAAGCTTTATTACTGTTAAGTCCTTAGTTTTAATGATTGACAAATTCATAGTTTGATACCTGTTCCTTGGAGTTTTTGTGATGACAAAAACTACTACGCCTTAGGGAATAGGTTGAGCTCACTATCACTGTCACAGTCAACAGTCTAGCTGACACAAAGTATAAAAGTTGGTGAAAATCTGCCTGCCACCTTTTTGTCTCAACCAATGGGATTTCTCCTAGATTTTCTATGACAAATCACTATACTTACATTCCAAGTACTTCATCTTGGTCCTACTCAATTGAAATCCTTTAGAATCAAGGGCCTGTGTCTAAATCTCTAGCTTATTATTAACTCCTCTCTAAGTCTCTTCAATTACTACAACATCATTAGCAAATAACATACACCACGCCATTTTTCCTTAAATGTGTTGTGTCAAAACATCCATCACCAAGGAAAATAAAAAGGGTCTAAGAGTTTATTCCTAGTGCAACCCTGTCAAAATAGGAAAGTGCTTTGAGTCTTCTCCTATCATCCTCACACGCGAATATATGCAATTGTACATATCCTGAATCAACCTAGTGTGCACCACAGGCACCGCTCTAGCCTCCAATCACCTCCAAAGAATCTCCCAGGGACTTTGTCATATGCTTTCTCAAGATCAATGCACATTATGTGAAGTCCTTTTTCCTCTCCAAAACTGCTCCACTTATCTACTCACAAGGTGAATGGACTCAGTAGTCGAGTGACCTGGCACGGGCATGAAACAAAACTTATTCTCAAAAATATTCATGATCCTCCTCAGTCTCAAATCGACCACCCTTTCCCAAACCTTCTTAGTATGACTCAATAAATTTATACCCCTATAGTTATAGTAACTCTAAATGTCCCTTTTTTTTATTTAATGGAATCATCGTACTCCACCTTTAAGTTTCAGGCATTTTCCCTGCCCTAAAAATGGTGTTAAATATCCTCATCAGCCACTCTAGACTTGACCTTCTAGTGCTCTTTAAAAAATCCACCAGAATCTCTTTTGGACCAGTCGCCCTACCCCTATGAATCTTATGAATATCCCTATTGACCTCCTCAACCTTGATACGTCTATAATAACCATAATTACAACACCTATCTGAGTTCTCCAAGTCTATAACATGAAACTTTTATCCCCTTTATCCTTCAAAATTCTATGAAAACTGGATTGCCACCTCTTCCTAATGATGACATCCTAAACTAACACTGTACCATCCTTTCCCTTAATGCACTTTACTTGGTCAAGGTCATGATCCCTCCTCTCATTAGCCTTAGAAATCCTATATAACTTTTTATCTCCACATTTCCCCCTAAAGCCCCATATAAGCTCTCAAAATTTGTTATCTTAGCCACTATAACCACTTAACTTAGCTTCTCTTCTAGCTATCTTATACTATTCCCAACACATCTGACTCTCCTCCCCATTCTTGCCCTCAACAAACTTAGTATAAATCACTTTCTTAGTCTCTACCTTTCTCTTAACTTCTTCGTTCCACCACCAGTACCCTCATTATTTGCCCGATTGGCCTCTTGAGACACCCAACACCTCTCTAGCAGTCTCCCTAATGCAACTAGAAGTCGTGTCCCACATGCTATCTATATCCCCTTTACTCTACCAAGCACTCGTACTTGTCAACTTTTTCCCTATTTCCAAAGTACTAGCCAAAGTTAAGCTATTCCACTTAATCTAGGGCCGATCCTCTATACTCATCTTCTTACTTTATTTTTTTATTACCAAGTCCATCACCAACAACTTATACTGCGTCACAATATTCTCACTAGATATGACTTTACAGTCTTTACAAATCGCTCTATCACCTTTCCTAAAGATCAAAATGTCTATTTGGATCTTGGCCACCAAACTATAAAAGGTAATAAGGTTCTCTTTCTTTTTTGGGAAGCTCAAATTCGCCACCTACAACCTAAAAGCCCTAGCAAAATCCAAAAAAGAAGCTCCTTATTCATTCCATTTCCTGAAATTAAAACCGTCATGTACATCATCATAACCTTTTGGTAAAGACCCAATTTGACCATTGAAATCCCCTCAGATATAAAGCATTTTCGTGCTTGGAACGCCTCTCACCACCTTATCTAAAGACTCCTAAAATATTTGCTTTTCCTCCCCGTCTAGTCCTGCTTGTGGAGCATAGGAACTAATAATGTTTACAGTAGACTCTCTAATGATCAACTTAATCAACAACAATCTATCATTAATCCGCTTAAATTCCACCACCTTCCTCCTAAGATCCTCATCTACTAAGATACCTACCCCATTCTTATGCCTTATGTTGCCACAGTACCACAACTTATTCCTGTCCACATCCCTCACCTTAGATCAAACTATTTCATTTCCTGGATATAAGCTATACTAATTCTCCTCTTCTTAAGAATTTTTACAAGCTCTAAGGACTTATTATGAAAAGTGCTGATGTTCCAAGACCCAACTCTATACCTGGAAGCACCCTCGCCCCACCTAACTACCCCGCACGCCCAATCCCAAATTCAATCCTAGGCTCAAGCCTAACCCATTGCCAAACCCAAACCCTGCCCTCACCTTACACCTTAGTCTATACCCTAACCTCAACCCTGACCTAGAACATATTCCTAGTCTGTCATCGACTACCACACCTACTAATCAAAAGAAAAAGAGAAAAAAGTCAATCAAATAGGTAGGGATAAAAAATAGGGTGGGCTAAAAAGACACAAAATAAATAATGAGATAAATCTATTGGAAAAATCAAGAATAAACCACGTATACCCAGATCCATAAAACCAATAGACTATAACACAAGCTTTGACAAATAATAATCAATAATAAGAACTCTACTAGTCAGAAAAACTCAAGTCTGCTTTAGAAAGTAACATCAACCTAAGAGGAACAAAACCTAGTAATCCCATAAGAATAGTTAAGATAATTCGATAAGAAACCAAGAGAAAAAGGACTAAAAAATAGATATCAAAAGAGATAGGACATATACACCTCTAAATAGTCAAGAATCTAGACCTAATAAACTAGAAGAGATAAAAAAAGTTCACTTGATCCTATGAGATCATGAAGTGAGGTTGTGTTCTTGATTGATTCATCGGATTCTGGCAAGTTAGTGGAGAAATTAGTCACCAAAATTTTATTATTATTGCCTTTACCTAATGCTGAAAATTGACCCTGAACTTGAACACTTGAAACTGTAATGGTCATTGAAAACTATACTGCAAGACGCTGGCAAAACCTGGTGTCGGAATACTTTTATTGGATATTCATCAAAAGTCCTTTGAAAGGATGGATCTGGGTTGATCTATCTTACCTGTCCACACATTAAATATTGATGCAAACCATTTCTTCTTGTTCTTCATTAGACTGTTGATTTCATTAGTAAAACTAGTTTCCATCTCATAAAAAAATATAGAATATAGACAGAGACAGTGGTGAGGGCAGAGAGAGAGAAGGATCGGGTAGAGAGAAAGGGGTTGAATGGATCTAAATAAAGGGTGCTTACCTGCTGTCGGAGAGGGATCATAGGCGCTGAAGAGAGACGTTAAAGAGAAAGATGTTTAAAGAGAGAGACGTCAAAGAGAGAGAAAGAGAGAGAACAAGTGATCACCTAAAAAAACATTTGCAAGTTTAATTTATCTACTTTTTTTCTTGACAAAATTTATAAATTCTCATTCATAGTCCAAAACACAAAAGGAATAATAAGGTACTCCATTTATATTTCATAATAATAAAATATTTTTTATTTTATCAAACTAAATAGTATTTTTCTGTTCATTTTTAGTTGTCATATATCTCTTCACGTGAGTTAAGTTTACAAATCTTTGGAACAAAATTGATGACATTAATTTAATATTATAAATTTAAATTTAGATATTTGAAAACTATACCAAAATATTATAAATTGTATTTTTTCTCAAATTAATATGCTGAAAAAGTACGTATGAAAATATTGATCAAAATCCATGTATTTTGACTCTCAAGAAGCAAAACCTGATGACTAAATATGAATAGAAGGAGTAACTTATAATATATTTAAATTATTCAATTAAAACTAAAATATTTAGGACATGTTTGAATTGTCATAATCTAAGTACTTTTAAGCTAAAATAGCTTTTAAATACTTTGTAGTTTTTGGATAAAATTAAAAAGTGCTTTTGACACTAGTTTTTAAGATAAAAAGACAAACATAAGTCAAAAGTCTTAAGTTAGAATTTCTAACCTATATCTTTTGGTTTATTAGTCAAAACATAAAGGTCCATCCAAACACTCGCTTACAGATTTCAATGCTTAAACATCTGCTCAACGTCAAACTTAAAATATAAATAGAGAAATTACTGTAAGTAATATGTTATCCACATATTGTTGTAACGATCCTTGTCGTCATTATGGTATTTCCTAGTATATGAAAATTTGGGTTTAGTTCTTTCCCAGATGAAAATTTTAAAATTTCTAGCTAGGATAGTTTTGTAGGAATTTCATATTTTGTATGGTGTAGGTGAATTTGGTGATTAATGGTGTAATATTTCATGAATTTAAGATCAGATTATGTTAACCAAGTTGTTTAATAATTCGTATAAACTTTCAAAATGAAATTCAGGATAGAAGAACTCCAAATATAACATTTGATTTAGCAGGCTAATTCGTAAGGTTGAAATTTTAGTAGTGTGTCATAAAAATATAAAAATTGAGAAAAAGTCTGAGTTCTTGCCTCACTCTCCAGTACAACAAGAAACAATACTACCATGGCGGTTTCGCTATTGGGGGAATTTGTCGCTATAGCAAATGTAAATTTTGATCAACACGTGATAACAGTAGCATTCAACTATAGAAGAAATGGGTCTGCTATAATGAACTTGATACGGTAAAATAGCAATTTCAGACTTAAAATATTATTTTTCATCCAAAAATGTTCAAAAGTCAAGTAAGGTCAAATAGGGGCAATTTTGTAATGATTTCCATCAACTTCCACTACTAAGGTAAGAAAATTGCCTCCCCTCTAATGTAATTTTAATCCCCAAATCCTCCAAATTCGTAGGAATTGATCATGGTGTGGATGCTGAGTGTAATCCTTGGTTGAATTTCCTATTTGATTTGGTTATGGAGGGGTTAGAATAACTCGACAATAGTATAGAACGGTTGAATTATGATTCCCAAACTAAGAATTGTTCCTTTAATCATAATTCATGGGTTTGAGCAGAACAAAAGGTGAAAATCCCTTAGATGGTTGAATGACCCTTGAATCATGTTCTAGACCATGAATAAGGAAAGAACTTGTGAGTTTAAATTCTCAAGTATTTTCTTGAAGAGTAGATATTAAATTACTCTTGCAATTTATTGTGTATAGATGATGAGTTCAAAAACGTGAATAATAAGGAAATCCTCGATAAGGCATGTCCCAATTAAAGATTATGAGTTTTCTTCAAAATGGCTAAATTAGGCCTAGGGATAAAATTGAATGCTTTCCATAATAGCATCTTGGCGCTCAGATAGACTAGGCTTAATTGAGTAGTAGATAGTGGTTGAAAAACATAATCTTGATATCAATTGATGGGAGATTTCATGTTTAGACCTATGACCATGGTGTTTGATTGAATAAAATATGAAAATTAAGACAACTATGATTTAATCTGGTGAATAAAATTGGTGTGAATTTGCTATTGATTTCTATATGTTTATATGTCATCCTTGTTAATTATGCAAGGATAGACATTAGTATTTTGGACAAATAAATTCTAAAAATACGAGTGTTAAAAACCAAAAAATTATGCTAATAGTGATAGGTTGGATGTTGTGGAGCCACTAGCCTCAATTAATTATGTGTGATATGATATGCAAGAATAGGCTTAGAAGGTTGAAAAGTTAATGGTGCCATAGTCAAGAATGGACAAAAATTAAATGGAAGGGCATAAAATATATGTGTATGTGCATACTAACGGAATGTTTCTGTTTTGGTAGCAATACATTATAATAAATGATAAATATGTTTAAATATTAAGTACACGTTTGATTAAATAACAAACTACAATATGATATGATAAAAGATCATCTTGATATGCAAGTGTTCTTACTTATGAACTTGCAAGATATTTGTACTCGCAAATAGTACATGATTGTTATTGTGAATTTTTTATACAACATGCATGCTTGTGATTGAATTGGAGGACTAAGGTGGAATAAGGTTGGGAAGATTGGAATAAGAATGGGTTAACAATTGATTTGGGATAAGGATCACATAACACATATCTTTCTACTTTTGATTTGGTACATAGATAGGTAGAGCTCATCCCCTGCAGGGTCATGACTAGTGGGCATATATTTAAGTCCCATAGCATGTGTGCATAATGTGAATTGGAGAGTTTGATGGATTCTTGAGTGGTTTAGTTGTTTAATATTTTATTTGGATCCTTGGGTGGTACAGTTATTTAAAATATTATTTTTATTCTTGTGTGGTCTAATTAATTGACATATCATTTGAATCCTTGTATAGTGTGTTTTTTTAACATATCATCTGAATTTTGTTAGTCCGATTATTTGACATATCATTTGGATGCTTGAGTGGTCTACTTATTTGACATATTCTTTGAGTCTTTGTATGGTTTGATTATTTGACCTACTATATAGATTTTTTTGTGACCGATCATTTGATAAATATTATATTTAAATTCATGTATGATCTAACTATTTGAAATCATCTTTGAATTTTTGCGTGGTCTGGTTATTTGAATTTACATATGTATGCTGGAATTATTATGCAGTTCAGTTATTGATATTACATGATTCCTTGTGGGATGTTAAAAAGGTAATGAAGTCTTGATAAACAAAAAGGCAAGTTGTGTTGAGAATAGTCATCCCTGTTGATTTAGTGATTGAGCATAAATGACTTAATTAAAGTTGTTTAAACCTAAATATTTTTTATAACATGTACTTATCTTGATGTGACAATAATTCATGAAAGAGAGGTAGGCTAAAGCAGTTTCATAGGTCTTTATCTGCTTTAAGGGAATGATATTGTTTATGATTAAATGATGATAAGAAACTTATGAATTTACTAATCGATATTTGGTGATGCTTATGAATTGACTAATCAATATTTGGTGATGTATCTTAAATGGTTATGGAATGATGTGCTTTGTGAAAGGTTAAGGATAGGTAGTCCTTGGTTAGTAATCAAGTAAACTGGATCTTGTGGTTGAGAAAGTGTGCACCCATATTTTGACTTAGGCTGGAGACATAGAAATTAGGCATATGTGTGGAATATGATAGTTAATTACATTAATTACTGATATATCCTAAATTTAGTGATCGATAGTGAGGTGTAAATCAGAACTAAATGAAATTTTAGTGATTATCTTAATGAGGTGAGTTGTATGGCATATACTTATACTTTGAGAAGGATGAGAATATTTTAAAAGTATGGTAACATGAATTATAGATTGAAAGGAACAAAATTAGTAAATTTTATGTTTGTAACTAATTCTAGTTTTGTAAATTATTCTTATTTGATTTGACCTTGATCGGTCAATGATGCCTATCAGTATATGTGGTTGTACTGTGTAATACCCGTACTTTTTCTAGCTTGAAATTTTTTCTCCAAGAATGTTAGAAGCTTTTTTTGAAAGATGAATTCACTTTTATATATGTGGTATTTTTAAGATTTTTACTTTTTGTCATGTGGCAAATTCAATAAGCTTTCCATTGATACCAAATTCGGCTAAATCCGACACCCGAGCAAAGAGTTAGAGCCTTTTTAATGAGACAGTGTATCACCTGACCCTTCAGTGCATCACAGAGATAGCTCAAATGGAAATTGTCAATTTCCAGTATTGCTCCGCGATAGTGGCATGTTGCCTAAAACTTCTAGGTCACAGACAAGGTGGTAACGCGATAGCTCCGCATTGCGTCACCGTGCAATTTCCCATTTATCACTTTCTAGTGACTTGGCACAATAGTGGCACGTCGCACCAAGGATGAAAACTGAGAAATTTTCTCAGACATTAAAGACATGTCCTAGGGTTAAAAGGGTCAATTTCTCACCCTATATAAGCCTTATAACACAAGATTTGGCCATAATTTAGCAACTTATACTCGATTACTCTTAAAAACTGTCGAGAACAAGCCCTAGAGTTTTCATTGAAGGTTCAATTCCAAAGGAATTCACCGCCAAATCTTAAGAATCTCTCCATCAATCTTCGTAGAATCATGAACTAAGGTATGCATAGTGTTCATTCATGCACTCCTTTCATCCACAAAACCCAAGAATCTTTTTTCTAAGTTTTCGTTTATGGATTTCCTTATGAATTTCATGTTGGGTTTGTTTTGTTTATGTTGACAATGATCAATTGAATTCAAATCCATATTGGGTGATCAAGTATGTTGAATTTATTTGTATAGATGTATATTCATGTGAACCTATGAATAAACCCTAGGATGATGAAATTAGAGATGAATCATGATGATTAATTATTGTATAATGTTGTCTACATATGCTATACCTACCATGTGTTTGATTAAATATCTAGATGAAGGAACAATGCCCAAATAGTATGATATCACGAAATCCCCATATATGCACAAGCTTATGCATATCACATGTTTGATGAAATGCTTCAATATATGAATTATGAATTGTGTTGTTGGTCATGTGTTCAAGTAAGCCATGCTATATCAGTTTCTTCTTATCGAGTCCTAGGGGTACTTGTACCCAAAAATTTAGCTGTGTGCCAAGAGCCATGGCATATTTTTACGATACTCTCAGTCAATCTATGATCCATAGAACTCATTCAGTCATATGACTCAGGAAATTTCAGTATTCCTAATCAATCTCAGTAACTTCAGTATTCTTAGTCAGTCCTCAGAACATAGTATATTCCGTCAGTTAACGGAACTTAGTAAATTCAGTTTAGCTCTGTTAAATAATACCACTAGTATCAGTTCAGTTTAGCTAATCAGTTTAGTTCTGTTAATCAATTTAGCTCTATTAATCCGTTCAGCATCTTTTAAATGGGAGTAGGATTCAGCACCGAGTGAGCCTAGGGATGGGGACTCACCCGCTAGATAGGACTGAGATCGCTATAAGCCATCCCTAAGTTCCATAACTATGTTGATAGTGTAGGTATGGGATATCACCCGTTAGATAGGACTGACATACTCAGGGATCAACCGTTAGTGCATTTAAATGTATAGGACTGATCCCAGGGGTCACCCGCTAGATTAGGACTGACTCTACAGTATTTGTCTTTACCAGTGGCGCGGTACTGACACCCTTCCAATTAGGGTTACAGGTTGAACACCAGTTAGCTTAGCATGGGGCATGTCAGTTAGATGAATACATCCCACAATTTCAATTACAAAATCAGGACTGTCAGATATAGCCAATTCAGCTCAGTAGTATAGATCTAGGACTGTTAGATACAGTCAATCCTTATCATTATAAATAGACTCTAGGATCACCCATTAGGAAGGACTGATCTTAACTATGGTTAATCAATATCAGTATCATTATATTTAGAGATCACCCACTAGATAGGACTGATCTCAGATTCAGTTACTCAGATACAATATGAAACTCAGCTAGTTCCATCAAATTTAGGACTGTTAGATACAGTCATTCATATTATCAGTATTCAGCTTTAGGACTATTAGATATAGTCAACTAGAATAGTTCTTCATAATCAGAAATGTCAGACATAGTAACATAGTATCAGTCCCTCAGTATCATAGTATTAGTCCCTCAGTATTCTGTAATATAGTATCAGTATTTCTTACTCATTAGTGACTCAGATATCTATATCAGTAAAATCAATAGTCAGAACTCAGTATTCGGTCTTATCATGATCTCAGTTATAGTTACATAGTCATGCATGTATTCTCATGTTCATGTTAGTCAGTTAGATAGTATTGTTCATGCATATGAACCATTTGCATTCAACTTACCTCACTTTCATACTAGTACATTCAAAGTATTAATGTATTTGCGCTATGGTGTCTTATACTATAGGTTTAGAAGTACGAGCTCTAGAGCATCAGTAGTATCTAATTTCAGCAGTTAGAGTCAGCCGTGAGTCCTCATCCTTTGAGGACATGATAATTACATTATTATTTTAATTTTCAGATTATTTTAGTAGTCAGAGTTAGTTGGGGACATGTCCCATCAACTTCTAATTCAGACGTTTAGAGCCTTTCAGACTATAGCATGTCAGACAGTTATTTTAGATTTTCTTTGGTATTTTTATACCGTTTTCAGACATTGTTTTATCAGATGTTTATCCATTTTGAACCTTATTGACTTTCAGTACATGTTTTCGTATTTATAAAGAATATTATGCAGTGTTTAGGTACAGATATCAATCATGGGTTAGTTTGTGGTCCTTCAGGGTCATAGGCACCGTGTAGCATTTTGGTTACCAAATTCATGGCGTTACATACTGATACTACTCTTGTTATACCCTTTTTGAATATAGTCTGATTACAGTATCAATTGATGTTTTATATATGATGAGGTTAGATATTTCTAGCAAATTCTATCCTTTCATTCCATGGTGGAAGCTAGGTCTTGTGTGGTCCCTTTTTCCTTAGTAACTCTTGCACATGGCTAGACTAGGTTTTGGGTAAAGGTTGCATTTTTATTGTATTATTTTAAAGAATTGTAGTAGTTTTGAGGAAATACTTAATACTCAATGAATTTTTTAACGACTTTCGTATATTAATTGAGTGGATGGTAAGTGTTTGCCTATCTAGTTAGAGTAGCGTATATACTCGCAAGATCTTTGATTGTTTGAGTCGTGACATTTGTATTTGAGCATTTTAAATGATATATTAAAATTGAAAATTTTCCATGTATTAATAAAACTTTAGATGAAAATAATATGTAAATTACTAGCATTATTTACAAAAAAATGGAAGTTAAAAAAAATTATTTTGATTGCTTTAGTTAATGTATAATAAAACAACATTAATATAAAATATTATAAAATTTTCTAACGAATTCATAAGAAAATTATTATATTAATATTAATGTACTTAAATAAATTATACTAATATTTAGGTTAAAAGAGAAAATATAATATATAATTTGCAAAGATATTACCTAGATGGAAGCGTATGGAATTACATGAGAAAATTGAAGTAAAGGTGTGTTTTAAGTCTTAAATAAAGGATTGGTGAGATTGACCAACTTAAAGGGTCAAACATCATTAGAAAACTTGATTAAGTTAATTGTGGACTTGATTAATATTTTCAAAACTTTCTAATCTTTTCAAAAATACAAATCAACCTAACCCACACCCCTCTTCAATCAAAATCAACTACTCTCTTCTTTCTCTCGACAGCTTCTCTCAACTCTCTCACAATCAATAGTTCTGCAAAATTTCTCCCTTCAACCTCCAGCAACAAATAGTCAGGCGGGTTCCATTTTGACTTTCAACCGTCAATAAATCTGAAGACTTCTTTGGTGGCAACAACTTTGAGTTCTTTGTTGTCCCATTTTCTTTTTCACAGGTAAACAATTATGAAGAAATAGAGGAACTTGAGCCGACTACTTTTCTAGTATTGAAATGTGGACTGAATAAAATCCTAATTTTTGGCATTTCTTCTTCTTATTGTCGTACTATTGATTTGAATTTGTTGGTAAGTTTTGGTCACAATTGATGTTCTTAGTGTATGTGTGTATGTGATGTGTTGGTGTTGCTGGGTTGATTTGTTATTTGTCTTGGTAAAAATGGTGTTGCAATAGATAAAACATCTGATGTAACAGATGAAACATCTGACATGAGGACTTCTCGAACGACAACAAATTCGAGTTCTTCATCATCCCATTTCCTTTTTCATATGTAAAAAATTATGAAGAAACAGAGAAACTATAACCAACTACTCTTCTAGTATTGAAATATGGACTGAATAAAACCCTAATTTTTGGTATTTTTCTTCTTGTTGTCGTACTGTTGATTCAAATTAGTTGATAATTTTTGGTCACAGTTGATGTTCTTAGTTTGTTGTTTTTCTTGATAAAAATGGTATTACAACAGATGAAACATCTGAAGTGAAAAATAAAATATCTAATGTGAAAGAGAATACATCTAATACTACAGATGGAAATATCTGATGCAACAGATGAAAATATGATGCAACAGGTGAACAATCTAACAGATCATTCATCTGTTGCGACAGACTACTCTTCTGTTTGGAAGAAATCTAAAATTATTAATCCAACAGATAACTGATTAGTGATCTATTTTTATTCTTTCCAACAGTTTACTCTTTATTTTGCAATAGATTAGTGACCTATTTTTATTCTTTCCAATGATTTACTCACCCGTTGCAACAGGTCAGTTGTATGTTGCAATAGATAATATACTTGGTGCAATAGATTAGTCAACTACTTTTATAGTTTCCAATGGATGACTCATCCATTGTAATAGGTTGGTTATATATTGCAACAGATAAACTACCTGGTGCAATATATTAGTGATATATTTTTATTCTTTTCAACGATTTACTCATCCGTTGCAACAGGTCAGTTATATGCTGCAACAGATAACATACCGGATACAACAGATTAGTGATTTGTTTTTATGGTTTCTAATAGATTACTCATCCATTACAATGGGTCAGTTATATGTTGCATCAAATAAAATACCAGGTACAACAGATGAGTGATCTATTTTTATAATTTCCGTAAATTACTCATCCATTACAATGGGTCAGTAATATTTTGCATCTGATAAAAGACCAGATGCAACAGATTAGTGATCTATTTTTATGGTTTCCATGGATTACGCATCCGTTACAGCAGGTCAATTATATGTTGCAATAGATAACATACCTGTGTCACGCCTCAAATCCTATTGGGGCGGAATAGCACCCATAACCGAGAAGGCCCGGGAAAACCAGCTCATAACCTTATACTTCCTACGCCTACCTCTATGACAACCCAAAATTTGGACAACATCATGTCGCATATAAAAGGAAATAATCACCTATATAATCTCGAGCACACATATATATGCATATACAATACTTGGCCGTTGGAGCCATCATGTCTATTAACAAAACATCACCTTGACTGTACATTAGGTCTATAAAGCCTCTAGACAATACACAGAGTTTAAATAAGGTTGGGAGACACCCTGCCATATAACTAACTTCTATACAATACCAAAAGTGACTAGATATGACACAAAAATCCCGGAAGCAAACCGGAGATCACCAAAAGCAGCTGGATATCCTGGCTCCTACTTGTGTGGTGTATAAGCTGAAGTACCTGTGCCTGCAGCATGAAATGCAGGTCCTCCGTGGAGGATGTCAGTACGAAATATGTACTGAGTATGTAAAGTTGTAGATAATCACATATGATATAGGAGCTCTATAGAAATCAGAAACAAGTGAATAAATCGTAATAGGAGTGGACCACACTTGCTAGAACTTATGAAAACTTGTACACTGTATTTATTCAATCACTTTAATTTCGTTATTATCATCATTGTAATCATTACTGTACTGTACTGTGACCATTAGGCTGCCTTCAGCACATATCAACTGGGATCGACCCATGATAGGCTTATGCCTCTGGGATACCACCCGATAAGATAGAACTTCCATCACTTAGTTCAATTAATCTTTTAGATTGTTATTTTGGTCGCCATCATATTTTTGATACTTTGAAACAATGATAAATCAATAAGAGACATATAAATAGACCATCATGCAATAACAATGAAGTAGGAACTTATTGGTATATCAATGAAACATTTTGGAGTCATTAATAGCACATGGATCTTGTTTTAGTAACCGGATACCTTCTGATATTCATTAGTGAAATAAAAATTTAAGATTTGGAAAACAAGTAAGTATTGGAATGTCTTGACATCTTGTAGGGTGGAAACAAGTTTATTGGTAACGTAGAGCATCATACAAAACCATTTTGGATCACATGTTACTGAATAACTTTGGAAACTTTCTTAATAGAACAATTGTTCACTTTCATGCCAAAGATATGGTATAGAGTATGCTTTACATACCTGACTGTCAACCTTCAATACTAGTCCCAAATGGACTTCCCGTCTTTTCGGATTACTTATCTACAATGAACATATATACCAATCTAGTACTAGCAACCAAACATCACAATTCATTTATTTGAATTCACCAAACTAGTGTTTAAGTAGTAATCCTTAATTACACCATAAAGGGTGTCACTTTAAACCTCTTATACTCCAATTACATTCACATACCATGCATATTCATACAACATCCTCCAATATCAAGTTTGGATTTATTTATCCTTCCAACCAATCCATTAAATCAAATTGAGCCATAGACATAAATAATCATCAATTCAATAGTATATCACCATATCCACCTTCCATAACTCAATTACCATATCCACCTTCCATAACTCAATTACCATATCCACCTTCCACAATTCAATATAACCAAACCATGCAAAATAGTCCATAACTATATTTCTATCACCTTTCAATAACAACCAATACATATAATCCTCTATCACACACATATATGTGGAAAAGAACAAAGGCAAATAATATTCATACCTTAGAATTCACCTCTTGATTATGCAATCCTATTTTCACAAATAATAGGTTCCGTTCGAAGCTCTCGAGATGACAAACACAGTTATTGAATTACTTTGGAATTTCTACGGTTGAATCAAAAGTAATTTAAAGGTCAAATTTGGCTAGGGTTTGTTCTTCCTTAATGATTGATGATGAAAATGAGTTTTTGAACTCATATACATGTATATATACACATATTCCCATCCATAATATAATAGAAAATGACCAAAATGCCTTTAAAATTTAAATAATATCAAATCTATCCTTTGGTGGACTATTTTGATAAGGTAAAGTAGATCGACCATAAATATTTGATCTGATATCGAATTTGGGTGAAATTGGTATCCTTGGAAGGATAATTCAAAGGTATTTCATTTCATATAAAGTAGGCCACCCAGTTCATCCTGTACAAGGAGTTATGCTCATTTGAAGTTGACCTTAAAAATCTATTTTAATAGGATGAAGTAAAACGAGTATAACTCCTTACTCAGACGTTGGATTGGATGAAATCAATTGCATTGGAAAGAAGACTCAAAGATATTTATTTTCATAGGTCACAGCTCTCCCATGTCATTATATTAAGGGAGTCATGATCGTTCGAAGTTGACCCAAAAATTCAGCTGGCCTCAGTAGTTTGTGTGCTATAAATTTTCCTGCACATTTACTATTCCCAAATATCCTGACCACTATTTTATAGTTTTGAACGTTCTCGATTACTTCCAAAACCTATCTATTTTTGGAAATCTTTATATAGTTGGAAAGATTATTCAATAACCTTCACATTTAACCATTGACGGGCAAATTTCGGTATAAATAAAATAAAAAAAAATTAATTTCATATAAATAAGACCAATACACGTACTTGAATACGGGGTGTTACAACCTGGTGCAATAGATTAGTTGTCTGTTGGAACTATTATATTACTATTATATATTAATCAATTATAATCTATGTTATGTTTCTGTTAATTTAAGATAATATGGTACCCCAAAGAACAGACTTCGAATCAAGTCCAAGTAAAGGAACAAGTGCATCAACTCAGCTACATCCACCGCTCTATGAGCTTTATTTACAAGCGTTATCTCAATCAGGAGCAGACAATAATCAACATGGGGAGGAGGAATCTTTCAAAAGAGACGATCCAAACTCTAATAGCCCTTTTACCAAATAGTTGGTCAAAACCTTCAGCATTGATCATTATCTTGTAAGAATATAAGGCGATGGTGCCACAGATTTAACGGGTGCTCTCGTGGTTAAGTCAGTCATGGGAAAATCTTTTGACCCTTTCAGAAAAATACTTCAAGAATAAAAATTGGATTCTTATTTTAGGGAAAGTTGCATTAGGCAATATCTTTATTTGTCAGAGGACAATAATGCTTGTTTCCAGATGAAAATGGTATATGATCTTCACAAGCTCAGGTTTTGTATGAAAATAAAGATAAGGTGGATGAGGTGTGGATAAATTACTATGGTATGCCTGTTTATTTTGGTTGGAAGGAGTTTGCCATAGTTACTGGACAAAAATGTAATCCTTCTTCTCCTTCTCAATTTTTACCTACTCAGACGCCAAAAACAAAAAAAACACCCCGTACACCCCAAAAAGGCAAAGGCAAGTCGAGTGATCATGATGACCTGGTATCCATTGTTGGTCCAAGCTTCAAAAACAAAAATCTGATTAAAGCGTTGAAAGGTAAAGGGCTTTCAAAAAAGCACAAACAATCATTGTAATTTGTTTGGTTTGTACATAATGTTCTTTGGATGAGAGATGTTAAAAACAACATAAGCCTCGGTTTAATAAATATATTCGAGGATATTGAGGCATTTAACATCTATCCTTAGGGTTATGAATTCTTCAAAATGAGTGTTGAATATTTGTTGACTCTGTTAACACCAAAAACAGTCAACTTATATGGCTTTTCATGGGCCTTCATGGTAAATATTTCTCTTATCTTGATATAATTCATCATTTTTTATTCAATAATGCTTTTGATTTATTGGAGTTATATTATAGACTTGGGCATTTGAAGCCATTCCTTATTTGAGACAACAAGTTAACTACCAGGAAAAAGTTTCCTGTCCAAGAATTCTGAAATGGTTGTCGGCCAAAACCGATAAAAATATAAAATTTCTTGATCATTTCAATCCCCCTAAGGAAGAATTAAGTCCAATTCTAATCAAGTTTTTGTTTCAATTAATAATTCAATGATTTTATCTTCATTCTTAATAAATGTAACAATTTATTTTAGATTGTCCATCTGTGGCTTGTTCTGACCAACCGAAAGTTGAAGATGCCATTTCTTCTTACTTTAAGGTCTGTTAAAACTTTATCGGACCCTAAGGTCGTTAATAGAATAAAAATGGAATTGTTTGGAGCAACAACCATAATAAAAAAATAATTTTGGAGAGTGTGGCTAATGATGCTCCTCTTACAGTTTTTTAAACAACAAGCCATTATGATTATGATCATAATGGTTGTACAGATTTTTCTCCATATTTTTCCACACCTAACTAATGTTTTGCATGGAAATGTCAAGACTTCAAGGCAAATTACGATGGAGTGATTAATGCTATTAATGTACTAACTACTTCTGTAAAGAAAATGACATCTAAGAGGGGTGTCATTCCATCAAAGGAAATTTTATATCCAGACACTCCACTAGAGATCAAGGCGGCTCAGAGGAGAAGGAAAGAAACTTCCAAGGCATCATCAAGCATAAAAAAACAATATTGTAATGCCTCTGTCTTTGTCTTGCTCCCATATTTAGTGAAAAAAGTCCATAAGAGAGCAATATGAGCTGAAGAAGGTGAATATACATCATCTGTTCCAAAAAACAAATAGGCACATATCTATTTCAATAGATGATACATCTGCTGAAAATTAAAAAACAGATATATACATCTGTTGCAACTATTTTCTAATCTGTTACATCAAATTCATTATCTATTTCAACAGATGATTCTTATGTTACAATAGATAGGTCATCTATTCAAAATTGTCGTATTGCTCTGATTTACCTGTTTGAATTTATCCCAATAGTAATCTATCTGGTACAACATAAGACTCATCTGTTGTAATAGATGGACAATCTGTTGTATATCTCTACTTAGCATTGATATTTCTAGCTTTCCAGGTGGATGTCAAAGTAGAAGCTACTGCTGAAGAGCATAATATCATAGTTGATAATCCACCAACTACTTCCAAAGAGAAAGAAAAAGTGGAGCCTGTCAATTTAGGAGAGCAGAAGAATTACCCATTTGAAAGGTTCAACATATCGAACGAGGCTCCAAAAAAACTAATATAGTTAATCAATGACTATTCAGAATAGATTACCGATGGGCTATTAAAGCATCATGCCGGCAATTACATAAATCAATTTTATAGATATAGGTTTATACGATTCTTGTTGTAAGAACCTACATTACCACATATAAATCATCATATAGAAAACAAAATGATGAGCACTACAAAGTGAATTAATAGAGTCTTGGTTTTGATATGTTCGACTTTGTTGTTGCACATATCAAAATAAAGAATTGGTTCTATTTTATGTCACAGCTTCAAACTTGCTGGAATGATGAGGTTTAAATGCCATACATATTACTATCATTAATACTTTATTTAATTGTATCTGCATATTGATTTTTTATCATGTAATCTAAAATATTTGATAATATGTGCAGCATATCGATGTCATTTTTTGCTACCTCCTAAAGAAGGACAAGTTTCAAACACAAAAACAATATAGATACATGATAGACAATTACTTGTACAAAGTTTACATCAATAATGCCTACGATAGGTGTTGTCAACAACAGCCAGAAGTTTCCCAAAATGAGGAATGCTTAATAAACATCATCAAAGGTTTTAGCATTCTGGAAGGCTTACCTTGGTATTTGGTTGATGAAGTGTACATCCCAATCAATTATGGTAATGAATTCCATTGGGTGTTGGCTATTGTCGTTCTAAAAGAGAGGCACATCCGAGTTTATGACTCGATGTCATGAAGGAGATGTTTTGGTCCTTTGTCTGAGATACAAAAGCTAGCCGAATTATTCCCTAATTACCTTGATGTGAGTGGCTTTTTGGACCAAAAGGTTCATACTGATTGATCAATAATTGAAGCATACCAGGATAAAATGGCTAATCCATTTGATGTACAATATGTTGACAGAATTGAACAACAAACCATTGGTAGCCTGTAAGTTTAAGTGTCATGATTTAGTTTCATTTCACAATTTTCACAAATTTCACAATGCTTGCATGAACTGCAAGATATGGATTATTTGTTTTTTATAACACAGGGATTGCGGTCCTTTTGTTGCTGCCTTCGGCGAGTATTATAGAGATGGATTACAAGTAACAAATGATGGACTTGATGCCGGATTACTCCATAAAAGATATGATGCTCTTTTATGAAAATATGGAGAAGCGAAAGCTTAGATACCATACACAAGCATCGTTAAAGATCCACCACGACCAAAGCCGAATTTTGTAGCACCGGATAAAGAACAACTTGTCCATATTGATTAGATCATTATAGCTTGAGTCCGTCAATGTAATAACCGATCCTCCTTGGTTTAACTTGTTGATTTATTTGTAGAGTAGATCATTTTTACCCAAAATGATTTTTTTATATTTCATTTATTTGTTGAGTTATTTTATGTAATTTCTGAAGGATTCGATTAATTTTATGTTGTCTATGAATATAATTTAATCCTTAGTTTTGAACAAGTTAATTGAAACGGAGTACTAGATTCAAATATCAAAACAAATAATACATCTGCTGCAACAGACGATATATCTTATTAGACAAATTTAGACATATGTTGCAATATGAGATGCAACACGTAGGCCATCTGCTGAAAATTATATAACAGGTCTTCCTACTTTTTGGATTTTCTCTAAGAGATTATCGATCAGTTGCAATAGATAGATTATATGTTACAAAAGATCATATATATGTTACGACAGACAGACTGGAAATATCTGCACAATGCAATAGATGACCAACCTATTCCAACATCTAATCAATCTATGATAATAGACACTATTGCTTTTATGACAGATATAAATTTATTGCATTATAAAAATTCAACTTGGCCAGACATAAACATTATTTCCTGTAGCGAGAATGATCACATAGACCACCTTACAATTATACTTCAGGCTCTCAGAGCTTATTAATTGTTCGCCAAATTTAGTAAGTGCAAATTTTGCCTAAGGTCAGTAGCATTCCTTGGTCATATTATTTTTAGTGATGAAATTAGAGTTGATCCTCAAAATACTAAAGCAATGAGAAACTTGCCTAGACCCATCTCTCTATCAGATATCAGGAGTTTTCTTGGTTTAGTTGGCTATTACCGTTGGGTTATTGAAGGATTTTAATCTATTGCATCCCCTATGTCTAGATTGACTTAGATGAAAGTCTAGTTTCAATGGTCAGATTCCTACGAGAAGAGTTTTTAGGAGATGAATACTCAACTCAACTCAGCCCTAGCTTTAACTCTACCAGATGGTTCAGATGGGTTTGTTGTGTATTGTGATCCATCCAGAGTAGGTTTGGGTTGTGTCCTCATGCAGAGAGGTAAGGTCATATCTACGCCTCTAGAAAACTTAAGCTCTATGAGAAGAATTATCCGACTCATGATCTTGAGTTAGCAATTGTTGTGTTTGCCTTAAAGATTTTGAGGCACTATTTGTATGGGGTGCATGTAGATATGTTCATAGATCACAATAGCTTGTTGTATGTCTTTTCTCAGAAGGATTTAAATTTGCGTCAGAGAAGGTGGTTAGAGTTATTGGAAGATAATGACATGAGAGTTCTTTTTACTCCAGGAAAGGCCAATGTAGTGACTGATGCTCTCAGTAGACTGTCTATGGGTAGTGTTACTCATGTTGAGGATGATAAGAAGAAGTTAGTTTAGGAAGTTCATTAGCTTACCCAACTATGTGTCCACTTATTCAATTAAGAAAAAGGTAGTGTATGTGTATAGAACAGTTTTGAATCCTTTTTAGTTTCCGAGGTAAAGGAAAAATAGGATAAAGATCCTAGTCTTGTTAATCTAAAAGAGTCAAATACAAGTTCATCTCAGTTTAAGCTTTCACCCTCAGATAGATAGTCAAATACAAAGGACCATTCAGACTCTAGAAAATATGCTAAGAGCATGCATTATTAATTTTAAAGGTAGTTGGGATAATCACTTGCCGTTGATCGAATTTGCATATAATAACATCTATCATTCCAATATTTAGATGGATCTGTTTGAGACTTTACATGGTAAGAGATGCAGATCTATAATTATTTGGTTTGAGGTAGGTAAGGCAGCAGTAGTAGGTCCTAACCTAGTGTTTGATGCCTTAGAGAAGGTTTAGTTGATCAAAGAAAGACTTAGGGCTGCCCAGAGCTGATAGAAATCACATGCAGATGTGAGGAGAAAGGATCTCAAGTTTAAGATCGGTGATTTTGTGTACTTGAAAATCTCTTCGATGAAAGGAGTAAAGAGGTTTGGCTAGAAAGGAAAGCTCAGTCCCTGATATGTCGGTCCTTACAAGATTCTTAGTCATTTCAGAAAGGTAGCTTATGACCTTGAGTTCCCTTCGGATCTAGCTTTAGTACATCCAATATTTCATGTCTCCTTACTAAAGAAATGCATTGGTGACCCAGCAATCATACTACTCTTAAAGGATGTAAATATCCATAATGATCTCTCTTTCAAAGACATTCCAGTCTAGATCCTCGATCATAAGATCCCACTGTGTCGAGATGAGTCCAAATTTCATAATCAAAGGGGCACCGCAATTCCACCACATTGTGCCAAGCTGTCATCTCCCAATTGTCTATTTCTAGTGGCCCGATACGATCGTGGCGTATCGCGCTAGGGGCCCAGTTCAGAAAAATTTGACAAAAAATAAATGATTCGTCCAGGGTTAAAATAGTCTTTTTCTATAATTTTATTCTACCCAGGTGTGATATTAAAGCCCTAAAAATATTTTAAACTATTTTTTTATTAACTTTTCCCCCAAAAATCAAAGCATTCTCCCTAAAGGAAACAAACCCTAGTTTCAAGAGTGAAGGTCAAAACTCAAGAATTTCTACATGAACCTTCAAAAATTAACTTTCCAAGGTATGTTAGGTGCTCAGTCATGGTCTCCTTTCACCCATGAAGTCTAAGAACCCTTTTAAAACTTACAAGATCTCATATTTATTATTTCAAAGTTTGAATTGATTTGAATTCATGTTCATGTCATTGTTGGGTCTTAGTCCATGATTAAATTATAAGCATTCATAAAATTAATCATTATATGTGTTGAATTACATGATCTTCGTGATAAACCCTTCAATTTACAAGTTGATTGATGTAGCCATGATAACTATGTGTGTTGATGGTTGTATAACCTAAGCATGATCCCCATGTGTTTGATAAAATGCCTATGTTGATGAATTAGTGCCATTATAACATGATAACATGTATTCCTTATTCATGAATAAGTAGATGCCTTACAAGTGTTTGATAAAATGTCTCTACGGATGAATTATCAACAAGGGAAACATGTTATGTTATTTATGATCATGCTATGCTTTATTTTTCATACTATCTATTCCTAGGTGTAGTTATTACCCAAAAATTTAGTTGTTTACCTAGAGACAGTGTCAGTTACAGAATAGTATCAGTCATGTCACGATCAGTAGTACTCTCAATCAGTTATAGAACTTAGTAGAATTTAGTCAGTTATAGAACTCAAGAAAACCTAGTAAACTCAGTTTTGGTCTAGTTCAATTCAGAATACTCAGTTCAGTGTCTTCCAGTTGGGAGTATGATTCAGTACCAAGTGAACCCAAGGATGAGGGTTCACCTGCCACCAGAGGGTGTGACCCTTAGTAGTAATCCTGGTGTTCCAAAACATGTAGCTAGCATAGGTTGAGACATCAACCTGCCAGTTGAGGGTTGATGAGGTGTTTTAACCTGCCAGATGAGGGTTCAACCATTCTTGTTAGAGTATATTCCAGATGAGGGTAACTCTCAGCTTGTCTTTACCTGTGGCACAATACTGACACCCTTTTAATTGTTGTTATAGATTGGACCCTAACTCAGTTATCTTATCTTATTTGGGGCATGTCAATTAGGTGATTACGTCCTTTAATTTCAATTTTAGTCTTCAAAATAGAACTTAGTTTAGTTCTACAGAATCAGAAATGTCAGATACAGTTAATCAGTATCATTTACTCAGTTATCAGAAATCTTAGATTATCAGTTCCCTATATTAGAACTCAGTACTTAGATTCAGAAAAGCTTAGTTATAATATATATATATATATATATATATATATATATATGTATTTATGCATAGTATTGCATGCTCAGTATTTACAACAGTTCATATTATCCAGGTAGCCTCATGTTCAGTTTTTCTATATTATTCAGTCAGTTATTGTTTATGCATATGAACCTTGCATTTAACCTTAACTCATCTAGCATACCAGTACATTCCACCTACCGACGCATAATCTTTCTTTGCACTATGATGTCTTATCTCATAGGTTCTAATTCTCAGGTTCCTGGCCGCGCATAGATAGATCCAGATTTAGCCAGTAGTAGACTTAGTAGTAGTCCTCATCTATTTTATTTCATTTTTAAAGTAAACTTAGTATTTTAGTAGATAGAGTTAGTTGGGGATTGTCCCATCAACTCCACTTTTAGATAGTTTCAGATTAGAGGATTTTCAGACTAGAGTTTAGATAGTATTTAGTTTTATAGATTGTTATTTCAGTTGGTACACTTTATCAGTATTTACAGATTTTGAACATAATGGCATTTCAGCCTATTATTTCATATTTATTGTAGTATCATGTTTCAGTGCTCTCAAATGATATCATTCGTGGGTTAGCTTATGGTCCTTCGGGGTTGTAAGCACCGTGTAGCATCTGGGGTACAGACTCAGGGCGTAACAAGTCTGAAGTACGATTCTGAGGTGATTTGTGTGATCATTCTGTCTACGAGAATAGACAAAATGTAATTGATGATGACTATAATGAACATGTCTAAGTACTGCTTGAACACGTGATTCATTAAGTCCATTAAGGCTGCTTGGGCATTAGTGAGACCAAAGGACATGACTATGAACTCGAAGTGACCATACTCGATTCAAAAAGTTGTTTTCAAAATGTCATATTCCCTGACTCTAAGCTGATGATAGCTTGATCTACGATCTATGTTATAAAAGGAATTAGTGCCCTGAAATTGGTCAAACAAGTCATTAATTCTAGAAAGAAGGTATTTGTTCCTGACTGTGACTTTATTCAACTGATAGTAGTCTATACACATTTTGAGAGAACCTTCTGTCTTATGCATCAATAAGAATGGTGCACCTCACGGGGAAATGATAGGTCTGATGAACCCCTAAAAGGTCCTTTAACTGTTCTTTTGACTCTCTGATTTCAGCTGGAGCCATTATGTATGGCGAAATAAATATAGGCCGAGTATTTGAAACATAGTCTATTTTGAAGTCAATTTTACTTTCACGAGGAACACTGAGAAGATTTTCAGGGAACACATTTGAGAATTCATTTACTATTGAAACTGACTCAAGACTATGATTTTCTGAACTAAAGTCTTTACCTCACACAAGATGATAGAGACATCCCTCAAATATCATTTTTCTAGCTCTACAGTATAAAATAAACTGACCCTTAAGCGTTGTGGTACTACTCCTCCATTCAAAGAATGGTTCATTTGGAATGTGAAAATGAACAACTCTGCTTCTACAATCAACTGATACATAGTATGAATAGGGCCAATCCATGCTAATAATGATGTCGAAATCCATCATCTCTAACTCTACTAAGTCTGCTGAAGTGACTTTCTGAGATATCATAATCAGACAGTTCTTATATACCCAACGGGCTATAATAGACTAACCTACTAGGGTAGAGATTTAGAAAGGTTCTATTAAGATTTCTAGTTTGACCTTAAAGTCGACTGCTATGTAAGGAGTTACAAAGAAAGAGAAACTCATGGATATAATAAGGGATAACATGTAAATGGAAGATTTGTAATGTACAAGTGACCACATCAGGAGAATTTTCCTGATCTTGTCAAAACTGAAGTGTATAAAGCCTATTTGAGCATTGCCCACTAGTGGCATTGGAAGCAGCACCCTACTGATTCAGGCGATCGAACTAGCTAAGGGATGATTGTACGGACCCTAATAACCTGACTGGGGATAATACCTAATCCTATGGCCTGGCTTATCACACTCAAAACTAATATCACTACTAGTCTTGCAGACACCATGATGGTTTCGGCCAAATTTCTGACAAAGTGGATTCGTTCCAGCGCTGCTGACACTACCCTAAGATTTAGATCCTGGTGCCCTATCGCTATTACCATATCTGAACTTAGGTAATAGAGCACTGGCTGAGGACGGAGCTGGAACTAAAGATTTTTGGTGAAACGAATATTGGTTATCACCTTATTAGGCTGAGTAAAATTGAAACTACCTATTCTAGCCCTCTTATTTTCTCTCTCAATCTCCCTCTCTCCTTATTATTAGCCTCTTATATCTGTTGAGTATGGAAAATGATCTTGGATATGTCCATCTCCCTACTCAACATCGTAGTTCTAAACTTCTTAACCACATTCTCTGACACCCCAGACACGAACTTGCTTATTTTGGACCTATTGTCTGTTACTACACGGGGAGCATACCTGGATAACTGAGTGAACTTGAGGGAATACTCTTTCACACTCATGTTGCCTTGCCCGATATTGATGAACTTTAAAACCTTGGCTTCTCTCATCTCTAAGGGAAAGAATCTATCTAGGAAATCAATAGCAAACTCTTCCCATTCTATGGGCTCTGCATTTATGCCCGTGTCTATCTCTCACTACATAAATCGTGTATGATCTACATCTTGTAGCTGGTAGGAAGCTAACTCAGCACTCTCATTGGAAGTCACTCCACTAATATTTGTGACTTTCTACAGCTGATATAGAAACCCTTGTGGATTATCTTCAGACTTATATTCTAAAAATAGGGGAGGATTCATTCGAGTAAAGTACTGAATCCTGGCTATAATAGTGTTGGCCACTATTTTGGTCTAAACAGTAGCAGGACATTCATTTTGAGTAGCTACAAAATAGACTAGAGTGGTTAACACAACTCTGAATTCTACACGGGAGACATGCTCGTCTAGGGGATCTGCCTGAATAGGCTGAGGTGCTGACTGGTTTCTTGTTCTTATTCCGTTGTTATTTTTGGGAGGCGTGTTCTATAAATGGAAGTAAGAAAGAATTAAACTAAGATTTTTAACTTGAGCTAATGCTCACTAACAGGATATGAACCCTAAAAGAAGGGAAGCTTACCTAAAATGCCTTATAGCCTGTTGTCCTTATGTGTGGCACACTACACACCCATGCACAAGATTCTACTTGATGTGTCTTTCATACTTCCTAGGAATATCTTGAACCTTAAACTCTTATACCAAGTTTGTAACACCAAGAGTCTGTACCAAGATGCGACATGGTGCTTAGGACCCCAAGGACCTCAAGCTAACCCATGACTAGTACTTGTTAGGAGTACTGCATAATAATACTAAAATAATGACAAAATTAGGCTGAAATGCCATATGGTGTTATTCTGAATACTGATAAATATAATAAGTGAATAATAACACCTGTAAAACTAAATACTGTCTGAACTAGTCTAGTCAAAAAAACCTCTAGCTGAACTGTATGAAAGTGGAATTGATGGGACAATCCCCAAACTAACTCCAACTACTGAAATACTGAAGCCAATAAAAATACTAAAATAAAAGCATATCCTCAATAGATGAGGACTCACTACTGAATCTACTGCTACTATCTAAATCTGTCTATGCTCAATTAGGAACCTAAGTGTCTGAACCTATGATATGAGACATCATAGAATAAAGAGAAAGTTTATGTTAGTACGTGGAATGTTCTGGTATGCTAGATAGAATAAGGCTGGATGCAAGGGTTTACATGCATGAATAGTTATTGACTAAATGATATTGAGTAACTAAATAAGAATACATGGATAACTAAAGCTACTGTAAAATATTGAGTATGCAATACTGTGCATACACATGTATACTATATCTATGATTTTACTGAAGCTGAGTACTGATTTTTGATATTGAGTAACTAATATCTTAGATTATTGATAAATGAATTACTAATACTAAGTGACTATGTCTAATAGTACTGATTTTATAGAACTGAACTGAGTTCTATACAAAAATAGAAATTGTAACTGTGGAAGGTAATTATCTATCCTAGTCCAACCTGTAACCCTAGTTGGAAGGGTGTCAGTACTGTGGTACAGGTAAAGACAAGTTAAAGAGTCACCCTTATCTCGTAGATTCCCTAAATGAGAACGGTTGTACCCTCAACTGGTAGGTAAAACACCTTATCAACCCTCAACTAGAAGGTTGATATCTCAACATACGCTGTCTATAAAGTTCTGGAATGTAAGGACTGCTTTTAAGGATCATACCCTCTACTGGAAGGTGAGTCCCCATCCTTGGTTTCACTCGGTGCTTAATCCTACTCCCAACTGAAGACATTGATTATTATACTGAGCTGAACTAGACTAATATTAAGTTTCATTGAATTCTATAACTGGTTGTGTACCACTGCTTGTGACATTACTGAGACTATTCTATAAATATTATAGCTCTAGGTAAATAACTAGATTTTTGGGTATTGAATACCCCCAGGACTCAATAGTGTGGAAATTAAAACATGGAATGATCTTGAAAAGCATAACAATAGATACTTGTTAATAATACATTTACCTAGGAATTTTGTCAAACACTTAAGATACATGAACTTGTACATAAATGGAAACACATGATGACATGTCATCATGATCCTATTATACAATTCACATGAACATTTTATCAAATACTTGGGGAGCATGATTATATCACATAACATTAGTAATCAAATGAACATCATGGATACAATAATCAATTGTAAATTCAAGGATTTAACATGCAAATCATACAATTCATCATACATACTATTTTAGTTTTTATGAAACTCATGATTAATCATGGATTGAAACTCAAATAATATCATGAGCATGAATACAATCCAATTTAAGCATGTAAATCATGAATCAATAAGCTTATAGTTTTAAAAAGGGATTCTTGGACTCTATTGGTGAAAGAAACCCACAAATGAACACCTAACATACCTGAGAAGATTAATTCTTGAAGGTTCTTGGAGGAATTCTTGAGAATTGTTCTTGATTCTTGAATCAAAGGTTTTTCCATTTTGACAGAGAATGATTTAACCCTAGAGTAAATAATAAAATAATAAGAAATTAGTGCTCTTGTAATACCCCACAATTTTTCTTAGTTGTTAGATCTCTTTAACACATGCTAAGAGAAGCTTCACACATAGAAAATTTGACTAAGTTCAGTTCAGTTTAGTAACCTCAGTCCAGTTCAGTTTACCAGTATAGTCAGTAATAGTTCATTCTAAGAATCAGTTCAATGCCTTTCAGTTGTGAGTAGGATTCAGCACCGAGGGAGCCTAGGGATGGGAGCTCACCTGCTAGATAGGACTGAGATCCCTAGGAGTAATCCCAAAGTTTCAGAACTACATAGCCAGTGTAGACATGAGATGTCACCCGTTAGATAGGACTAACATACATAGGGATCGCCTATTAGTGTAGGACTAATCTCAGAAGTGACCCACTAGATTAGGGCTGACTCTATAGTAGTTGTCTTTACCCATGGCATGGTACTGACACCCTTCCAACTGGGGTTATAGGTTGGACCCGACTAGTTCAAATTTGGGGCATGTCGGTTAGATAACTACTTCCTACAGTCTCAGTGATAAAATTCAGTTCAGTTATACAGATTCAGGGCTGTCAAATATAGTCACTTAGCATAGTAAGGAACTTAGATAGTTCCATAGAATTCAAAGATCACCTGCTAGATAGGAATGATCTCAAACATAGTAAATTATTATCAATATTAGTAGATTTAGAGATCACTAGCTAGATAGGACTAATATTAGATATAGTCAATTAGAATTAGTACCAATAGATTTAGGTATCACCCCTAGATAGGACTGATCTCAGATATAGTTAATCAGTATCAGAAAACTCAGATATCAATATCAGTAGACTCAGTTATTTAGTATCTAGTATTAGTAAAATCAGATATCAGTAAATCAGTATTCAGAATTCAGTATATGTAAATTCAGATAGCAGTCATCAGTAAACATAGTTATCAGTAATTCTATTATTTAAACACAGTATTCAGTGTTATTGTGCTTTTGGTTATAGTTTATGCTTTTAGGAATGTCTTCATCATTTAGTATACTCTTGTTATTCAGTCAGCTTTAGTTCATGCATATGATCCTTTGAATTTAGCCTTACCTCATCTAGCATACCAGTATATTCCCATATACTAACGCATACTTTTCTCTTACACTATGGTGTTTTTATACCATAGGTTTAGAAGCACGAGATCTCGAGCATCCTTAGCAGTTCAGATTCAGTTAGTAGTAGTAGACTTAGCAGTGAGTCCTTATCATCTGAGGATATTCTTTTATTTTCGTATTGCATTAGATTTAGTATTTCAGTAGATAGAGTAAGTTTAGGGATTGTCCCATCAACTTCACAGTTTAAAAATTTTAGAGGCTTTTCAGACTAGATATTAAAACTGTTGTGTTAGTATTTAGTTTTTAGTTGTATTTTATATATTTGAACCTTATAGAAAGTTTTCCATATTTTTATGGTATATTATGCTATGCTCAGTTACAGATATCAGCTCAGGGTTAGCTTGTGGTCCTTCAAGATCATGAGCATCATGTAGCATCCGGGGTACCATACTTGGGGCATTGCAAACTTGGTATCAGAGCCTAAGGTTCAATAGTGTCCTAGAAAGTCTGAAAGTTATATCTAGTAGAGTCTTGTGCATGGCTGTGTTGCACACCATATTTATGTACAGGAGGCTATGACATGTTTTAGGAACAATTTCCTTTCTTTCAGTATTCATGTCATGCGAGTGAACATAAGCTCAATTTAAACTCTTAGTCTGATCCATTTCCTTATTTCATTTACAGAATATGCCTCCTCGCAGAGCTAATTTCCATAGAAATGATAACCAGCCATCTCAGCCCGCAGATCCTCCAAATAATAATGTATCATATCTAGAGTTTTGGGCAGCTTTTCAGGCACTAGCCCAAGCTGTGACAACTAATGTTCAGGGTAACCGTCAGGCTACAGCCCCACCTCAGTAAGATGGGGATTCAGCCCAGCTAGGATTAGAAATTTGTTTAGAATATACCCGCTAAAATTTTTTGGGTCAATAGTAAGTGAGGACCCACAACTTTATCTTAAAGAGGGGAAGAAGATCAATCAAATTATGTATATTTCTGAAGAAGAAAGTGTATAATTTGCATCCTATAGGTTTAAGGATATTGCTCATGATTGGGTAGTGATGTGGAAGAAGAGTAGACGGGAGGATGCAACTCCCATGACTTGGTAGATATTTTAGGATGCGTTCTTAGATAAGTTTTTCCCATGTGAGATGATGAAAGATAAGGTAGAAGAGTTCATGAAAATAAGGCAAGGCTCTTTGATAGAGAAGAAGTATTTCCTTAAGTTCAACCAGTTGTCTAAGTATGTCCCTAAGACGATGACTGACCCTAGATCTAACATGTGTAAGTTTGTGACCGGTGTGTCTATGTTGGTCGTTAAAGAGTGTAGGACTGCTATGCTCAATAGAGATATAAAACTATCTAGGTTTATGATGCACGCTCAATAGATTGAGGTAGAGAAAGCTAAGTAAAGAGAGAGAGTAAGTAAAAAAGCCAAAACATGTAGGTTTTAGTTTTTCTCAGCTAGGGTCACAAGGTGGTTACTGTTCTCAGCATAGTTAGAAGTTTCCAGTCCTAGCTTAATCCTCAGCTAGTGACCTTTACCAAAATTTAAGAATGGCATTCATGATGGGGCGCCAGGATCCAAGACCCAGGTAGTGTGAAAAATGATGGTACCTATCTGCTTTGTGAAGAATGTGGTAAGAATCACCTAGGTATTTGTAGAGAAAGCGGCGAGGTACGTTTTGGTTGTGGTAAGCCAGGCCATAGGTTGTGGAAGTGTAGAATTATGGATCATAGGGGTAAAGATTTGCATCAATAGGGCGCCACTTCCAGTACCACTAGTGGTCATCGTCAGAACAGATTTTATGCACTCCAGACTCGTCATGATCAGCGAAGTCTCCCTAACATACATTTGTGTACGTTATAAGTCCTTAATCTTCATGATATGCACTACTGGATCTCTTGCTCCCATTTAAGCTTAAGTTTTTAGCATGAGTTAGTAAATCTAGTAAGTCAGTTTAGTAGTCAGGCAGTCAGATTTGTATGGTTTGTTTTCTATCTTTCCATCTAGTCATACTATTAGAAATCTCAGGAATATGACTATTCCAAGATAGAAAGTCCCAGTAGTTGCAAGTTTAGTTCAATTCATGAATCATGTATTAGTTTCAGGCTCCTGAGGTTTAGTTATGATCCAGTTTGTAGGTGCCTTTTGCATGGCCTCAATTTTCCCAAAATATTAGTAAAGTAAAAATTCTTAGAGGGACATAGTGTCCTAAGGGGGAGATACCTTATACTTCCCTGGTGCTTTCATGTCCTTGAACCCATTCAGTTGCATGTTCAGATGTTCCTTACAAAGTTAGTAGCAGTTATCATTGCATATTTCAGTTATGCTCTCATGAGAATCAACTCAGTCATGTATTATATGCACTCAGTATAAGAATTCCACCAAATATTCATGCATCAGATATACATGTCCAGTAGGAAATTTTAGTATATCAGTAGTTCCAATTATGTAGTCATGTTTCAGATGTTCATGTCCCCTAAGTAAATTCAGTCTATCAGTAATCTTAGCTTAGTCAGACTCATTCATGGATAAATGTTTCAAAGGGGGAGATATTGTAATACCCCATAAATTTTTGTAGTCATTAGAGCTCTTTAAATCATGCTAAGAGAAGCTTCACAGTTAGAAAATTTGACGAAGTGTTGAAACTTTTTCATTTCATAAGCCTTCAAACTTTAATGATTTATTTCACGACTTTCCCAACCTCTGTTTGCTAATTTTTAAGTTGATTCACGATGGGGCAAGTCAATAGTACATCTCGGGTGAGTTTCAAACTTTTTCAGATAGTGGAAGGGCATGTTTGGTTGCCCAAAATAGTAGCTCACGGCGGTTAGGCCGCGTCGCCCAGGATAATCCCCCGGGCTAGGCAGGGCGCCGCCATGGGTACTCCCCTCTCCCAAAAATTTCAGCATTCCACCTCCGTGCTTTCAAGCGCAAATTGGTCAATTTCCTACTCCTATATAAACCTATAAACATGAAATTCATCCTTATTACACCCAAAACATAGTCTTATCTAACATACCTATGTTGTCTATGTAGTTTTGGAAAATGACAATTAGGGAAAAGGCCCTTGGCGTGATGCGGTGGGATTGTGTTACCTCACTGAAAGTTAAAAAATGGGAAATAAAACATTGGTGTAATGCACTGAAATCGCATGCCAATTAAACGGACTCTGCGATGCGATGCTACACCATGTGGGACACTGTTTTACAAAAATTGATCAAACTCTTTGCCTGGGTATTGGATTTTTGCAAATTTTATAACATTGGAAAGCTGACTAAATTTCCTATGCAATGGCAGGTCTAACTAGAAAATTCTTAGTAATTTGAAAAAAATTTATATAGCGATACTCATATACTGAGAGTTAAATTGAGATAGAAAAATATGGGGTATTACACTTGGTCCTTACACACTAAGTCAATATTCCCCCTTTTGGCGTTATTGAAAAGGAGTGACAGTAAACCTTAAGTAAAAATAAGTTCAGGCTAATTAAATATGCACATATACTCGACATGACATCACATATTTTTAAGTTAATGACATTTTCAATTTTCTTTATATCTTTTGTAATTACACATCAATACCTACACTTTGCACATTATTTATAGTCACAAATGTTATGTCAGATCAATTATTTTTACACGGCATAATAGATTGGTGTCTTGTCACATCTAATAACGACCACATAATAATGTCTTGTCAATTCGCTAATAACCATACAACAATGTCTTGTTATCTGACAATGACCACACAATGACTCTAACCTTTGGGTAATAACTTTGTTTATCGGTCAAAAGGATGAAAAATCCTTTGGCCAATAACTTAAGGACCAAAGTGTGTTCTATAATAACAAGAGGGGACATCTCTTTATCTTTTGAGTAATAAAGGACTCCCATTCTCTTTATAAATTAATGAAAGAAGTCAATTTTTATGAGAATGCATATATTTTTATTCCTCTTTCTTCTCTCTCTCACACACCTCATATGCATACTTCTGCATAACTAAATTTTTTTCAGACTTTAATTTTCTCTCTAAAATGCCTCATTCTCACAGACCCTTTCCCTCTATCTTCTTTTTTGGCAAGTTGACATAGGAAAACACCACCAATGCTACCATCATTGTGTTGGTACTTCTTCGGTGAAGCTGTGCTAGAGACATCAACACAACTAACCGTACCATTTTCAGCACCCAAAGACACCATTTGTCACCTATCTCCCTTCTCTCCATCAATCACTCTCAAACCCCATCGACAAAATCCCATGGCAGCCACTAATAACAACTTCAATGTCTTCTCTTTTCCCCTTTTCTCACTGCCTCTCCATAGGTGATGACTGGTTAGGCTTTTAGCAGGTTCAACTATATTTTAACCCTTCACCCTATTTTCTCTCTCTATCTTTTCCATTTTTATAGATATGGCCGGTTGGCGCATTACCGGCGTTGTTCTGGTGTTCGCTGTCAAAGTGATGCCACTAGTTACTTTGATTTTCTGCTTATACAACAAATTTGATTAATTTATTTTTATTTACTAATTTATTCAGAATTATGTTCACTGACGAAGTTATTTCTTGTTTTATGTTTTGTACAGAGTTGTTATCTTCGGGTTGATGTTACTTTGTCGGAGTCTAGATGAGATTTGGCTAGAAAAATATTCTCTAAAGGTTGTTTCTTTGCTGTTTTGTTTCTACTATGAAAATTTCAACTGCGTATTTACTGCTCTTGATCATTCGCTATTCCTTCACAATTATCTTGTACAATTTTTTCCATAACATTCATTTATTATACTGATAACGGAGATATACTACATTGTATTGTCCAATGACAGTATCTCTCTGTCGGAATTTTGAGGTCACCCCATAACAAAAGAAGAATTTTTGTTTCTCAAGTCTACTTACTCATATCAAAATAAATACATGACCAATAAAGAAACTCTCGACGGATTTTGAGGCTTTCCCGAATTAGAAAATGGACATTATATATACAAATACATAACAAATTAAATAAATTTGGGTGATGATGAAATTTTTACCATATCATAACAACACTAAGAATTTTATGATTCATATCTTGGCAAAGAAAGTTAGGATGACCGATAAATCGAGCAACCATTTTCTAGCCATGGCATATCTAAAACAAAATCTGAGCTCACGTTTAAGCAAAAAATTCTATTTTTTATGTATATTTGTATACATATATTCACTCAAAGTTCCTAGATTATTTCGCTTTGTTACTAGCGTGTTTGTACAGATTCTTGAAAATACTTTCCAAAAAATGGCATTCAAAAGGAGAGTTTTATATTTGTATTTTTTCTTATAATTGTATGCATTAAACATAGTGAAACTTTACTTTTTGGGTGTCAGACAGGAATATTCTTTACTTACATAACACATGTTTAGTTAAAATTTAGGCCATTAGTAATTACATAAAAGAATTGAGTTAATCAAATAATTCACACATTTACGTTATAAATATTATGTAGTCTTTTCATCTCAAATGAATTATTACTTTTCTTCGTAATTTTAATCAAGTAAAAATATTACTTGTAAATACTTTTCCTTTTCATAACACTTCAAGGATACTTTTCTTTTTATACTTTACAAAATATTTTTTTTCACATGTATCTTATACATTTTATATATATATATATATATATATATATATATATATATATATATATATATATATATTTGTTTATAACAATAGATCTATATTTGTTTATATACATACATCTCTTACATTAATATTACTTATATTTTACAAAGAATAATTTTTTTACCTCCTCCCTCTTTGTTAAATTTAGTCTAATCGGGTACCATATTTGTGTATTCTAAGGGTGCCTAACCTATTTCCTTCGAAATAATTTAAACCCTACCTAGAGTCTTAATTGATTTTTTGCAGATTGAAGCATTAGTCATACGTGATAATAAATAAATTAGTTTTCTTATTTTCTTTAAAAAATTAAATGACGACTCTGTACAAAATTTCAATTCTTTTAGAGTCCATAAGTCATGCTTTTCTTAACCTTGAAAAAAAAAGGGCATGATACTTGGCACTACACTTACTTTGGGGTCCACTTTTCAACCACTTTCATTTATTTCTCCCTTTTTATTCTAATATTGTATATTCATGTTGGGTGTGGTTTCTTTTATTCTTCCCTTTGCTTTTTTTTTTTCAATTTTTCCTTTCTTTTTCTGCTTTTTTTTTGCCACACCCAACCCTACTCTCTTTTCTCTATATTTACTATTTTCCATACCCACTTCACATTACATACCACTATGAGAGCCACCCTCAACTTAGGCAATTTGCCTGAGTTGAGGTGTACAATATTCAAGGAGGAGAATGCCAAAATAAGTTCATTATAACACACATGGGAAGGTAAAAGGTGAAACAAGAATAATAGGCCATATAGGCTCAAAATAGGGATCAAGATACACTTATTAATATTTAGAAGGTCGTTTAGTCTAAAGTGGACTTATTTCAAGAACAGCCTATAATCCTTTCCTAACTGGCTATCCTACAACCTAGGAAAGACTAACCGGGCAAATTTAGGATTCAACACACAAAGGGAACAAAGTAGTATATCACACACACATAGCATAGGACTGAATCACACACTATTACCTATCTCATTCATGCAATTGTTAGGTATGATTATTATATCTCTAGTTTAATGCCTTAACGAGATTCACAATGATCACACATATATACACATCAAACAACTCAAAACAAAAATTATTTTGGAGGGGTATCATTTCTCTCTAAAATAAAAAACAAAGTACATCAATTTCCCTAGACACTTAAAAGTCTCCTAATTACACAAAAACATAACATAATACTAAACAAAACACAATACGACACAATATTACCCTAGAAATGCTAGTTCTACAACCATAATGTGGTAATAGGAAAAAGCAACAACAACAACAACAACAACAACAAACCCAGTGTATTCCCACCTAGTGGGGTCTGGGGGAGGGTAAGATGTACAAAGACCATACCTCTACCTCTAACGAGGTAGAAAGGCTGTTTCCGATAGACCCCCGGCTCAAGACACAAGAAACCACACAAATACATAGATACATAGATAAGAAAAATCACGATAACAAAAACCCGCAGCAGCTACAATATACCCCACCCCAACTCAAAGACTACGCACTGTCCCCAATTAGTGAATATAATATAAAGTAAGGGAATAAGGATATATCTGGGATGTGTTAGGCACTGGATTCATGCTCGTCCACATCAGAGTGGAGGCAGTGATGGTGGTGGTGGTGGTGGTGGTGATGGGGGTGCACTACTAAAGGATGCTCCCGCAGCTATTTTAGCATACCTCTTCCTATCAACAACTAAAGACTTTTGAATCATGGGTGGCCCTTTTCAGGGCCTGATCATATGGCATACTAGGATCCTATAAAATCTCCTCTCTAACTCTCTTGGTCCCAACTCCAGGGACCAACCCATTATTAACAAACAAATCTAAAGGCCTAGGTCAGTGTGGTGGTATCGACTGAGAAAATATAGGGATCTCAAGAGGAATATCTGGAGTATGACTCTCGATAAGAGAGCTTACCTCGATGCCCAATGTAGTCACTACCTTCCTGTTCCTAGCTACATCAGGTACCTTAATATCACTAAATTATGTATGCACTCTACTCTCAAAAGTATTAATTTAGTCATCTGATTCTTAGTTCAACTCTAACATATCAACCCTCATAGAAGCCCAAATCTGAGTCTCTAAACTATTCAAAGTCGTTCGTACCCAAGGTCGTATCTGGTCATATAATATGGCAATCTCAAACTCTACCTCAGTCAATTGGGTTGTGGTCTCATCCTTTCTCTCTACTAGGCATTGTAAGAAGTCTTTAGGTAACACAATAAATCCTAGAGTTGTAGAAGTGGTAGTGGGGTAAAGGGGCCTAGAAGAGACCCCAACTAGCTCAAAAGTAGAGGTCTGGGCTAAATTAGATGTAGATAGGGTCCCCTCCCTTTGAGTGCTTATCTCAGGTGCCTCTCTATGCTCACCTATCTCAAAATACATACTCGTATCAACATCACCACTTGTCTATCACTAGGCTCTACAAGAATTGATGGGCCATCATACTGGGCTAGAATCACTATCCGAGGCCTATGGTCCTGTAAGAAAGGACCAGATTTACTAGAGTCTTGATCAAACTTTTCTAGACCACAACTATTGCCTCAGCTCTCTGGTCAACACCTGGAACCTCAGGTACATTAGCCTCATTACATAACTGCTGGACAAGGAAAGGGAAGGGTAGTGTAGTCATATTATTAAAAGCTCTCTTATGTAGCTCATGCCTGATAATGTCTACAAAGTCTATGTCATATCTAGCCATCAGACTCGTGATTAGTTCAGTATCATCCCATGTCATCAAATTATCTATAACAATCAAACATAATTGATAACAAAACAACTATCTACTAAAACTTGGCATCAAAAGTTAGCGCTGCCTTCTTAATGTGACCCTTTCCTTTGATTCAGGGGGCATCATCACCAAATCCTAAAATATAATTAGGAATTGATTTATGAGAATATTCTAACATATTTGAGGCTTTTAACTCTAAATAATTGCAAGGTCTTCAGCAACTTTAGTTATTTTTGATTAGTTTTTGTTTGATTTTGCAGTTTAAGTTGATATGATAGAGAAACAACTTGAAATGAAGCAAATAAGTTGCAATTTGAAGAAATTTGAAGACAAGTGTGGCTGGCAACATTTTTGATAAGTCGTTAGCCCTGTGATAAGATATCAGGTTGGTCGTCATCAATAGACAGAGAATTGGCATAAAGTGGAAGTTCTGATGACATTTTGTGATAGGCCATCATAATGGTGATAAGTTGTTAGGAATTCAATCAGACTTAGGCAGGACATGAGAATTGGAGCAAAAGTGTGATGATATTTCTGATAAGTTGTCACAGTCATGATAAGTCGTTAGAAGTTATCGTCAACCTAAGATAGGACTAGAGCAAATTTGAAGAAGACCTGACGACATTCTTGATAAGTCATCAGTATACTGATAATGCATCACCAATAGTCATCGTCTAGTCTGAGAAAAACCTGTAACCTTGATTTTGTTTCCTTATTTAGGGTGAACTATTTAAAGCTTAATTTTCGGATTTTCTAGGGAGATTGCACATTGAGTTTTGACAATACTTTTGATATTTTCTCTCTAATTTCTTGTCTTTAAAAAGAAAATACTTTGAAGAGATTATTATCATTATTCTATGATTTTCCTTTATGATCTAATCTACGATTCACTAATTATTCATCTCTGTAAGTTTATCTTTCACATCATGAATTCAATTATGTATTTCATTTGTTACATAATGAGTGGCTAAACTCCATTAACCTAAGTTATTGGATCTAGGGTTAGGTTTAGATGAGGTGCTAAGTATTTAAAATTCGTAAGGTTATACGATTTCTTGATAATTTTGAAGCTTTAATTAACGTCTGTTATTTGGAAATAAGAGACACACCTTCTTTGATTTGCTTGAGAATGAAATCAAATATAGTAGGAAGTGAATTATCAAGAGGGACTCAAAAATACTTCATTTAATAATCAGCGTTGTAACAAGGTTGGTTAACCTGAGGTGAAATGTGGGCAGTGGATAGAAGTTTCCTAAGTGTGAGAGGATTAGGAAATTAAATGCTTAAGTTAAGAGAAATTAAAGTATAACATCGATAAAAATATCTTGTTATCCTACATACCGTGAGAATTTTAAACCACTTTTAACATCTGTCATGTACCGGAAGCCCTAGTGAATATAATTCTAGTTATTTCATAAACTCTTGATTTACAAACACTGAAACTAAAATGACCAACAATTATTTGTTGATCATCAAAAACCCCCATTTTATATTTTTGTATCATTTATTTGAATTTAACTTATAGCCTTAGTTTCAAACTAGTTTAATCGTCACTCACATTATTCCCTGTGGATTTGAACCCAACTCCAAAGTTGGGTAAATATATTGATGATGACCGCCTTGCACTAAATTGACGTGTAAGTTGAGCATTATCAGAAATCCATCTCAAAAACTCTACCCTCTATGCCTATTCTAAGAATCCCATATAGAATATCTTTCTCATGCAAATGTCAATCAAAAATTACACTCTGTAATATATATTAGAGTTGTATAATCAAGCCCAAAGAGAGCTCGGTAGATGGTCACCGCTAAAATATCTACCATGACTCCTCTCACAAGTGTCTGCTCTAACTGTGGCTGCTCTACATGCCTACCAACTCTAGGTGCAGTCAAAGATACTATAGCCGCGGGGGACTCATAGAACTCCTACATCAATGTTTGGCGATATGTGCCTTTGGGTCTAGTCATCCACCCTAGCTAATAACAATGAAACACAGCCTGCAAAAGTGGTGCTTCAGCTAAACTAGATAACTTAATTCATCTCTCCTCCCAAATATCCCTCTTGGTGTAAACAGCCCTAGTCATAAAGTTATCTTACTCATAAATCATTTGTAACCCCTTTACGCACCACCTAGGGTTCCCCTCAGTAATAGGATCAACCAAGATGTAAGTAGGGTTAAAAGTTTGGTTCAGTCTATGCTAGTGGATCTATGTCTAGTATTGGCACCTGTATGGGATGTCTGGGTTGTACCCTTCTCAATTTGGGGTACTATAGCTGATGGCTGAGGAATTGCTATTGTAGACCAATATTGTGACCCCTGATCAAACTAGGTTCTTGTGTGGGTACCTCTGCTAATGGCTCAAACTCACACTAATCCTTATCATCCCTTTCTCCTACCTTAGACTGGGGAGAGTGTGGTGGTGTCAAATTAGCTGACATCATCCCTGGATTAGAAACTAGTTGGCTGGACTTTAGGAACTATCTTGGATAGAAGTAGGCCGTCTACCCTACTATGTCTGTTCTAGGAATTGGATGCATAAAGTGGATCTAACAATATGCTCATTCGCAGCTTATCTTTGGGCCTTAATCCGTGGGTGAGTTTCTCTGGATGGGTAATCGGGTACTCCTCTACCAAGCCACTGCACTTGTGGGATTCATCCTGTCACCTCGATGGTCCTTCATTCTTTGGTTCCATGGTACTAGTAAAAGCAAGTGTCAGTTCCTGAAAGAGAATAAGGTAGTCCAAAATTCGAAGAAAAATCAAAATTATTAAACTTTCAATTTTCCCAAATTTTACATCCCTATATAGTATACTTTAGCCCATTCATGTCCAAAATTGAACATATCACTTGTATCAATTTAACGAAGGCAAGGCACACAAACTTTTGGATTTTATCACTTTTTCAACTTTTACTTCCAAATAGAGCATAATCACAGTGTTTTAATTTACAAATAATGCCCTAATTTTATTTTTTCTTGATTATTATAGGCTCCTATAAAAAAGAATTTTTGAGTTTCACATAATTTTCAAGCATATTCAAGTATCAACTCATTTATTCTATGTCAATATCATATTACAATATTCATAGAAGCCAAGAAATTTACCTTGATTTTTTATTTCGAAAGATGAAAGTAGAAACTTGAAGCAGTTGTGTAACCCTAGTCTTAAAATAAATTCATGTGTGTAAGTGATGGACTGAGGTATAGTCTTTCCTTATATAGAATTTGAGAGGAAGTTGGTAAGTTTGAATTTTAGAGGGGGATGGAAATTTGAGAATTATGGGATCTAATGATCGGCTTTTAAGCTTTTAAAAAGAAGGGTAGGCTAATTTTGGGTTGGTTCAGGCATGGGTAGGACCAATTTTTAAAAAAATTGGGCCTAAATATTTAGGTCACTTATGGCACCATCTACGGGGCTTAGGTGGCACCTACAACCCTTAGGTACCCTACCATAGCTGACCAAAATTTTTGTGCTCTTTCTCTTCTCTCTTAACTTTTTGTTCTGACATATATTACACTGCTTACGAGGTCATAAGTGGTACTGACGACCTAGTAAGTAGGTTCATAAGTAAAAGTTAAGAAATTCCTAAAAATCCTCCAAATTTCCTTCTGACTTTAATTTGCAACTTTCCTAGCCCGAGTGAGACTTATTACCTCTATGAATGGGTAAATAAGTCCCCTTACCTAGAATATTCTAAATTAAGTGATGATTTACCATTTTTTGGGTTGTTCCTCGTGTTATATACCTATAAAAAGGAAAAACAATACGAACACTAAAATAGTTGGTTGCCTCTTACCACGTGCTTGATTTAACTTCATGGTACGACGTGGCTGCATTAGTTACTCCGACTTCACCAACAATCCCATGGGTTGCCTCCCATGCAACACTCGATTAGATATCACATCATGATGTAGGTACCTTGATTTCTCAGAATTCATCAAGGTAACCAAAGGAGTGGCCTCCTTGGTCATCAACACAATGTATAACTAACACCACCCTCATGTTGGTTGGATACTTCATTGTCCTACGGATGTTGAATATGACTTTGTCATCATTCACTTTGAAATTGAGCTCTCCACTCTCTATATATACCATCGATCTACCCCTGTCCATGAATAGTCTCCCCAAGATTATGGGCATCTTGAAGTCAACTTCACAATCTAAGATAACAAATTAGCTGGAAAAATGAAGTTATCTACTTTCACCAAAACATCAAATAATATGCCCACGGATTTCTTCATTGTACGGTCTGCAATCAATATTCTTAGGTTCTAGAGGGCTCAAGTCCAACTGTTTGAACAATGACAGTGGTATCAAATTAATGTTAGGTCCGAAGTCACTCAATCCTCTAGCGAACATGGATGTCCCAATAGTGCATTTAATCGTGAATGCTCAAGGATCACCTTCCTTTTGAGCTAGAGACCTAAAATTAATCGCTCTACAGTGGTGCAACCCACCAAAATCCTCAAAACTCATAGCTCTCTTCTTCATCACCAACTTTTTCATAAACTTGGCATACCCAAGCATATGCTTAAGAGCCTAAAAAAGGGATGTTCAATATTAACTCTTTATACATAGAAATAAACTTCTTGAACATCTCTTCTTCCTTCTTCTATTTCAACCTTTGAGGAAAAGGTGGGGGAGGTCATGGAATTTGCTTCACTACAAGTGTCTCATAATCAACACATATACCCTTTTTCGACTTCACTTCAAGTTTCTCATCAACCACAATACTATCATTCTTCGACTCATCAACAGTAGGCATAGGGGATCAATAGTTGTCTTACCACTTCTAGCAGCGATGGTTAGACAACATCTATCATTTTAAGGATTCTAAACTGTATTACTTGGAAGGGTGATCGGTTGCCTCTAATTCCAAGTTGCAGACATTTGTCCCAACTGATGCTCTAATTTCTTTATCATAGTAGCATGTGTCTCTACCTTCTGGGTAAATCATGAGATATCTGCCTTAATCTCCTTAAGGAAATTTTCTTGACTTTCCTAACCCTTACCTATCTTAGACAGCACATTCTCTATTCTTGACTCAATGTCATGGTTACCTGGTGGAACATACACACTACCTTTTTTCTTGTAATTATCCCTACATTTCCAGTCACTATCCCACTCTATGCTCCTATATCTGTATCAATCCACATAATAGTTTCAACCTAGGTTTCCTTTCCCCTTAGCTTGAAAATCATCCAACTCTCTATCTAGTTATTTTCCCTCTTCTTCTAAATGAAAATCATATGATTAAGAGGCCTTACCATGTGAGTCTAATATATCCACCTCCTCAGAATTCATCATCATGAATTGCCTTTTCAATAACTCAACCTCCGTCCTTAGCTAAGTTAATTCTTGCATCACTGTATCATTGAGAACTCTGTGCTAGCTGGAACTACTAATGGCACGAGTGGTAATGCCTCTCTCTACCTTTCAAGTTTACCATCCTCAGTTGGTGAGATATATTTGATCTAATATATCTAATGTTTTCTCCCAATGCAGAAGCATGAATAATCCACTAATAATAGCATCTGCAATAGCTCTCGAATTGGTGTTAAGGGCTTGATAGAAAATTTCAAGCAAGCTTGCCTCAAAATCCTGTGGTTAGGCACTATCATCAACTTCATTTTCAATCAAAATCATGCCTCATACACTAACTCAGAGTGTAACTGTCACAACTCAAGACTACCACATAGTCATTACATGGTTCTTAGAAACACAAGTGATCCCAAGATAACCCATGTACCGACATGATACTTCATCAACTAATTTATAATGTACATAAAAGTTAAATTTGCTGAGTGGAAGCATACTCATGAGATAATTTAAATGAATATAATAGTAATAAAGTTTACAACCTGATAAAATTGAAGAAAGAATGTGAATTACATTTCATAACTCTGACTGATTATCTATGAAACCTCTACTATATTGACTATAGATAGCTGAGACATGCCTCCAACTACCACTAATCAATACATATGAATAATCAAAAGCAAGTACATAAACTACAACTGGCTAGAGTTTCTAAAAAAGAAGAACGCATCACCTGTTGATGGAAAGCTGAAAACTATCTAAACCTAGTGTGTGGACAACTCCTGGTACCTACATTATGAAACAATGTTGCCACACATACATATATGGTCAGTAATTCTGGAATGTACTAAGCAAGTGTGGGTGAATGCAATAAGTAAAATACATAATCTTAAAACATGCATGCTAAGTGTAAGCAGACTCACCAAGAGATCGAAATTAACGAAAAGTTGAAGAATCTTAAAACATGGGTAAGAAACATAGTCTTATAAGCCAGTTAGTCACTACACTTAGTTTCTTAAATCTTCCCTTTTGTAGAATAAGTAAAACTGAAGCTGGGAATTGGTAAAACATGAATATTGTATGTAAATCTCATGTAAAGTTGAATGTGTTATAAAACTAAATTTAGGATCATATATGGGCATTGAGCATGAAAACATGAACATGTGAAATTGAGAATACAAGACCAAGTATAGCATGCACAAACATGATCTAAATAACATGAACAATATGTAAAACTAACTAAATAATTATTGAAATCTAATTACTTGGTCAAGTAAACCTGAATTGAGATAAACTAAATATTAACTGAAACTATGGGAGCTATCATGTAGCCGACAAGCCCCAATTTGAGCTAATTGGTATCCAACTTCTAACCCCAATTGGAAGGGTGCCAACACTTTGCCATGGGTACTAACAAATGACTATATGGATCCACTAATTTGGTGTCCCAAAGGACTAGGGTGTCACCATCTACGGGCAGGTACCCATAAGAGAACGTCAACCCTCTACTGGCAGGAAGACCTCTCAAAACCTACACTGGCTACATAGTTTTGGAACTCAGGGACTGCTACTAAAGGTCACACCCTCTACTAGCAAGTGAGCCCCCTTCCGTGGGTTTACTAGATGTTAAATCATACTCCTAACTGAACTGACACGGAACATAACTAATATATGTATTGAAAACTGATTTGCTAATATGAGGTATTCTAAAAAATACAGTGCATGTATAATCTGAAGTAACCATGAACATGTAAGATTATGTAGTTAACATGAAATAATATTGGTGATTTCATTATAAAAATGATGATCTAAATATGGTGATAAAATCATGATTCTGACTGACTTGTTACCTGAAACTCTTAAAAGAAGAGAAAACACATAGGTATTGAGTTTTCATAACCCATCAGCACTAAATGATGACAAAATATGATTGCAATACTTTAAAAGAGTAGTATGGAACATAGTTCAAAGTCCCAAAACATAATATTTCACCAAATACGTGAGAAGCATAAACTTGAACATGGGATGTGCTAAGCATGAGAAAACAACATGTATATTTATTGTTTAATTCATAATTTATGGATTTAACATAAAATCAATTGAAAATGACATGGGAATTGGAATTCAAAATATGAAATAGCTTAATTTACTTGCAAACACTTGTAAACATGGCTTGTAATTGATTTAATAGGAAATTCATGGATTATATTCATGATATTCATGAATGATTAAATGAAGTAGGATAAGATTTATACTTTTAAGTTAAAATAGGGTTTTTAGGCTCAATAGGTTAAAAGGACCCATTGATGAATACCCCGCATACCTTAATTTAACGAATTCTCGAAGAAACTTGAAATTGGAACTTGAATCCTTGAATTCTTGTGTTAGAAAGCTTTAATTTCTTGTTCTTGGGAAGGGAGGCTTGAATTTTAGGGTGAGGAACTGTAATCTTGATGTTCTTGATATTCTTGAATTTGAATCTTGATACTTGGGAGATAATCTTATGAAGAAACCCTAATCTTGTTCTTGAGAATAGAAATAGGGTTTTTAGGGTTAAATGGCATGGGTTGGGAGTTATAAGGGGATAAAAGACAAAAAACCTCATATAAACCTTCTGGAATCCGCCTGGAAGCCATCCTGATGTGTATGGGTATGACTCATATCTTTTGGGTAAGGGTCATACCTTGAGTCGTCACCAGGAGCCTAAATTTTGACCCCTACTATTGTGGTTAAGACTTCTCCTGACGACTCGTATGGTCTGGATACGGGTCGTCATCAGGAGTTGTCCCTTACTGGAAGCTATGATAGTGCTTTAGTAATTTGTCCATAACTTTTCACCCCAATATTGGATTTAGGAAAAAATGGTATAGTTGGAAGGATAATACAATTATCTATCTGTTGGTGGTCTTTAGCTCAGAAATACATAGAATATCAAAAGTTATGCTCATTTTAAGATGACTATAGTTATATACATCCAAAGAATTTAATCGCTAAGGAATATTTTGACTTGTTCATCATCTAGGAGCTATTTGAGGACTTAATATATGTTCAAATCACTTATAAAAAAATCAAAACATTATTTTTTATTTTTCATGAACTTGAAGCATGGTTCTAATAATGGGTTGGATTTTTGGGATGTTACATTATCTCTCCCTTGGAACCATTCATCCTTGGATGGTGGATAGGAACTTATTAAAACTTTAGAATTATGGATGATATAGACATGACATGTCTACTAATGAAGGATATAGCTGATCTGAAAAATCAAAACTTTTATCATGAAATTGATTTCTGAGTTGACTATACTTTATTGACTGTAAGGAACTGATTCATGCTGAGAGTCTAGAACTCACTTGAAATATTTATGATACAATCATGCATATATAACTGCAAAGTGGTAACTGATGCAATAAAAATTTCAAGAGTTACTAAGCATGGAATAAAGTATATAAATTCTCATTAGGGATTATCCCTCAACAAAACATGTTAAGAATCAAGGGAGAAGGGCTTCAAGGTATCACCTTGTACCTTATGTTACATGAATTCTGAGATAACGAAACTAAGATAGTACAAGGGGTATTACACTTTATGGGCAAGAATACTTGGAAAATTAAGATCATTCACTGAAAATTTATGAACTGAATCATGACTAAATATCTGAATCGTAGGCATGATGCTTGGACTGAACTGAATTCATAATTTGCATAGACGTGAATTAATTTCCTCATGGAATATCCATACTCATAAAACTTCATATAGTAAGACTATATGAAAATATGGAAAAACATAGGAGCTTATCTATTTGATTGCTAAACTGAATTGCTAGCTATATGGCCTGAATTATACTGAAAGCTTATACTCAACTGGAGTATTTCTTCAACACTCTTTGTAAGAATCTCTAATAACTTTAAGGAGCAAAGAATTTTAGGCAAGATATCAATAAGATATCTGAGTAAGGAATCTTAATATGGCTATATATTTGTAACATTAAACATAGGCCTATGAAACATAAGCTGGGATAGAATCACTACACCTAGGAAATGCAACTGTGTTAACTTTTAATCTTAGCGACACTTCTCAAATACTCTCTCAACCATACTTTCCCTCTTGAATACTATGCTCATTTGATTCAACTTATTATTCTCACATGGTTACATATAACTACTTTATCCCAAGTTTGAGTTGAACTACATACCCTTACCATGTTCAAGCCTACTCGAAGTCACAAGGTACTACACATAACACTATAACACTAGTATGAACCATGGATTCAATATCCTATGTATTTTCAAAGCTCTCATCTCAAAATTAGTACTCATTACCAATTCCTCAACTAATTTCAACCTCTTACTAGGAATTCACTAAGGCATAATGCACCCATCCACTTATATACCAACATGATATTCAAGCCTATCATTATAACCAGATATGAACTTTTAGGCAAGCAACCCACCAAAGCATCTTTCCATAATCTCTAATACGTCTATCAATAACAATTTCCATTTACTATCCCCAAGAAGACACACATACAATTCTCAACTAACCATGACATATACAAAAATATTAACCTCAATCTTCCTTCAGCTTTATAGTCTTATAGAAAACAAGAATGCAATAATCTTTCCCTAGAAAGAAACATTTACTCTCTCCCATCTAAACAATTATTAATAAATTTTGATCACCACTATCTTTACATAAGGAGAGATTATTGAAAGGTTAAAACATGAGGACCTAAATCATGAAAGAATACTATGTGTAACTTTAACACTTAACTGAGGCCTATGGAATAGTGTTTCAACAATATAATTTCATCAAAGAGATCTAAAATAAGGACCTATATGACATAATCTAAATTTCACTAGTCATTAGCATAGATAACTGGAAATGACCATTCTGTAAAGCATGAGTACATGAGTCATGAGCTGCATGAACTGAGTTTGGAGTTCATAATTTCATGGAATATGATTTGTGCTATTGAGTGAACTAGAACACCTCATATAAGGAACTAAAAGCTTAAATAATTCTATAAAAAGTGAATGAATATGAGCTATGATCATAACATTGACTTGTAAGGCATGAGTAGATATCATGATGACTAAAGTATAAAAAGTTACACTGAGATAAGAATAGGTCGGGCATCTTCCTCCCTTACTACTGTTCTACAATATATTGGCATCACTACTATAATATGAGAATATAATGCCCCAAAAATAAGTCCTGGGATGTCACACGTTGCTAAAAAATATGAGTATCCTTAAGCTAACCCTGTCTGCATTCTACTAAATTTGAAGCTCATATAGAGGAAGTAAAGATATATGATCAAAGCTAAGATGCAACATTCTGTCTGAGCTAATAAAATTATCTGAATATAATATATAAAAATACTAAACTCAAGAGTCTAATCAATCAATACTAACAATCTGTATCATATCTAGCAGTCTGACAAGCCTTTACTACTAATAACTAGAGAGCCACTAGCCAAACCCCTAGCTGACTTAAACTGTCTGAAAATACTGAATCATCTATAATAATAAGCTGAAAAACTAAAAGAATAAGTCCACAAACTATGAGGACTCACCAACTGTTGGGATGTAGATAAAGATACTCAAAATTACTCACGTTGCTAAAATTGAGCACCTGAACCTACATTATGAGACAATGTATCAGATAGATGTATATGTGGATCAGTACTTCTAGATTGTACTGAGTATATGGGGGTGAATGCACAAGTAAATCAATATCTCAATATTATTATAAACTTGCAAATGAATGCCTGCTAAATGTAAATGACTCACAAAAGTTGAAATATCTGAAAACAGAAAATCATAATCATAAATAGCAAAGCATGTTTCATGGATCTAGTAAGTAATAACATTTAGTTTCTAAAAATTGTACTGGTATTTTTTCATTAAATCATGTTGTCTAAGTGTAAAAAGAACTCACCTCTGTATCTATAAACTAAAATCTAAAATCTCATAACTAATGTCATATGAAAGCAATATCTGAATAAAACTGTGAGCCTTTACACTTAGTTTCTAAAAGCTTCTTTGTAAGTCTTTGCTATTAGGACTACTCTTTTCTATAGGGAGGTTTTTCTAATCGACATACACTATGTAAGATATCATAGTGTCCAATGTCTAGTTCCCTTATGGGAAAAGCTCACGTTGGGGATAGGTGTCATACTCTTGCCAAGGAGTATAACCTAATCTAAGTGATCACATCTATATTTGTTATCCATATAGAAATAAAAATAATATGATAATCTGAACCTATGTTGGCTCGTAGTTCTGGGGCATGTGAACATATCCAATTCGGTGCTAAATACTACTCCCTTTAATCCATATTCTCATTCTATTGAAATCCACTTTAAAACTAGTATAAAGGTTTATAATGAAACCCAATTGTGAATCTATTAATCTATTCTATAACTGAAACTGTAAAGTGGATTCCATGTCTAAGCTGAGATCAAAAGATCAAATCTTTATTGAAATCTAAAAATAACTAATCATGAATGCTTAAAGCATAGTCATTCTTGAAATATCAACATACAAACTAGGGCTTGATAACCTATGCATCAAATTCATGTCAAAACATCATAATGGTCAAGCTTGATAATGTAAATATTGATAATTTAATTTAAAATCTAAAATTTATTGTAATACACATGAAAATACGAAAGTAGATATACAAATCAACATCTAAATCACTTGAATTCTCATAATCTTGAAAATATCAAATTTTGGTATGAACCCTAATTTGAAACTCATGTGATTTCAAATAAAAATCAGCTTTAAAACTAATTTTGGGCACAAGGATGAAAGAATTATCCTTGTTCATAACCCCACATACCTTAATTGATGCAATTGATGAGATCACTTAACTTTTTGGATTCCTATTTATGCTCTTGAAGATGGATTCTTGATTATCTTAAATAGGAAACATTGAATTCTGAGTTTCCTTGGAGAAAAAATGATAGAATTTGGATTCCTTGGGGACTAAGTTTTGAGTTCTAGGGTTTTCTTGAAGAGTAATTTGATGAAAAGTGAGCATATATTGGTTGGAATAGGAATAATTTAGTGTTATTCACGATTTGGGAGCTTGGGAAAAGACTAAACTACGCTTTAAAATCAACTTTGATAACTAGAAATCCCAATTTGGGGCCCCACCATGATGCACCACTATTGCGGTGGCTTACTGGAAAAAAGGACTATTGTAAACTAGACCTTCACCAAGATGCGGGCCTATTGCGGTAAGCCACTAGAAAAATTGACAAATTCTATTTAGGTCATCACCGCGATGCGGTACCATCATGATGAGTTGCTGGAAATTGACAAATAGGAACTAGGACTTCACTGCAATGTGGGTCAATCCCAGTGCTTCATTGGAATCAGACAATTGTGATTTAGTCCTTCACCATTATGCGGTGCCTACCGAGATGTCATACCATTTTCACTAAAATCGTCATAACTTTCAAACCGAGTATCATATTGAGGTGAAATTGGTATAGTTGGAAATTTGGTTCAATTATCTACAAATTGGTAGGTCTATAACTAAAAAATTCTACACGTATCAAGATATATTTATTTTTTAAGCTAACCCTTTACATTCTAGGAGCTAAACTGAGCTAGGAAAAGTATGGGGTATTACAGAAAGCCTAACTTAGTTCCTTGTTCTATCATCTCCCCCTTAGCTTTAACCCATCATTCTAAGTATGTGTACTCCTTAATAAAATCTAAACTGAACTACAACCACTTTACTCTAGAGTCCAAGATATAACAATACACATAAATAATAAACTCACCTTGACTAAAAAATACACCTGAAAGGGTAAAACCCATTGCTAATCCTTCCTTCTAAGATAGAACTCTTAACATTCTATAGCCCCAACAGTCATCATACAATAACTTAAACACTGAATAACTTAGACTTACAAAAGTATCACCATACCATAAGTTCACACTATCTAAAATTTCAACTCTTCTTTCCAGTAGTTCAACCATCGAATATTAAAACTTAGATTCTAACACTTAACAAGGATATCCCCAAAGCTTTAATAAACCAGGCTAACTTTCTTCATAGACTACTAATATCTCACTTTTAAACACATATTTTTTCCTAAACCATAAGAATTACCATTACACAAAAATACCTAACATCAACAACCTATAGCCCATAACTTAGCTGGTAAGAACTTTATATACTACACAACTAGCCTCACTCACACTTAGCAACTCAAGGATACTATCAAGAATGCATACTGTATAAACATAGAATTAATACATCTAATATCACCCTGGGTACATTTTTAAATAAAGCCCACACCATCATACTTAATTTTGAATCAATAAACTTAAACTCTTTCATGCATTGTTTCAAGACTACTGGTTCACATTTCATAAACTAGCCTCATGTATATATAATCTACTAAATCTAGGTAAATGTTATCCCCATTTTACTACTATTAAAACTTTTGGGTTTATGCTTCTAACTCTAGATCATAGGTTGTCATAGGATTCTGAGAAGGGATCTAAATGTATATCTGACTTAAGCTCAATGCACAATTTTCATGAACATGAAAAAAATCTTTCAAACTTCAGAACTTAAAAGTACTGATGGGATACTTTTGATCCTGCATGTAATCCTATAATTTTCTATGGGGAGTATCTGATAAAACTCTATCTATAAGTATTTAAGCTTGGCTAATTCTATAGTCTTGAGAATAAGGCAAAGTTGTCACAAATAGATTAACGAAAGAATGTGCATAAGTTTCTTAGAGAACATCTCTACAGCATGATCTAGGATATAAAATAAGGGAAACTTTTCTTAAATGCCCTATAGCCTCTCGAAGAAAATTATAAATGCCTCTGTACTATTCTACAAGACCTTACTAGACACGGCTTCATAGACACCCTAGGACACCTGAACTCTATGCTTTGATACCAAGTTTGTCACGACCTGAGACAACCCCTTAGTCATAACACAATGCTAAGAACCACAAGTGACCCAAGCTAACCCATGTACTGGCATGAACTTGAGCAACTGATTTATAATGTAAATAAAAGGTAAATTTACTGAGAAAAAGCATACTCTTAAGGTAATATGGATGTATGTAATACTAATAAAGTTTACAACCTAATAAATTTAAAGAAAGAACGTGAATTACATTTCATAAATCTGACTGATTATCTATGAAGCCTCTACTATACTGACTATAGATACCTGGGATATGCCTCAAACTACTACTAATCAATACATATGAATAATCAAAATAAAGCATATGAACGAAAACTGACTAAAGTTCTTAAAATAGGAGAACTCATCACCTGCTGCCTAAAAACTGAGAACTATCTGACCCTGGTGTGTGGACTACTTTGGTACCTATATTATGAAATAATGTATCCATACAGACATATATGTGATTAGCACTTCTGGAATGTACTAAGTGGGGTGAATGCAATAAGTAAAATTGAATAGATACATAATCTTAAAATATGCATGCTAAGTGCAAGTAAAATCACCAAGAGATTGAAATCAACTGAAAGCTAAAGTATCTTAAAACATGGGTAACAAACATAATCTAATAAGCTGGTGAGTCACTACACTTATTTTCTTAAATCTTTAATTTTGTAGAATAAATAGAACTGAAGCTGGGAAGAAGCAAAACATAACTACTGTATGTAAATCTCTTGTAAAGCTGAACATATTATAAAACTAAATAAAAAATCATATATGGGAAATGAGCATGAAAACATGAACATGTAAAACTAAGAATGCAAGACCAAGTATAGCATGTACTAACATAATTTGAATAACATAAATAATCTATAAAAACTAACAGAATAATTACTGAAATATGATTACTTGGTCAAGAAAACCTGAATTGAAATAAACTAAATATTGACTAAAACTATAGGGACTATCATGTAACTGACATTCCCCAATCTGAGCTAACCAGGGTCCAACCTGTAACCTCAATTAGAAGGGTGTCAATACCTTACCATGGGTACTAACACATGGATACATAGATCCACTAATGTAGTGTCCCTAAGAACTAGGGTGTCACCCTATACTGGCAACTGGCAAGTACCCCTAAGAGAACGTCAATCCTTTACTGACAGGAAGACCTCTCAAAACCCACATTGGCTATGTGGTTCTAGAACTCAAGGACTACTTCTAAAGGTCACACCCTCTACTAGCAGGTGAGCCCTCATCCCTGGGTTTGCTCGGTACTAAATCCTACTCCCAACTAAACTGATACGGAACATAACTGATAGATGCACTGATAACTAATTTACTCATATAAGGTATTCTAAAAAATTCTATATAATTTAAAGTAACCATGAACATGTAAACTTATGTAGTTAACATGAAATAGTATGGGTGAGTTCATTATAGAAATTATGATCTGAATATGGTGATAAAATCATGATTCTAACTTACTTGTTAGTTGAAACTCTTAAAACAAGAGTAAACACATAGGTATCGGGTGTTCATAACCTGTCACCACTAAATAATGACGAAATATGATTGCAATGCTTTTAAAAAGTAGTATGGAACATGGTTCAAAGACCCAAAACGTAATATTTCATCAAATAAGTGAGAAGCATAAACTTGAACATGGGATGCACTAAGAATGAGAAAACAACATGGTTACATGTTTTAATTCATAATTTATGGATTTAATTTAAAATCTATTGAAAATGCCATAGGAATTAGAATTCAAAAATATAAAATAGCTTAATTTACTTGAAAACACTGGTAAACATGGCTTGTAATTAATTTAGTAGGAAATTCATGGATTACTTTCATGATATTTATGAATGATTAAATAAAGTAGGATAAGATTTATTCTTTTAAGTTAAAATTAGGTTTTTAGGAACAATGGGTTAAAATGACCCATTTATGAATACCCCGCATACCTTAATTGAATAGATTCTTAAAGAAGATTGAAATTTGAACTTGAATCCTTGAATTCTTGAGGAAGAAAGCCTAAATTTTTAGTTCTTGGGAAGGGAGGCTTGAATTTTTAGGTAAGGACCTCTAATCTTCATATTCTTGATATTCTTGAATATGAATCTTGGAACTTGGGAGATGATCTTGAGAAGAAACCCTAATCTTGGTCTTTAGAATAGAAATAGGTATTTTGTGTTGTTTAATTATAATTCCCTAGATTCTAAACCCCGGATGCTACACGGTGCTTATGTTCCTTCCCTTTTCTGGTACCTGTAACTGAGCACTGTATAATATACTATAAAAATTTAGAAAACAACTAGAAAAAACTTTCTATAAGGTTCAAAACTAAAATACAACTGAACAAAGTATCAAAAATACAAAACCAACTATCTGAACATCAAGTCTGAAACCCTCTAAACTGTCTGAATAAGGAGTTGATGGGATAATACCCCAACTAAATCTATCTACTAAAATACTGAATTTAGAAATATAATGAAATAATAGAACATCCTTGAATAATAAGGACTCACTACTAAGTCTACTACTTCTGGCTAAATCTGAACTACTAAGGGTGATCTAGATCTCGTGCTTCTGAACCTATGGTATAAAACACAATAACAAAAGAGAAAATTATGCATCAGTATGTGGGAATATACTGGTATGCTAGATGAGGTAAGGCTGAATGCAAGGGTTCATATGCATGAACAATACTGACTAAATAATCTGAGTATACTAAATGAGGATACGTGCATGAATGCATAAACCATAGCTGAAATCATAGTGGCACTGAATACTGAGTTTTGAGTGTTGCTTTACTGAAATATGAGCTTACTAATGCTGGGATACTAAATAAATGAATCTAATAATGTTGATAACTGAGTACTGAGGTTGAGAAAAGTCCTATTTAGTGGATGATCTCTGAATCTAATAATAATGAGAATGAGTAACTAAATCTAAAATCAGTCCTATCTAGCGGGTGATCTCTGAATAAAATAATAATGAGAATAATTAACTATGTCTAAGACCAGTCCTATCTAGTGGGTGATCTCTAAAGCTACTAATAATGATGATGATTAATTTTGTCTGATACCAGTCCTATCAAGCGGGTAATCTCTAGATCCATTTAATATGCTAAAGGTTGACTGTATCTGATAATTCTAATTTTGTACTACTAAGCTAAGTTCTTTTACTGACACTGATTGTAACATTGAGACTGTGGGAAGTATTCATCTAACCGATATGCTCCTTCTAACTAAGTTGAGGTCTAATCTCTAACCCTAGTTGTAAGTGTGTCAGTACCATGCCAAGGGTTAAGATAACTTCTGTGGAGTTAGTCCTATCTAACAGGTGACCCCTGAGAATAGTCCTAACTAATGGGTGATCCCTGAGTATGCCAGTCCTATGTAAAGGGTGACATCTCATACCTATTCTAGCTATGTAGTTCTGTAACTTAGGGATTTCTTCTAGGGATATCAGTCGAACCTAGTGGGTGAGCCCTTACCCATAGGTTCACTCAGTGCTGAAACTTACTCCCAACTGAAAGACGCTGAACTGATTCTTTTTCTTAAACAATACTAGACTGAGATGAATCAATAACTAATCATGTTACTTGATAGTTCTAGCTGAGCTCACTTGGTTTTGATGATTGACAGGATCTTAATGTATTCTACTAGCTTTGTAAGTTTACTAAGGTTTGAACTGAATACTTGAATTCTACTAAGATCTGAGTTGAGTACCAAACTAAAGCTGGAATGCTAATGATACTGAGATTTCGTAAGTTCTGTAACTGTCTAAGAGTACTGAGTTCTATAACTGACTGAGCTCTAAGGATTCATGGCTTGACTGAGATTATAATGAAACTAACACTAGCTCTAGACAAACAGCTAATTTTTCGAGTATAAATACCCCAGGACTCGATAACATAAATAATACAATACATGACCACTCTTGAACATCATAACAATAGACTATCATTCACCATACACTTAATAAAGAATCTTTTTAATCACTTGGAAATATTAACATGTGATTACATAGGGAATGCACACCAATATCTCATAACTCATCCAACAAGGTGTTGCATTAAAATCTTAACATGCATTAAAGAGTACATAATTTGGGGATTTCATGCTAACATGTCACAATTCATTCACTAAGACTTTTCAACAACCACTTGGCATGAATTAACTTATACATAATTGGGGATTTCTCGTCAACATGGTATAATGACTCTAATTCCTTCACATAAACATTCTTTCAAACAAATGGGGAGCATGATTTTGTTATACAACAAATACAACACCTAAGAATCATGATTTCATCCACCAACTTGCCAATTTAGGGATTTAACATTGACATAATGCAATTCAACTCATATTAAGATTATAGCTTGCAACTTGTATTCTAAAGCATGAATTATAACTCAACAATACCATGAACATGAACTTCAATTCACATTAATCATGAAAAACTCATAAAATATAAACTTTAAAATTTTGAAAAGAATTCTTGAACTTCTTGGGTGGAAGGAACCCAAGAATTAACATCTAACATACCTCAAAATCTTCAATCTTGAAAGATAACTAACGTTTCTTCAATGTTCTTGGATTGGGAAACACAGATCTTGATGTTTTCTTTATGGTTCTTGAACTTGAAGAACTTGAATTTCTTATTTTCTTGATGAAGGTATTGAATATTGTTCTGGGGTTTTGATTTTGAAAAGAAACCCTATTTTTGATGTTATGGATAAATGAGGAGTTATGTTGCAATACCCCAAAAAATTCAAACCAATATCAGATCCATGTACCAAGATCATTCATAGTAAATCATGGTTCTTTTATAGTTTTATGAGTAGGTTAGATGTATATTAAGGCTTTAAATAACTCCCAGCTATCCGACAAATCAAAACACTCCTTACCGATTGAATTTTTGAGTAGGACATTGGTATAGTCAACTTAAAACGAGCATATCTCTCATTATACTTGAAATTTTTCATGTCATGACCTATCAACAGATATATAATTGAATTTCCTTTCCAACAATACAAATTTCTGCTAAATCCGATATTGGATCAAAGAGTTATTCCTATTTTACTCCAGCATGTCAGGCTGGAAATAGTGTGATGACATTCATGATAGCTTACCACATTTGTGATGCCGTATCACGAAGGTCGTCAGCCTTAGGCAAAACCTAGCTCCAAAGTGACAATATTTGTGACAACTTACCACATTTGTGGTGCCTTATCACGAAGGTTGTTAGCCTTAGGCAGAAACCAGCTCCGAAGTGATGACATTCGTGATGGCTTACCATATTTGTGATGCCCTATCACGAAGGTTGTCACCCTTAGGCAGAAGCCAGCTTCTGTGTGGCAATATTTTTTATGGCCTTCCTTATTTTTGATGCCTTGTCATAAAGGTAATCAGGCTTAGGTAGAAACCATCACTTCCAGCTCCTGTGTGACGATATTTTTGACGGCTTGTCACATTTTTTGATGTCTTGTCACAAATGTAGTCAGCGATGATTTTTAGCTACTGGAAATTTATTTCATAAGGGTATTTTGATCTTTTCCTTCACCTTCCATGACTTATAACCCTAAAGAGGCATAATGTTTCTCATTTTTCTTCAGTTAAGCATCCTAAAAACCCTCTCTTACACTCTCAACCACAAGATTAGGGTTTTCCATCAAACTCATCCCTCAAAGAGCAAGATTTAAGCCTTTTTCCAAGAGAATCAAGAGTTAAAGTTTTCCAATTCAAGAAATCTCCAACAAATCATTAAGGTTTCCTTTCTAAGGTATGCGTAGTGTTCATCTATGGATCCAATCTGTTCATAGAGCTCAAGAACCATGTTTTAAATATTATTTTGTAAACTTTTTATGGTGATATGAGTATGTACATGTTGATAATTATTGTTTAAGTTTCAATGTGATGTATAAAAGTGTTTTTTATGGAATATATATGTTTGTTAATTGAAAACCATGAACGTTAGGTGGTTTAATATGGTGCAAGCATGAAACTCACCTATGCCTTAAAGAATGCATGCAAGGTGTTTGATAAAATGCTTAGGATGCTATAAATTTATGTTTGTATGGTTCTATGATGTCTAAATGACAAGTACATGTTAGCTATATACTTCAATATGAATCCCATGCTTTTAATTTATTGCTATTGTGGTGGTATGAAGCATGTAAGATAATGGAGATATACAATATGTTCACGAAATATATCCATGCATTCCCTAAAACGTTTAAGATGTTGAATAGCTATATGAAATATGATAGCCCATACTTATGATATTATGAATTATAGACTCAAATCTAGTGATCAAGTCATGTCATATGTGTCAGTTTCCTTCTATCAAGTCCTGGGGGTATTCGTACCCAAAAAAATAGCTGTGTGCCTAGAGCCATGTCATGTTGTCATATAATCTCTATCAAGCTACAATCTATAAAACTCAGTGAGTCATGTGACTTAGGAAAACCTCAAAAATCTTATGATCTCAGTTAACTCTCAGATAATAGTACTACTCCGCCAGTCAACGGAAGTCAGTTAATCTGTCCATGTATAGTCAGTTGAATTATGTTTATTCTCTTTAGATGAGAGTAGAAGTTAGCACCGAGTGAACTCAAGGATGGGGAGGGTTGATGAGGGGGCTTAACTGTCAGTTTAGGGTTCCCACCATTCTCCTTTTGAATACCTACTAGCTAACAGTCACCCATAGTTGTTCTTACCAATGGCACAGTATTGACACCCCTCTAGTCGAGGCAGATATTGGACCCCAACTTAGCTATATGTGTTATTGGGGAAGGTCGGTTAAACAACTACCGCCCAAAGTTTTAGAATTAGTCTCAGTAAAAGAACTCAGATAGGTCTTTAAATTTTAGTATATCAGGACTGTCAGATACAGTCAAATTCAGTTATAGTAAGAAACTCAGATAGTTCTATCAGATTTAGGATTGTCAAATACAGTCGCCTATGTTATCAAAATTTTAGTATCAGTCATGTTAGCCATCAGTAAACCCTGTATTGGCATACAGGACTAGCTATCATGCACCTATAATTTCATTTACTATGTATGTATATTTGTACTCTTATGTTCATATCAGTTAGATATTTAGCATTTTTATCCTACCTCACTTGTAAGTATATTCCCTCGTACTGATGCATTTGCGCTATGTTGCTTTATTTTCATATTACACCATTGGTTCAGAGACACACACTCTAGATCAACAGTAGTAGTAGCATTTCCAGTCACAGATATTCAGTGAGTCCTCTTCATTCGAGGACAATATGATTTGATTTATTCATTATTATTATAGCTAGTTATCAGTTTACGGAGTTAGTTGGAAACATATTTCTTTAACTCCTTATTCAAATAGTACTTAGAGGCTTTCAGATTTAGTATTCAGACTTATGTTCAGATTTGATTCAGTTTTAAGTTGTTTTGGGTAGCTTTCACCTATATGGATGTTATGTTTTGACAGACTCTTTATTCAGTTGAACCTTATGGCCTACGTGTTTATGTTTTACGCATTATTACGTTATATATTGCAGTGTAAAGGTACAGATATTAGTCATGGGTTAGCTTGTGATCCTTCAGGGTCATAAGCACCTGTAGCATTTCGGTTCAGAAAAATTAGAGCGTTACAAACTTGGTATTAGAGTCTAAGGTTTAATAGAGTCCTAGGAAGTCTGAAAGCCGCATTTTGTAGAGTCTTGTACATAGGTGTGTTGTGTACCACATTTATGTACAGGAGGCTATGAGATGATTTAGGAACAACTCCATTTCTTCAGTATTTATGTCGTGCTAGTAAGCACAATTTTAAGTCAGTCTCTCAGTCTAATCCACGTCAGCAGATTTAGTTGAGTTAGAGATGACTGATTTTGATGTCATTATTGACATGGATTGGCTTCATTCCTGCTATGTGACAGTCGACCGTAGAAATAGGATAGTTCAGTTTCAGTTACCAAATAAGCTCGTCCTAGAGTGGAAGGGTAGCACTTCGTCTTTCAGGGGTTAGCTTATTTTCTACCTTTAGGGAAGGAAAATGATTTCTAAGGGGTGTGTATCATCTCGTGCATGTTAAGGATTCTAATTCTGAATCTCCCAATCTCGAATCAATCCCACTGGTTAATAAATATTCATATGTCTTTTCCGAAGACCTTCCAGGAATTTCTCCCGAAAGGAAAATAGACTTCGGCATATACCTTCTCCCAGATACTCATCCTATTTATATTCTATCATACAGAATGACACCAGTAGAACTCAAGGAGCTGAAAGATCAGTTGAAGGATCTCTTAGATAAGGGATTCATCAGGCCTATTGTATCCCCACAGGGTGCACCAGTCTTATTCGTGCGCAAGAAAGATGGTTCTCTCAGAATGTGTATTGATTACCGTCAGCTTAACAAAGTCACAGTCAAGAACACATATCCGCTTCCTAGGATAGACGACTTGTTTGACCAACTTCAGGGTGCCATTTATTTCTCCATGATAGACCTCAAATCGGGCTATCATCAGATCAGAGTTAGAGAATGTGACACTCTAAAGACAACTTTTCGTACTCAGTATGGTCACTTTGAATTTGTATTCATGTCCTTTGGTCTTACCAGTGCCCCTGTAGATTTCAGAGACTTGACGAACCGGGTGTTCAAGAAGTACTTGGACACATTTGTCATAGTCTTCATAGATGATATTCTGGTCTATTCTCGCACAGAGTGTGATCATTCAAACCATCTCATAATTGTTCTTTAGACTCTCAGGGATCACCAGTTGTTCACCAAGTTCAGTAAGTGTGAATTTTAGCTAAGATCAGTAGCATTCCTTGGCCACAATATTTTTGGTGATGGTATTAGAGTAGATCCTCATAAAACCAAAGCGGTAAGAAATTGACTTCGCCCTGTCTCTCCATCAGATATCAGAAGTTTCTTAGGTTTGGATGGCTATTACCGACGGTTTGTCTAGGGATTTTCTTCTACTGCATATCCTATGTCTAGATTGACTCAGAAGAAGGTCAAGTTTCAGTGTTTAAAACCTTGCGAGAAGAGTTTTTAGGATTTGAAGACTCGATTCACCTCATCTCCAGTTTTAGCACTTCCTGACGGTTTGGATTCATAGTATATTGTGATGCATCCAGAGTAGGTTTAGGTTGTGTTCTCAAGCAGCATGGTAGAGTCATAGCCTACACCTCCAGAAAGTTAAAGCCCCATGAGAAAAATTATCCTACTCATGACCATGAGTTAGCAGCAGCTGTCTTTGCCTTAAAGATTTGGAGGCATTATCTATACGGTGTTCTTCATAGATCATAAGAGACTTCAGTATGTTTTTTCCCAGCAAGATCTCAATCTTTATTAGAGAAGGTGGTTAGAGCTCTTGAAGGATTATGACATGAGTGTCCTTTATCATCCTGGCAAGGACAATATATTGGCCGACGTACTCAATAGACTGTCCATGGGTAGTGTTTCCCATGTTGAGGATAGTAAGAAGAAATTAGCTCAGGAGATTCATCAGTTTTCCAGACTAGGCATTATCTTAGTCGACTCTTCAGAGGGTGGTGTATGTGTTCAGAGTAGTTCAGAGTCATCTCTAGTTTCCAAGGTAAAAGAGAAACAAGACAAGGATTCTAGCCTTGTCAAGATACAAGAGTTAGTTCAGAGTCAGGAAGTAGAGGTTTTCTCCCAAGGGGGAGATAGTGTTCTTCATTGTCAGGGTCATTTTGTGTGTTCCTGATGTAGATGACTTGAGGCAACGAATTCTTGCAGAAGTGAATGGTACTCTATACTCTATTCATACAGGGGCCACTAAGATATACCGCGACTTGCGAGAGATATATTGATGGAGTAGGATGAATAGAAATATTGCAGAGTTTGTGGCTAAGTGCTTTATATATTAGCAGGTTAAGATAGAGTATCAGAAACATAGTGGTTCCATGAAGGAGTTCACTATTGCTACTCAGAAATGGGAAGAAGTGAACATGGACTTCATGATGGGTTTGCCTAGAACACGTCATCAGAATGATTCAGTTTGGGTCATTTTAGACAGAATAACCAAGTCAGTTCATTTCCTTCTAGTTCGTACCTTTTACTCAGCCGAGGATTATGCCAAACTCTATATTAGGGAGTTGGTTAGATTATATAGTGTTCCACTATCTATCATCTCAGACAGAGGTACCCAGTTCACCTCTCACTTTTGGAAAGCGTTCCAAAAGGGTCTTGGTACTCAAGTTTATCTCAGTGTAGCGTTTCATCCTCAGACAGATGGTCAAGAAGAAAAGACCATTTAGACACTAGAAGATATACTAAGGGCTTGTGCAATTGATTTCAAAGAAAGATGGGATGACCATTTGCCTTTAATTAAGTTCGCATACAACAATAACTATCACTCCAGTATTCAGATGGCTGCATTCAAAGCTCTCTATGGTAGGAGATGTAGGTCTCCGATCGGTTGGTTCAAAGTTAGAAAGACCATAGTAATAGGGCCTAACTTAGTATTCGATGCCTTATAGAAAGTTTAGTTGATCAGAGAAAGACTCTAGGCTACTCAGAGCCGACAGAAGTCTTATGCGGATGTTTGTAGAAAGGATCTCAAATTTGAGGTCGATGACTATGTCTATCTCAAGATCTTTCCCATTAAGGGAGTGTAGATATTCGGCAAAAATGGAAAGCTGAGTACCCGAAATGTCGGTCCCTTCAAGATTCTCATTCGCTTTGGCAAGGTAGCCTATGAGCTCAAATTTCCTTCAGATCTAGCCTCAGTTCATCCATTCTTCTATGTCTCTTTGATGAAGAAGTTTGTAGGTGACCCAGCAGTTGTAGTCCCTATTCAGAGTATTGACATTCGGAATAGCCTCTCTTAGGAAGAGATTCCAGTCAATATCCTTGACTATCAGACTCGTAGGCTGAGGAACAAAGAAGTCCCTCTAGTCAAGGTTCTTTGGTGGAATCAGCCTATGGAGGGAGCTACTTGGGAAGCAGAAGTAGAAATACGAACAAAGTACCGTCATCTTTTCTCTGCTAATTAATGCTTAGCTCGAGGTAACATTTTCCTTAAGCTTATTTAGTTACATGTTCAAAATTGCAGTATAAAATTGATATCAAGTATCAGTGCATAGCTTATCATGCATTCATGAGTTTAGCTTATCAGTCATGCATCAGATATGCATGTTTAGTTGGGATATATTTAATTTAGAATTCAATTTAGTCCTAAAATCATGTGTCAGTTGAGCATTATTAGTGTATGCATCATTTTATCTTTTCTCCCCTCTCAAGCAGTCATCATTCGAGGATGAATATTGTAATACCCCAAAAAATCCAAACCACTATTAGAGCCATGTACCAAGTTTATGAATAGTAAATCATGGTTATTTTATAGTTATATGAGTAGTTAGATGTATATTAAGGCGTCAAATAACTCGCAGCTATCAGACGAATCAAAACATTCCTTACCGATTGAATTCTTGTGTAGGATATTGGTATACTCAATTTCAAATGAGCATATATCTCATTATACTTGAAATTTTTGAGGTCATGACCTATCAACAAATAGATAATTCAATTACCTTTCCAACGATACTAATTTCTCCTAAATTTGATAGTGGATCAAAGAGTTATTCCTATATTACTCCAGCATGTCAGACTTGAAATAGTGTGACGACATTCGTGATAACTTACCATATTTGTGACGCCCTATCACGAAGGTCGTCAGCCTTAGGAAGAAACCAGCTCCTAAGTGATGATATTCATGATATCTTACCATATTTGTGATGCCCTATCACAAAGGTCATCAACCTTAGGAAGAAACTAGCTCCTAAGTGACGACATTTGTGATAGCTTACCACATTTGTGATGCCATATCACGAAGGTCGTCAGCCTTAGGCAGAATACAGCTTCTATATCACGATATTTTTGATGACCTATCTCATTTTTTATGCCTTCTCATAAATGTCATCAGGCTTAGGCAGAAACCATCAATTCCAGCTCCTGTGTGACGATATTTTTTACGGCTTGTCACATTTTTTGACGTCTTGTCACAAATTTCGTCAGCTATTATTTTCAGCAACTGGGAATTTATTTCATAAGGGTATTTTGGTCTTTTACTTCACCTTCCATAACTTATAACCCTAAGGAGGCATAATTTTTCCCATTTTTCTTTAGTTATGAATCCTAAACACTCTCTCTTACACTTTTAACCACAAGATTAGGGTTTTTCATCAAACGCATCTCTCAAAGAGCACGATTCAAGCCTTTTTCCAAGAGAATCAAGAATTAAAGTTTTCCAATTCAAGAACTCTCCAACAAATCATCAAGGTTTCCTTTCTAAGGTATGCATAGTGTTCATCTATGGATCCAATCCATTCATAGAGCTCAAGAACCATGTTTTAAATATTATTTTGTAAACTTTTTGTGGTGATATGAGTATGTACATGTTGACGATTGTTTTTTAAGTTTCAATGTGATATCTAAAGGTGTTTTCATGGAATATATATGTTTGTTAATTGAAAACCATGAACTTTAGGTGGTTTAATATGGTGCAAGTATGAAACTCACCTATGCATTAAGGAATGCATGCAAGGTGTTTGATAAAATGCTTAGGATGCTAAAAATTCATGTTTTTATAGTTCTATGATGTCTAAATGACAAGTCCAAGTTAGCTATATACTTCATTATGAATCCCATGCTTTTCATGTGTTGCTAGTATGGTGGTATGAAGTATGTAAGATAATGGAGATATACAATATGTACACGAAATATATCCATGCATTCCCTACAATGTTTAAGATGTTGAATAACTATATGAAATATGATATCCCCTACTTATGATATTATGAATTGTGAACTCAAATCTTGTGATCAAGTTATGTCATGTGTGCCAGTTTTCTTCTATCGAGTCTTGGGGGTATTCGTACACAAAAAAAATAGTTGTGTTCCTAGAGCCATGTCATGTTGTCACGATAATCTCAGTCAATCTATAATCTATAGAACTGAGTCAATCATGTGACTTAGTAAAACCTCAGAAATCTCATGATCTTAGTTAACTCTCAGATAGTAGTACTACTCCGTCAGTCAACGGAAGTCAGTTAATTTGTCCATGTTCAGTCAATTGAATTATGTTTAGTCTCTTCAGATGGGAGTAGAATTTTGCACCGAGTGAATCCAAGGATGGGGACTCACCTACCAGTTTAGAGTGTGATTCTTAGCAGTAATCCTTGTGTTCCAGAACTACGTAGCTAGTGTAGGTTGATACATCTTAGCCTATCAGATTAGGGTTGATGAGGTTGCCTAACTTGTCAGTTTAGGGTTCCCACCATTCTTCTTTCGAATACCTGCTAGCTAAGGGTCACCCATAGCTGTCCTTACTAATGGTGCAGTATTGACACCCCTCCAGTCGGGGCAAATATTGAACCCCAACTTAGCTATTTGTGTTATTGGGGAATGTCAGTTAAAGAACTACCTCCTACAATTTTTGAATCAGTCTCAGTAAAAGAACTAAGATTGGTCTTCAGATTTTAGTATATCAGGACTGTCAGATACAGTAGTCTCAGTTACAGTATGGAACTCAGATAGTTCCATCAGATTCAAGATTGTCAGATACAGTCACCCATGTTATTAGAATTTCAGTATCAGTCATGTTAGACATCAGTAAACCCTGTATTAGCATATAGGACTAGCTATCATGCACCCACGATTTTAGTTACTATGTATACATGTTTGTACTCTTACGTTTATATCAGTAAGACAGTTAGCATTGTTCATGCATGTAAACCCTAATTATATTTAGCCTACCTCACTCGTATATTCAGTACATTCTCTCGTACTGATGCATTTGGGCTATGGTGCTTTCTTTTCATATTATACCATAGGTTCAGAGACACGATCTCCAGATCAGAAGTAGTAGTAGCATTTCCAGCCACAGAGATTCAGTGAGTCCTCTTCATTCGAGGACAATATGATTTGATTTATTAATTATTATTTTAGCCAGTTATCAGTTTACGGAGTTAGTTGGAGACATGTTCCTTCAACTCCTTATTCAGACAGTACTTAGAGGCTTTTCAGATTCAGTATTCAGACTTATGTTTAGATTTTATTCAGGTTTTAGTTGTTTTAGGTATCTTTCACCCATATTGATGTTATGTTTTGACAGATTTTTTATTCAGTTGAACCTTATGGCCTGCACATTCATGTTTTCCGCATTATTACGTTATATATTGCAGCGTACAGGTACAGATATCAGTCGTGGGTTAATGTGTGATTCTTTGGGATCATAAGCATCATGTAGCATTCCGGTTCAGAAAAATTAGAAAGTTACATATGTGCTTTGATTTTACGTAATTGGGCGTTAAATAAGGTGGAAAAAGACCCAAAAAACATTTTAAAACATCGTTTCAGAATTGTTTCGGAAAAAGTTGATGGTCTAGGTGATGGACCGTCACTCCAACCATCATTTTTGTGCCAGAAAACAGCCTTACTGCCTCAGTTGTGATGACCAAAGCGACGGTCCATCAGCTTGCCTGTCGCTCCTAGGCAGCTCGGACAGCTCTTAGTAAAACGGCCATAACTTTTTACTTCGATACCGTATTTTGGCGAAATTGGTATCATTGGAAATCTAATTCAATTATCTATATTTTTTTTAGTGATGATCTCAAAACTTCATAGAATAAGAAAAGATATGCTCATTTGAAGTCAACTATGACAATATCCTTCTTAAGATTTAAATCGGTAAGGGATTTTTTGATTCATCTAATAGCTGGGATGTATTTGAGGCCTTAATATACATCAAACTTTATCATAAAACTACCAAAACATTAAAATTTATTTCTTAGGAGCTTAAAGCATGGTTCTTCTATCTGTTAGGATTCTCGGGGTACTATAATATCTCCCCCTTAAGAACATTCGTCCTTAAATGGGACTGACAATGCTAGGAATACTGATAGACTGAACTTATTTAAGGGACGTGAACATTTGAAACAAGACTATATGATTGGAATTACTGATATTCTATGATGTCATAATGGATATGAATATTTGATGCATTGAATACCCGACTGAAGCCATATAGCGAACATGTATATCTAATACATCGATATGTGACTGAGTTGATTCTCATTAAATCATGAGTGAAATTCTTGATAATCTAAGCTTCTTCTACTGAACACGCATTTCTAATACATGAATACTTGACTGAACTGACTCTTGAATGTTTGACTGAATATGTAATGATAACTGATACTAACTTTTCTAGAAAAATCTGAACATAAAACTGAATGGGTTTAAAGATGTGAAAGCATCGAGGGATTATGGGGTATCTCCCCCTTGGGGCTCTATGTTCCTCTAAGAATTCTTACTTTACTGAAACACTGGGAAAACTAAGGCAATGTACGAGGCACCTATGAACAGGATCATAACTAAACCTCGGGAGTCTAAAACTAACACATAATACATGAACTGAACTGATCTTGCAACTAATAGGACATTTCTATCTTGGAATAGTTACATTCCTGAGTTTTTGGATGGTATGGTTAGATGGGAATATGGGAAAATAAACCATATGAATCTGACTGTCTGACTGCTAAACTGACTTACTGACTTTTCAAACTAACTCATACTGAAAACTTATGCTTAATTGGAGTAATTCTTCTGCACTTTCTCAACTACACTCTCCACTTTATCTTTAAGCCACCATCATAAGTCTGCAAACACTTTTATATACTCTGAACAAGACCACAATCAATCTACTCTAGAGTCTGGGGTACAATAATGCACATAAATGATAAACTCATCCCGAAAGACTGCACCTGAAAGTATAAAACTCACTGCTAATACTATCCCTTGGGCTACAACTCTTAACTTCCTTTATTCCTACAATTATCATCACATACTTGCACTCTTTTCAATAGACGTTTGCCCTACTATACACATTATCTTCTTATGTTTATTGATAAACTACTAAGATCATATCTCTTAACTAATATTCACACCTTCACACTTAGTTTCAAATCAACAAACTTAAATTTTTGCATGCACTATTCAGGCCTACTCAAATATCTTAAATATATATATATAGGTACTTACTCACCAACATGACATTCAAGCCTATCTTCATGGCTAAATCCTCATTTAAATCAAGCATGAAACAATCTTTCCTTAACACGAAACACTTACTCTCTCCCATTTAAAAAACTGCCCAACACTGTGGAGGGTTCATTGAAAGGTTAAGAACATGGGAACCTAAATTATGAATGGACACTATACTGAACTTGGCATATAATTGAAGCCTTGAGATCTAACTAAGCATAAACATAAAGATTAAAGACTCATACGTACCCATAACTACATCAAGAAAACTTTCCTAGTCTTGTCTTGACTGAAGTGCATCAAACCTATGTAGGTGTTTCCCACTAGAGGTGCTGGAGATGGCATCTTGTTGACGTGAATCTCTACCACTCTGATACATAACCCTACACTCTCGCTGTTTGTGGCCTGGCTTACTGCACCCAAAATATGCATCTCTACTAGCTATACAAACTCCTTTATGGTTCCTACCATATTTTTCCCAAGGCAAATTAGTACAAACACCCTTCCCATGACCTCATGACTTACAGCCTGGTGCTCTCACTCGACTGATATTTTTGAACTTAAATACTAGTGTCTGAACTAAAAGTTGAACTCGTGTTGTGAATCTCTGATGAAACTAAGAGTAGTTAATAACCCTTGATCTTGGCATAGAGTTATTTTCTGTAGCCCTCTTATTCACCCTACACTCTCCTCCCTTATTCTATTGAGTACAAGTTAAAAGCCTAGATAGGACAATATTCTATAAATTATTCTAGGCAACTACCGCATAAGATAAGGTAGTGAAAACGGATCTAAATTCTACATGGGAAAAATGTTCTTCCAGGGGATCTGCCTGAACGGGAAAAAGAGATGGTTGGTTTTCATTGCTTCTTTCATTAGCTTCTCCAGAAGACATATTCTATAAATAAAAGAGAGAAGCTAATTAGACTGAGGGTTTAACTTGATCTTACACTCACTCACACGACATAAATATTGAAAGAAGGGAAACTGTTCCTAAAACATCTTATAACCTCCTGTATATAAATATGGCGTGCAACACACCCATGCACAAGACTTAACTAGATGCGGCTTTCAGACTTCCTCCAATAATGTTGAACCTTAGGATCTGATACTAAGTTTTTAATGCCCCAGATTCTAAACTCCTAATGCTACATAGTGCTTATGATCCCGAAGAACCACAAGCTAACCCTTTTCGGGTACCTGTAACTGAGCACTACATAATATAATGTAAAAAATGGAAAACAACTAGCAAAAACTTACAAGAAGGTTCAAAACTAAAATACAACTAAATAATGTATCAAAAATACTAAAGCAACTGTCTGAATATATAGTCTGAAATCCTCTAAACTATTTGAATAAGGATTTGATGGGACAATCCCCCAACTAACTTTGCCTACTAAAATACTGAATCTAGAAATATAATGAAATTATAGAACATCCTCGAATGATGAGGACTCACTGCTAGGTCTACTACTTCTGGCTAAATATAAACTGCTAAGAGTGCTCTAGATCTCACACTTCTGAACCTATGGTATAAAATACCATAGCGTAAGAGAAAAATATACATCAATACGTGGGAATATACTGGTATGATAGATGAGGTAATGCTAAATACAAGGGATCATATGCATGAACAATACTGACTAAATAATCTGAGTATACTAATTGAGGATATATGCATAAATGCATAAACCATAACTGAAATCATAGTGGCACTAAATACTGAGTTTCAAGTGTTGCTTTACTGACATATGAGCTTACTAATACTGGGATACTGAATAACTAAATCTACTGATGTTGATAACTAAGTACTAAGGTTGAGATCAGTCCTATCTAGCGAGTGATCTCTTAATCTAATGATAATGAGAATGATGAACTGAATCTGAGATCAATCTTATCTAGAAGATGATCTCTAAATCTAATGATAATAAGAATGATTAACTGAATATTATTTCAGTCCTATCTAGCAGGTAATATCTAAATCTACTAATAATAAAGATAATTAATTTAGTCTGAGACCAGTCCTATCTAGCGAATGATCTCTAGATCCATTGAATATGCTAATATTTGACTTTTTTTGATAGTTTTGAATCTATACTATTAAGCTAAGTTATTTTACAGAGACTGATTCTGAAACTGAGACTATGGGAAGTATTCATCTAACCGATATGCCCCTTCTAGCTAAGTTGGGGTCCAACCTATAACCCCAGTTAGAAGGGTATCAGTACCATACTACAGGTAAAGACAACTTTTGTGGAGTCAGTCCTATCTAATGGGTCACCACTGATATCAGTCCTAAGTAATGGGTGATCCCTGAGTATGCCAGTCTTATCTAATGGGTGACATCTCATACCTACACTGGCTATGTAGTTTTAGAACTTACAGATTGCTTTGAGGGATCTCAGTCCTACATAGAGGGTGAGCCCCTATCCTTAGGTTCGCTCGGTGTTGAAACTTACTCCCAACTTAAAGATAATAAACTTATTCTTTTTCTTAAACCATATTAGTGTGAGCTAATTTTGTTATTGATCATGTTACTTGACTGATCTAGCTGAGTTCACTTAGTTTTGATGACTGACGGGATCCTATTGCATTCTACAATTTGACTGAGTTTACAGAGGTCTGAACTGAATACTTGAATGCTACTAAGATCTAAGTTGAGTACCAAACTAAAGCTATAATGCTAATTATACTGAGATTTCCTAAGTTCTATAACTGTCTAAGACTACTGAGTTTTGTAACTAACTGAGCTCTAAGGATTCGTGACTTGACTAAGATTATCATGAAATTGACACTGGATCTAGACAAGCAGCTAATTTATCGGGTATAAATACCCCCAGGACTCAATAGCATAAATAATACAAGACATGACCACTCTTGAACATCATAACAATAGACTAACATTCACCATACCCTCAATAAAGCATCTCTTTAAGCACTTGGAAATATTAACATGTGATTACATAGGGAATGCATACAAATATCTCATAACTCATCCAAGAAGGTCTTGTATTAAAATCTTAACATGCATTAAAGAGTACATAATTGGGGATCTCAGGCTAGCATGTCACAATTCATTCACTAAGGCTTTCAACAACCACTTGCCATGTATTAACTTATACATAATTGGGGATTTCTTGTAAACATAGTATAATGACTCTAATTCCTTCACACAAACATTTTATTAAACAGATGGGGAGCATGCTTTGATTATACAACAAATACTACACTTAAGTATTATGATTTCATCAACCAACTTACAAATTTAGGGATTTAACATGAACATAATGCAATTCAACTCATATTAAGATTACTGCTTGCAACTTGTATTCTAACGCATGAATTTTAACTTAACAATAACATGAATATGAACTTCAATTCACATGAATCCTGAAAAATTCATAAAAACAAAAACTTTAAAATTTAGAAAAGGATTCTAGAACTTATTGGGTGGAAGGAACCCAAGAATCAACATCTAACATACCTCAAAAGCTTGAATCTTAAAAGATAACTAATGTTTCTTGAGCGTTCTTAGATTGGGAAACACAGATCTTGATGTCTTCTTTACGGTTCTTGAACTTGAAGAACTTAAATTTCTTAGTTTCTTGAAGAAGGATTTGAATCTTGTTCTTGGGTTTTGATCTTGGAAAGAATCCTAATTTTAATATTATGGATAAATGAGAAGTTATGTGCTTTGATTTGACGTGATTAGGTGTTAAATAAGGTGAAAAATGACCCAAGAAGCCCTTTAAAATGTTGTTTCAGCGTAGTTTCTGACGAAGTTGATAGTCTGGGTGATGGACCATCACTCTGGTGACTGACCATCACTCCAACCATTATTTTTGGGGTATAAAACTTCCTTAGTGCTTCACTTTCGATGGCGAAAGCAATGGTCCGTCGCTGACTTGATGGTCCGCCATCTTGCTCGTTGCTCCTAGGCAGCTCGAATAACTCTCAGTAAATTGGCCATAACTTTTTACACCAATACCGGATTTTTGTAAAATTTGTATCTTTGGAAATATAATTCAGTTATCTATCTTTTGGTGAGTGATGAGCTCAAAAATTCATAGTATAACAAAAGATATGATTGTTTCAAGTTGACTATGATAATATCCTCCTTAAGAATTAAATCGATAAGGGATATTTTGATTCTTCTAATATTTAGGATGTATTTGAAGCCTTAATATAGATCAAACTTGATCATAAAACTACATACCACTAAAATTTATTTCTCATGAGATTGAAGCATTGTTCTACTATCGATTAGAATTCTCGGGGTATTACATTAATTGCTAGAAAAGAGTGGAAATGTAATGCCCCGTGGGGTTAAATGTTGTGGGTTGGGAGTTATAAGGGTAAAAAGACCAAAGATGCCTTAGAAACTTTCTATAATTCTGTCAAACTCATAGGATGCCTTATTCTTTCAACCTAGTTCTCATGTAAGCTAATCCTATTAGGGCATTAGCTATTACTCTAAAGGTTAAGTCCCTTAGAATTCATGTAAACACCTTCTTTTCCCTACAAAGACTTTCCTCTCAGACAAGTGGTGTTCTAGGGCTTACTCATCAAGTTTGCAACCAAGAAAACTCATGAAATTGAAGAAAAGTTTATGCAATGTTATTCAATTATGGAACTCAAATTGATTCCCAACCCATAGGTGCATTTCACATCAAGGATCCCATAACCCTAGTTATGAGATTTAGCCACAACACTCCATAGAAGATAAAGAATTCATTCTTGTATTATTCATAAATAAATGGAATGTCTACTTACAAATAATCCCAAGAATCAGTTCTTGAATCTTCAATGATCAGTTATTTGATACAAAAAATTCCCCAAAGTACTTGGATACCAAGAAGTTCAATAGATGAGAAGAAAACTTGTAAGAGGTCCAAGATGCGTTCTTAACCCTAAAAGTTGGTATTTATATGTCCCAGCTAAAAAATAATTTAAAATTTAAAAACAGAAAAACTGCATCCTATTTGACGTTCCATATGATGGACCATCCAAGATGTGATGATCCACAATCTTTCTTGTCACTCGACTCATTCGAATGGCAGTTTCTAGATAATACCTGATGGTACACCTGGTGGTCCATTGATGGACTGATGGTCCACCATGTTTACCATCGCAGAGTCCTTCTGGAAGGTAGCTTCTGGATAAGAACTGATGGTACACCTGGCGGTTTGTTGATAGACTGACGGTCCACCATATTTACCGTCACAGAGTCTTTTTGGAAGGCAGTTTCTGGATAAGAGCAGATGGTCAATATGGTGGTCCATCCCATGTCTAACGGTCCGCCATATTTTCCACCACTAGACTCCTCTGGAGGCCTTGTCTAGTTCAACTTGATGGTATATATGGTCATCCATCATAAACCTGATGGTCCATCATTTTGACCGCCAATTCCTTTTTTTTGCTACTTTTTCTAGTTTTCTTCTGTGGTTATCTCCTTTCACTGAAACTCTAAAAACCTTCATTAAATATCACTTTGGTTTCTTGAAAAGATACAATTTTCCTAAGAAAATGATGCTAAATGTTCCATAAAACACCAGAACATCAACACCCTCGACTTAAGATCATTGCCTCTCCTCAAGCAACTCAATACCAACTTGCGCAGATGAACAGTAAAATGACAGGCAACCAACCATTGAAATATTCACTCGTTAGCTTAATCTCATGAATTTAACACAACATAATCCACACTCAACATTTTCTTATAATTCAGCACACAAGCATGAATGTTACATCCTATGGATAAAAGAAAATTCAGTAAAACTTTGATTTCCCTCACAACAAAGAAGTCCACCACTCATTATATGATGTAGTCACTGTCCAGCTCTCACACTCACAAAAAAATTCAAACATAGCCCAAGTAACCATAGGCTTTCCCTGGCCATACGACATGTCATAACAGTTGACTCACTAGGATCAAATAGGTCTTTTCAAGGCTTACAACAAGGTTTAGGATTAGGGGGTATGTTTCCGGGTGAAGTGACTCATTGAAACTTAACTCTCCTTGCCTTATCATAGTTTTACCCTCAATCTGCTACTTATGTGTTTTTTTCTGTTTTTCTTAATAGAAAAACTAGTCACCCTCAACTTATGCTGATGCAGGCAGTGACCAATTGTTTCTAATTGGATTCTAGCTTACACTCTATTTAGGTCTTTCATTTTTTTTATTTTTTTTTTGAAGATTTTTGTTGAGATTAACCACACTCAACTTAGATGCTTCGTCTTAGATAAGTTCAGAGCTGGATGTTATAGTCCTCTGGAGAGTTATTGATAGGGGCAGGAGGTTAAACCAATTCTTAGAGGTACAAGATGGGTTCAAACAGGAATAATCTTTCAGGACGGGTTGCTTCTTATGGTTAGAAGATTTAGAAATTCAAGAAGGCCTATTATCCTATCCTAATGACTCCACTAGAAGACTGTATCCATGGCTCGGCCAAGTTCTAGGTGTTATCCTATGATAGAACTGCAAGTAAATCCTTACACCCATAGGCATTTAAGTTAAACAGCCTTTACAATTCTCTAAATGTTCATTACATGATTCATGCACTATTTTACAGACCAATGCTGAATACAGAATTACTGATGGTTATTTGCACATACTTAACTAAACAACTAAATAATTACAGACTCATGTTCAACGTCTTATGCCAAAATCATTTATTCTCCATATTTACAACTAAGTGTTGAAACAAAAACAATTCATAGATTAAACCCTTATATTTACATTACGCTTTGCAGAATTTAAATGCAACAATAAAAACAACCTAGACATGTCGCTTCTACTAGATAGCACATGATTGGATTCAGAATTTCAGCAACAACATCCAACCATGGTGTAAATACCCCCACCCCCACACAGAAAACTATGATTGTCCTCAAAGCAATAAATTACCATACATAAGAAATGTGTTATTTACATGGACTCTCACTTCTCTGAGGCATCTATCAAATGCGATGAGTCTCCATCGTCCTCACCCTGCAAAATGTTGGCCCCTATGGTGGTAGGAACACTTAAAACTTCACCCTAGATATATTGAGGGATGTTTTCCCGAATTGAACCTGCACTTCGCCCTCTTTCTGGGGCAGCACTAGCAGAAACTCCTGTTGCTTTATTTTTTTGTTGTTTTTGCTTCCTGTCATCTTCCTTCTTTGATTTATTCACAACTCTCCTCAGATTGTGCTAGTGTAACTCCTCAGGTGACACTGCTTCTCTCTTTTTTCTTTTTTCTTCTTTCCTTGCTACTTGTTTATCCATTTGCTGCTTGTCTTTATCCTTTACTAGTCTACCCATCAGATCCAGAATACCTCATCATCATCACTTACCACCAGAGTCAGGTCAAATGCAGGCGGTTGTGATTGTTTCTTCTTTAACTCAACTATGTCAGCCTTTGCCTGCTCAAATTCAGCCATAAGCATGCCAAAATTAGGAAGAGATAGTGAATTTAGCCTTTTGTTGATGCGAGTTTCCATGTTATCCATCTTCACTTGAATAGTTTGAAATGGATTAACTATTTTGGCCATGATTTCATCCACAAAAGGTTTGAAATCTCCTGCCCACTTTTCTAACTACTTCTAGAACCTCTTTTGATTCTTCACAACGTTGACAAAATTCACCGGGTTGAATTTGTATTCCATAAAATTTGCTCCACTAGAAAACTGCATAGAATTTGATCCTGCAGATGTACCCTGGGGTACATAATCAGGAGGCACATATGTGGTAATGGTTAAAGGCATACCTTCGGGCATTTCTGGGGCTTCGGGAACTGGTGCAAACTGAGACTGATGTGCTGGAGGCTTGTTCACCCGAATGTTAAACTTTGACTCATTCTGGACTTCTCAATGTCCTATTTATGAGTGGTTAAAACTTCATTATCAATGCCTTGAATCAGCATCACACCAGCTTTTTTGCATAATGCAGTAATCAAATAAGAGAAAGGTATGGAAGTAGTCTTCTTATGTGCCCTCACAAATATCTCTTCTGCAATTAGCTGGCCGAAATCAATTTCCAAACCTGAAACTAGACTGGCTATCGTCACGACCCTATGATTATCTAGGTTTCCATCTCCTTTAGTTGGTATTAACCTCAGTCAAATAACATCACACTAGAACTTAGCCTTGAAAATAAGTGTGAATTTTACAATGCATTCTTTGGGGTTAGTTGCCCAGGATGGATTTCCATCATCAGTGATCAATAATGCTACCCAACATCTCTGGCCAGAAGCATTTCTCATTCTATATTTGAAATCAAAGATAGCAGGTGGATCTTCGTATGCTGGCCCAAACAACATTCTATTAATAGTTCGGCCTGAGATATCAACAACAACTCCTCGGACTGAAACAGACTCCTTGTTTGGTTTATTCAAAATTAGAGTCCCCTTCGGACATTCATCTTTTACCAGAAAAATATAATTTGCAAAGAATTACCTTAACCAGTTTGGTTGGTACACCCCTGGTGGTATGCTCATCCATGCAAATCCATAATCATTGAATCGGTGTTCAAGTCTTGGATATCCATGAAGCTCCGCGGCCAAAATCTGATGTTCTTTAGAGAATGATCTCCGGATCCCTCAAGCAGTTGGATGCAACCCATCATAGAACTCTTTTTGTGATCCCTCAATTTTCCACCTAATAGCATCTTGTACTTGGGGATACTTCCATCCGATCACGTTGTCATCTTCAGGTTCAGGATATTTTCCTTGGTTCTCCACATTAGCTCTTCAGTTTCACCTTTTATAGGTGATGGTTGAGTTAAAGCAACTGTTGCTTCATCTGGGCTTGAATTGGTGAAACTAATGCTATTGTCACTCCCCTCCTCAAACTGGGGGATTATGATGGCTTCTCGTTCTATTTGCCTTGTATTATAGGATAGTGCAGATGTGTTTTTATCTTGTTGAGATTTTCCTCCCTTGGTTTGTGTATTTTTAGGAGCCATGTCACCTGAAAGTGGATTAATAAATCAGTGCAAGGTAAAACAAAGGCAAAAACAGTTCACAGTGAGGCCTAATGGGAGATTTGATGGTCCACCAGTGGTGGGACGGTCCGTCAGATCCACAATTAGCTTTATCCAGTATGTTTTATTTTTTAGACTTTTGGGACGGTGAACTTGGTGGTCCATTGAAAACATGACGGTCCACCAGTCTGACCAACAAAGATAATTCAGAAACTCATTGTCTTTGACCTTTGGGATGGTCAACTTGGTGGTCCATCACAAAGTTTATGGTCCGCTATGTTAACCGTCAGACCTTCGTCCTCAGGCACATTTATGGGTTCGACTAATTTTCAGCGCAACTTAAAGATCAAATCAATTTTTAGCTTGAGCAACAACCTTAAAACCTTATTTTAAGCAAGACTTCATCCACTAAATCAAACTTAAGCATAAATCATTCAAACTCAACACCATTAGACCAAATCATGAAACAATCCATGCCCTTACTTTTCAAATGAAAAAGAGGAGAGAAATAAATGTTCATACCTTGATGTTGTAGTATTCTACTTACTAGAGACTTCATAGAATGAACTACTTGCAACTTCTATCACTTTTGTTAAACTTTAGTTTGTGATAGGGATAGAGAAAGAATGACCTTTCTTAAATAGAAAAGTGATAGAGGAGTGGAGGAGTCTTAGATAGGATAACTCAGTTCAGGTTGTTTGAATCTTGGGGAAGTGGAAAAATCAAAGGTCATGGAATGGTTACAATGAGTGTACCAGCTCACTTTTATTCTTAAAATCTCATTCTAGGTCAAATACGGAGTACTTATAAAGAGTACTGATTTAACCCAACCCGATTCAGAATTAGGGTTAAAGTGACGGTCGAATTGATGGTCCGTCATAAGTGTAACGTACCACCAATAGGAACGTCACCCCTCAACTGAGTCGATGTGTTTTTTTTTGGTGTGACAGTTAATGGGATGGTCAACCAGAGTTGTGACGGTCCACCAAATTATACATCACTACTTACCAGAGTGCAGGTCAACAGTCCCGCTTCTGACGGCTTCTTTGATGGTCCATCCTATACTTGACGTTCTGACACTTATGCTGTCATGCCCTATCCAGTGAATGGATTTTCCTTCCTTTTTATGAAGGTTCACTGTGGCAGTCCGTCAGCTGTTTAGCGGGTCATCAAGTGTCCCGTCGCAACTTTCCAGTAGCATAAATGAGCCTAATTTTCCTCTTTACAGTACTTTTGGTCCTACACACTTCATACACATATCAAAATATCCCAAAAACATAAAATAGACTATACTTATGGTTACAACAACATGTTGTGCGTTACCTCCCACTAGATCCTAATCTACCATCGCGGCACGAATTGGGTATCTCGAATACTCAGATTTTATCGAGGTAAAAGACATCAACACTTTTTATTAGGTATTTTGGATCAATATAAAGTTTTATTCTTTGCCCGTTCACTTTGAAAACACTACCATCTTTATTTTCAAGCTCAACTACTATAGATGAGTACACTTGGCTAATTTTAAATGGGCCTGACCAGTTAGACCTCAACTCACCTAGAAATAGCTTCAGTCTGGAGTTGAAAAGAAGGACCAAATCACCTTTCATAAATTCTCTCTGTGTAATCCTTTGGTCATGGTATTTATTCATCCTTTCTTTGTACAAGTCAGCTCTTTCATAGGCTCTGAGATGGAATTTGTCCATCTCATTAATCTCCCCTAATCTTAGATCAGTTGCTTCCTTACAATGCATATTTGACATTTTTAGAGCCCACAAGGCCTTATGTTCCAGCTCAATTGGCAAATGACATGTCTTCCTATAAACTAGATGATATGGTGACATGCCAATTGGTGTCTCAAAAGCAGTTTGATACACCTACAAGGCGTCATCAAGCTTTCGAGACCAATCTTGTCTACTGGCATTCACCTTTTTGGCAAGAATGGCCTTGATCTCGCGATTCGACACCTTTACTTGCCCACTAGTTTATTGGTGGTAAGGAGTTGCTAAACGGTTTTTTTTTACTCCGTACTTCGCCAGCACAGCCCTGAAGATTTTATTGCAGAAATGGGATCCACCATCACTTATGATTGTGCTTGGTACTCCAAAGCGGGAGAATATGTTCTTTTTCAAAAATGCCACAACTCTTTTTCGTTCATTGACAGCCAACGCCACAACTTCTACCCATTTTAATACATAGTCTACAGCAACTAGGATGTATTTTAACCCATACGAGCTTACAAATGGGCCCATGAAGTCAATGCCTCATTTATCAAATAACTCTACTTCCATCATCTTGGACATTGGCATTTCATGATATTTGAAGATCGATCCTTGCCTCTGACATTGATCACATCTACGAACAAGCTCATATGCATCTCTAAATAGTGTGGACCAATAGCAGCCACTCTGCAGTACTTTCTGATCAGTGCGGTCGCCTGTATGGTGACCACCAACAGGTGAAGGATGGCATGCTTCCAAAATATTCAGCATCTCCATATCTGGTGCACGGCGCCTAATAACACCATCTGCACATCACCAAAAAAGATAGGGCTTATCCCAGAAATACTGGGTAACATCATGAAGGAACTTTTTCCTTTGATGAAATGAAAGATTCTATGGCATCACCTCACTTACCACGTAGTTTGCAAAATCAGCATACTACGAAATCTGCTCGAACTTAGCAGCTAGTATCTTCTCATCCATAAAGGAATCATCAATATCTAATTTGTCCTTGATTTCTTGTTTGCATTAAACTCTGGATAAGTGATCATCCACCTAATTTTCACACCCCTTGCGATCCTTTACCTCAAAATTGAATTCTTGAAGCAATAATACCCACCGGATCAATCTTGGCTTCACATATTTATTAGCCATTAAGTACCTCAGAGTTGCATGATCTATGTGGACCACCACCTTAGTTCCTAGCAAATACGCCCTAAATTTCTCAAAGGTGTAAACCACAGCCAGAAGTTCTTGTTCAGTGACAGTGTAGTTCTTTTGAGCCCCATTCAGGGCTTTGCTGGCATTGTAAATTAGATGAAACAACTTATCCTTTTTCTGGCCCAATACAGCTCCAAGCGCCACCCCACTAGCATCGCACATTATTTCAAACGGCGTCAGTCAGGAAAAATAATAACTAGAGCCTCCACTAACTTCAGCTTAATACATTCAGACGCCTGCCTACAGTCATCATCAAAAGAGAACTTGGCCTCTTTTTCAAGAAGTTTGCACAATGGGTTTGCAAACTTCGAGAAATCCTTCATAAATCTGCAATAGAATCCTGCATGTCCAAGAAAGCTATGCACCCTTTTTACAGAGATGGGGGAGGAAGTTTCTTGATAACCTTTACTTTGGCCTTATCCACCTCAATACCTTTTGCAGAAATTTTATGACACAATGCCCTCTTTCACCATGAAGTGGCATTTTTCCCAGTTAAGGACCAGGTTAAACTCTTCGCACCGTTGTAATCCTTAACTTAAATTCAGGAAGCATAAGTGAAAGAAATCTCCAACCACTGAAAAATCATCCATAAACACCTCTAAGGTGTCTTCAACCATATCATAGAAAATCTATATCATGCACCTCTAGAATGTAGTCAGTGCATTACATAATCCAAAGGGCATCCTTTTAAAAGCAAATGTGCCATATGGGCATGTGAACATCATTTTCTCCTGATCCTCAGGAGAAATGGAGATTTGATTATACCCGGAATACCCATCCAAGAAACAGTACCAGCCTCTACCTGCCAATCAATGAAGTATCTGATCCATGAATAGCATTGGAAAGTGATCTTTCAGTATCCACGAATTTAGCTTTTATTAGTCCATACAAACCCTCTAACCTATGACAGGCCTGAGTGGAATTAGCTCATTCTTCTTGTTAGCCACTACTTTCATGCCCACTTTCTTGGGCATACATTGTACAGGGCTCACCCATTTACTTTCTAAGATTGGGTACACCACCCCTGCATCTAGCCACTTAATGATTTCTTTCTTCACCACCTCTTGCATAGGTGGATTTAGGCGACGCTGATACTCAATAGTGGGTACACAATCTTCCTCTAACTAAATCTTATGCATACATATGCCAGGATAAATACCAATCATATCTACAATAGTCCAACTAATAGCTCTTTTGTGTCTCTTAAGAACAGAGATGAGAGCTTTCACCTGTTGTTTGCCGAGATCAGCAACAATAATAACTGGCAGCGTATTTCCACTACCCAAGAACACATACCTAAGATGACTAGGTAGCTCCTTCAAGTCTAACATTGGTGGCTATTCAATGGATGTCTTCGCCGGTGGTGAAGGCCTATTCTTAATGTCAAGATCCAGTTTCTTGGGGGCATAAGAATACGACCTCATTCCTGTCAGACCATAAATAGTTTCTTCATACTCATCAATATCCTCACGCTCAAAGTTCATCAGCACAGCAGCCAATGTCTCAACAGTAAACTGCTCCTCCAAAGATAATTCCCAACACTTCCTCATAATAAATATCAACTATAGAGAACACATTCATTTCTTTAGGATATTTCATTGATTTGCATACATCGAAATGCACCACTTCATCCTTCATCCGGAATAAAAGCTCATTTGATCGCAGATCAATAAGCATACTTCTGGTTATGAGAAAAGGTCGACCCAAGATTATGGGTACCTTGAAGTCCACCTAACAATCCAAAATAACAAAATCTGCCGTAAAAATGAAGGTAGCCACCTTCACTAATACATCATACAGAACCCTAACAGGCCATTTTACCAATTTATCTACCATTTTAAGCCACATGTTGGTTGGTGTAGGATATCCCAACCCCAACTATTTATAAATGTCTAGCAGCATCAAATTAATGCTAGCCCCAAGATCACATAAGGCCTTGGCAAAATTCAAAGACCCAACCGTGCAAGGAATAGTGAAAGCGCCCAGATCTGCCTTCATCTGTGCAAAGGACATTGTGGCAATCACACTACAATGACGGAAATTATGAGTCGTTTCATAGCTTGTTGTCTTTCTTTGTCAAAAGGTCCTTTATGAATTTGGCGTACCCTAGCATCTACTTTAGTGCCTCTACCAAAGGCACATTTATAGTCAGCTGCTTCAGTATGGTCATGAATCTACTAAACTTAGTATCATTGGCCTTCTTCTTTAATCTCTGAGGAAAAGGGAGTGGTGGTTTTTGAAGAGTTTTCTCCACCACTTCCTTTTCATTGTAAATCCCATTATCAATCTTTTCAGACTGCTGACAGTTAGGTATGGTATCATGAATAACCTCATCCTGATTTTCAACTTCTATAGAATTATCATAATCCTCTTCAACAACATTATCCTCCATACTATCAATCACAGACTTACCCTTAGATGGATTTTCTAACACCTTACCACTTCTAGTAGTAATGGCCAAACATGATCCATCTTTCCTTGGATTTTGCACAGTGTCACTTGGTAAAGTACCAGCTTTTCTTTGACTGAATGCCATCGATAGTTGACTCATTTGTTGTTCCAACCATTTTATTAAAGTGGAATGTGAGTCAACCAATTGATTCATTGAGGACAAATCATTTTTTACCTCATCTATTCCCATGTTGGTTGCCGCCAATCCTTTCAATAGCTTGGCCATCATGTCCTCCATGGACATCTTCCCATATCTAGATGCAACAGCTTTACGATTTCCAAGAGGGACATACAAACTGCTTCTAATATTCTTATTCTTCCAATTCCCTTGGTCTTAGTCTTTGTATCTAGATTTTTCATAATAGTTCCGACCTTGATTTCCTTGGCCACCGCCTTGGAAACCCCCTGATTGTTTAAGTAATTTGCTTTCTCTTCGGAATCGGAGTCAGCTCTTCCCTATGATACAACCGCTTTAACCTTCTCTGTCTTCCCTGATACTAAATGCTTAGTAAGAAGGTCCATCTGTATTTTCATGTGAGTCATATGTTGGTCACGTTCCTCTTCCCTTTGCCTTTGTTCTATAGTCATACCAATAGATACAGTAGAGCTTGTTACCTCAGAATTCCTGGTATGCCAAGCTCTACTCTTCTTTGTCATAGAATCTAGCCTCTCAGATGCCTCAATAAAGGTGAGATCCATGAATGACCCACCCGCAACATTATCTACCACTGGCTTGGTCACCGAATTCAAGGCTCTATATAATATCTCCATCAAATGGACATTTGTCATCTGACGATTTGGGCACCACATATGCTTCTTCTTGAACCTCTCCCAAGTCTCATAGAGAGCCTTAGTTGGAATCTATCTAAAATTTCTTATCTCATCTATCAATTGTGCTCTCTTAGATGGCGAAAAGAATCTTTCTAGGAAAGCATCTTTCAGTTGCCTCCAACTGGTGATAGAGTTGGGAGTTATCCCATTCATCCATAGAGTTGCCTCTCCAAATAAAGACAATGGAAATAGGTACTGATAAATTGCATTCTGACCAACTCCTGGATTGTCAAACCACTTGTATGTTGAGATAAAATTAATCAAATGCATATTTGGATCGTCGCCGGCAAGTCCACCAAATAACCCTTTGAGTTGCAGCAGCTGGATGATAGTGCTAGTAATGTTAAACTTGGCTCCAGATGCTAAAGGAGGAAGAATAATATCCCCTATGGCACCAGCCCCATCCAATTCATCATCAAAATTAAACTACACAGCTCTGCGTTCAGGTCTTATTCTAGCATGGAGATCTCTGTTGACAAGTGCAGTCAAAGCATCTGCATGCTTTGGATTTAATAGCTCATCATCACCCAGATCTTCATCATCAGGATTTGTTTCCCAACCTGGGTTATCAACGTTCTGTTGATTTACTTGCATAGCTGCCAATGCAGCTAACCTAGCTTGCTCCTAATGAGTAGTTATTCTATCAGGGTCTCGTTGCGCATCTATTATGCCAATGAGATATTGATAACGCTCAATCTACAGCTCTCGTGGGAGTGTAAAGCGGTCGTTAGCAAATATAGAACCCAACCTGGGTTGGGTGTCGATCCCACAGGGAATAGCTTGGTCAACAAGTAAGCAAAATTAATAGACTTTTGGTGCAAGTCTCGTAAGAAGGGGGGATTGTAATAAGTAACCAAAGTAATGAAATAAAAGCTGAAAATAATAAAGTAAAAAGAGAAAGATTGTCACGTTGGTTGTAAACAATGAGAATTGAAGCGTTGGGGTTATGTCCACCTTCTGAGGTATACGTCTCTATTGGCTATGAGTGTGTAGAGTCTTGACATACAATTGCTTATAGAGAATTGTAGTCGATGGTAAATCCAAGCGTCTCTCGACCTGAACAAGGACTATTTCACTTTAACTCTCTCGAGCTTAAAGCGTGTCTAACGGTACGAATTCTCCAAGAGGTTAGTCCAGTTACGGAACTAGCTTTTTAATAGGATAGGGTGTCCTACTACCTTGACATTATCTCTTTTCCAGACAAATAACCTTTCTCTCGAACAAGTTAAATGTTAGACTGGCGTTATTCTATGCGTCTCTTTTCTAGACAAATAACCTTTCTCTCGAACAGGTTAAATGTTAGAATGGCGTGTTCTTGTGTTTGCAACCGCAAAGAATGTAGATTTAAGATGAAGAGCGTAATGATATAAGCAATATACTTGTCTTGAACTCACAAACTCACAGCTATAGATAGTAACTCATTCGGCTTCCATAACCCCAACTAAGAGGTTTAGTTACCCATGAATGCGAAGGATATCACGTTTTGCATGGTTGATGGCGTGAGAAGTAGGTGATAGGCGTGTGGTTTTGGTGATTCCCTAGTAAGTAACGATTCTCTTGTTGTGGAATAGATGAATAGAAGAATAGATTAGAAGTGTTTGTGGTGGAAGATGAGAGAGATGGAAGAAAATTAATAGTTTAAGAATGAATTTCTTGAATGAAGGGAGGAGTTGCCTCCACTACGGGAGGACTTGATTAAAATCTCTAGCATGATAGGGTATTTATAATACTCCTATCCTACTCCTACTATGCTAATGAAATAAATAACCAAATCCTACTAAACTAAGGAAATACTTAACCCATTTGTACTAGGTTAATGTAACATTCTCCTAATCCAAATAAACTAATGAAATACATAACCCAATTGTACTAGGTTAATGTATCATTGTCAAAATCCAGCTTTGTGTCTGTAGGTCCCCAAAGTCTTCAGAAATGCTGTTTTAGCCCGGGACAGATTTTCCATGCAGCAGTTTTGGTCCATGTCCCCAGAGTCTTCAGAAATGCTGTTTTAGCCCGGGACAGAGTTTCCATGCAGCAGTTTTGGTCCTTAGGCATGTAAACTCCCTTTCCTTCCTTCGTGAGCTTTCTTTTGCGTCAAGTAAGCCATAAAATGCTGAATTTTGCATCATTTATACCTGAAACTTTACTAATCATGTTCGTTAGCTCATTTATAGGAAAAAGGACTAAAAGTGCATGAAATATATAGTTTGTTCTCAAAACTAGGCTAAAATATGGGCAAAATATATTGATATAGGCGTGTAAATTCGCCTATCATCAACACCCCACACTTAGAGCTTTGTTCGTTCTCGAACAACATATCATGTCCTTCTAAACATCAACTTAGGGTTTTTACAACAACAACACAAAACATTCTTCAAGACAAGCACAACATTTATCAACAAAGAGTAGTTTTCCGATCATTAGTAGAAACCATTTAAACTCTAGCATAGACTCGTGATGGTGATCAACTCGCATGCAAACGTTAAGGTACATAGAATCATATACAACTATCCAAAGCTCATCAACCATGTGTGTCTCACAATATAGTACCCATAATTACTCCCAAATATAGCATATTTTTCAAACATGGGTATCAAAATGTCCTTGCACTCACTCTCACAAAGAATTCATATGTAGCAACTGATGACCATAGGCTTGCCCTTAGTGTAGTACTCCACTAAATGTCGGAATGTTAAGATTAGGATCAAGTAGGTCTTTTGATGGTTGTAATGTAGGCTAAGGAACGGGTAGGACTATTTTGGCCAGGAATAGTGACTAAGCTCCTAAGCTCTTTAATACATCACATTGTATCATTGACACTTTTTCTTTCAACCTTTCTTCTTTCTTTAATTCTACCACCCTTGTTCTCCTCTTTTGTTTTTCAATTTTAAGAATAACTCACTTTTCAGCTTTCTTTTCCTTTTTCTTTTCACAACATACCTCTTATGATAGCACTTTCTTTCTTTTTCATAACACATTCAAGAACCATTTCAATTTATAGCATTATACTCACCCAATTTCCTCTTATATTGTCACATGACTTTTTCACTTTAAAGCACTTAGGAATTTGGATCAAATTACGGTCTTGAAAGAAATGGATTAGGCTTACATACGAGGTTGTCAAAGAAATAGGCCAAAGGCTCAAAAGGGTTTGACTAGGATGATGTCCATGGGTAGGTAAAACTGAAGGTAAACATGTATAGGTTGCCAAAGAAATGCCTAAATCATATCCTAAACTTACATTCCTTATTTTCGCTTTGCATACATACCAGGCAAGTTCTAGCATCAGCCACAAACATAGAATATACTATTAATCTCACACACACAAGGCACATGGTCGACTTGCTTGGAAGTAATATAGACTCTCGACCCAATCAATTGAAGGAATCAAATCACAGAATATCACATAATGAGTCACAACTAGAGCCTAAATGTCTCAATAGTCACAATTGTAACACATACTCTTGTTATAATCTCATGCTGCCTATCAAAATAATTTCATGCGAAGCTAGAAAAAATTTTAACTACTAAAACGAAACAAAAATGAAACAAACGCAAACAAACATAGATGCGAATAGATAAGTATAGCATGCAATACCACCACCCCACACTTAGTCGGGACACTGTCCTCAGTGGAAAATAAATACGAGGAACCTGGTTGGTCGGACTTATCCTCTATGTCTGGGGTCATACCCCTTACATTGGAATCATCGTCAGAGTCGTCATCCTCAGAAGTTTCTCATAAGTATACCACTTAATTCCAAGCGTGAGTCGGGGTATTTGTTGCGAGGAGGGTTCTCCTTGGTCCTTGCAACTTCTCTTTTTGCCCTTTTGGGAGGTGGTAGCATTCTCCTTGCCTTGTCTCGCTTTAGGTGCCATTGTACCTGAGACTAGAAATAGTGTTAGTTGTAGCACAATCTCACTTGATACAATCTATAAGCAAGTACTAGGGGTACCACCCCACACTTAGTTTTGTTGCACAAATCAGCGAGGTGAACGTAGTCGATTTACTCAGATTTCGTCGTCATACGTTTTAGGATTGTATTCCAACAAGAAAATCAGTATTGTATCACTTATTTGCAGCCATTGGACTACTTTCATGGTAGATATAGCAACACTACGACATAGGGGTTACCACATGGAATCGTTATTCTTACAACAAGCACAACCTCCTAAGTCGATAGGCACTATAATCTTATCCCGATGGCCGGGATAGTCTAACATGTAAGCATCCAAACAACACTCTTAAGCAATATTCATAGCCATATCAATTCAGCAAATATCATAACAATGCTATTGAAACCAAATTCAAGTCGGAAATAAGTCAAGAATTCCCTACGTATATGTTTACTCACATGATTATGTAACAACAATTCAAACACATGAACATCACCAACAATCTTATATGATTTAGCAATTTATAATAAGCATAGAAACGTAGTACTTACAATAAATAAATGAAGAATAAGAGAGTACTTACTTGCTTGAAGCTTGTGGAGACGGTGTTGTGAATTAGAAGAGCAAAAGAAGAAAATTTTGAGAAGATTTGGAAGGTTATGTGGCGCCTTTAGGGTGTTTTCTAATGTGGTTGTGTTGTAAAACTATGTCCCCTTTATATAGGAAGAGTATGGGTCGGGTTATGACCCATTTACAATCGGATTTGGGGACAAAACCACCACATATGCTGCGCATATCTCTTGGCATATCAATGACATATGTGGCGCATTGTCCATGGCATAATGGGACATATGCGCCGCATAGTCTATGGCATTTCTAGACATATGCGCCGCATAGTCTATGGCATTTGGTCTCAGTATCTCAAATGCCATAGCATAGGCGGCGCATAGTCAAAAGCATACCTAGGAATAGGCGGCGCATAGTGTATAGCACACTAGATTCCGAGTCCTTAGGCTATAGAATAGGTTGTGCATCGTTTGTGGCCTATTTTTACCAAGGCCTAGCCTTCCTCGAAGCCTATTATGACGTGAGAAAGGCTCATTTCATAGCCTTATGCATCACCATTCCTAACTTACCGACTTTACCATACAATGCGACCAAATCGTCAATAGAAATCAATCTCCTCATTGCATACTTCTTGTACCTATTTTTGCTCAAAACCAAATGAAAACGATTAGTACGATGGGTTACCTCCCACCCAGCGCCTTAGTTTTGGTCGTGGCACGACTCTTATTTTTGGATTTTCATTTATCAAAAGCAAAAACAAGTACTAGAATGAAAGAAAGACAAAATGATAAAACGATAAAATGATAAAACGATGGGTTGCCTCCCATCTAGCGCCTTATTTATTGTCGTGGCTCGACGTAGTTACCTCGAGTACTCAGACTTCATCGAGGTAAATGGTGGATCGTTTTCTGAAAGGATTTAGACGACAATGAGGCTTACCTGTGGTCATGCGATCTTTTTCGAGCTGGCTCATACGTTTCTCCGGAGAGTCACCAATTATATCATCAATAGTCCAACCCATAGCTCTCTTGTACCTCATCAGAGCAGAGATGAGAGCTTCTACGTGTTGTTCACTTAAATCATCGGCTCTCTCCGGAAGTATATTTCTACTTTCCAAGAACACATACCTTAGATAATCGGGAAGCTCTTGCGATTCTAGCATTGGTGGCTCGTCAAAGGGAGTATTCGCTGTTGGTCGATTCTTGAGTTCACAATCCGGTTTCTTAGGAGTATAAGACTTTATTTCTGTTAGAGCACTCATAAGTTCTTCATAACCTTCATTATCTTCATGCTCAACTTTCAGTGGCACAGCAGACAATGGCTCAACAGTAGGTTATTTCTCTATAGATAATGCTTTCATATCCTCATAATGAACATCAGCTACAGATGACTCATTCATATCGCTGGGCTGCTTCATTGTTTTGCATATATCAAACCGTACCACTTCGTCAACCACTTGCTTGCCTTTTGCTGAAGTTTCCAGCACCTTACCACTTCTGGTAGTTATGGCCATGCATGACCCATCATTCCTTGGGTTTTGCACGGTATCGCTAGGTAAAGTGCCAGCCTTTCTTTGATTAAATGCTGCTGAAAGTTGGCTCAATTGCTGCTCTATTTGCTTGATAGAAGTGGAATGAGAATCAACTAGTTTCTTCATGGAGGACAAATCATCAATCACCTCCTTAACTCCTGCGCTCGTTGCTTCCACTCCTTTCAATAACTTAGCCATCATGTCTTCCATACTCCCAGAATTAGATGTGGTGGTATCACGTCTACCAGGGAGAACGTACAAACCACTCTTTTCATTCTTGTTCTTCCAACTACCTTGGTCTTTGTTTCCAGATTTATCATAATAGTTCCGACCTTGGTTTCCTTGGGCATTCCCATGGAAACCCCCCTGATTGTTCAAGTAGTTGGCCTCCTCTTCAGAATCAGATTCATTTCTTCCTTTTAGCGCCATAGCTTTCACTTTTTTTGTCTTCCCTGATAATAAGTGCTTTGTCAGAAGATCCAATTGTGTTTTCATGTGTGCCATGTCTTGGTCACGATCTTCTTGTCTTTGCCTCTGCTCTGCAGTCATGCCAAAAGATAAAGTGGGGCTTGCTACCTCAGAATCCCTGGTATGCCAAGCTCTACTTTGCTTTGTCATCCGATCTAGCATATGGCTTGCCTGCCCAAAGGTGAGGTCCATAAAAGATCCTCCAGCCGCATTATCAACCACTGGCTTAGTCACCGAATTCAAAGCTCTGTATAATATCTCCATCAAGTGGACATTGGTCATATGATGGTTTGGGCATCGCATTAGCTTCGTCTTGAACCTCTCCCATGTTTCGTGGAGAGCTTCAGTTGGAAGCTGTCGAAAGTTGATGATCTCATCTCTCAACTGTGCTCTTTTGGATGGTGGAAAGAATCTTTCTAGGAAAGCGTCTTTCAATTGCCTCCAATTAGTAATAGAATCAGGAGTCAGCCCATTCAACCACATAGTTGCCTCCCCAGACAGAGACAATGGAAATAGACGTAATCGAATTGCATTCTGTCCAACTCCAGGATTGTCGAATGACTTGCATGTAGAAATAAAGTTGATGAGATGCATATTCGGATCATCGCCTGCTAGTCCACCAAATAATCCCTTGAGTTGCAAAAGCTGAATCATGGCGCTAGTGATATTGAACTTTGCTCCCGGTGCTAAGGGAGGAAGAATAATAGCTCCTGTGGAACCAGCTTCGTCAAGATCATCTTCATCATCATCGAACAGCATTGGTACAGTTCGACGTTCAGGCCTATATCTTGCTTGACGATCTCTTCTGTTTGCTGGTGTCACCATCTCAGCAGCATGCTGTGGGTTTAATAGCTCTTCATCGCCCAGATCCTCATCATCAGGATTTGTTGCTCGCCTACGGTTATCAATATTTTGTTGATGCACTTGAGCAGCCATCCTTTCAATTTCACGTTGTGCCTCATTGATGCACTAAATAAACCTAAAACAAAAAAACAAAAACAACAACTAAAAGTAAAAGTACGAGAATCTTTGACCAAAGGGTTTAGTAATTATCACGAACTTGATTGACACTCGTATTCCCCGGCAACGGCGCCAATTTTTGATAACGCTCAATCTACAGCTCTCGTGGGAGTGTAAAGCGGTCGTTAGCAAATATAGAACCCAACCTGGGTTGGGTGTCGATCCCACAGGGAATAGCTTGGTCAACAAGTAAGCAAAATTAATAGACTTTTGGTGCAAGTCTCGTAAGAAGGGGGGATTGTAATAAGTAACCAAAGTAATGAAATAAAAGCTGAAAATAATAAAGTAAACAGAGAAAGATTGTCACGTTGGTTGTAAACAATGAGAATTGAAGCGTTGGGGTTATGTCCACCTTCTGAGGTATACGTCTCTATTGGCTATGAGTGTGTAGAGTCTTGACATGCAATTACTTATAGAGAATTGTAGTCGATGGTAAATCCAAGCGTCTCTCGACCTGAACAAGGACTATTTCACTTTAACTCTCTCGAGCTTAAAGCGTGTCTAACGGTACGAATTCTCCAAGAGGTTAGTCCAGTTACGGCACTAGCTTTTTAATAGGAAAGGGTGTCCTACTACCTTGACATTATCTCTTTTCCAGACAAATAACCTTTCTCTCGAACAAGTTAAATGTTAGACTGGCGTTATTCTATGCATCTCTTTTCTAGACAAATAACCTTTCTCTCGAACAGGTTAAATGTTAGAATGGCGTGTTCTTGTGTTTGCAACCGCAAAGAATGTAGATTTAAGATGAAGAGCGTAATGATATAAGCAATATACTTGTCTTGAACTCACAAACTCATAGCTATAGATAGTAACTCATTCGGCTTCCATAACCCCAACTAAGAGGTTTAGTTACCCATGAATGCGAAGGATATCACGTTTTGCATGGTTGATGGCGTGAGAAGTAGGTGATAGGCGTGTGGTTTTGGTGATTCCCTAGTAAGTAACGATTCTCGTGTTGTGGAATAGATGAATAGAAGAATAGATTAGAAGTGTTTGTGGTGGAAGATGAGAGAGATGGAAGAAAATTAATAGTTTAAGAATGAATTTCTTGAATGAAGGGAGGAGTTGCCTCCACTACGGGAGGACTTGATTAAAATCTCTAGCATGATAGGGTATTTATAATACTCCTATCCTACTCCTACTATGCTAATGAAATAAATAACCAAATCCTACTAAACTAAGGAAATACTTAACCCATTTGTACTAGGTTAATGTAACATTCTCCTAATCCAAATAAACTAATGAAATACATAACCCAATTGTACTAGGTTAATGTATCATTGTCAAAATCCAGCTTTGTGTCTGTAGGTCCCCAAAGTCTTCAGAAATGCTGTTTTAGCCCGGGACAGATTTTCCATGCAGCGGTTTTGGTCCAGGTCCCCAGAGTCTTCAGAAATGCTGTTTTAGCCCGGGACAGAGTTTCCATGCAGCAGTTTTGGTCCTTAGGCGTGTAAACTCCCTTTCCTTCCTTCGTGAGCTTTCTTTTGCGTCAAGTAAGCCATAAAATGCTGAATTTTGCATCATTTATACCTGAAACTTTACTAATCATGTTCGTTAGCTCATTTATAGGAAAAAGGACTAAAAGTGCATGAAATATATAGTTTGTTCTCAAAACTAGGCTAAAATATGGGCAAAATATATTGATATAGGCGTGTAAATTCGCCTATCACCAGATATGGTTTATGATTTATAGGTAATAATGGTTGACCCAATCTCTAGATATTTTGCATGCACAAGAGTCATCCTGTTCAAAACAAAAATAACAAACAAAAAGTAAAGTTTGAGAATCTTTGACCAAAGGGTCTATTAACTATCACAAACTTAGTTGACAACCGTATTTCCCAGCAATGGATCCAAAATTTGATATGCCCAAATTACAATTCTCTTATGAGAATGTAAGCGTTCGCTGTCAAATATAAAATCCAACTCGGTTGGGTGTCGAATCCTGTAGGGAATACTGTGCTCACTAAGTGTCATAATTGTTATTAGACTATTAATCAGAGTTTCTTAACCAAAATGGGGTTTGGTTTCTCTTTAATTTGTAAAATGATAAATTGTAACAAGATTCGTTCAACTAATGATTTTCTCCATATTTTGTAACTTTATGAGATTAATCAAACCAGGGTTATAATCACCAAAATACCAGCATCATTTGGGTTGTGAATTATTTATGAGTTACACTTAACAAATTCAATTGCAAGAAAGGTTCAATCCTATTCTATATCCATTAGTTTCTCAACCTAAATAGATAGATTATCCTATAATTCTCTCAAACTCATAGGGTGCCTTATTCTTTCAACCTAGCTCTCATGTATGCCAATCCTATTAGGGCATTAGCTATTACTCTAAAGGTTAAGGCCCTTAGAATTCATGTAAACACCTTCTTTTCCCCACAAACACTTTCCTCTTAGACAAGTGGCGTTCTAGGGATTACTCTTCAAGTTTACAACCAAGAAAAGTCATAAAATTGAAGAAAGATTTATGCAATGTTATTCAATTATGGAACTCAAATTGATTCCCAACCAATACGTGCATTTCACATTAAGGATCCCATAACCCTAGTTATGAGATTTATACACAACACTCCATAGAAGATAAATATTCATTCTTATATTATTCATAAATAAATGGAATGTCTACTTACAAAGAATCCAAAGAATCAGTTCTTGAATCTTCAATGATCAATTATTTGATTCAAAAATTCCCCAAAGTACTTGGATACCAAGAAGTTCAATAGATGAGAAGAAAACTTGTAAAAGGTCCAAGATGCGTTATTAACCCTAAAAGTTGGTATTTATATGTCCTAGCTAAAAAAGAATTTAAAATTTAAAAATGGAAAAACCGCATCCTATTTGACGGTCCATATGACGAACTGTCCAAGATCTGACGGTCCACCATCTATCCCGTTACTCGACTTATCCGAATGGCTGTTTCTGGATATCATCTGAAGGTACACCTGGAGGTCCAATATTGGACAAACGGTCCACCATCTTTACCATCGCAAATTCCTTTTGGAATGCAGCTTATGGATAAGAACTGACGATACACCTGGCAGTCCATTGATGGAATGACAGTCCGCTATCTTTACCGTCGTGGAGTCTTTTTGGAAGGCAACTTCTATATAAGAGCTAACGGTCAATATGGTGTTCCGTACCATGTCTGACGGTACCATATATTATCCGTTACTCTACTCCTATGGAGACCTTTTTCTGGTTCAACTTGACGGTATACATGGCGGTCCATCGTAAACTTGACGGTCCGTTATTTTGACCATTAATTCCCTTTTTCTGCTACTTTTTCCAATTTTATTCTATGGTTATCTCCTTTCACTGAAATACTAGAATCCTTCATTAAATATCACTTTGGTTACTTGAAAACATACAATTTTCCTAAGAAAATGATGCCAAATGTTCCATAAAACACCAGAACATCACTGAGCTGCCATACGAACTTCTGTTTCCCTCCTCTAGTTATCAGCTACTTCTACTAATAATTTCTCCATTCTTTGATCAACAATGTATTGAATAATCTCTGAAAGGAAAGGGAGGCATATCATTTGGGTTATTATAAACCCCTTCAAGCTCACCTTATCATACGTGTTCAGTTATCCAACTAGTCGACTCTTGGATTTTCTCTGGTTCAGGATTAATTCGGAGTAAGGGATTTCCTTTAATCCTTTTGTTTGGCATACACCAGTGTACACCCAACTAAAAATAGAAAACAAAAACCCAAAACCTTCAACAACTTTAATCAATAATTTCATCGTAATCCTTGGCAGTGACGCCAAAATTTTGATATCGCCCAAAGCTACACCTCCAATCAAAGTTAAAGTGGTTAATGCAAAATATAGTAAACCAACTCATGTTCAGGTCGAACCCACAAGAAATATGTGAACTATCTCTCAAGTTTCCTTAAATCAAATGGTAGTACAAAAAAGTAAATAGGGGGTTTGTTTTGTAATCTGTGAAAATTGACAAAACTCAAATGTTTTTGGTTTTAAATAGTCAGAAATGAACACTAGACTTGTGTAGCCCTGGCTTCTAACTCTGTAGTTTTATCGTACTAAATCCAACTATCAAACTATTATGCATGTAAACTTTGGTAAGTTATTTATCACCAATAACCTCTCTACTCACTTTGGTGAATCTCACTCATCTCCTCTCAGTCTCAAAGTGTCATATTACTAACCCTTACCTTGCACCTCAGTTTAAGCTATCTCCTCTCGATCTCAAGTTGATTAGATGACAAGGATTATCTTAAGTAGATAAAGATGATTATCTTATATCATCAATTAACTTCAAATAACTCTTATGATATCCTTTCCTTATATCTACCTCCCTCTCAGGTTTGTAGTGAATTTAGGTAGGATCCTAATATTTCTAACTGTTAAGAAATTAATAAGCGCAAAGAAAACCATAATATATGCAGCAACAATAGTCTAGAAGGATTGAACACTTCCCCTATTTCATTAATCTTTCAAGGTTCCCTCAACCCTAGCTAAGGGAATTAATCGCTCATAGTTGTGAAACAATCATTGGAATTCATACTTGAAGGTATTAAATCAATTTCACAACAATTAATGAACAAAATTCAAAGTTCTGAATTTTATAATCAACCAAAATAAAAACAAAGCAATTCCAAAATCCAAATAGAATCTCAGAATCAAATAAATGTTTGTAAATATTAAGAGTGCGTAAGCTATCTAAAAACTCCAAAGGGTTTTATAGAATACAAGGAAACCCTAGAAAATCAATCCTAAATAAAAGAGGAAACTCAAAGTTGTTGTCCACCTATGGGATCACCTACTGGGCGTAGGTGATACCTACGGGGTGTAGGTGGTACCATGTATGTGCCAGTGTCAAAAATACTATAACAATTTATCAAGAATTCATAGATTCTAACACCTATGGGGTGTATGTACTACCTATGACCCAATGTAGGTGATAGGCAAAAATCTTCAGCTTTTGAATCTGTGGACTTCAACTTTCTTGCACGTATTCTGACACCTACTCCATGTAAGTAATACCTATGGGGCATAGGTACCCACGTAGGTGTCCAAAATCTTCAATTTTCACATATTTTCTCCTTTTAAGCTCAAAAACCTAGTTTCCTGTAAAACACAACACAAAACACATCATATCTAACAAAAAGACCTAAGTAACTTGCATATTTCATTGTTTAAAAAATCAAAAGTTTTATGAAACCATAGCACTTCGCTATGTATAACGGATCATTTGAATCAATTTTAGGTGTCATTTTGAACTTTAAAAAATCATCTAAGTTTCACAGTGATCTAAATCGCACTACAATAATTCAATCAAACAACATAATTGCCAATAGAAAACATACCTTTACTATAACAACTCATAATTTTGCTTCAAACAAAAATCTAACTGTCTATGCTGCAACAACTAATTAGAGATCTAAAATCGTCTCAACTAAAAATATGAAGTGTTTCTCAACCACGATAACCTGATGCTATGCTACCATGTGAAAATTAAAAGAGTAACACACAGTTGCGTTATCTATTACCAAAAGCTAAACAGAACATTAAGAAAAAGAAAACCAGAGAATTCATTGATATAGAAAATAGAGAAGAAAACAGTTATAACTAATTGATTCTAATCTACCCAAGGGCTATTTATAGACCTATATAGCTATCCTAGAATTATCCAGAAGGTTCCCAGTTCTCAGTCTCTTAGCAGGAAAGTGCTACAACTAACTAACTAATCGGTTATACATATAAGGCAATGTAACAAATAAAATAGTAAAAAGGTTAACTACTCTACCTCTCAAGTGTCAACATTCTAATAAGCCAAATACTTGATATGGTGGAAATATGGCATGTAAGACTTCATACAAATTGAAGATTATGAGTTTTAGGATAGAATGACTGTTAGACCTACCACTCCCATGAAGACTGTGGAAGGAGAACAAGTAAGGACGACGAGTTGAATTCAATATTCATGACCTTATTGCCTTGAATAAGAATGCCAAATCCAAAAATATATATATGTCTGGCCTTCTTCCTAATGAGTAGAATAAGTTTTTAGATTGTACCAATGTTTAAAAAATTGGGATACTCTGGTCAATGCACATGAAGGCACTGGTCAGGTGAAAAAATTTAGAGTGGTTGAAGTTCACTGCATATGAGACATGTAAAATGAGGGTTAGTGAAACTCTACAAGACACGATTACTAGACTCACCACCTTAAGGAATGAACTGTCATCCCTAAGAAAGACATTGACTACTGAAGAACAATTAGACAAGGTTCTAAGAATTCTCCCATAGGCTAACTGGGATGTTAAGGTTACAGCTATCAGGGAAGCAAAAGATATGACTTCCATGACTCGTGATCAATTGGTAGGGAATCTAAAGACCTATGAGATAAACATGACCAACCCCAAAAAGGTGGAAACCAAGAGAGTCACTAGCCTAAAAAGTTTTTGAAAGTGATGACTTAGATCTAGATAAAGAACAAGTGGCTTCATTACTAAGAAATTCAAAAAAATCTTTAAGAAAAGATAAAAGTAATGACATGAATGGAACAAGTAAAAGGCGCGATCCTATGATCAATTACAAAATGGTTGCTTTAAGTATGGAAAAAAAGATCATATGATAAAAGATATCAAAGACTGTCCTTTATGGGAAATATAATGGAGGAGGGAAGAGTGGAGAAAGAACAAAAACCCAAGGACAAAGGTGACCTCAAGAAATCCCATGGCATGGTAGTTGCTTAGGGTTTTGAAGAATCTTATAACAATATCGATAATATTATATTCAGGGCTTTGGGTGATTATGATAAGGAGGAGGATGAAAAGGAAGAAGTAAGCCAATCTAAGGAAAGAATTCTTAAACTAACAAATAAGCTTCATATTTTCTCTATGAAAAAATTAAATACCTTATTGGCTCATATATTGATGAATTGTATGACTTAGCAGCTAAAAGAGATCAGCTAATAAAAACACTTACCCATCTCAAGTATAAACTCATAGATACTGAAAGATCCAAGAGCATTGTTGAGTAGGAAAATTATAATATGAAGGAACAAGTGAACCAACATGGTACAACCATCCTAGCTCTTAATTCAAAAGTTCTTAAACTCTTCATCACTAACAAAGCAAAAAATACTGCTAGTGATGATGTTCTAAAGATTTAGTCTGCTCTTAAACAAAAGTATGAAGATTTATCAATAAGTAAACAAATAACAACTTTTAATAAAGAGAACTCTAGATTAAATTGGATCTTGTAAAGGCTAATATATGGAAAAAAATCCTCTAGAATTATAAATCATCTGAGCAGCAGAACTCAAAGTGTAATGAATGGACTAGGTTTTCACAAGGAAATTATTATTAGAGAGGATCTATGTTATACTTGTGGAGAATTAGGACATCCTACCACACAGTTCCCAAAGAGAATTGAGGTGATAAAGAAAACAAAGAATTCATTAAAATAAAAGGCTCTTTAACTGTCAAAAAACCAAGTATGCTAGTTTGTTGCTATCATAGACTAGAGGAAAATTTATTTGCCCTTTTGCTTATAAAAAAGGACCCAAGATCATCTGGGTGCCGAAAACTAATCTTTAAACCACTTTGAAGGTAATAGTAAGAGGGGTCAAGAAATATTGATACATAGATAGTGCTTAATCAAGCCATATGACTGGAGACAAACAAAAAATTCACTCACTCGCCTTACTAAAAAGAGGAAATATATATCATTTAGAGATGGAAAGAAGGGGATCATTACTGGTGTAATAAAGAATTATAGGAGAAGTGGTAAGCCTTTTGGAGGAATCTATTATTTGTAAGGACTGGAGCAAGATCTTCTGAGCATCTCTCAATTATGTGAAAAAAGGGAACAAGGTGATCTTTACCTCGGAAGAGTGCAAAGTCAAGAATCTAGATTTAAAAATAAGATGTACTCACTGCAAGAAGACACAAAAATATGTATAAAGTTGACATCTTGAGTGAATCAAGCTCCAATATCTCATGTCTTAGTACAACGAACCATGACTCTCTGTTGTGTCACAAAAGATTTGGTCATGCTAGCATGCAACATATAAACAAACGTACTTCAAAGACTTAGCCATAGGACTTCGTAAAGCAAAGTTGAAAGATGACCAAAAATGTATAACAACAACAACAACAACAAACCCAGTGTATTCACACCTAGTGGGGTCTGGAGGGGGGGGTAAGATGTACGCAGTCCATACCTCTACCTCTGAAGAAGTAGAAAGGTTGTTTCCGATAGACCCCCGGCTCAAGACACGAGACACCACACAAATATAAAGTAACGCATGAAACAGGATTTCATAACATAAATACGGCACCCATAAGTAGAAGGAAACATCGGAAAGCACCCAGATTCATAATAAAACATGGAACACCGAAAGCATAACAAGAAGAAGAATAGGAATAGGAATAAAAATAAGAATAGGAAGAATAACAGGAATAAAACCCCCACCAAATACTTCCCTACCCTAGCGCCCCAAACTGGCCCTAGTTTTCTGCCCTAATTCGTGCCCTCCAGACCTTCCTATCTAGGGTCATGTCCTCGGTGAGCTATAGCTGCTCCATATCCCTCCTTACCTGATCGAGGTCACGTTCCTTCCTCTCCCTAGCCTTAGCGAGTCTAAACAACTTTTTCTCCCCTCCTTTCCCCTGTAACCCCGCATATAGGCTCTCAAATGCGGTCGTCTTAGCTGTCGTGACTGCTGACTTAGCCTCCTTCTGAGCTAGCTTGTACTCTTTCCTGTTTACCCGCTTCTCTTCTTCGTCCCTACTATCAACCAACTTAGCATACGCCTCTTTCTTGGACCGTACTTTCTTCTCCACCTCTTCATTCCACCACCAATCCCCCTGATGGTACCCGGCCCGGCCCCTAGAAACACCCAACACCTCACTTGCCTTCTCCCTGATGCACCTAGCCGCCCTATCCCACATACTATCCACGTCCCCCCTACACTCCCACACCCCCATTCCTGCCAACTTCTCCCCTATCTCCCACGCATTCACTGGCATCAAACCGCCCCACTTAATTCTAGGTCTACACTCCGTACTCCTCCTCTTACTATTCTTCTTTATACCCAATTCCATGACCAAGAGCCTATGCTGGGTCGAAAGATTCTCACTCGGGATGACCTTACAGTCCCTACACAATACCCTATCCCCTTTCCTGATCAACATAAAGTCAATCTGGATCCTGGCCATCGCGCTTCGAAAGGTGATGAGGTGATCGTCCTTCTTCGGGAAGCCCGAGTTCACCACCACCAGCCCAAAGGACCTTGCGAACTCTAAAAGGGTAGCCCCCTCTTTATTTCTCACCCCAAAACCAAAACCACCATGCACATCACCAAAGCCTCCCGGTAACGCGCCGATGTGCCCGTTGAAATCTCCTACTACAACAATCTTTTCCGAGCTAGGCACGCCTCTCAGCACCTTCTCCAAAGCCTCCCAAAACCGTAACTTCTCCTCCCCCTCCGAGCCCACTTGCGGCGCATAGGCGCTACACACATTCAGGGTAAACCCCCAAATGAACAACTTAATAGTCATCAATCTATCGTTGATCCTCTTCACCTCTACTACCTGGCCTCTAAGCTATTCATCTACTAAGATGCCAGCTCCATTCCTCCGCCTCTCGCTCCCAGAGTACCACAGCTTGTAACCATCCACATCCCTAGCCTTAGACCCTACCCACTTGGTCTCTTGAATACACGCGACATTGATCCTCCTCTTCCTAAGAATCTTCACAAGCTCTATAGACTTACCCTGAAGGGTTCCTATATTCCAAGAACCAACCCTCATCCTACCAACACTATCCCCACGCCCTCCCTTACCGCCCCCACAGCCATACCTTGGCCTCCCTCCCACTCCCATCCTTACCGCATCCCCTGCCCCCATAACGGCCCCACACCCCAAACCCCTCGGACATGACCCTACCCAACCATTACCGCCCACAGCCACTACACAGGAAAATATAAGAAAATATACTCAAAGGCAAAAAACGACCACAACAACAGCAACAATAGACAACAGTCACAGCAACAACAAACAACAGACAATAGCAACAATAGACAATAGATAATATCAACAAATCACAAGCAGATACCCAATCAAAAGCAGTGCAAGAAAACAACCACAGCGACAGCAACAACAGACACGGACAATATCAGTAAATCAAATGCAAGTCGGATAAAACTAGCATGAAATGGGAATGAAATGAAATAGCGAGGAATGAAATAGCAAAGGTTAGAGATCACCGGGTCACGCTTGTAGACCAAGCTGGAAAACCCAAACCCAGCATTGACCGGGTTCCGATGCTGAGATGGAGCTGCGACTGCTGGAGGCTAGCTAAACTGGTCGGCATCGTCTGGTTGAGCTACGGTGGCGGCAGCGGCGGCTGGCTGGGGCCAAGCTGCGGCTGCTGGGAAGGGGTCGATCGATCGGCGGCTGCTGGAGGGAGGGGGTCGATCGGCAGCTGTTGGGGGCAGCGGCTGCTGGAGACCGAGGGAGGGTTGGGGGGGTGGATCTCGCCAGATCCGGTGAGGGGGGAGGGAGGGAGGGGTCGACGCCTAGGGCCGGGGATTGGGGCCAGAGATTGGGGCAGTCTGACGCCAAAGGTCGCGCCAGTGGCCGGCGACCGGAGCCGGAGATCGGGTCGGGTCAACGCCGACGGTCGGCCGGAGGTCGGCTCCGAAGGTCAGCGACGGCGATAGGGCTGGGGACCAGGGAGAGAGAAGGTAGGGAGAGGAAGAGAGAGAGAGAGCCGTTAAGGAGAGGGAGAGGGGGGGAGAGAGAGTCTCAGTGCCTAACAAGAAGGTCACTTCAACCATGACCAAAAATGTTTACAGTGCTTATTTAAGGGGAAAGTGACAAAGAACATTATTTATGATAAAGAATCTAGTAAGTACAACCAAGTATCTTGAGATGTTCCACATGGATCTTAGTGTACCCAAAAAAAAGTTAAAAGTAGAGGAGGAAAGAGGTATGTGCATGTACTAGTTTATGATTATTTAAGACTCACCTAGACTTTCTTCTAGCCCTAAAAATAAGATGTATTTGATATGTTCTACATATTTGTCAAGCAGATAGAAAAGAAACTTAGAAACTCCTTAGTCTCAATAAGATTGGACCGTGAAACTGAGTTTGAGAATGCAAAATTTCTGAAATATTATGCAGATAATGGAGTATATAACAATTTCTCTACTCCTAGAAACCCACAGCAAAATTGAGTATTTTAAAAGAAGAACGGAACTTTATAAGACATATCTAAAACCATTATGATTGTTAGAAGTTTTGCTCAAAATTTATGGGTTGAGGATTTGAATACCACTTGCTACATCATCAATAGATACATGAATTGATTTTTGTTGGAGAAGACTCGATATGAATTACTGAAAAAAGAGAAGTTCTAACCTATACCATCTTAGAGCTTTTGGTTGCAAGTGTTTCATTCACAATAATGGATAGAACTATCTAGGAAAATTTGATGCTAAAAGTGATGAAGGAATTTTTCTTGGATACTCTCTGCATAGTAAACCATACAGGGTGCTGAACAAATGAACAAATTATGCTGAAGAATGTGTTCATGTAGTGTTTGATGAACTTAACACTATGCTTGAGTCAACATCACTCAGGCTGATGATGAAACATGAGATAATAAAGATGAACAGGTCAATATACATAGTCCATCAAATGAGCAGATGAAGGGAAAATTAATTGGGGGAACAACTGAACATGAAAGTGAAACAACTTAGAATCCAGCTCCATCTTCTGAACAAGATACAAAAAGTTCAAAAGAACTAATAGTTAAGAATTACAAATACATAAGTACTCATCCAATTGACAATGTTCCCACTAATCTTACTTCTAGTATCACTACATGATAAGGTATAAGAAACCTACGTACATTCAGTGCCTTCGTATCATTTATTGAACCAAACAAGGTGATGGAAGCTCTCCTTTAAAAATATTGGACACTAGCTATGCAGAAATAGCTAAATTAGTTTCAGAAAAGGAAAGTGTGGCACCTGGTTCAACATTTCATAGATAGAACTACTATTAGAACAAGGTGGATATATAAGAATAAGCAAGATAAAAATGGTATAGTAATAAGGAAAAGATAGGGCTAGTGGTCCAAGGGTACTTTCAAGAAAAATGAATTGACTATGATGAAATTTTTATCCCATGGCAAGGCTGGAACCAATTAAGATAGTTATTGCATTGCTTAATTTAGGAAATTAACATTGTAGCAGATAGATGTGAAGAGTGCATTCTTAAATGAGAATTTGAAGGAAGAAGTCTATGTGAAATAGCCTCATAGATTTGAGAGAACTAAATTTCCAAATCATGTCTACAAGTGAGTCAAAGCATTTTATAGGATAAAACAATATCCAAGAGCTTGGTAAGAAAGGCTTTCAAAGTTCCTATTGGAACATGGGCATAAAAGAGGTAAGATTGGTGATACTTTATTTTTGAAGACTAATGAGAAGGATCTTCCGATTGTCTAGGTATATGTAGATGATATCATCTTTGGTTCCAATCAAAAGATGACTAGAATTTGCCAACTCGTGAATGAAGAATTTGTCAAGAGTATGATGGGAGAAACACGAGTAGCAGTATATTTCCTCAATCTTATAATGATATCAATGTATTTAGTATGCTAGGATGAATTTTTGGTTAATTAGATTTTGAAAACGTATTATATACCTTATAATACAGCATATTCCATATATAATCTAATGAATTATCGGTTAATTATCTTACATAATTAAAACTTCAATAGTGTATTATTACCACGGTCGTATGATATCAACGTACGATTCAAAATACCTGGATAGATTCATTTAGCTAGCTTTTGACTATTACGTACATGGATATATATATATATATATATATATATATATATATATATATATATATATATATATATATATATATATATATATATATATATATATATATATATATATATATATATATATATATATATATATATATATATTATCTCATAATACAACACAATGCATATACTCCTATGGGTTATCGATTAATATTAGTTTACATTATTATAACTCCAACAATTATTAATTACCTCAATCATAAGATATAAACATATTCAATGAACTTGGATAGATTCAGTTAGCTTTTGACTACTACGCATATCAATATATATATATATATATATATTACCCTGTAATACACCATATTTCACATATACTCTAATGAATTATCAATTAATTTTTTAATTTACATTATTATAACTTCAATGATGTATTATTACCTCAAATGTGTGATGATATCAACTTATTTGATATATACTTGGATAGATTCAGATAGCTTTTGACTGCAACGTACATCAATATATATATATATACGTACACACACATTCCATCGACTATCAACTTCTAATTAGTGCTATATACATACATACACGAGTGTATTACCCTATGATACAACATATTTCATACAAACTTCGATGAATTATTAGTTAACTTATCTTACATTATCATAACTTCAACTATAAATTATTACCTCGATCACAGAATATCAACATATTATTCAATATACTTAGATAGATTCAGTTAGATTTTTGCTACTACATACATTACTACAACATATTATTCAATTTTGCATGCATACTGTATACATCACATGCACAAGTATATTACCCCTCATACAGTGTATTCCTTATACTCTGATGAATTATCAATTATTTACCTTTATTATAACTCCACCAGTATAAATTACCGCTATTGTATGATATCAACGTATTTAATATACTTATATACATTCAATTAGCTTTTGACTACTACATAAATAACTACACGAGATATACTTGTATATATATACTCAAAGGACAATATATCTAGTTTATTTAAACATATGTAAAAAAAAAGATTATGTTTGTGTTATTTATTTATTTTGTTTAATCTATTTAATACTTCATAAAAAAAATTTACATAAACAACCACAAGTGGTAGGTTTTTGATAATTTTTTTTTATGAAGTCAACCACAAGTGGTCAGTTTTATTTAATAATAATTATTTTTTGTTTATATTAATTTTTTCATAAACAAAAGGTAACCAACAAGTGGTCGTGTAACGTCCCAAATCTGGTACTCGAAATGCTACACGATGCTCACGGCCCGGAAGGACCACATGCTAACTCATGACTGATATTTGTACCTGAACACTGCAAAATATACTATATAATATGGAAATAAGGGCTTAAAGGTGATAAGGTTCAAAACTGCAAGACTAATAAAATATAACATTAGAGTGGGGTAATAGAATACCCAAAACCAAAATATTGTCTGAACATACTGTAGTCTGAAAAACCTCTAAAACATAACTGTCTGGATAAGGAGTTGATTAAACATGTCCCCAACTAACTCTAAATTATAAATTAATTAATGAGATAATAAATAAATGATCTTGTCCTCAAAAGATGAGGAGTCACTGCTAACTCTGACAGCTGAGACTGGAATGCTACAGATGCTCTAGAGCTCGTGGTTTTGAACCATGGTATAAGACACCATAGTGCAAATGTATCAGTACTTTGAATGTACTAGTATGCATAGAAGGTAGTATAAATGTGTGGGGTTCATATGCATGAACAATACTGGCGAACTGACTAATATGAATGTGAGAATACATGCATGAATACATCATAACTATATCTGAGGTCATGATAACATGAATTTACTGATAACTAACATGACTGATAACTGAATTCTGATGACTGATATAACTGATGACATAAGTGACTGTATCGACAGTCCTGAATCTGATGGAACTAGCTGAGTTCCATACTATTCTGAGTTGACTATATCTGATAAGCCTAAATTTTGTATAACTATCTAAGTTCTATTACTAAGACTGAATGACTGTATATGACAGTCGTAATTCTGTAACTGAAACTGTGGGGAGTAGTTATCTAACCTACATACCCCAAATACACCATTATGGCTGAGTTGGGATCCAATCTGTAACCCTAATTTAAAGGGTGTCAATACCACGCCACTAGTAAGGACAAGCTGTGAGTGACCCTTATCGGATAGTGTCCCCAAAAGAGAAAGGTGGGGCCATCATATGATAGTGCTTATCCACCATCAACCCTCATCTGACAATGTCTATGTCTCAACCTGTGCTGGCTACATAGTTTTAGAATGCAAGGATGACTTTTAAGAATCACACCCTTATCTAACAGTGTGTTTTTTCATCCTTGGGTTCACTCGGTGCTAATTTCTACTACTATCTGAATAGACACTGATCATGGATTACTGAACTGAACTAGAATAAATTAACTGAGTTCCGTTAACTAGCAGAATAGTACTGAGATTACTGTATTACTGAGCTTTCCTGAGTCGCATAACTGACTGAGTTCTATGGATCAACAATTTACTGAGGATATTGTGAAAACATGACACAGACTCTAGGCACATAGCTATATTTTTTAGGTATAAGTACCCTCAGGACTCGATAGAAAGAAACTGACAAAGCATGACTTTCTTGGGTACATGACAAACATCAACAATACATAATCCATTGTCTAAGACATTTCATTAAACACTTAACATACATAACTTGTACATGAATGGAAATTTCATATTATCATACTAGTATGACACTTTTCCTTTACATAGGCATTTAATCAAAAATGGGGGGAGCATGCTATGGTTATACAATCATCAACACATCTAATAATAAAGGATACATCAATCAACTTATAAATTGAAGGGTTTATTATGAATACCACCTAATTCCTCACATACTAGAATCAATTCTTGTAATTAATAGTCTATAACATGGAATGAAACCAAACAACAACATGAACATCACTTTTCAATTCAATCAAATCATGAACATTCATAAATATACAAATCTTTGATTTTGAAAAGAGGTTGTTGAGCTTCATGGGTGAAAGAGGCCCATGAATCAATACATGACATACCTTAGTTCTTGATTTAGCGAAGAATGACGGAGATAATTTCTTGAAATTGAATCCCCAATTGAAACCCTAACTTGTACTTGAGAGAAAATTGAGAGAGATTAGTATATTTTGGGTTCCAAATAGCTGAATCTCATGTTAAAGGGATTAAATAGGGGTGGTAAATTGACCCTTTTAACCCTGGACACTTCTTTTAAATTTTTAAAAATTTCCCAACCTGAACCCCTAGCGTGATACGGCGCTATCCCGCTGTGTCACTGGAATTTGACAATAGGGAAATAGAGAAATGGCGCGATATGGAGCCATCGCGTTGCCACTTTATTTACAACCTGGAAGATTGGCGCGATGCAGAGAAATTATGCTAAGACACTGAAAAAACGACAATTGTCATATTATCTTATGGATTAGCGCGCCACTGACCAATATGGTGTTTTTTTACGATGGGGAATTTAAATAGTCGTAACTTCATACCCAGTTATCAGATTTAGTAAAATTTTATATCGATGGAAAACTTATTGAATTTACCACATGAAAAAGGGTGAAAATCTAGAAAATTACCCATGGAATAAACATTATTCAATTTAAAAGCTAATACTTAACATTCTTGAGACAAGATTAGTTAGGAAACTATAGGGTTTTCTAATATCTCCCCCTAGGGAACATTCATCCTCACATGAGACTGACTGAGAGGGGAGAAATCATAAGCCAAAGTACATACTAAAAATGATCACTAAAAAATGTCTACATAACTGACATTTCTGAGATTCATACAGAGCATGCATATCTGATGCATGATTTTATGACTGAGCTAATACATAAATGCATGACTGAGAGTACTAATAAGCTAATCACATATATCTGATGCGTGAATACATGATGGAATCTGATTATATGACTCAGATTTCTAATAACTGAGTTTTTTCACAAGAAGAATGCATGTCTGATGTATGAACACATGACTAATCTGATGCATGAACATATAATTGGATATGCAATGGTACTTAGTACCAAGTTTAAAAATGGAATCCTAAACATGAGGCTGATACCAAGTTGTAACTGAAATTTTGACATGAAAACTAAAAAGCTTAAGGTGAACTGTTACCTTGAGCTTCATCTGAGTAAGTAGAGAAGAGGTGAGGGTACTTGGTATGCATGTCTGCTTCTTCTTTCCAAGTATCTCCCTCAACGGACTGATTCCACCAAAGAACTGTAACTAGAGGGACTTCTTTGTTCTTCAGTCTACGAGTCCGGTAGTCTAGAATTTTGACAGGAATCTCCTCAAAGAGGCTATTTTGAATATGTATGCTCTGAATAGGGACTACAACTGCTGGGTCACCTATACAATTCTTGAGAAAAGAGACATGAAATATTGGATGAACTGAGGCTAGATCATAAGGCAATTCGAGATCATAATCTACCTTGCCGAAGCGACTGAGAATTTTAAAGGGACCAAAATATCACGGAATGAGCTTTCCCTTCTTGCCGAACCTCTTCACTTCCTTAATGGGAGAGATTTTTAGATAGACATAGTCACCAACCTTGAACTTAAGATCCTTTCAACGTATATCTGCATAAGACTTCTGTCAGTTCTGAGTAGCCCGGATTCTTTCTTGAATCAATTGGACTTTTTCTAAGGCATCGAATACCAAGTCAGGTCCTATCACCAAGGCCTCACTAACTTCAAACCAACTAACTGGACATCTGTATCTCCTACCATAGGGAGCTTCGAATGGAGCCATCCGAATTCTGGAATGATAGCTATTATTGTATGCAAACTCAATCAAAGGCAAGTGGTCATCCCAGCTACCCTTGAAATCAATTGCACACACCCTTAACATATATTGTAGGGTCTGAATGTTCCTTTTTACTTGAAAATCTGTCTGAGGATGAAAGGTTGTATTGAGATAAACTTAGGTACCAAGACCCTTTTGGTATACTTTCCAGAAATAAGAGGTGAACTAGGTATCTTTGTCTGAAATAAAGGATAATGGAATACCATGTAATCTGATTAATACCCTGATGTAGAGTTTTACGTAATCCTTGATTGAAAAAGAGGTATAAACTAGAAGAAAATAGGTTGATTTGGTCATTCTGTCTACAATGACCCAAACTGAACCACACTGGGGACGGGTATGAGGCAAACCCATCACAAAGTCCTTGTTTACCATGCTGCATGAGGACATAACCCAAACCTACTCTAGATGCATCATAGTACACTAAAAACCCATTTGGACCATCTATAAGAGCTAAGATTGAGGATGAGGTAAGTTGAATCTTCAACTCCTGAAAGCTCTTCTTGCAAGGATCTGACCACTGAAACTTAACTTTCTTCTGAGTTAATATTGATATAGGGGATGCAATAGGATAAAATCCTTCAAAAACCATCTGTAATAGCCAGCCAAACCCAAGAAACTCCTGATGTTTGATGGAGAGATAAGTCTAGGCCAATTTTTTATTGTTTCGGTCTTTTGAGGATCTACTCTAATGCCATCACCAGAAATGATATGGCTAAGGAATACTATTGTCCTTAAACAAAATTCAAACTTAATGAATTTGATGAACAATTGATGATTTCTAAGAGTCTGACATACAATTTTGAGATGGTCTGCATGATCACGCTCATTGCGGGAATAGACCATAATATCATCTATAAAGACTATGATGAACATGTCCAAGTATTGCTTGAATACAGGGTTCATCAAGTCCATAAAAGTTGTTGGGGCATTGGTAAGACCAAAGGACATGACTAGGAATTCAAAGAGACCATACTAGGTACAGAAGCTATTTTCAAAATGTCACATTCTCTAACTCTAAGATGATAATAGCCAGATCTGAGCTCAATCTTAGAGAAATAATTGGCACCCTGAAGTTGGTCAAACAAGTCTTCGATTTTGGGAAGTAGGTCATCTTTCTTGCACAAGAATAAGACTGGTGCACCCCATGGGGACACACTGGGTCTGATGAATCCCTTATCTAAGAGATCCTTCAACTATTCTTACAATTCTTTGAGTTTTGCTGGTGCCATTCTGTATGATGAAATAGATATAGGCTGAGTATCCGGAAGAAGGTAAATATCGAAGTCTATTTCCATTTCGAGAAGAATTCCTGGAAGTTATTTAGGAAAGACATCTGAATATTCATTCACCACTGGGACTGATTAAAGACTGGGAATTTTGACATTATTGTCCTTAACTCAAACAAGATGATAGACGCATTGCTTAGATATCATTTTTCATGCCCGAAGGTAGGAAACAAGTTGACCTCTAAAAGCTGAAGTATTATCCCTCTTCTCTAGGATGGGTTTATTCAGAAACTAAAATTAGACTATTCTATTTCTGCAGTCGACTGTGGCATAGCAGGAATAAATCTAATCCATATTGAGAATGAAATCAAAATCAGTTATCTGTAACTCGACTAAATCTGCTAAAGTGACTTTTTGAAATAGCATAACCGAGCAGTTCTTATATACCTATCGGGCTATGATGGTTTTACCCACTAGGGTAGAGACTGAAAAGGGGTCTGTTAGAATTTCAGGACTAATCTTAAAATCAACTACTATATAGAGAGTGACAAAAGACAAAAAAGCTCTTGGATCTAGCAAATCGTAAACTTTCACAAGAAAGATCTGTAACGTACTAGTAACCACATCAGAAGAATTTTCCTGATCTTGCCAGGATTGGAGGGCATAGAGTCTATTTGGGCATTGCCCACTAGTAGCATTAGAAGTGGCACCCTTCTGATTTAGGTGATAGTACTGAGCTGAGGAACGGTTTTTCTAACCCTGATTACTTAACTAGGGACAATATCTAACCCTATGGCCTAGCTTGCCACATCCAAAATAGATATTGCTACCAACTCTGCAAGCACCCTTTTGGTTCTTACCACAAGTCTGACAAAGGGGATTAGTTTGGGCATTGCTGACACTGCCCTAAGACTTAGAGTCTGGTGCCCTATCTCTATTTCCATCCCTAAACTTAGGAGCTAGAGCATTGGCTAAAGAAGGAGTTGGAACTGATGACTTAGGATGAAACTGAGAGTGGTTTGCTCCTTCTAATTTGGGCTAAGCAAAGTTGAAACTACCTATATTTGCTCTCTTATTTTGTTTCTCCCTCATCTTAACCTTTTGACCTTTTATCTGCTAAGCATGAGTCATAAGCCTGGCTAAATTCATGTCACTATTCAACATCGCAGACCTAGACTCGTTGACCACACTATCATTTACCCCAAAAACAAATTTACTCATCTTAGTCCTTCTATATGCAACCACATGAGGAGCATATCTGGCTAATTGAGTAAACTTAAGTGAATACTCTTTCTCCGTCATATTTTCCTGCCTGATTTTGATGTATTCTAACACCTTAGACTTTCTCAGCTCTTGCGAAAAGAATCTATCTAAGAATACAGTGACAAACTTCTACCACTCAATAAGCCCTATATCATCTGTCCTTTCTGACTTCCACTTTTTATACCAAGTGTAGGCAACATCCTATAATTGGTATGCAGCTAGCTCAGCACTCTCGACAAGAATAACCCTCATGATGTCCGTAACCTTCTAAACTTGTTCGATGAATTCCTGAGGGTCCTCATCTGATTTAGACCCGAGAAAAAATAGAGGAATTATTTGGGTGAAGTCCTAAATCCTGTCTGTAGCTAAATTGGCCACTAGGTTGGCCAGAACGATGGCCGATCATTTATTTTGAGCAGTAACTGACTGAGCAAGAGAAGTGAATGTCGCTCTGAACTCTATAAGATAAACATATTCGCCGAAAGTTTCTTCGGGCTGAGGAGATGACTAATTTCTATTTCTTCTTTTAGAAGGCATGTTCTGAGAATAAAGGGAGAAACAGATTAGACAGAGATATTCACATGAGATTATGCTCACTAGCATACAATGAATGTTGAAAGAAGGGAAAACTTCTTCTAAAACATCTTATAGCCTCTTGTACATAAATGTGGCAGGCAATACACCCATGTACAAGACTCTACTAGATGCGGCTTTCAAACTTCCTAGGACACTATTAAACCTTAAGCTCTAATACCAAGCTTGTAATGCCCTAAATTAGGTACTCAAAATGCTACATAGTGCTCACGACCCCGAAGAACCACAATCTAACCCATGACAGATATCTGTACTTGAACATTGCAAAATATACTATATAATGCAGAAATAAGGGCTAAAAGGCCATAAATTTAAAAATTGCATGACTGATAAAATATAACATCTGAGTAGGTTAATATAATACCCAAAACTGAAATACTATCTAAACATACTATAGTCTAAAAAACATCTAAAACATACCTGTCTGGATAAGGAGTTGATGGGATATGTCTCCAACTAACTCCAACTTATAAATTAATTAAAGAGATAATAAATAAATGATCATGTCCTTGAAAGATGAGGACTCACTGCTAACTCTGATTGCTGAGACTAGAATGCTACTGATGCTCTAGAGCTCGTGCTTCAGAACATATGGTATAAGGCACCATAGCGCAAATGCATTAGTACTTTGAATATACTAGTATGCATAGAAGGTAGGTTGAATGCATGGGGTTCATATGCATGAACAATATTGGCTAACTGACTAATATGAACATCAAAATACATGCATGAATACGTCATAACTATGTCTGAGGTCGTGATAACATAAATTTACTAATAACTAACATGACTAATAACTAAATTTTGATGACTGATATAACTGATGACATAAGTGATTATATCTGACAGTCCTGAATCTAATAGAACTAGCTGAGTTCCATACTATTCTGAGTTGACTGTATCTGACAGTCCTGAATTCTATAGAATTATCTTAGTTCTATTACTGAGATTTAATTATTGTATCTAACAGTCCTGATTATGTAACTAAAATTGTGGGAAGTAGTGATCTAGCCTGCATACCCCTAATACGCCATTATGACTGAGTTGGGGTCCAATCTGTAACCCCAATTGGAAGGGTGTCAATATTGCGCCACTAATAAGGACAAGCTGTGAGTGATCTTCATCTGACAGTGTCCTCAAAAGAGAATGGTGGGGACCTCATCAACCCTCATCTAATAGTATTGATGTCTCAACCTATGTTGGCTACATAGTTCTTGAATGCAAGGATGACTTCCAAGAATCACACCCTCATCTGACAGTGTGTGTTCCCATCTTTGGGTTCACTCAATGCTAATTTCTACTCCCATCTGAATAGACATTGATCATGGATTACTAAATTGAACTGGACTGAATTAACTGGGTTCCATTTACTGACAAAATAGTACTGAGATTACTGTATTACTGAGCTTTCTTGAGTCACATAACTAAAAGAGTTCTATGGATCATGGCTTGACTGAGGATAACGTCAAAACATGACACAGACTCTAGACACAGCTATATTTTTCGGGTACAAGTACCCCCAGGACTCGATAGAAGAAAACTGACAAACCATGACTTTCTTGATTACAGATAAACATCAACAATACATAATCCATTGGCTAAGACATTTCATCAAATACATGGATTTCATACTATCATACTAGTATGGCACTTTTCCTTCACATAGGCATTTAATCAAACATGGGGGGATCATGCTATGGTTATATAATAATCAACACATCTAATAATATAGGATACATCAATCAACTTGTGAATTGAAGGGTTTATAATGAATACCACGTAATTCCTCACATACTAGAATCAACTCTTGTAATTAATAGTCTATAACATGGAATGAAACCAAACAACAACATGAACATCACTTTTCAATTCAATCAAATCATGAACATTCATAAATATACAAATCTTTGATTTTGAAAAGAGATTCTTGAGCTTCATGGGTGAAAGAGACCCATGAATCCACACATGACATGCCTTAGTTCTTGATTTAGCAAAGATTGATGGAGATACTTTCTTGAAATTGAATCCCCAATTGAAACCCTAGCTTGTTCTTGAGAGAAAATTAAGAGAAACAAGTATATTTTGGATTCCAAATAGTTGAATCTCCTGTTAAAAGGCTTAAATAGGGGTAAAAAAATGACCCTTTTAACCCTAGACGTGTCTTTTAAATTGATGAAAATTTCCCGACCTGGACCCATAGCGCGACATAGATCTATCGCGTCATGTCATTGTAATTTGACAATTGGGAAATAGGGAAATGGCGTGACGCATAGCCATGGCGTTTCCACTTTGTTTGTGGCCTAGAAGTTTGGCGCGACATGAAAAAATCATGTTGGGACACTGAGAAAAGGACAATTTCCATTTTATCTTGTGGTGTGGTGCACCACTGACCAATATGGCACTGCTTTATGATGGGGACTTGAAATAGTCATAACTTCTTACCTGCCTATCGAATTTAGGCAAATTTTATATCGATGGAAAGGTTATTGAATTTACCACATGACAAAAAGTGAAAATCTTGAAAATTTTCCATGGAATAAACATAATTCAATTTAGAAGCTAATACTTAACATCTTTTAGACAAATTAGTTAGGAAACTTTGGGGTATTACAGGTCGGTTTTGCATAAATTTTCTAAACCAACCACAAGTGGTGATTTTTGTAAAAAGATAAAAATCTACTACAAGTGATCGGTTTCCATAATTGTTTTTAAAAGAATGTTTTAATCAAAAACCAACCATTTGTGGTCAGTTTTTTATAATTTTCTTTTTAATTTTTTGAATAAAACCAACCACAAGTGTTGGTTTTTGTACAAAAAATAAAAACCGACTATAAATGGTCGGTTTTCATAATTTTTTAAATGTTTTAATCAAAAACCGACTACTTCTAGTTGTTTTTTCGTATTTTTTTTTTAAAATAAAAAGGATCACAAGTGGTTTTTTTTTGTAAGAAAACATAAACCGACTACGAGCGGTCGGTTTTCATATTTTTTTATTTTTTAATCATAAACCAACTAGTTAGTTTTTCATACTTTTCTTTTTTTATGTTTTTTATACAAAAAGAGACCACAAGTGGTCGATTTTATAAAAAATAATTTGACTACAAGTGGTCGGTTTTCATAACTTCTATTTATTATTTCTTAATTAGAAACTGACCACCAATGGCCAGTTTTTGTTATGAGCCGAGACTACCCCTGGTCGTGACAACAGTTCGTACGGCCACAAGTGACCACAAGCTAACCCATGATATGGTACCTGCTGCAAGCATTGAATATCATAATAAGAAAGAACAGGTGCAAAAAAATGATATGCCATAAGGTTTAAATACGAAAAATATAACTGAATTCACAAGTCTGAAACATCTGTCTAACTAATTTTCTGAACGTCTAAAAGCCTCTAACTAACTGAGGAGTTGATAGGACAAGTCCCCAACTAACTCCGACTGAATAAAAATACTGAACTACTAAAATAAATAAAATAATAAACCATGTCCCTGATAGATGAGGACTCACCACTGTTGTTGTTGAGTAATGGTGAAATATCTAACTACAGTCGAGAAATAGAGTGTCCGAACCTATAATATTAACTATCATAGCTCAAAGAAGAGTATGTTGTCAATACTTTGAATGTACTGGTATATGAGATAAGGTTAAGTTGATATACATGGGTTACTGTACGCATGAAATATGGAATAACTGAATAGCATGAGATAACTGAACATGAATGCATGAAAACTAAAATATCTGAGAATGCAAGACCAAGAACATATACATTTCGAAAATAATTTGTAAACTGGAATACTAAAATTTAATAACTGAATGACTGGTAATATGTATGCTTTGTTCAAGCAAACCTGAACTAAATTCTGGACTACGAACTATACTGAGACTCTGGGAGGTATCATCTAACCGATATTCCTCAATTTGAGCTAATTGAGGTCCAACCTATAACTCAAGCCGAAAGGGTGTCAGTACCGTATCACGGGTACTAACACTGGCTGTGTGGATCCACTAAACTTGTGTCCTAACGGACTAAAGAGTCACCCTATACTGGCAGGAAACTCATGTGATATGTGCCAACCCTAAACTGCATGGAAGACATCTCAAACCTATGTTTTCTATGTAATTCTGTAACTCAGGGATTGCTACTAAGGCTCAAACCCTAAAATGGTAGGAATGCCCCCATCCCTGGGTTAGCTCAGTGTTGAATCCTACTCTCACTGAAATACACTGATATTTGAATTGAACTAAGTTTAACTAAACAAATAACTGATCATAATAACTTACTGAATGACAATGCTTAGGGTTTATTTAAAATCATTTTAATGATACTGAAATTATGTAAACAATTAGGTATCGGGTGTTCATAACCCACCAGCACTGAATGGAAATTACAATGATGACATATAAAGTTTAAAATCCATAGTAGGTGATTATTGCTCTAAACCCAACATTTATATATTTCATCAAACACATGAGAGTAATGAATTTAAGCATGAGAATGGGTAAAGCGTGCGATAATTTACAATACTAAAACTGAACTAATGATTTCAATGAGAAGATTTCAATATTCAAAACATGTAATGGTTCATTCTACTTGAACACTTACAATCATAACTTGAAAACAATTTATGAAGTTATTCATGGATATAATTCAAATAAATCATGTAAAACTCATAATTTAAATATAAAAAGGGATTCTTGAACTCCATGGGTGAAAAGGGTCAATGGATAAATATCACACATACCTTAAACCCTTAAGCTTGAAAGAGAAACACCAATCTTGATGCTTTCTTGAAGGATCTTGGATTTGATAACTTGAATTCTTTGTTTCCTTAGAGAGAAAGTAATGGAAATCAATATTCTTCAAAGGTAAATAGAGTTTTTTTTTATAGGAGAATTGAAGAAGATGGGAAATTAATGCCCTAACTGATGTTATAATTTGTGAATTGATGAACTGAATTAAGAAGGAGTGACACAATTTCCCCTCATATAATAAAATTCATAACTGGAATACGGTTTACAGGGTCACCGCGATGCGATGAGGGTTCCATCGCTATTACCACCTGCGATGCAGCCCTATCGCGATGAGCTGCTGGAATTGTGATCCAAACATGACCCAATCCTCGTTCAACAAATTCGAAACTTCTACAATACATGTACCTTACACCCCTGAACTTGAATTAACTCAAAAACTGACGTCTCGGTGTCGGAAAGACCAATTTAAAAATCCTTGAAGTTAAAAGTCCTTAAAATGACTAAGTCCCCAATACTTAGTGAAATTTTTAGGTTTTAAGCCTCTTATGCATGCAACTAGCAGCTAAACTGAGCTACGAATAATACGGGGTATTACAGTTTTATATAATGTTTTTATGTTTTATATACAAAAAGTGACCATAAATTATCGTTTTCTATAAATAAATAAAAACAGACTACAAGTGGGCAATTTTCATAATTTTTTTAATTTTTATTTAATCAAAAATCGACCACAAGTGGTTAGTTTTTCATAATTTTTGTTTTTTATATTTTTTATTCAAAAAGCAACCAGAAATGGCCAGTTTTTATAAATAAACAAAAACCTACTACAAGTGGTCGGTTTTGGAGAATTATTTTTTGACACGAGAGGTTCACTCAATTTTAAAATATAAAAGTTTTTGATTAAAAAATTTTTTAAAAAAAAACTAAATTTATGGAGAGCCGACCACTTCAGGTTAAATTTATGGATAACCGACCACTTCAGGTCAATTTTTTTGCTACCATGAGTTGTGGCCAATTTTTCATGGTAACTTTTCCTAATTTTGTAATTGTAGAAATTCTTTAGGTTTGGTTTGAACTCATGTACAAAGTCTAACCCTGAAAAATATATCAGGTCTACATGTTGTGGTACTAGAGGTGCTAAAGGTAGAGGTAAGGGAGCTCATGGAGGTAGTCATAGGGTTACTCAGTTTGAGAGCAGACGTGGTTAGTGTTTTTCAATACCTAGGAGACTCAAGGCAGAGACTTCTTATACAACTATTATAGGTATCGTCCTAGTTTGCCACAAATCTTCTTTCGTGTTATTTGACCTTGGGTCTACATTTCTCTTTATGTCTACATAATTTGCTTTCATCTTTGATGTTGTATGTGATCCTCTTGCTATTCCTCTTTATGTTTCTACCCTGTAGAAGATTTTTTAGTGGTGGATTGGGTGTACCGATCTTATGTGGTTACCTATGTGGGACCTAAGATATGGATAGACTTGATTATCTTCGATATGGTTGATTTTGATGTAATTTTGTGTATGGATTGGTTATCTCCCTATCATGCCATTTTATATTATTATGCCAAGACTTTGGTGAAGGTTAGCCTTAAAGGGTATGCGTAATTTGGGTCTAAAGGTTGTTATATCTCTACTATGTGCTCGTCGCATGGTAGAAAGATGGTTTTTTAATTGTCTTATATTTGTGATACTAGTGTTACCTCACTACCTCTTATAGATTCTATTTGGGTTATTTGTGAGTTTATGGGTATGTTTCTAATGGATTTACCTTATATGCCCTAGATCATGATATTCATCTATTCATAGAGGATAGCCCCGGTTGAGTTGAAGTAATAGTTCCATGATTTATTGAGTAAGGGTTTTATAAGACCTAGTGTATCTTATTGGGGTTATTCTATCTTGTTTGTGAAGAAAAGGGCTGGTTAAATGTATATGTGTATTAATTATACGTACTTGAATAAGTAACAGTTAAGAGAAAGTATCCCCTTTCTTGCATTGATGATATTTTTGACCAACTTCAGGGTGCTTCAGTGTTTTCCAAGATTGATTTAAGATCTGGGTATTACTAGTTAAAGATTGGAGCATTAGATGTTTCAAAGATGGCTTTTTGAACTCAATACAATTATTATGAGTTCTTGGTCATATCTTTTGTGTTGACCAATGCTCTTACAGCATTCATGGTGTTGATAAACAAGGTACTTCAGTAGTATATTAACCTTTTTGTGATTTTATTTATAGATTATATCTTAGTTTATTCCAAGAATGATTCTAATCATCTGAAGTATTTAAGGATTGTACTTCAGAGGTTGTATGATGAGAAGTTGTATGCTAAGTTTTCCAAGTGTGAGAATTTGTTGGATTTTATCACTTTCTTGGGTCATGTGGCGACCAAGAATGATATTATGGTTGATTTGGAAAAGATAGTCACAATTTATGATTGGGGATCTACTTCTCCTATCGAGATTCAGAGTTTTATGGGCTTCGCAGGTTATTATTAGGATTTATAGAAGGTTATGACTTTTTTTACCAATTTGACTCAGAAAAATATGGTATTTTAGTGGTTGAATATGTATGAGAAGAGCTTTCAAGAGCTCAAAGAGTTGTTAACTTCTGCTGTTATTTTGACTTTGTCCCAAGAAAGACATTGGTTTTACCATATTTTATGATGCTTCTAGTGTTAGTTTAAGCATGGTTTCATACAGGAGGGTAAAGTTATAGCTTATGCCTCTTTTTAATTGAATCCCCATGAGAGAAATTACCCTACCCATGATTTGGAGCTGGTAGTCATGGTATTTGTGTTAAATTTGTGGCATCACTAATTACTTGTATGGAGTTCCTTATAACCTTCAGTACTTCTTCAATTAGTGAAATCTTAATATGAGGCAACAACATTGGCTTGAGTTGCTTAAGGATTATGCCGATTATTTTTTATCATCCGGACAATGCTAATATGGTTGTGATACCTTGAGAAGTCAACTAGTATAGGGAGTTTAGCTCATCTCTTGACCCAAGAGTGGTATCTAGCCTTGGAGTTTTAATCTTTAGCTAACCAAAGGGTTAGGCTTGATATTTTGACACTCGAGCGTATTTAAGCTTCTATTAATGCTAGATCTTCTTTAATGCAGTAGATTCGAGCTCACTAGTTTAATGATGATAATGTTGAGGTGATTCAGGATATGGTGTTGAGTGGTGAGGCTAAGGCTATATCTCTTGATTACAATGGTGTTTTGAGGATTTGGGGCTGATTTTGTGTGCAGAGAGTTGGTGGAAGGGTGAGCTTGATTTTGAAGGAGCCGCTTCACTCCATATATTAAATCCATCCAGGGGGGACTAAGATGTATAATAATTTGAAATAGATTTATTGGTGAGGTGTTATGAAGAAGGATATAGCAAACTTTGAAGCTTGTTGCTTGGGTTATGAGCAGGTGAAGGATGAGCATCAAAGATCGAGTTGTTTATTCAAAAATTTTCTATTTTTCAGTAAAAGTAGGAATGGATCACTATGGACTCAAGAGTGGGTTTCCTCGTACTTCTCATGGTTATGACAACATTTAGGTCATTGTGGATCGTTTGACTAATTCAATCTATTTTTTATCTATTCAGATTTCCTTAAGTACCAAGAGGTTGGCTCATATCTACATTTAAGAGATAGTTATTTTTAATCATGAACCATGTGGTTGAGCTAAGGTAAGACATATATTTAGATGTCCTCATAATTTGTTTTCTATGACCAACTTAAAGGGAAGGTGTGTAACTTTTGGTGAAATAAGCTAAGAAGTAAAGTGATCCTATGGCCAGATATATAAGATCATAAGCTTAAAAGCTAGAGTAGTGGTAAATTTTGAGTGAAGAAGTTATCTAAAGACGTGTATCCATTGTGTTATGGGTTGGTATACACTTATGGAATTAGATAAGGTGTAGCAAGATTTGCAAATTTTATGATAGTTGCTATAGAAAGTGATGAGTTGTGATAATTTAGGATATATTTGGACTAGGGAAGAAGCTTGTGGTGACTTGTCATTTTAATAATAAAGATCAAGTATAGGTTGTGAATTAAAAGATAAAGTGGTAAAGAATTTATAGATCTAAGCTTTGGTTATTGAACAATGATACTCCTTGATGGTTGTACAACTATTAAAGGAGTTGAAAGTACATATGTATAAGTAGCTATGATGTGTGAAAGAAGAATGTGTTAATGGATAATAATTACATAAACTTTAAAATTAAGATCGACAATTTTGATCATGAGGTTTTAGTAGACCCAGTGTTTCTTGATTTACATCGGGTAGCTATAAGTTGGAATATCATGTAAAGTTGTGATATTAACTTTACCTAATACTATACACTAAGCTTGAGTTGTGGATGGTCATTGAAGTAAAAATAATTATAGTTTGGGGATGATAATATTATTTTTATGAGATTGATATGGTGTGTGGGAAAGCTTAGGTTTATAAATTATGGAAGGTTTGAATGTGTAAGTATGATGTATATGACAAGTAGAGATGAATCAGTGAATTGTGGTTAGGTCATTAGGTAAAGAAAATCCTTAAGTTGTATAAAGAAAGAGGTGTACCCGAGGGAGTATGTGTTACATGAGGTTCAAAGTTTATAAGTGTTATGTGTTCCTAGTTAGTGTTCTTGAGTTGCTTCATATGAAGAAAGGTAGGTAAATATCATATTATGTATTGTAAAGATGAATTGATTGAATTTTAAATAGACGAGGTTAAAACCTCTTACTATATTTTTAAATTCCTTTTAGCTAGATTGGTGTGAGATTAGAGGTGTGATTCTAATAGACTATGAAGAGGAGGTCACATTCTTAAGTATTAGAGGGTATGGATATGTATTCCAATAAGAGTGTAAGGTAATATCCTTGAAAGGATGTCCTAGAAAGAAGTTGCTATGTTTCTATTATAGTTTATCAGGGTAAATTTAGTGTTTATGTGTATAGTGATAAGCATCTTATTGAGTGTTGTGTATATAGCTTTGTTTAGAGAATAGTTCTGTAGATCCAAGATAGTGACCTTTTTGTTAAGGGGGAGATGATGAGTGTTGAACCAAGGCAGGTCTTGAGTTTCTAGATGTGATGAGTTCAGAACAAAAACGTTATGATGCGTTCCATAGCGACCCATTCTTATTCTAGCATATTTCGCTTACTTCGGCTTAAGTGGACAATTTACCCATTTCTTATGCCTTTGAGACATGCCTATGTTTGAGGACCAAACCTTCTATGTAGAATTATGTCTTCTCTATCCCTTGAGCTAGAAGCAATAGTACTTCTCAGCAGTCTAAAGTTTTCCTTAAGATTATAGCGACCCAATTAATATGTTATGATGCATATGATCTATTAACTCATGTCTCATGGTGTGCTCGGTTATAAGAAACTATACTTTTATATGTATTACCAATTCATTTTGTGTCATGTCTAAGACTAAACCACACTCTTTATGAAAAATTCATGACCATTATTAGTTCCCAAAGTGAGAAGCAATAGCCTCAATGTCACAACCCGAGACTACCCCCTAATCGTAACATGGTGATTAAAGTCACAAGTGACCCCAAGTTAACCCATGTCCTCGTATGACACTAAGAATACTATACAAAATGAATGAATATTGTGTGGAATCTAAAGTTTGAATTATATAATAATAACTAAAATCAAATGTCAATATCTGGATCAAAATAGAAATCATCTAACGTTATAGCCTCTACCAAGATGAGTTGTTGCGACAAGTCCCCAGCTAACTCTAACTATCCAAAAACTGAAAATGTAATGAAATAAAATACTATAAAGTAATCGTCAAAGGATGAGAACTCAATAAACTCTATTGCTGAGATGATGCGGTATCGTGATAACCGCGGGCTGGATATTGAGTATCTGAACCTATATTATAATACAATATAGCACACAAAAAAATATGTGGTTAGTACTTTGAATGTATGGAGAATGTAAGATGTGCACTATTTTATATAAGCTAAACATGAGAGGATAAAATGAAGATGGAATTGAGGAATGTAAACTGATGTAATAACCAAGTAAATAAACATGTAACGGAACAATAATATGCTAAATAAACTGAATACAAGGTCAATGCAAAATTCAAGTCTAAAACGTGGGAGATACAATTAACCGCCATGTAACAATGTGAGCTAAACATGGAGTTTGATGTATAATCCTCATTGATAGGGCCTACTATACATTTTTAGGGTATAAAGGATGACCTGATCTGGTGTGGTACCATTAAATTTAAAGGACGTGCTCACTGGGAGGGCTAAGTAAATCTATGGTGGCATGTAGTTCTGGGACTTAGATATGCTAAGACCTAGTACAACTCGGTGCTAAGTACTACTCCCAACTGAATATAATTGATAACTCTTAAAAATATTTTCCATAATCATGGATGTCATACCTAACTACCATACTTACTAGTGAACTTTATTGCTATAAGAAAATTGTTAATCCACGATCATTGATGCCATTCACAATACCATACAAAGTTTGAAAGTTACTTTTGGGGAAAATGTTCAAAAGCATTGATGGTATATCTAGATTTCATACATGCCATGCATCTTACTGTTATGAGTAGAAGATCCAAATTATGATATATGTACGCATATGTAAATCATGTATTTCTAAATCATGAGACTTGAAGGTTTATGGGAGGCATGTTATGTATAGAGTAAAATGCATAAAATAAACATATAAGGATTGGGATTTAGAAGAAATCTATAAGGCTGGACCTGAATCCTGAATCCTGACTCATGAAGATGCTAATAATCTATTATTATGCATTATCTGAAAATATTGTTTAGCATATACTTTATCGAAAATTAGGTTTGGTAAACTGATAATGTTCAATAGTTCACTTGTTTAGATGTCTGAGACTAAGTGATTGACACTTTATCTAAAAGTATCCCAAAATACGTTGAACTGAAGAACTAAGTATAAAATTGTTAAATTATGAAAAGCTAAGTCATCGGGTGTTCATAACTCGTCATATCTGAAGAATGCAACTATTCATGACTGCTTTTATAATCTGAATAAAATATAAAATTACATACCACGAGTCCAAAATCAGGAATTTATCAATATACTAAGGATTTATAACTATAAATATGTAAAGATACTTAAATTCATGGAAAACGTGTATTTATGGCTTAATCATACTTTTCATGAAAATCCTAATCCCTGAATAATGAATTAACTGAAATATTTGAGTTCAGTTCTTTGGGACTCAATAGGTGAAAGGATACCTATTAATGATATTCCACATACCTGGAAGTGAAACCCTTGGACTTGAAGCTTGAAGATTGATGAACCCTAGCATTCTTGCTATGGGAAAGAAAATCACATCTTTGATCTGAAATTTCTAAGTCTCGATTGTTTTGAGGGAAAGAGGGAAGTGGAGTAGTTCAGGCTTAATTCAACCTTAGAATAGTTAAAACAATAGAGTTTTTGTATTAAAAGAGTGGAAAAAGACCAAACAACCCTTTGAAAACATTTAACAATGCATAACATTCCCGTTAGACGGTTCAGGTGACAAACTGTCACTCCGAACCGTCAAAACATGACCAAATTTTGGTCCTACTTGGTAAGACTAACAGTTTTCCTTGATGGACCATCACTAATGTGACGGTTTATCACACCTTGGTATCCAGATACCTTTTTGGTAAACTGAGCATAACTTTCTACTCTGATATTGGATTGACAAATGAACTGTGGCATTGGAAATTACTGTTAAGTCATCAACTGTAGTGCCGTGTGTGATGACAAACCTACAATCGATAACTCAACAATACTATTCTGTCTTGGACTTCAATTCACATCTACCAAAATTAAAAATACTGTTGTAGCTTTCACACTCACACCATGAAATTCAATTGCCGCTACATCATACGCTTTTGCGGCCTCCACAGCCTTTTCAAATGCACCAAATCAAAAAGAGGTGGAAGTGATGTTTCCAAGCCTTCAAACAAAATGAAATAGAGTAGCTAAACATTTTTATAATATTTCTTGATTTAATTTTGGTTTATTCAAATAGTCAAACCAAAATTACATTTAAGAAAAAGGTAAAATAGGTTCAAAACCACTCAAATCTGAAATCACAAAATGAGGGAAAAGCAACACTCTAAAGTACAAACATTACATGATTCCAAGTAGTATATACGGATGACAACATATAACTTGCCTCTCAAAACGAACATCATCATGGGAGAAACTGACTTCTACATTTTCAAAAATGTGTTCTTGATTTCATTAAGCCTATTAACTATATCTTTAATGGTTATCCTTGATTCTAGAATTTCCTTTGTTCAATCTAAAGCAAATTCTATCATAGAAATTATGCAGTTTTCACTTCTGTAAGTGATTTGTTCTTCTTCAAGAAATAGATTGGTATCCAAACCTTCTATCATAGGACCTAAAAATGCATGTCTTATCCAGTCCCTCAAGCCAAGATTTTCATTGTGCATCGCTTAATCTATCACTTCATTGAGGAAGTAAGTGATACAGAAAATTTAATTAGAATGAGAAAAACCAATAAGAGAATATGCTTCTTCATGTTGTTAATTGTTATGCACTTGGAAGCAGAATGATTCAAAGGGAGACCTAAGAAATTAACTTGATCTGTATAGTTGCCAAAGCTACTCCATTATATATCACAAAGATTCCATAAAACAAGTTTCATAAATGAGGAATATGACTTCTCTAGTGGAAGTATGGAAACAAGTTTTACGAGTGTATTCAATGCTAGTAGGTAGGAGTGCTTTGTCTTGTTGTTCGTACTATTAGTTATAGTGTTATGCTTGTACTTTCTTGTTCATGGAGTTTTGTTGATGTCTATTGTTTCCCATAGATCTATGGCTTTGTGGTAGTTTTGTTTTGTCACTACCTATTCATGTTTTGATTTTATCTCTTGCTTCTTATACTCTTGTTACGACTGTCTTTGTCTTGAGCCGGTTGTTTATCGAAAATAATCTAACTCACATTTGAGGTAAAGTTATGGACTACATACACTCTGATAATGCCCAAACTACAGATCTCGTAAGAGTGTAAGCGGTTGCTGTCAAATATAGAACCCAACTGGGTTGGGTGTCGAATCTCACAGGGAATACTTGGTCACTAAGTATTGCGACTATTAGTAGACTGTTGGTCGAAAATTCTACGGAAAGGGGGAATTTGAGTTTGGCGTGAATTAATACTATCAAAATAAAAACGGATGCTTTGTTTAGTAAGATTTAATCACAGAGAATAAGGAGTTAGGGTTATGTCCACCTTATGAGTTCTATGTATCTATTAACTATGAGTAATACGGAATTCAGACATGCATGCACTTATAGAGATTCGTATTCTAATGGTAAATGCTAGTGTCTCTCGACCATCAAGGATTATCTCACTTTAACTCTCTCGAGCCTAAAGTGTATAACTAACGGTACAAACTCTCCAAGAGATTAATACGGTTAAGGCATTAATGTGTAAATAGGGGTTGGTAGCCCTATTTCCTTATCACACTCTCTTTTCCAAACATGTAACTTTTCTCTCGAACAAGTTAATGCTATAATGGCGTATTCTATATGTTTGCAACCACAAGAATTCAATTAAAATGAAGAAAGTAATGATATAAGCAGCATACGTATCAAGAATTCACAAACTCATAGCAATAGATAGTATATCAAAAGGCTTCCATAACCCTATAAGAGAAGTTTAGCTACTCATGAGTGTAACGGAAATCAACGAAGACATCATCATCATACCAAAACTATAGCAATGTCACGATGAAGATGAGTGTGGCGTCAAAACAAGGTTGACGTTTTGCCCTCTAGACAATTCGCAAAAGTTAGCATTTTTCTCTGTTAAAACTTACAGAATTTGTAAACTGAATAATACTAAAGTGTCGAATGAAAAGTTGAATCAATGATAATGAGTTCATGCTGAAAAATTCAGCAAATAAGGTATTTATAACATCCTTGTCCTAGTCCTACTAGGTTACTGCTGCACCCTAAGTCTTAAGAAATACTGATTTTTGCCCGGGACAGATTCTCCATGCATCACATTCAGTCCATAAGCTTCCAAAAAATTCCTTCCCTCTTATGTGAAGTTTCCCTTGCTACCGAAAGGTCCACAAAGTGCTGAAATCTTCATCATTAATACCTGAAAACAAGCTAATCACATTGGTTAGCTCACTTACAGGAAAATGGACTAAAAGTGCAGGAATTATATATTTTGTCCTTAAAACTTAGCTAAAATATGGATAAATTATGGTGCTTTAGGCGTGTAAATACACCCAACATCAACACCCCACACTTAAAAATTTGTTCATCCTCGAACAAAATATTACGTCCATGCAAACATCTAACTAGAATATCACAGCAGCAATAGAAAATGTATCCTCAAGACATGCACGGCAATTATTCACAAAGAGTAGTTTTCAGGATCACTACTAGAAGTAATTCATCCTCCAACATAGACTCGTGATGATAGTTGATTCGTATCCAAAATTTAAGGCACAAAGAACCATACAAAACTACCCAAAACTCATCAACCATATGTGTCTCACAATATATCACCCATAATCACTCACAAGTATTGCATTTTTTTTGAAACACGGGTATAAGATTCTCCTTGCTCTCACTCTCACAAAGAATTCATATGTTTCAACTGATGACTATAGGCTTGCCCTTAGTGTAATGCTCTACTAATATCAGAATACCAAGCTTAGGATCAAATAGGTCTTTACAGGTTGTAATGTAAGCTAAGGGACGGGTAGAACTATTTTGGCCAGAAATAGTGACTATGTTCCCTAAGCACTTTAATACATCACATTATGCCATTAATACTCTCTTTTAAACAACCTCTCTACTTTCCTTTTATCTACCACCCCTTTTCACCTAATTTGTTATTCACTTTTAAACAGAATTAACTTTTTATTTTTCTTTTTTTTATGACACACCTCTATAATAGCCACTCTTTTTCATAACAAATTCAAGTACCAATACAGTCTAAGGCATCACTCTCACCCAATTTCCTCTTATTTTGTCACATGACTTTACAATTTAAAGCTCTTAGGAATTTGGATCAAATTATGGTCTTGAAAAAAAATGGATTAGGCTACATATGAGGCTGTCAAAGAAAATCGCTAAAGGTTCAAAGGGGTTTAACTAGGATAATGTCCAAGGGTAGGTAAAAGAAGGTAAACAAATATAGGTTGCCAAAGAAATGCCTAAATCATCTCCTAAAATCACACTCTTTATTTTGTTTTACATACACACCAGGCAAGTTCTAGCATCATCCATAACACAGAATATACTATATCCCACACACAAGGCACATGGTTAACTTTATTGGAAGCAGTATAGACTCTTGACCCAAAAAATGAAGGAATTAAACCACACACTTATCACACAGTGAGTCACACTTAAAGCCTAAACGTCTCAATAGTAATGGTTTTAGCACAAACTCTTGTCATAATACCATGCCGCCTATCAGAACAATTTCATGCAAAGTCTAAAAAAGATTCTAAAAATTTAACTACTAACTACTAACTATGACTAAATCAAACAATAAATGCAGGCAAACAAGTACAACACACAAATACTAGCACCCCACAATTAGATAGGACACACTGCCCTCAGTGGAAAATAAATAAGAAAAACCTGATTAGTCAGACTCCTCCTCTATATCTGGGGTCATACCCCCTACATCGGAATCATCATCAGAGTCATCATCATCCGAGTTCTCCTCCATATCTGAGTGTGGCATTCGGCGATTATCATCAGTTGGAACATCATCATCAAGAGGTTTCTCAAAATGTACCCCTACTCCATACATAGCCATCGCATGCTCATTCATTGAGTAGTCATAATCCAACTGATGGAGCTCTTCATCAGTTGGTATACGACCCCTGCTCATCATGGTAAACCAAGTCATGCCATATAGGTGGCAACAAAAACTTTCATCCCGAGCATGCCTTTCTGCAGTGGTCAGGTTGACGCCATGCATAGTTTCAGAATCTTTCAACTTTGTGAGGTCAACCTTCTTTGGGTTGTGTGGAAGCTTATGATTTGCAGGTTACTCTTTAATGTCCTCCTTCCTTAATATCGCAGTCAACAAATTGCCAAAGCTGAAGTAGGACCTCTTGTGCAGCCTAGCCTTAGGCATTGAAGATCGAATAATTACACCAATGTTGATGGGGATGTTCGTCATCAAAGAGTACACCAAGCATACTCTATCACGTGTGATATTTGAGTACTGTGTCCCAGGAATTAGGCAAGAGTTGACTGTCCTCAACCATATCTGAGCTTCTCTGTTCAAGGAAGCATATGGGAAGGTATTGTGCCGACTGGTATCCTTGTGACGACTCCGATATGCCATTGATATTGTTCTGCACAGTTTGTGTCTGATTTCCCTGTATGGAGGTCTGTTATAAAGTTCGTTGAGAGGTGATGGTTCTACTGATGGCAAACCCAGAAAAGAGTTGAAGAACTCCACATTTAGTTGCAAGACTTGGCCACGAATCTTTACTTCACTCCCTATAGTCTTTGGGGACCAATTGGCATAGAATTATCCCGTTAGATCAAGATTGCACTCTCCCATATCTTGGAAAATGAAATCAAGATGTAGCGCCATTATTTTAGCCAAAATGCGAGGTTCTCTCTTTGCTAGGCTCTCCTTTTGTATCAACTCCACGTGAACATATTTTTTCACTTTGTTGTTCTTGTACCACTTCTTTCCTTCCTCCTCTAGGACCCATTTTATCCCGAACATGCGGCGAGGTATTTGCAGCGATGAGGATTTAGCTTGGTCTTTTATTCCACTTTTCTGGCCTTTCTGCGAGGTGGATGCTTTTTCTTTTCCTGGTCGACTTTTTGGTGCCATTTTTCCTGAGATTAAAATAAAGTCATGTTAGCTTCATCTTGGTAGATTCAATCGGCAAACAAACAGTAGTGGCACCACCCCACACTTAATTTATTGGCACAAACTAATTAAGTGAATGATGTCAATTACTCAGACTTCATCGACATATATTTAGGCGTTATGTTCGAACAATATATTCAGCGCAGTCATACTTTCATGTCATCTTAACTATCCTTTTCAATTCTATTTCATGTAATCTTGACCATACTTTATGGTTTAGATTAATGCACTTTTTGAACAAGATTACTACGTAGAGATCGAATCAAGTTATGTCATAGAAGTAATCACAACATATCATGCTTGTATGCAGTCATGCTCTTTATCTCGATGAACAAGTAATTCAAATATTCAAGCTTTCAAATTACAAGATTATGCAATTAACTTTACCATTTCGATTCCATAAAACTACGATAGTGTATAAAATACAAGTAGGAACAAAATCAAGGACACCCATACATATTCTTTCACTTAACTAGATGTATCATCACAAACCAATTTCATTCAAATCATCAACACCACATTCAAATCTAGAATACCATTATAAGCGTAGTATTGTAACACTTACGGAATATAAAAGGAGAACTTACTTGGTGATGGACTTGGAAGATGATCTTGCAAGGTTAGATGAGCAAAAAGAAAATTTTTGAGAGATTTGGAGAGTAAAGGCAGTGCCTAGGTTGAGCAAATAAGTGTGTTTTGTTCTAATGTTAAAGATCTATTTATAGAACGAGCTATGGATCGGGTTTGATCCATTTAAAATTGGTTTAGGGGACCAAAAAGTGAGCATAGGCGGCGCCTAATGCTTTGCCTATGCAAGGCATAGGCGGCGCCTTTTGGAAAGCCTAGTTGTACATAGGCGGCGCCTATGCTATGGCATTATAGATTCAGAGAGCAAAGGCAATGGCATAGGCAGCGCCTTTAGCTTTGCCTAGTTGAGCATAGGTGGCGCCTATGCTATGGCATTGTAGATTCAGAGAGCCTAGGCAATGACATAGGCCTTGCCTTATCCATTGCCTAGATTTGTATAGGACTTGACTTGTCTATTGCCTAGATTTGCATAGGCAATGCCTAACCGATAGCCTTTGCTTCTTCATTCCCAGCTTACCACCTTTATCATAGCTTCCATTCAAATCAAAATTTGAGACCAATCTACTCCTTTGTATGTCTTGCACCTACACCTACTCAAAATAACAAAAACGATTAGAAAGATGGGTGACCTCCCACCAAGCACCTTAGTTTTGGTCGTGGCTCGACAAAATCCTAGGAAAACAAAACAATTTAAAAACGATGGGTTGCCTCCCATGTAGCACTTGATTTATTATCGCGGCACGACATAGTTACCTCGATTACTTAGAATTCGTCGAGATAGATGGTGTCCATGCATTTTATTGAGTCAAGAGGACCGATAGATGGCTTTACTCGTTGGCCATTAACCTTAAAGACACCACCACCAATGTCTTCTAACTCTACTTCTCCAGACGAGTAGACTTGGATATTTCTGAACAGACTAGACCATTTAGACTTTAACTTACCTGGAAATAGCGTTAGTCTGGAGTTGAAAAGAAGTACCATATCACCCTTCTGAAAGTTTCATTGCATAATCCGCCGATCATGGTACTTTTTTATCCGTTCTTTGTAGAGGTCTGCCCTTTTGTATGCATGTAGACGGAATTCATCCATCTCATTCAGCTGCTCGAATCTTAAATTAATTGCATCATCCCAAGTCAGGTTAAGCCTCTTCAACACCCACAAGGCTTTATGTTCGAGCTCAATCAGCAAGTGACAAGCCTTCCCGTAAACTAATTGGTACGGGTACATGCCAATTGGTGTCTTGAATGCAGTTCTATAAGCCCATAAGGCATCGTCCAGCTTCCGATACCAATCTTTCCTACTAGCATTTACAGTCTTAGCAAGGATCAGCTTGATCTCCCGATTAGAAACCTCTACCTGCCCACTAGTTTGTGGGTGGTAAAGTGTGGCTACCTTGTTTTGCTTGACCCTATATTTTACCAACACGGCTCTAAAAAGCTTGTTGCAAAAGTGTGATCCTTCATCGCTTATGATGGTACGTGCTACCCGAAAATGAGAGAAGATATTTCTCTGTAAAATGCTACAACACGCTTACCTTCATTATCGGCCATTGCTACTGCTTCGACCCATTTGGATACATAGTCCACAGCAACTAGGATATATTTCATCCCAAACGAAATCACAAATGGGACCATGAAATCAATACCCCACACATCAAATAGTTTTACTTCAAGAATTTTTGATATGGGCATCTCATGGTGCTTCGAAATCGCACTTTGACTCTGACATTAGTCACATCTTGTCACAAAATTATAGGCATCCTTACATATCGAAGGCCAATAATAGACGCTTTGCAATACCTTCCTTGCTGTCCGATTACCTGCGTGATGACCCCCAACTTGTGAAGCATGACTTGCTTCCAATATGCTAGGAACCTTCACATCTGGTATGCATCGCCTAATAACACCATCCGCACATCGTCGAAACAGATATGGTTCATACCAGAAGTAGTGTTTCACATCATGCATGAACTTCCTCTATTGATGAAAAGAGAGGTTCTCAGGCATCACATTACTTACCACGTAGTTCGCAAAGTTTGCGTACCATTATAACTCTTCCACCATCGTGGATAGGATCTCTTCATCAGGGAATGCATTATCAATCTCAAGATCGAGCTGTGGTATGTCCTCTTTCTCAAGTCTAGATAGATGATCAACTACTTGGTTTTCGCAGCCTTTTCTATCTTTTACCTAGAAATCAAATTTTTGCAGCAATAACACCCATCGAATTAGCCTTAGATTTTCATCCTTCTTTGCCATTAAATATCTTAGAGCTGCATGATCTGTGTGAACAACCACTTTGGTTCCCAAAAAGTAAGCACAGAACTTTTCAAAAGTATAAACAACCGCTAGAAGCTCTTGTTCCGTCATGGTATAGTTCTTCTGTGCTCCATTCAAGGCCTTGTTTGCATAGTAGATTGGATGAAATAACCTTTCTCTTCTCTAACCAAGTATAGCACCCAAAGCTACCCCGCTTACATCATACATAACTTCAAACGGTTGAGACCAATCAGGCACTACAATGATAGGAGCTTCAACTAGCTTCCCTTTGAGGCATTCGAATGCCTTCAAGCAATCTTCATCAAAGTCAAACTTTGCACCCTTCTACAAAAGTTTGCATAACGGACTAGCAATCTTGGAGAAATCTTTAATAAACCTTTAATAAAATCCTGCATGACCGAGGAAACTACGAACTCCTTTTACAGAAATTGGAGGTGGTAGTTTCTCAATAACTTCAATCTTAGCTCGATCGACCTCAATTCCTTTCTCAGAAACTTTGTGTCCAAGAACAATACCTTTCTTAACCATAAAGTGGAGCTTCTCCCAGTTTAGCACCAAGTTGAATTTGACACATCTCTGCAATGCCATACTTAGATTCGCCAAGCACGATTCAAATGACTCATCCACAACTGAAAAATCGTCCATAAACACCTCCAAGGTGTCTTCAACCATATCAGAAAAAATAGACATCATACAACGCTGAAAAGTAGCGGGTGCATTACATAGCCCAAATGGCATACGTTTGAAGGCAAACGTACCATATAGGCATGTAAACATTGTCTTCTCTTGCTCTTCGAGAGCAATACATATCTGATTATAGACGAAATAACCATCTAAGAAACAAAACCATCATTTCCCTGCTAATCGATCGAGCATTTGGTCCATGAATGGCATTGGGAAGTGATCCTTTAGTGTCCACGCATTCAGCTTTCGATAGTCCATGCACACTCTCCACCCTGTGACAGGTCTGAGTGGAATTAGCTCATTCTTTTCATTTGCAACTACCGTGATACCCCCTTTCTTGGGCACACACTATACCAGACTCACCCATTTACTGTCGGAGATTGGATACACTACCCCTGCATTTAACTACTTAATAATTTCTTTCTTCACTACCTCTTGCCTAGGTGGATTCAAACGCCTTTTATTCTCAATAGTGGGTATGAAATTTTCTTCAAGATAAATCTTGTCCATATATATCCCAGGCGGGATACCAATAATATCAGTGATAGTCCGACCGATGGCTCTCTTGTATCTCCTCAGAACAGAGATGAGAGTTGTAACTTGCTGCTCAACTAACTCAGCTGCCAAAATAATCGGAAGTGTGTTTCCACTTCCCAAGAACACATACTTTAGATGGCTGGGCAGCTCCTTCAATTCTAACATTGGTGGATCTTCAATGGATGGTTTTGCTAGTGGTGTAGGTCTATTTTTTAGATCAAGGTCCAGCTGCTTGGGAGCATGATAATACGAACCTATTGCTGTCAGAGCACAAATAGTTTCTTTATAATCTTCAATATTCTCACTTTCAACATTCATAATCATGGCCGCCAATGGATCAACAATAAGCTGCTTCACGACAGATAATTCTTTCTCATCATCATAATAAACATCAACTACATAGAACACATTCATATCTTTGGGTTGCTTCATTGATTTGCATACATCAAAATGGATCACTTCGTCATTCATCCAGAATAAAAGATCATTAGCTCTTAAATCAATAATCACACTGCCTGTTGCAAGGAAAGGACGCCTCAAGATTATGGGAACTTCAGAGTCCACCTCACAATCCAAAATAATAAAGTCTGCAGGAAAGATGAAGGAAGAAACCTTCACCAATACATCATATAAGATACCAACAGGTCATTTTACCGACCTATCTGTCATCACAAGTCACATATTGGTTGGTGTAGGATCGCCCAACCCCAACTTTCTATAAATGGATAACGGCATCAAATTGATGCTAGCCCCCAGATCGCATAATGCCTTAGCAAAATCCAATGATCCAACCGTGCAAGGAATAGTGAAAGCACCAGGATCTGCCTTCTTCTGGACTAGAGATCTGGTAGTGATTGCACTGTAATGATGAACATTATCTGTCAACTCATAACTTGCTGCCCGCTTCTTTGTCAAAAGTTCCTTCATGAATTTTGCATACCCAGGCATCTGTTCCAGCGCCTCTACCAAAGGATTATTAATGATCAGCTGCTTTAACATAGTCATAAATTTATTGAACCTGGTATCATCATATTTCTTCTTCAGTCTTTGAGGAAAAGGTGGTGGTGGAAGAGGAATAGTTTTCTCCACCGCTCCCTTTTTATCTTGCTGCCGATTATCAATCTTTTCAGGCTGCAGACGTCTAGGGGTGACGTTATGAACACATTCTTCAGCTTCTTCGGCCTCTTCAAATTCTGCGTCAATAACATTATTTGCAATATCATCAACAACTTGCTTGCCTTTGGATAGATTTTCCAACACCATACCACTCCTGATAGTAATATCCATACATGTTCCGTCGTTCCTTGGATTTTTCATAGTGTCGCTAGGTAGGGTGCCAACTTTTCTTTAATTTAATGTCGCTGATAATTGACTCAATTATTGCTCCAGCTGTTTTATTTCAGTAGAATGCGAGTCAACCAATTGATTTATTAAAGACAAATCATTCTTCATCTCGGTTACTCCCATGTTGGTTGCCTCCACTCCTTTCAACAGCTTCGCCATAATATCTTCCATGGACATCTTCCCCGAGCCAGATGTCGTGGACTCATGATTCCCTGGAGGAACATACAAACCACTCTTGTCAGTCTTATTCTTCCAACCACCTCGATCACGGTCCTTGTACCCAGATTTATCATAATAGTTCCGAACTTGGTTTCCTTAGGCATTGCCTCAGAAACACCCCTGATTATTCAAGTAGTTAGCTTCTTCCTCAAAATCGGCTTCATCTCTTCCTGGTGATACAACGGCTTTAACCTTCTCGGTCTTTCCTAATAATAAGTGCTTGGTAAGGAGATCCATCTGTATTTTTATGTGCGTCATATCTTCGTTGCGTTCTTCTTGTCTTCGCCGCTGTTCTGCTGTCATGCCAATAGATACAGTAGAGCTTGCTACCTCAGAATCCCTAATATGCCAAGCTCTACTCTGCTTTGTCATACGATCTAGCATATCACTTACCTGAATAAAAGTAAGGTCCATGAATGACCCTCCTGCACTATTATCAACCACTGGCTTAGTCACAGAATTCAGAGACCTGTATAATATCTCCATCAAGTGGACATTGGTCATATGATGATTTGTGCAACGCATAAACTTTTTCTTGAACCTCTCCTATGTTTCATGGAGAGCTTTAGTTGGAAGCAATCGAAAAGTGCTGATCTCATCTCTCAACTGTGCTCTCTTGGATGGCGGAAACAATCTTTCTAGGAAAGCGTCTTTCAATTGCCTCTAATTAGTAATAGAATCAGGAGTTAGCCCATTCAACCATAGAGTTGTCTCCCCAGATAAAGACAATGAAAATAAGCCCAGCCGAATTGCATTCTGTCCAACGCCTGGATTGTCGAATGACTTGCATGTAGAGATAAAATTGATCAGATGCATATTCGGATCATCACCTGCAAGTCCACCAAATAACCCTTTGAGCTGTAATAACTGAATCATGGTACTAGTGATATTGAACTTGGCTCTGGGTGCCAAGGGCGGGGGAATAATAGCTTCTATGGCACCAGCTCCATCCAGATTGTCATCATCATCATCAAAATGAATCTGCACAGCTCGGCGTTCAGGCCTAAATCTAACTTGACGATCTCTTCTGTTCCTAGGTGTCGCCACCTCATCAGCATGCCTTGGGTTTAGTAACTCATCATCACCCAGGTCCTCATCATCAGGATTTGTTGCTCGCCCTGGATTATCAATATTCTATTGATGCACTTGAGCAGCGGCCAATGCAGCTAATCTGGCCTGCTCCTGTTGAGCAGCCCTTCTTTCAATGTCTCGTTGCTCCTCCATCATGCCAATAATTTACGGTTCAGGGTTTATATGTAATAATGGTTGACCCGAACTTCGAGTATTTAGCATACACTGAACAAAACCTGAATAAAGCAAAAACAACAACTAAAAGTAAAATACGAGAATCTTTGACCAAAGGGTCTAGTAACTATCACAAACTTAGTTGACAACCGTATTCCCCGACAGCAGCGCCAAAATTTGATAACGCCCTAACTACAGCTCTCGTAAGAGTGTAAGCGGTCGCAACACTTAGCTACTCATGAGTGTAACGGAAATCTATGAAGACATCATCATCATACCAAAACTATAGCAATATCACGATGAAGATGAGTGTGGCGTCAAAACAAGGTTGATGTTTTTGCCCTCTAGACGTTTCCCAAAAGTTAGCGTTTTCTCTGTTAAACCTTACAGAATTTGTAAACTGAATAATACTAAAGTGTCGAATGAAAAGTTGAATCAATAATAATGAGTTCATGCTGAAAAATTCAGGAAATAAGGTATTTATAACATCTTTGTCCTAGTCCTACTAGGTTACTGCTGCACCCCTAAGTCTTAAGAAATACTGATTTTGCCCGGGACAGATTCTCCATGCATCACATTCAGTCCATAAGCTTCCAAAAAATGCCTTCCATCTTATGTGAAGTTTCCCTTGCTACCGAAAGGTCCACAAAGTGCTGAAATATTCATCATTAACACCTGAAAACATGCTAATCACGCTGGTTAGCTCACTTACAGGAAAATGGACTAAAAGTGCAGGAATTATATATTTTGTCCTTAAAACTTAGCTAAAATATGGGTAAATTATGGTGCTTTAGGCGTGTAAATACGTCCAACATCACACTCTACCCTCCATAGATCTCGCTTTGTGAGAATACACTGGGTATATTGTTGTTGTTGTTGTTGTAATTCACATAATTCAAAAGAAACAATTAACCATGTCGAAAATTCCCCACTCCCGTAGATCCCATCCCCAACCAACCGTTTTAGTCCACATTCCATAATATTTATCTAGATTATATATAAATGCTTTTAGAAATGTTTTTTTACTTATTTTTTTTAAGTATATTTTTTGAAGAAAATATTTTCTATAGACGTGGAATACACCCCAGGTCTTCCTCACTTTTCCAATTTCACTTTTAATAATGTAGAGAAGCCAGTCAAATTGCTTTAGGAAAAAGAGAAAATTGTGGTTGAGGATTGAGAAACAATTGAATTTCTAGTCGTGAACTTGGCTATTTGATAGTCTTTTTCACCCTTTTGAAAACAATATAGTAAATTAAAGTAATTTTGCAAATAAAATTTTGTAATAACTAAGTTATACAACTTAACACAATTTTTTTTGTTATTCAATTCGGTCAAAGAAATATCTCTTGAACTTGCCATTTGACAGTCTTTTTCACCCTTATGAAAACAATATAGTAAATTAAAGTAATTCTTGAATATAAAATTTTGCAATAAATAAGTTATCCAACTTAACACAATTTTTTTGTTATTCAATTTGGTCAAAGAATTTATTGATTGGGTGAGAAGTTTCTTCATTTACGCCAATCTATAAGTAAATATTGCTAAGTTTTGTCAGATAAATGGCAGAATATATTATTCTGGAGACAAAACATAAAAACTATTTAGTGAAAGACAAACATAAGATGGATTGAAGAAATGCCGCTATGGAAGGAGAGAGAGGGGAGCGCGAGAGGAGGGAGAGGGAAGCACAAGAGGAGAGAGGCAAGTGGGAGAGGGAGAGAGAGAGAAAGAGAGAAGAGACGAGCATGAAAGGGACAGAGAGAGAAAGAGAGGAGAGACGAGCGAGAGAGGGAAAGAGAGGTGAGATTTGTTGTAAAATCCTCAGAATACAAATATTGAACTAGACTAAAAGTAGATAGTTATATTATCAATTATATAAACGTTTCACGGTTGTTGTAGGTTCACCAATCTCATTGGAGTTGTCAATACGAGTCGGCTCAGCTCATCCAGCTAGCCCACACGGGCTTTAAATTTGACGGGCCCATCAAAATGATGGGTAAAAAAAAACACCAAACCCACACTATTACTCTGCGGGCCAAACGGGCAGCTCACTTTTAAAAAATTAATATTTTATAATTTAATTTTAGAATGTTAATAAACATAAGTATTACCAGAAAATATGACATAGTGTTAATACTCGTTAATCAAGTCTCCAATAACCCAAAAGATACTCCTAATAGCGAAATTAAATAATTTTTGATATGATATCCATCAAACCAAATAAAAATACTAATAAGCAATCTAAATAGTTGGTTGTATTTGACTTGCGTACCGGCCCACGGGCTAACCCAACCCACATTACTCAAGCCCCACGAACTTATCCGGACCAGGCTAAAAATCCCTGGGCTGGATCGAACTGGCCTAACGGGCCTAGCCCATGTTGGCGGCTCCAAATCCCATCGAGTTAGCAAACTACTTCCTCTTAATCTAAATTATCGGCGATCGCTGATTAACCGGATTGTTAAACTAGTAGTATTCCTCCCAATTATTACTCACCTAGTCAAAATAGATCACCACCTATATTCCTATGAAATTGCTCTATTATATGAACGCAACGAGTTCACGATATTTAGTTGAACGCAGCAGGGAGGTATATATCCCATTAGCAAATCCTTTCCCTAAATTTAGGAAATTTCATCACGTTCTCTTTCATCCTTTTCTAATCTATGAAAATCTTTCCCAAGTATGTTTTCGATAGTCTATAGAATCTAACTAATGGCCAAGCAATCAAGCAATTATACACAAAATTAAAAGAAATCAAAAGCAATAATTTGTAAGATGAAGACACACTACTAGAAAAGCATTATTTAAGACCAATATTTAGGAACGAGTTAATAAACACATCTCTATTTAAGACCAATATTTAGGGATGAGTTAATAAACACATCTCTTAAGTATATATATTGAGATGAGATATTAATCCCATTCCTAATTTTATACTTTACAGCGAAGATATTAAATATGGTCCCTAAAAAACTTAGTAACTGGTCACAAATAGTCCAAAAGTATAATTGAACGCCTAAACCATTAAAATAATTTTTAATTATAATTGAAAATAATTGTCAAATATCAATGTTCATGGTTTACCACGGTCCTAAAGACATAAGAAATATAATAATTATTAGAAATCCCAATATAAATATAAAAAATCAAGAAAAAGATATGACGTAAAAGACTATAAACATAAAAGACCGTATAGAAAGAAGAAATCTATAAAAGAATGTAAATATTATAATTGTTGAAAATTAGGACACCTAGCTAAAGATTGTAAAGTACTCAAAGATCCAAAAAAAAAAAAAGAACAAATATCAGAAATAAAGATAGAAAAATACAGAATATATGCAAATAGATTATATAGATTATGAATTAAAAAGTGAAAATAGTATATATGAAATCTCGAAAAATGAAATAGATAACAAAATAGATAGCGAATTAGATGAATTTAATGACTGAAGAAAGTATACAAATAATAAAAAAGGAAAAATATTTAAATGAAGAAGAAATAGACCAAAAAATTATATTTGATAGTAATATATTTGAAAAAATAAAAGGAAAAGAATTAGACTTAAGTGCAGAAAAAATATTTAAAATATCAATAATAAGGAATATATTTAATAGACAGAAAGAAGAATCTACGAAGTAAACCAAAAAGAACATATAAAAGATTGTAGATACGCGAAAGGAAAATCTAGTATACCACTAGTAACAAAAAGAATAGTTAATAAAGAAATACAAGACATAAAAAATAAAGATCCAATAAAATATGTACACCTTGGAGGAACATAAATATTAATAAAACCATATTTTAGGGAAGGAATATATACACCAATATTTAGCAGATTATAGGATCGTAAAACCTATAGGAAAACACATAATAAATGCTATAAGAGGGAATCTAATATACCAAAAATTTAAATTTATAATATGTGCAAATTATTCAGTACCAATAACTGATAAGAATATAGATAAGTCATTAGTACTATATTGGAAAATATCAGAAATAAAATTAGCCCCAGGAAGTAAAATATTTACAATTGAAAAAAATAAAATAAACAAAATACAAATAGAAAGCCCTTTTGAGCAATTTGTAAAAATCATAGATAATAATGATTATAGCTACCGAAATATAAATATAGAAGAAGATTTGGAAATAGTAAATGAAAGTATAGGAACACCAAGAAGAATATCTTGTGAAAAATTAGAACCATAAAAAAGAATAGCATATGAGATAACTCCAAAACCTAACTTTAGTCAATATTATATAATAGGAACAATAGATGAAAAAGAATATTTAATACTAATAAACACAGGATAAGAAGATAATTATATAATGAAATACTTAGTAAAAACTGAAGAAATTAAAACAAATAATGATAAATGTCCAGATTTGCCAAGAAACCTAATAATTATTAAAAATACGCTGAAAAAGAAATTATAATAGGAATCAGAAAGATAAAAAATGAATTTGAAGTAAAAGAAGAAACACAAAAAGCCGATATAATATTAGGAATAAAATGGTTGGAACAAGTAAAACTATACAATATAGAACATACCCAATTAACCATAACGTATAATAAAGAAAAATTGGTAATAAAAAGAGCTTTAATATGAAAATATGCGTACTCATGAAGATAATAGTAGAATGATATTATAATAGATATTATACACCAATGATAGATACAGGAGAAGAAGCCAATTTATGTAGATATAATTGTTTACCAGAAAGTAAACATGATAAGTTAAGAACACCAATAGTAGTTAAAGGATTTAATAATGAAGAAAGTCTAATTACATATAAAGCTGTAAAAATACAAATATGGGATAAAATATCAATAATAGAAGAAATTTATAATTACGAACTAACATCAAAAGATATGCTTTTAGGAATGCCATTTTTAGATATACTATATCCACACATAATAACTAAAACACACTGGTGATTTACAACACCATGCAAACAAAAGCTAAGAGCAAAAAGAATTACTAATAAAATAAGAAAGAAAATAGATTGGATAAAAGGAAGTGAAAAAGTTACACAAAACTTAGAAAATATAAAAACTACTGAAGACATGATAGAATTAATTATATTCTCTGTAAATAAGGAAGAAATGACCATATTTTCAATAGATAAAGTAGAAATAATCAAAAATAAATTAAAACAACTATATAGTGAAGATCTACTAAAATGATGGGAAAAAACATAAAACTATTGTAAAAATTGAGCTAATAAATAAAGATAGTATAATAACTCAAAAACCACTAGCGTATAATTTTGACGATCTAAAAGAATTTGAAATGCATATAAATGAACTATTAGAAAAACAATATATATAAAAAAGTAATAGTAAACACACTAGCCTAACATTTATAGTAAATAAACATAGTGAACAAAAAAGAGAAAAAAGTAGAATGGTTATTGACTATAGGAATTTAAATGCAAAAACTATAACATATAATTACCCAATACCAAACAAAATACTAAAAATAAGACAAATACAAAGATATAATTATTTTTGCAAATTTGATTGTAAATCAGGATTTTACCATTTAAAACTAGAAGAAGAATCTAAAAATCTAACTGCATCCACAGTACCACGGGATTTTGTTAATGGAATGTACTACCATTTGGATATAAAAATGCACCAGGTAGATATCAACATTTTATGGATAATTATTTTAAACAACTACCTAACAGTATAGTGTATATAGACGATATATTATTATATTCAAAAACTAAAGAAGAACACCTAAAATTATTAGAACAATTTATAAATATAATAGAAAATTCATGAATAAGTTTAAGTGAAAAGAAGGCAGAAATAATGAAAAACCAAATAGGATTTTTAGGAATACAAATAAATAAAAATGGAGTAAAAATGCAACAACATATAGTACAAAAAATAATAAGTTCAAAAGAAGAATTAGATACAAAAAAGAAATAACAATCATTTTTAGGATTAGTAAATCAAGTAAGAGAATACATATCAAAATTAGCAGAAAATTTAAAACCATTCTAGAAAAAATTGAAAAAGGATGTAGAATATAATTATAGTGAAGAAGATAAAAAAATAAGTGCAAAAAATAAAGATACATTGTAAAAACCTGCAAAAATTACAACTTTCAGATGGAAATAATAATTTTACATACATAGTAAAAACAGATGCGAGTGAGCGTAGCTACGGAGGAGTACTCAAATACAGGTATGAAAATTAAAAATTAGAACATCATTGTAGATATTTCTCAGGAACGTTTAACGAAACAGAAATAAAATGGAAAATAAATAGAAAAAGTTCATTATATAAGTGTTTATTAGCATTTGAACCATATATTGTATATAACAAATTTATTGTACGAACAGATAATACACAGGTACGATGGTGGCTAACTAAGAAAATACAAAATTCAATAACAACAAAAGAAATACGGAGATTGGTATTAAATATATTGAATTTTACATTTACAGTTGAAATAATTAATAATAACAAGAATGTTATTGCAGATTACATATCAAGACAAAGCTACACAGACTGATATGACAAAAAATGATACACTAGAAGAAATACTCAAAACCCTAACTACGTTTTCAATGAAAGTGGACAGTATGGGCAATGAGGTAGAAAAGCTAAAGACCAATGAAGGTAAACTAAAGTCTAAAGCTACAAGTCAACTGCATGACTATAAAAATGCAGAGCTATGTCGATTGGAAGATATCAAAAATCTAGAGCTAAAATGAGACGTTGAGACACTCCATAAAACCCATAATCTTTATCAATCTACGTCTGTAGGTACAAGCAATGGAGTTAGTAGACAAGGATTAAATCTGAACAAGATATTTGACAAACCATTTATACCAAAAATACCAAAAGTCCTTTTATTCATACCTCCACAAACTACCACATATCGAGAAAGCTTGAACCAAGACAAAAAAGCCTATAACCATATAACCCAAGCATACATAGAAAATATCCACAAAATACAAACTTACCTAAATCTTAAACCTAGAGCTATAAATATCCAAGAACCGAACACAGACTATATAACCCAAAAACTACAAGGATATAACAAGTTAGTCACACTACCAAAAACCAATTCAAACCTAGTTAGAACTTGTTTTAGTTACGGACTACTTAATACCGTGTATACCCAAGACGAAAATGAATTATCAGCTATACCTGAAATATATAGAACATTTTTGACCTATAAAAAAATAACCAAAGGAAACCTATTTTTTATAAAGTTTTATACTGCCCCAGTAGAGATATTATGTGGCGAAATTAAACCAGTTATACAAGTTGTAAAAATTAGATAAACAAGAGATATGATTATACCAGAAGATATTGTACAACATCCAGAAATACCTAAGGTAGAAATACCAAATTTCTATACAAATAAACGAATTATTAGAATATCTATGATTATTCAAGAGCTAGCGAATAATTATCTCACTGGAAACCTTATATGGAGTTATTATTCATGAGACCAGTTAATGATCTATTCAAATTCAAGAGAGCTACGATAGTCAGATATGGAAGAAGTTCAAAAATGGATAATGACATTACTTAATCCAAAAATACAACCAACTACAAGAGCAATTAAGAAGGAATTTATTTCAGAAGAATTATTGACAAGATATTGCAAATTAATAGATATAAATATCTAGATCATCAATGTTCGAGATGTAACAGAGAAGATAATATTATACCAAAAGTCCAACTAGAATGAAAGATAAAGACAAAAATCAACCAAGAAAATAAAGATGAAAAGAAGCCAGCTGGAAGATAGATAGCATGAGATAGAAAGCAACATAAAGAAGGAAGGACCAATGAAGAAATAAAAGCAGGAGACAAGAAGACAAGATATTAAAGCTATGAAAGTGACATGTGAATTATTATATAACTTTTTTGATTTGTAAAGACGTAAATTATTGTATTGCATTTATTAGTCTTTACTAGTTTTTGACTTTTTTCCGCAAGTGCCATTATTAGTTTTTTACTTTTTTGAAGAGTGTAGAATAGGAATATTGTTAGGATTTTCATTTTGTAGATTACAAATGTAAGTCAGTCGGCAAATCTAAGGTAAGACTTTCTACACAGAAAGCAAGCCTTCTTGTACACAACTAAAATTCTCTCAAATATTCAATAAAGATATTCAGTTTTATAATCAGCTAGGGAAAATCAAAGCTCAGAATCATCAAACCTACAAGAACAGGTATTTTCATTTATAATTATGAATAGCTAAATTCATAAATTCCTAAAAATCATGATATAATAAAATAAGTTCACGTTAGTTACTATTTAGTAGAATTATTCAAAGGATAATATGTTCTGAAGTTTATTAGCAAAGAGGAAAAGGAGATAAATTTCCAGAACTATGCCATCCTAAAGGTGAAACCAATAAGGCAAAGAAGTCGTGATAGGGTAGTAACCAGAGTTGAGGCACTGTTTAGGGAAGAAGTATCCAAAAATACCATGCTAATAGTGACAAAGGAACATAATTATCTAAGAATAATCTAGTATATACTGATCTATGATGATCATATTTTGTTATGTATATGATTGAAAGAAATACTTTGAAATAAACATCATATGAAATAAAATGACTAACTACTTATATGATGAAATGATAGATAGGGTCAAGATACTTATTTTGTATATACTCAAGGATATAGAAATAATAGATATAAAAAAATTTATATGGGATAAGATATTTGATTTAGAAGACGAATTACTAGATACAGAATGAATAGAACACGAGTTAGAAGAAATAGATTTCGATGGTAGATATTATTATTCAGATTGGTGTTACTCAGACTAAAATGATAAATTATGAATAGTTAGAATATTGGAGGAAAGATATGGAGCAAATAAGATTAATAGAAATACTTATGAAAAAGAATCTACTCGACTACATAAAAACTAGAAATATGGAGCATATAGTATACCTTAAAAATAATATAGAAGAATTAATAAGATTAAAAAAAATAACTAAGGAATGCTATGACATAATAATTCAACAAATATGATAAATCTAGTACTACAAGTACCCCCTCAACTTTATAAATCTAGTACTACAGGTACCCCTTCAACTTTGGTATCAGAGCTATGTTATTTAAAAATAAAGGAGTTGTATGTCTTTATTTAAGGGATGCATATTATGATAAAACTAAATTTAGAAATCTACCAAAATATTATAAATACTAATGAATAAAATAGACCAATCCCAAAAATATAAGAAACTAAAACAAATATTATCTGAGAAACAAAGAGAATTAAAAATAAGAAAAGAAAAACTAAAATATAATTTAATTGTTGTAGTATGTCAAAAATCAATAAAAGCACAAAAAGAAGAAATATCATATTTAGAATCTCTAATAGATAACCTAGAATACATACATCAACATGACTTATATACAATCAAATAGACAAAATGAATAAAGGAGAATTCATAATCGATGAAAAAACATATGAAAACCACGAAGGGTTAAAAATAAAAATAGTATTTTCTAATTTAGGAAGAAGATATAAGAAAATAGGTGAACATTTATATTTAATGTTAGAAAAAGAAGAATTAAAATTAGAAGATAAACTAACATCTATGGTAAGAATAGCAAAAGAAAATGAAGAAATAGACAGAACAAAAAAATAGAAAAAATAAAACAACAAACTACGGATGAAATACTAAAAATAGAAGAAATAAAAAATAATAGGATTACTGAGTTAGAAAAAGAATTACAAATACTAAAAGATCTATATGAAAAAGGACAAAGAGAAAAGGACGAAAAGGATAAAGAACAAAAACTACTAGATGAAATAAACCAATTTAAAGAAAAATTACAAACAAAAAATGAAGAATTAAAGATCAATGAATTAGAAATAAATACAATAGATACTGAAAAAACAAATGATTATGATTCAGAAGATAGTGAAACATATATAGAAATTTTAGAAAGAATAGAAGATCTAGAAATTAAGGAAAAAAAGAAGCAGTTAATAAAGAAAATATAGAAGAAATAAATACTCTTGATAAAAAAGATGACGAAAATATAATACCTAGTACATCAGAAATAAGAAAGCCAAAATATAATTACAAAAATAAGTACAACCCAAAAAATGAATACAGATGGACGCCAAAATAAATAGTTAATAAAAATTACAACTTCTTAGATTTAGACTGTGTAACAGACACAAATTAGATGATAACACTAATAGAAATAGTAAAATTATGGCTATCAATTTAACTGAAGAAAGTAAAAAGGTACTAAGATCTGACAAAAATACAGAAGGAACAACTAAAGCATCACCCATAGAAAAATTTAAAAAATATGAAACGGCTATAAGAAATGAATTTAGTAGTATAGAAATAGAAGAAGAAGAAGAAGAAGAAGAAGAAGAAGAAGAAGAAGAAGAAAATGTAGAAAAGGATAAAAATAAGAATTTAATGTTGAAATTAGCAATATGAAATATTTTTTACATAGATGAATATACATCTGCATTCAAATAATACTATTATAAGGGAAAATATAATGTAGAAGAAAGTAAAGAAATAAGGAGATTATATTTTAGCAAACTACCTGAATCATTTAGTTCAAAAATAATAAAAAGTTGGGATGAAGCAAAAATAGTAAATACTCTAGGAGCAAGGATAAAATTTTTACAATAATGGTATATGTATATATGTGAAAAATACAGGGAAGAATTAAAAATGAAAAAAACATTAATAAAGAATTTAGCATGTTGCAAAGATAAAATAACACCCCAATTTGGATGTGAAGAAAAATATTACAAGAAAAGAAAAAGACATAAAGTTTAGCTTCACAAAGACATGAAAGAAAAATAATAATTTTTTTGTAAAAAAAGAAAAATAAGATATATAATACAAAAAAAAAGGTAACACTAATAAATTTCAGCCTCCACAGCTATATATAAATATTTTGAAAATAATATTTTTATTACTTATGCATCAAATACAAAAAAAAAAAGAACAAAATCCATATAGTGAATTTTTTGTGGAAAACATTTTCTAAGAACCCCAGGTCTTCATCACTTTACCAATTTCACTTTTTTCTGGGTATCCTATCCGGTGTCTGGTGTACGCATTCGAGCCCGACTAATTTGAATTCGAGCCGCGTAGGGCCCCATTCGGGGGGAAGCTCTCCCTAACAGAGTTTTCTCGTACCCAGGATCAAACCCTCGACCTCTGGTTAAGGATGGAGCAGGCTCATCCACTGCACCACAACCTATGTTGATACCGATTTCACTTTTAGTTGTGCAGAAAAGTCATTCAACTTGCTTTAGAAAAGAGAGAAAGCTCAAATACCAGTCATCTTGACTAACCACACTTAGTTATTTGATATACCTTTCCCTTCTCCCTTAAGTGAAGAAAATAATATAGTAAATTAACATAATCTTTTCCGTTATTTAATTTGGTCAAAGAATTTATTTATCAAAGGAAAAAAATCTTTATACCTATTTATCAAGTAAATACTGTTGAGAAGGTTTTGTTGGATAAATTCCATAATGTTTTATTATTTAGTGAAAGACAAAATTCACCAAATAAATACTATTGAAACAAAGTTGTTACAAAAATGAAAAACCATGAAAAAATTCATAAAATTGAATAATCATAGATAATTAAAAGGAAAAATTAAATATATACACAAGGTAACTATTACTCATTACATAAAATCCCTTATTTGAAAAGTAATTACGCAAAGCTTATATTAATCACATAAAATCCCTTCCTTTTAGACTTTTTCTCTCTTCTCCGTCATACATCCTGAAACAACCATCTTTTTCTCCTTTTTTAGTCCGATAGTTGCTCCATTATTGAACTCCCTATTGTACGCCTAAAATCAAGAGACGTGATTTGGGAGATTTCAAATTTGTCAGTTATGAAGCATTAACTTAACAAAGTGATTAACTTCATTACCTTCTTCATTTAATTTTAAGGTTTTTTTTTCAACTTTTCCAAATCACAAATTGTTTCAATTCTTTTTTGTAATCCAACTGCATACAACAAAAACATCCATGGAACTCTGGCATCCCTGCCACTATTTTCGGCTAACCTTCCGACAACAGCTCCGCCATTTCGCCACCAAATACAGCGGAAGAGTTGTGGTAGAAGTCGAAAATAGTAGTTCATTCACCATCGAAGTCGACGCCCCTACACTCCAAATAGATTTCTGAGGATATTCTCTTTCCCCCGTGAATAAAATCGATGTATATTAGTTGTTGGAGTATAAATCTCATATTTGTTGTTTGTATTTCATAAACAATGTCTAACTATTACGCATAATGATAATGTATTATACAATCTCATACAATAGTATTCAAGGTCATACAGATGTTGTTACTTCAATCCTCATACATTACTAAGCAATGTATGAGGGATGATAGGCGAATTTACACACCTATATCAATATATTTTGCCCATATGTTGCCTAGTTTTGAGAACAAATTATATATTTCATGCACTTTTAGTCCTTTTTCCTATAAGTGAGCTAACGAACATGATTAGCAAAGTTTCAAGTATAAATGATGCAGAATTCAGCATTTTATGGCTTACTTGATGCAAAAGAAAGCTCACGAAGGAAGGAAAGAGAGTTTACACACCTAAGGACTAAAAACGCTGCATGGAAAATCTGTCCCGGGCTAAAACATCATTTCTGAAGTCTTTGGGGACTTGCAGTAACTTAGTTGGATTTGGACAATGATACATTAACCTAGTACAATTGGGTTATGTATTTCATTAGTTTATTTGGATTATGATAATGTTACATTAACCTAGTACATTTGGGTTAAGTATTCCATTAGCCTAGTAGGATTTGGTTAGATATTTATTTACCTAGTAGGATTAGGATATGGGTATTATAAATACCCTATCATGCTAGAAATTTTTATTCATCTTCTATTCAATAATTAATCTTCTTCCATCCCTCTCTTCTTTCACCACAACAATTCTACAACTCTTCTAATCTTTCCATTAATTCTATTTTTCTTCTTCTATTCATCTATTCTTATTTACCGCAACAAGAGAATTGTTACTTTTGCCTTGGAATTCACGCCACACGCCTACCACCTAAGCTACACGAAAATTACTCAATCTTGTGGTATAACAACAATGTCAATCGTGATCTCCTTCGCATTCATGGGTAACTAAACTTCTCTGTTGGGGTTATGGAAGCCGAATGAGTTACTATCTATTGCTATCAGTTTGTGAGTTCGAGACACGTATGTTGCTTATATCATTATTCTCTTCATCTTAATCTACATTCTTTGCGGTTGCAAACGCAAGAATACGCCAGTCTAACATTTAACTTGTTCGAGAGAAAGGTTATTTGTCTGGAAAAGAGATAATGTCAGGGTAGTAGGACACCCTTTCCTATTAAAAAGCTAGTGCCGTAACTGGACTAACCTCTTGGAGAATTCGTACCGTTAGACACGCTTTAAGCTCGAGAGAGTTAAAGTGAAATAGTCCTTGTTTAGGTCGAGAGACGCTTGGATTTACCATCGACTACAATTCTCTATAAACAATTGCATGTCAAGATTCTACACACTCATAGCCAATAGAGACATATACCTCAAAAGGTGAACATAACCCCAACGCTCCAATTCTCATAGTTTCACAACCTACGAAATACTCTCTTTTTACTTTATTATTTTTAGCTTTTATTTATATTACTTGGAAAACAAGAATCCCCCCTTTTCTTGCGAGACTTGCATCAAAAGTCTATTAATTTTACTTACTTGTTGGCCAAGCTATTCCCTGTGGAATCGACACCCAACCCAGGTTGGGTTCTATATTTGCTAACGACCGCTTTACACTCCCACGAGAGCTGTAGATTGAGCGTTATCAAAAATTGGCGCCGTTGCCGGGGAATACGAGTGTCAATTAAGTTTGTGATAGTTGCTAGACCCTTTGGTCAAAGATTCTCGTACTTTTACTTTTAGTTGTTGTTTTTGTTTTATTCAGGTTCTATTGATAGAATGGATGCACAACGTGAAATTGATAGGATGGCTGCTCAAGTGCAACAACAGAATATTGATAACTGTAGGCGAGCAACAAACCCTGACGATGAGGATTTAGGTGACGACGAGTTGATAAACCCAAGGCATGTCGCTGAAACTGCAACACCCGCCAACAGAAGAGGTCAACAAGCTCGGTATAGATATGATTGTCAACCTTTGCAGCTAGCTTTCGACGATGATGATGATGATCTTGATGGTGCCAGAGCCACTGGAGCTATAATTCCACCACCATTAGCGCCCGGAGCCAAGTTCAACATCACAAGCACCATGATTCAGTTATTGCAACTCAAGGGATTATTTGGTGGACTAGCTGGCGATGATCCGTATATGCATCTCATCAACTTTATTTCTACATGCAAGTCTTTTGACAATCCTGGTGTTGGTCAGAATGCTATTCGATTACGTCTATTTCCATTGTCTCTGTCTGGGGAGGCAACACTATGGTTGAATGGGCTGACTCCTGATTCAATTACAAATTAGAGGCAATTGAGAGACGCTTTCCTAGAAAGATTTTTCCGCCATCCAAAAGGGCTCAATTGAGAGATGAAATCAGCAACTTTCGTCAGCTTCCTTCTGAAGCTCTTCACGAAACATGGGAGAGGTTCAAGACAAAGCTAGCGAGATGCCCAAACCATCACATGACTAATGTTCACCTTATGGAGATCTTGTATAGAGCCTTGAATTCAGTAACTAAATCAGTGGTGGACAACGCAGCTGGAGGTTCTTTCATGGACCTCACCTTTGGTCAAGCAAGAAATATGCTAGATCGCATGACGAAACAAAGTAGAGCTTGGCATACCAGGGATTCTGAGGTAGCAAGCCCCACTTTATCTATTGGCATGACTGCAGACCAAAGAAGAAGAGAAGAAGAACGTGAGAAAGACATGGCGCACATGAAAACACAATTGGATCTTCTAACAAAGCACTTATTATCAGGGAAGACCGACAAAGTGAAAGTTGTGGCGCTAAAAGGAAGAGACGAATCTGATTCTGAAGAGGAGGCCAACTACTTAAACAATCAGGGGGGTTTCCGTGGGAATGCCCAAGGAAACCAAGGTCAAAACTATTATGATAAATCGGGAATCAAAGACCAAGGTAGTTGGAAGAAAAACAATGAAAAGAGTGGTTTGTACGTTCCCCCTGGTCGACGTGATACCACCACATCTAATTCTATGGAAGACATGATGGCTAAGTTATTGAAAGGAGTGGAAGCAACAAGCGCGGGAGTTATGGAGGTGATTAATGATTTGTCCTCCATGAATCAATTAGTTGATTCTCATTCCACTTCTATCAAGCAAATAGAGCAGCAATTAAGCGAACTTTCAGCAACATTCAATCAAAGAAAGGCTGGCACCTTACCTAGCGATACTGTGCAAAACCCAAGGAATGATGGGTCATGCATGGCCATCACTACCAGAAGTGGTAAGGTGCTGGAAACTTCAGCAAAAGACAAGCAAGTGATGGACGAAGTTGCGGACATGAACGTTACACCTAGTGACGGCACAAAAGGAGAAGAAGCCGCAACAAGGACTCCCAACGCCAAGGACGTTACACCTAGTGACGTGCAGCCTCAAAAAATGGAAAACCGGAAGCAAGAGGAGAAGAAAACCATGGAGAGAACACTTCCATACCCATCACCAACTTTTCCCCAAAGATTGAAGAAGGTGGCCGATGACACTAAGTTCAGCAAATTTATGACTATGTTGAAGCAGCTGACCATTAATGTTCCATTGGTAGAGGCACTTGAACAAATGTCTGGGTATGCGAAGTTTATGAAAGATCTTTTGACTAAGAAGAGGGCAGCAAGTTATGATCTGAAAGATGATGTGCATCATTGTAGTGCAATTGCTACCCGATCGATAGCTCAGAAGAAGGCCGACCCCGGAGCTTTCACTACTCCTTGCACCGTTGGATCTTTGAACTTTGCCAAATCATTATGTGACTTAGGAGCCAGCATCAACTTGATGCCATTATCGATCTACAAGAAGTTGGGGTTAGGAAATCCTACACCAACTAATATGAGGCTTGTTATGGCGGATAGGTCGGTAAAACGACCGGTTGGTATTCTATGCGATGTCTTGGTAAAGGTTTCTTCATTTATCTTTCCAGCAGACTTTGTAATCTTAGATTGCGAGGCAGATTCAGAGGTTCCCATAATCTTGGGACGCCCTTTCCTTGCCACGGGAAGTGTGCTTATAGATTTGAGAGCCAATGAACTTTCATTCTGAATAAATAACGAAGTGGTTCGTTTTGATGTTTGTAAATCAATGAAGCAACCCAAAGATTTGAGTGTATTTTCTGTGGCCGATGTTGTCTTTGATGATGAGAAGGAGTTACTTGCAGAAGAGCAAATTCTTGATGATCCCTTGGAAGTTTTGCTCATGAAAGGAGGGAATGAGGATGCTGAAATTTCTGAAGAAGCTATTTGTGCTCTATCGGGATTTGGGACATATTGCTATACTCCCAAGAAGCTGGATCTTGATCTCAAGAATCGACCCACACCACCAGCTAAGCCATCTATTGAAGAACCACCCACGTTAGAATTGAAGGAGCTGCCAAGCCATTTGAAGTACGCATTCTTAGGAAGCGGAAACACTCTTCCAGTCATAGTGGCAGCCGATTTGGGTGAGCAACAAGTTGCAGCTCTTATTGCGATCCTACGCAAGTATATTAGAGCTATTGGATGGACCATTGCGGATATTATTGGTATTCCACCTGGGATTTGCACACATAAAATTCAGCTTCAAGAAAAGTGCACACCCACCATTGAACACCAAAGGCGTTTAAACCCACCTATGCAAGAAGTAGTGAAGAAGGAGATTATCAAGTGGTTAGACGCAGGAGTTGTATATCCTATCTCTGATAGTACATGGGTAAGTCCTATACAATGTGTTCCCAATAAAGGAGGTATGACGGTGGTCGCAAATGCAAAGAATGAGCTTATTCCACTCAGGCCCATTACTGGATGGAGAGTATGCATGGACTACCGCAAGCTGAATTCTTGGACGCTCAAGGATCACTTCCCCATGCTATTTATGGACAAATGTTAGATCGATTAGTGGGGAAAGGATGGTTTTGCTTCTTTGATGGTTATTCAGGTTATAATCAGATTTGTATTGCACCCGAAGACCAAGAGAAGACAACATTTACATGCCCATATGGTACGTTTGCCTTCAAACATATGCCATTTGGGTTGTGTAATGCACCAGCCACCATTCAACATTGTATGGTGTCTATTTTCTCTAATATGGTTGAAGATACTTTGGAGGTATTTATGGATGACTTTTCAGTTGTTGGTGAGTCCTTTGAAGCATGTTTGGCAAACTTGAGCATGGCATTGCAAAGATGTGTAGAGTTTAACCTTGTGCTTAATTGGGAGAAGTGCCACTTTATGGTAAAAGAAGGAATCGTTCTTGGGCACAAGATCTCCAAAAGAGGAATAGAGGTTGATCGCGCAAAAATAGAGGTAATTGAGAAGCTACCGCCTCCAATTTCGGTGAAGGGAGTTCGTAGTTTTCTTGGCCATGCTGGGTTCTATCGTAGATTCATCAAAGACTTTTCCAAAATTTCTAGTCCATTGTGCAAACTACTGGAGAAAGATGCGAAGTTTGACTTTAATGACGATTGCTTAAAGGCATTCGAATGCCTTAAAGGAAAACTCATTGAAGCCCCTATCATGGTAGCACCAGATTGGACGCTCCAGTTCGAAGTCATGTGTGATGCTAGTGGTGTAGCCGTTGGTGCTGTTCTCGGACAGAGAAAGGAGAAATTATTTCATCCTATCTACTATGCGAGTAAGGTCTTAAATGAAGCCCAAAAGAACTACACTGTTACTGAACAAGAGCTCCTAGCGGTTGTGTATGCGTTTGAGAAGTTTCGTGCCTATCTATTGGGTACTAAGGTGATCATTCATACAGACCATGCAACTCTTAGGTATCTAATGACGAAGAAGGATGCAAAACCAAGGTTGGGTGTTGCTGCTGCAGGAGTTCGATTTTGACGTCAAAGAAAGAAGAGGTTGCGAGAACCAAGTGGCTGATCACCTATCTAGACTCGAGAATGAGCAGGTGGCACAACCCAAAATCCAGATTGATGATGCATTCCCTGACGAGGAGATATTAGCGACAACATCGAAGAAATTACCATGGTATGCTGACTTTGCAAATTTCGTGGTGAGTAACGTGCTACCTGCCAATTTATCCTACCATTGAAGGAGGAAGTTTATGCATGACGTGCAGCACTACTGTTGGGATGAGCCTTATTTGTTTCGAAGATGCGCTGATGGTATCATTCGACGATGTATATCCCATGAAGAAGTGCCTACGATATTGGCAGCATGCCACACTTTGCAAGTTGGAGGACATCATGCAGGCAATCGAACGGCAAGAAAAGTATTGCAAAGTGGTTATTATTGGCCTTCGATATTCAGAGATGCATACGACTATGTGAGGAGGTGTGATCAATGCCAACGTCAAGGTGCTATTTCAAAACACCATGAAATGCCCATGTCCAAAATTCTGGAGGTAGAACTCTTTGATGTGTGGGGTATTGATTTCATGGGACCATTCGTGAATTTGTTTGGAATGAAGTACATCTTGGTTGCTGTGGATTATGTTTCGAAATGGGTTGAAGCTGTAGCATTGGTCGACAACGAAGGAAAGCGTGTTGTAGCGTTCTTAAAGAAGAATATCTTCTCTCGCTTTGGAGTACCTCGTACTATCATAAGTGATGGAGGATCTCACTTTTGCAACAAGCTATTCAAATCTATATTGGCCAAGTATGGAGTCAATCAACATAAGGTGGCTACGCCTTATCATCCCCAAAATAGTGGACAAGTAGAGGTTTCCAACCGCGAGATCAAGCAAATCCTTGAAAAGACGGTTAATGCGAATAGGAAGGATTGGTCTCGAAAGCTAGATGATGCACTATGGGCGTATAGGACTGCATTTAAGACACCCATTGGTATGTCACCTTATCAGCTAGTTTATGGGAAGGCTTGTCATCTACCCATCGAACTCGAGCACAAGGCATTGTGGGCATTGAAGCAACTGAACTTGACTTGGGATGATGTGAAGAATCTGAGGTTGGAGCAGCTGAACGAACTAGATGAATTCCGTCTCCATGCATATGAAAGATCAGATTTATATAAGGAGCGGATGAAGAAGTATCATGATCAGCGGATTGTTCGACGAAACTTCCAAAAGGGTGACATGGTACTATTCTTTATCTCCAGATTCAAGCTCTTCCCAGGTAAGTTAAAATCTAAGTGGTCTGGTCTATTTAAGGTTATCCAAGTCTACTCGTCTGGAGTAGTCGAATTGGAAGACAATAAGGGTGTTGTCTTCAAAGTGAATGGCCAACGTGTTAAGCCATATATCGGTCCTCTTGACTCGATGAATGACATGGCCATCACTTATCTCGACAAAGTCTAAGTACTCGAGATTATTACGTCGAGCCACGACAATAAATATGGCGCTAGATGGGAGGCAACCCATCGTTTTATTGTTTTATCGTTTTATTGTTTTATCATTTTATCGTTTTATCGTTTTGTCGTTTTAGTACTTGTTTTGTTTTTGATAAAAGAAAATACAAAAATAAGAGTCGTGCCACGACCAAAACTAAGGCGCTTGGTGGGAGGCAACCCATCGTACTAATCGTTTTCATTTGTTTTGAGCAAATATAGGTGCAAAGAAGTATTCAACGAGGAGATTAATTTCAATTGACGATTTGGACGCATTGTATGGTAAGGTTGGTAAGTTAGGAAACGATGATGCATAAGGCTATGGATGGAGCCTTTCTCACGTCAAAATAGGCTTCGTGGAAGGCTAGGCCTGGGTAAAAATAGGCCACGAACGATGCACAACCTATCCTCTAGCCTAAGGTCTCGGAATCTAGTGTGCTATACACTATGCACCGCCTACTCCTAGGTATGCTTTTGACTATGCGCCGACTATGCTATGGCATTTGGTCTCAGTATCTCATATGCCATAGACTATGCGGCGCACATGTCTACAAATGCCATAGACTATGCGGCGCATATGTCCCATTATGCCATAGACAATGCGCCGCATATGTCATTGATATGCCGAGTGATATGCACGGCATATGTGGTGTTTTTGTCTCCAAAACCGATTGTAAATGGGTCAGAACCCGACCCATACTCTTCCTATATAAAGGGGACTTAGTTTTATAAAGCAACCACACTAGAAAATACCCTAAAAGCGCCGCATACTCTTCCAAATCTTCTCAAAATTTTCTTCTTTTGCTCTTCCAATTCACAAAACCATCTCCACAAGCTTCAAGCAAGTAAGTACTCTCTTATTCTTCATTTATTTCTCGTAAGTACTACGTTGCTATGCTTATTACGAATTGCTAAATCATATAAGATTGTTGGTGATGTTCATGTGTTTGGATTGTTGTTGCAAAATCATGTGAGTGAACATATACGTAGGGAATTCTTGACTTGTTTCCGACTTGAATTTGGTTTCAATAGCATTGTTATGACAATTGCTGGATTGATATGGCTATGAATATTGCTTACGATTGTTGTTTGGATGCTTACATGTTAGACTATCCCGGCCATCGGGAGAAGATTATAGTGCCTATCGACTTAAGAGGTTGTGCTTGTTGTAAGAATAACGATTCCATGTCCCATGTTGTAAGAATAGTGCACTATGTCGTAGTGTTGCTATATCTACTATGAAAGTAGTCGAATGGCTGCAAATAAGTGATGCAATACTGATTTTCTTGTCGGAATACAATCCTAAAACGTATGTCGACAAAATCTGAGTAAATCGACTACTTTTACCCCATTGATTTGTGTAACAAAACTAAGTGTGGGGTGGTACCCCTAGTGCTTGCATATAGATTGTATCAAGTGAGATTGTGCTACAACTAACATTATTTCTAGTCTCAGGTACAATGGCACCTAAAGCAAGGCAAGGCAAGGAGAAGGCTACTACATCCCAAAAGGGCAAGAAGAGAAGTCGAAAAAACTAAGGAGAATCATCCTCAGCACACCTACCACACAGAATGTTCGGAATAAAATGGGTTCTTGAGGAAGAATCCAAAGCATGGCACAACAGCAACAAAGAAAGAAAATATGTGCACGTCGACTTGATCAACAAGGAGACTTTAGCAAAGAAGGAGCTGCGTATGTTGGCAAAAATAATGGCTTTGAAGCTGGATTTCATCTTCCGCGACATGGGAGAGTGTAATCTTGACTTGACAAGAGAGTTTTATGCCAACTGGTCGCCGAACACAACAGGCAATGAAGTCAAAATTCGGGGCCAAGTGTTACAGCTTACCGCAGACTGGATCAACTCTTTTCTTGGCTTACTTTCGGTCGACACAGCACCATTCAAAGAGCTGTACAGCAGGCCTCCTTATAGAGAAATACGGCACACGATTTGTGGTAGCAGATCAATGGCAAGGTGGGGCAGACATAAAGAAACAGGCTGACACAACACCTTCCCCTATGCTCCACTAAATAGGGAAGTAAGAATCTGGATGCGCATTGTCAACTCATGTCTTATTCCTGGGACTCAATACACTAAGATATCGAGAGATAGAGTGTGTTTGGTCTATGCTTTGATGATGAATGTCCCTGTCAACGTTGGGGCAATCATTCAATCTACCATGAGGAAGGCCAGACTCCACAAAAGGTCCCATTTTATATTTGGCAACTTGTTGACAGCAATGTTGCAGAAGGAGGATATCGAAGAGGAACCAACTGACCACAAACTCCCACATAACCCAAAGAAGGTTGACCTCACCAAAGTCAAAGATGCTGAAACAACTCATGGTTTCAACCTTACTACTGCGGAGAGACATGCTCGTGATGAGAGTTTTTTCCGTCATCTCTATGGCATGACACGATTTACCATGATGAGTGGTGGACGTATTCCAACTGCTGAAGAGCTCCAACAGCTGGACCACGACTACCCAATGAACATGCATGCACGGGAAATGTGTGGAGTGGGCGTATATTTTGAGGAACCTCTAGACGATGATGTGCCGACTGATGATGATCGACGCCTGCCTGATTCTGACGAAGAGGAGAACTCTGACGATGACTCTTATGATGATTCAGACGAAGGGGGTATGACCCCCGACATTGATGAAGGGTACGACTAACCAAGTTCTTCGACTTTATTTTTCACTGAGGGCAGTATCCCATCTAAGTGTGGGGTGGCGGTATCGCATACTATACTTCTTTGTTTGCACCTATGTTTGTTTGTTTACTTTGTTTATTTCATTTTTTTGTTTTGTTTGTCATTTTTTTAAGTTTTTTTAGTAGTTAAAATTTTTCAAATTTTTCTAGCTTCGCATGAAATTATTTTGATAGGCAGCATGAGATTAGAACAAGAGTATGTGCTACAATTGTGACTATTGAGACGTTTAGGCTCTAGTTATGACTCATTATGTGATATTGTGTGATTCAATTCTTTCACTTGTTGGGTCGAGAGTCTATATCACTTCCAATCAAGTCGACCATGTGCCTTGTGTGTGTGAGATAATAGTATATTCTATGCTTGTGGCTGATGCTAGAACTTGCCAGGTATGTATGCAAAGCGAAAATAAGGAATGTAAGTTTAGGATATGATTTAGGCATTTCTTTGGCAACCTATACATGTTTACCTTCAGTTTTACCTACCCTTTGATATCACCCTAGTTAAATCCTTTTGAGCCTTTAGCCTATTTCTTTGACAACCTTGTATGTAAGCCTAATCCATTTCTTTCAAGACCACAATTTGATCCAAATTCCTAAGTGCTTTAAAGTGAAAGAGTCATGCGACAACATAAGAGGAAATTGGGTGAGTATGATGCTTTAAATTGTAATGGTTCTTGAATGTGTTATGAAAAAATGCTATCATAAGAGGTATGTTGTGAAAAGAAAAAGGAAAAGAAAGCTGAAAAGTGAGTTGTGTTTAAAAATGAAAAACAAAAGAGGAGAACAAGGGTGGTAGAATAAAAGAAAGAAGAAAAGGTTGAAAGAAAAAAGTGTCAATGATACAAAGTGATGTATTAAAGCGCTTAGGAACCTAGTCACTATTCTTGGCCAAAATAGTCCTACCCGTCCCTTAGCCTACATTACAACCATCTAAAGACCTACTTGATCCTAACCTTAACATTCTGACATTTAGTGGAGTACTACATTAAGGGCAAGCCTATGGTCATCAGTTGCTACATATGAATTCTTTGTGAGAGTGAGAGCAAGGATATTTTGACACCCATGTTTGAAAAATATGATATATTTGTGAGTGATTATGGGTACTATATTGTGAGACACATATGGTTGATGAGATTTGGATAGTTATATATGATTCTATGTACCTTAACGTTTGCATGCGAGTTGATCACCATCACTAGTCTACGCTAGAGGTTAAACTGTTTCAACTTATAATCGGAAAGCTACTCTTTGTTGATAATTGTTGTGCTTGTCTTGAAGAATGTTTTGTCTTGTTGCTGTAAAACCCTAAGTTGATGTTTAGAAGGACATGATATTTTGTTCGAGGACGAACAAAGCTTCAAGTGTGGGGTGTTGATGATAGGCGAATTTACACGCCTATATCAATATATTTTGCCCATATGTTAGCCTAGTTTTGAGAACAAATTATATATTTCATGCACTTTTAGTCCTTTTTCCTATAAGTGAGCTAACGAACATGATTAGCAAAGTTTCAGGTATAAATGATGCAGAATTCAGCATTTTATGGCTTACTTGATGCAAAAGAAAGCTCACGAAGGAAGGAAAGGGAGTTTACACGCCTAAGGACCAAAAACACTGCATGGAAAATCTGTCCCGGGCTAAAACATCATTTCTGAAGTCTTTGGGGACTTGCAGTAACTTAGTTGGATTTGGACAATGATACATTAACCTAGTACAATTGGGTTATGTATTTCATTAGTTTATTTGGATTATGATAATGTTACATTAACCTAGTACATTTAGGTTAAGTATTCCATTAGCCTAGTAGGATTTGGTTAGATATTTATTTACCTAGTAGGATTAGGATATGGGTATTATAAATACCCTATCATGCTAGAGATTTTTATTCATCTTCTATTTAACAATTAATCTTCTTCCATCCCTCTCTTCTTCCACCACAACAATTCTACAACTCTTCTAATCTTTCCATTAATTCTATTTTTCTTCTTCTATTCATCTATTCTTATTTACCGCAACAAGAGAATTGTTACTTTTTCCTTGGAATTCACGCCACACGCCTACCACCTAAGCTACACGAAAATTACTCAATCTTGTGGTATAACAACAATGTCAATCGTGATCTCCTTCGCATTCATGGGTAACTAAACTTCTCTGTTGGGGTTATGGAAGCCGAATGAGTTACTATCTATTGCTATCAGTTTGTGAGTTCGAGACACGTATATTGCTTATATCATTATTCTCTTCATCTTAATCTACATTCTTTGCGGTTGCAAACGCAAAAATACGCCAGTCTAACATTTAACTTGTTCGAGAGAAAGGTTATTTGTCTGGAAAAGAGATAATGTCAAGGTAGTAGGACACCCTTTCCTATTAAAAAGCTAGTGTCGTAACTGGACTAACCTCTTGGAGAATTCGTACCGTTAGACACACTTTAAGCTCGAGAGAGTTAAAGTGAAATAGTCCTTGTTTAGGTCAAGAGACGCTTGGATTTACCATCGACTACAATTCTCTATAAGCAATTGCATGTCAAGACTCTACACACTCATAGCCAATAGAGATGTATACCTCAAAAGGTGAACATAACCCCAACGCTCCAATTCTCATAGTTTCACAACCTACGAAATACTCTCTTTTTACTTTATTGTTTTCAGCTTTTATTTATATTACTTGCAAAACAAGAGTCCCCCCTTTTCTTGCGAGACTTGCATCAAAAGTCTATTAAGTTTACTTACTTGTTGGCCAAGCTATTCCCTGTGGGATCGACACCCAACCCAGGATGGGTTCTATATTTGCTAACGACCGCTTTACACTCCCACGAGAGTTGTAGATTGAGCGTTATCAATGAGTACGTTATTAAATTCCATTATTTGTTCAATTCAAACCTCATACATTACTAAGTAATGTACGAGTATGTGGTTGATATCTGTCATTTGTTCATTTTTATACATATCAAGTTGTGTATAAGAAAGCATTATTCTTAAGTTAGCATGAGTTGTTCAATCAATAATTCACGTAACTATAATATAATACATAAAATGACTATGTATAAGGTTACCATACTAATGTATAGATTAACATATTCAAGAACTTATATTATTTTTAAAAAATTAATTAAAAGTCACCTGATGCAATTTAATTTTTGACATTATACATATCAAGTCATGTATATTCTTCAACATAATACATTTTGAAACTCCGCTAATGTCAACATTATAGATTAATTAATTACACTATACGAAAGACTGTTATGTATAAGGTCAATGTAACCTATAATGTTTTCTACATACATACATATCATTCACCTGATGTAATTTGATTTTTAGATCTTATGCACATCATATATAATAATTTGTAATAAATAATATTTTTATGCACCTTTTTAAAAACAATTGCATATAAGAGGTCGTATTATGTATTATACATACATTTTCATGATTATTTTCGAATGTATTAGATTATTTTCAATTTGAATTACTGTAACAAATTTTAAGATATCACTAATCAATAAATTTGAAATTTTCATTAATTAAGGTGCTTGATTTAATGGGTCTGATTTACTTTCCTTAAATATAGGTGTGATTTAATCAATAAATTAGATAATTAAGGTGGTAGATTTAATTTCCTTAAATATAGGAAAAACGACTTACCTTATACATTCCATTAATAAATAATATGTGGTCGACATGTATATGTACTTTTGTAAACCAGGAAGAGAGAAAAAAAATCTGGGATACAATGTAATTAATTTTATTCTACCTGGGATTTCTATTGTTTATACTTCTTAAAAATCTAATGTATGACGTGAAACGACGTGTCATCTTTCTGGCACCGAAAGGTTAATTTGGATTGGAAATTATTTTTTGAGAATTTGTGTAGATAAAATCATCAATATATTTTTTGATTTATTATTTGGCATATATAAATACTAGATGGGTGCAGTCTGTGCTCAGCAATATAAACATGTAAAACAAATGTATTGTCTATCTGCTTCTAACTATCATTGATTTTTGTAATACCCCGAAGTTTCCTAACTAATTTTGTCTCAAGAATGTCATTTATTAGCTTCTAAATTGAATGATGTTTATTACATCAGGAATTTTCAAGATTTTCACTTTTTTTTTCATGTAGGAAATTCAATAAGCTTTCCATCGATATACAATTTGCCTAAATTTGATAACCGGGTTAGAAGTTATGACTATTTAAAGTTCCCGTCATAAAATAGTGCCATATTAGTCAGTGGCGCGTTGCGCTAAGGTGAAAATGGCAATTGTCAAATTCTACTAGGGGTCCGTGATAGTGGCGCATCGCTCCTAGCTTCCAGGTCATAAATAAAGTGTCAACATGATGGCTCCGCGTTGTGCCATCCTTCAATTTCTCAGTTGTCAAATTCTAGTGACACAACACGATAACACCACATCGTGCTAGGGGCCCAATTCAAAAAAAATTCACTGAAATTAAAAAACACGTCCAGGGTTAAAAGGGTCAATTTTTCACCCCTATTTAAGCCCTTTAACACAAGATTCAGCTATTTGAAACCCAAAATATACTAGTTTCTCTCAATTTTCTCTCAAGAACAAGCTATGGTTTCAATTGGAGATTCAATTTCAAGAAAGTCTCTCCGTCAATCTTCGCTAAATCAAGAACTAAGGTATGTGTTGTATTGATTTATCGATTCCTTTAATCCATAAAGCTTAAGAATCCTATTTTAAATTATAAATCTTGATATTTATGTTGTGGGTTGGTTATAACCATGTTTATCTTGTTATATGATTTCTAAGTTGGAATATTTATGTGTCTTTCATGAAACTACATTAGCAAGTGAGTGAAATTGAAATATTTATAATGTGTCAATTTGATGATTAGGCCTATTCCCTAAGGGTGCATGGAAGGTGTTTGATAAAATACCTAGGAGGATAGAAATTAGGAACTATAGCTTAATTGTGATCCAAAATGACTTCCAAGCTATTCTTATGTATTGAAATTTTTTTTCGAATTCCTCATGAGTTAGACATATGAAATTATGCTATGTATACATGCTATCTTATTCACATACCAAGCTATGATAGTCAAATGCCCATGAAATATCTTTAATTATTGTATTATGGATTGTTGATGTTAGTCATGTATTCAAGAATGTCATGCCTTGTCAGTTTCCTTCCATCAAGAAAATATAGTTGTGTGCCTAGAGTCCGTGTCATGTTTTAACGATATCCTCAGTCAATCTATGATCCATAGAACTCAGTAATTTATGTGACTCAGGAAAGCTCAGTAATACAGTAATCTCAATAATATTCCGTCGGTCAGCGGAACTCAGTTAATTGAGTCCAGTTTAGTTCAGTAATCCATGATCAATGTCTATTCAGTGGGAGTAGGAATTAGCACCGAGTGAACCCAAGGATAGGAATACATATTGTCAGATGAGGGTGTGATTCTTAGAAGTCATCCTTGCATTCCAAAACTATGTAGCCAGCATAGGTTGAGACATCAACACTGTCTGATGAGGGTTGATTAGGTGGATAAGCACTATCATATGAGGGCCTCACCATTCTCTTTTAGGGACACTATCAGATAAGGGTCACTCACATCTTGTCCTTACTGGTGGCGCGGTATTGATACCTTTCTCATTGGGGTTACAAATTAGACCCCAACTCAGTTATAATGCATTATTTGGGGTATGTCGATTAGATAACTATTTCCCACAGTTTCAGTTACAGAATCAAGACTATCAAATATAGTCAATCAGTCTCAGTATTAGGACTTAGATAGTTCTACAGAATTCAAGACTGTCAGATATAGTCAACTCAGAATAGTACTGAACTCAGCTAGTTCCAACAGATTTAGGACTATCAGATACTACCACTCATGTTATCAGTTATATCAGCCATCAGAACTCAATTATCAGTCATATTAGTTATCAGTAAATTTATGTTACACGATCTCAGATATAGTTCCTATGTATTTGTAATACCCTGAATTTTTTCTAAGCTTAATTTCTCCTAGAGAAGGTTAGGGAGTGAATTCCTAAGTGAGTATCATTTTAACCATATATAATTTCCCTAATTTCGACTTTTTATCACAGGGGAAATTTGATAAGCTTTTCATCGATATAAGATTTGCCCAAATTCGATGCCCGGGCAAGAAGTTATGGCTAATTTAAGTCCTAGTCATAAAACAACATCATTTTTGTGCTTGGGGTGTCGTGGAGAAGGTCTATTTGACAATTGTCAAATTCCAGTGGAACTCTATGATATTGGAGCATCGCAGAGGACCCCAATTTCCCAATAGTCAATTTCCAGTGGCCTAGCGCGATTGTGACACGTTGCACTGAAGTTCCATCTCCCAAATTGTGGGACAACGTAATCTCTCCACGTCTCAGTGACTCCTAGATTCCTATTTGTTAATTTTCAGTGAGCAATCGCGATAGTGTCATATTGCGGTGGCCCATAAAATTGGGTTCCCAGTTCAATTTTTCAAGCTTCGTATAGAATTTAAAAAGGGTACTTTGGACTTTTTCCAAGCTTCTTAAACTGTACAAATACCAAATTAAAGTCATTTACAAGCATTCTATGAAGTTTTTCTCAAGTTTACTCTCAACAAAACCCCTAAGTATCCAAAACCTCTTCCAAGAATCTCAAGAATCCACCATAGATTTTCTAAATTGAGTCAAGATTCAAGGCTCCTAAGTCAAGGGCTTCAAGAACCCTCATTCAAGAGCACGAATAGAGTCCCAAAAGCGAGATTCATCCAAATCTTCTAAATCAAGGTATGTGGGGTTTGAACAACGACAGTCCTTTCATCCTTGTGCCTAAAAGTTGTTTTAAATTACAAGAATATATGGTTTCACATATTTTCTTATGAAAATTGAAGTATGGGTTTGTACCCTTTGTTGTTGTTCTTGAGATTATGATAATTTCCGTGTTTTAGAAATTGAGATACATGAGTATGTTACGATTTTAATGCATAATGCTGAAATTTCAGATTTCTATATGATTTATTGATCCTTATGATCTCTAGTATGCATTTTGATGAGTCTTAAATATGAGATTGAACTATGGGCCACTAAGTCCTACTTGAGAATTGCAATTTTATGAACTCCTGTGCTATAAGAAACTATGATTTGAGTACTTTGAGATTATTGAGAAATATTTGACCTTTTTGGTCCTAATAGAGGTTGAATCCACAATGATGTTGTATTAAAACAAATAGTAATATATTTTGGTCTTCAGTATAGACGCTTGAGTTATTTGAAGTGGATTTCCTAAGAGTTCTGAGCTGAGTATGGGAGTAGTATTTAACATCGAGTTGGGTATGATTCCGAGGTCTCATACCCTAGAATATTGAAACTATTTTATTTAAATAGATACACTCCTATATACTCATTATATTCCCAAGTGCTGATCCACATATACGTCTATGTGCTACATTATCTTATAATGTAGATTTAGGTGCTCAGTCCCAGCCTCGTCAGTGATTTCCAAGTACCTTTATCTACATCTCTCAGTGGTGAGTCCTCATGGTTTGAGGACCTATCTTCAGACATTTCAATATTTTAGTGGATATTCTATTGCTTCCAGTTCAGTTTGAGTTAGTTGGGAGCCTGTCCCAATGGCTCTCTAGTCATGGAGTAGTAGAGGCTTTGTCGGACTCGTTATGACATTGTTAGTATGTTGAAATTTCCAGTATTATGGTTATTTGGACCAATTATTTTCTTCGTATTTCTTATCATTTGATATGACAGTACCATTGTTTTGTTTATTTCATTTCAAAATAAGTTATTATATGCAGTAATAGGCTCAAAGGGTTAGCTTGGGGCTAATTGTAGCCTTAAGCACCGTGTGACGCTTTGGGATGAGATTTTGGGGCGTTATAGTATTCATGCATGTATTCTCACGTTCATATTAGTCAGTTAGCTTGTATTTTTCATGCATATGAACCCCATGCATTCATTCTACCTCATATGTATACCAGTACATTCAAAGTACTGACGCATTTGAGATATGGTGTCTTATACCATAGGTTCAGAAACACAAGCTCCAGAGAATCAGTAGCATCCCAGTCTCAGTAGTCAGAGTAGCAGTGAGTCCTCATCTTTCAAGGACATTAGCATTATTTTATCATCTCATTAATTAATTTATTAGTTGGAGTTAGTTGGGAACATGTCCCATCAACTCCTCATTTAGACAGTTCAGTCAGTTAGAGGCTTTCTTGACTATTATATTCAGACTATCATGTTATTTCAGCTTTGTTTTGTGTATTTCATACCTCATTCAGATGTTATATCTTTATAAGTTATGTTATAGTATTGAACCTTGTGGCCTTTCACTTCATGTTTCCACAATCATATAGTATATTATGCAGTATACAGGTACAGATATCAGTCATGGGTTACCTTGTGGTCCTTCCAGAGCATGAGCACCATGTAGCATTCCGAGTACCATATCCGAGGCATTACAAACTTGGTATCAGAGCCTAAGGTTCAATAGTGTCCTAGGAAGTTTGAAAGCCACATCTAGTAGTCTTGTACATGGGTGTGTTGCGCGCCTTATTTATGTACAGGAGGCTATGAGATATTTTAGGAATAATTTCCCTTCTTTCAGTATTTATTTCATGCCAGTGAGCATAATCTCAAGTCAATCTCTCAGTCTAATCAATTTATCTCTTTCTTCTTCAAAATATGCCTCCTAAAAGAAGAAACAGGAATCAGTCAGCCCCTCAGTCTGAGGAACCTTTGGGCGAACATGTTTATCATATAGAGTTTAGAGCTACATTCACTACTCTTGCTCAATCAGTTATTTATCAAAATGAATGACCATCTATCGTTCCAGCCAACCCAGTGGCCAATTCAGCTGCAACCAGGATTCAGGACTTCACCCTAATGAATCGTCCATCCTTTCCCAGGTCTAATTCGGATGAGGACTCTCAGGAATTCATCGATCAGGTTTAGAAAGTTATAGATAACATGGGGGTTACTCTTAGTAAAAGTTTTGAGATAGATGCGTACTAGTTGTAGGATGTTGGCCACACTTGATTTAAATAGTGGAAGTCAGAAAGGCCAGATGATGTAGAGCCTATTGAGTGGGAGGAGTTTGTTACTGCATTCTTAGATAGGTTCTTTCCCCTAGATTTGAGAGAAGGAAAGGTATTAGAATTCATCAACCTCAGTTAGGGCAACATGATGGTGAAACAGTATTCTCTTAAGTTTACTCAATTATCCAGATAAACTCCTCATGTGGTTGAAGATAATAGGGCCAAGATTAGTAAGTTTATTTATGGGGTGAATGATAGTGTGGTCAATAAGTGTAGGTCTGTGATGTTGAATAGTGACATGACTTTAGCCAGGCTTATGACTCATGCTTAGTAGATAGAAGATCAAAAAGGTTAAGATAAGGGAGAAACAAAATAAGAGAGCAAAGACAGGTAGTTTTAACTTTGCTCAGCCCAAATCAGAAGGAGCAAACCGCTCTCAGTTCCATCCTAAGTCATCAGTTCCAGCTACTTCTTTAGATAGTGATCCAGCTCCTAAGTTCAAGGGTGGTAATAAAGATAGGGCGCCAGGCTCTATGTCTTAGGGCAGTGTCAGCAATGCCCGAACTAATCCCCTTTGTCAGCCTTATGGTTAGAACCACAAGGGTTATTGCAGAGTTGGTAGAGATGTTTGTTTTGAATGTGGCAAGACAGGCTATAGATTCAGAGATTTTCCCCATTCTGGTTATCAGGGTCAGCAGAACTGTTCCTTGATAAATCTCAAACTACACCTTACTTACAAGAATGTAAGCGATCATTGTCAATATATAACCCAACTAGGATGGGGTCGAATCCCACAGGGAATAGGGTGTGAATTTGAGTTATCTATGGGTTAATCAACTGATAGTTACCATTTTCCTATAAATGGGGTTTTTTGGAAGTGTAACAAATAATTACTTCTCAGTTTAGTATTTGAAATCAATATAATAAGGAAAACCAGGGTTATGTTTACTATGGGTATTGGGATTTGACAGACGTTAGTAACGGTTCAAGATTCTTGTGGTAGGTAGGAACAATAGACTATCCTTGTCAAAGTTATGTTAAATGTTTCTCAACCTATTTACACACTTATTCACCTAATTCTCTCAAACTTAGGGAATTTATATTTCATAACAGGATGTTATCCTAAGTGAATTAATCTTGTTACTTTATTAATTATTAAATGAAAGTTTAATGCTTCCAAGTCCTAATTGATAATTCACTTCTTACTAGGGTTGATTTCTTATCTCAAGCAAATCACCCGTAAGCAAAGTCTATTTTTTGCAACCAATAGTTAGCATGTAAAATAATGGAATTAACAAGAAGTTCCTACCACCGTTAGAATCTTGAACACTTTGTTATGTTACATACCCAAACCCGTAGATCCCACAACTCGGGTTTAGGGAATTTCTCTACTCATAATAAAATAAGCAAGACAACAAGTTGAATTTATACTTAGATCGATAATCTTACAACAAGATGAATAGCAATAAGTGTTTCTCAGATTTGATCTAGTAGAAAAATCCAAAACAATTGTAATAATCTCTCTAAATAATTAAAGTCAAAAGATAAAGATAAAAGTGCTCAAAACGTGAGTTCTAGATGTCCAAGATCATGAATGAAAACCCTAGCATATGCTTTAAATACTTCAGTCTAATTATGGAAACAAAATCATAGATCACAGTATTTTCTCGAACAGGAGACGATGTGTATGATGGCTTATCAGGAGTTTGATGGCTTATCAGGAATGTCGTCAGCTCCTCTTCACTTTGATAATATATGCCTTGGGATGAAGATGAGGCTTGACAACTTATCATACATGTGATGACTTATCAGAGATGTCGTTAATTCATTCCCCGCCTAAGCCTGACGACTAGCCTAATGGCGTATCACACTTCTGACAGCTTATCATAGATGTCTTCACATATTCCAGCTGAAGGCCATTCTCTGTCTAAGCTTGACGACAACTTTGATAGCTTATCACAAGGCTGACGACTTATCAGACAAGTCGTCAGCTATTCTTCCTTCTCTACTTGCTCAGAAATCAACTCTTTTACTTCCATAATTGTTGATTCTCTTGTATCTCAACTTTTACTGCAATATCAAAGAGAACACAATCAAAAACTACAAAAATTGCTTAAGACTTTGAAATTATTCTCAGTTAAAAGCCTCAAATATGTTAGCATCTGCTCACACATCAACACCCTTAACTTAAAACAATTGCTTGTCCTCAAGCAACTAAAACACAACCAAGAGAATACAAAGTGTATTCGGCAGTCAACCATCCATATTATCTCAAAACATCTTCACCATCCCCAAGGTCAATCACTTTAAAAACATGGGGACGGTAAAAATACACTTACTCTCAAAATGAGGTTCCAATCAGTGTATGTCGAATACCATAGGTTTGCCCTTATTTTCATTACCAAGATTTGTAGACAAGTCAGGTAGGATCACTATAGGTCTTTTCTTTGGCTTGTAATGTAGTCTAGGGGCTGGTATAGTACTCAATGATATTTAAAGTGACTAATCCTCCTTGACACTACATTAGATTTTGGGGTCTCACTCATTAGCCTTTTTCTATTCTTCTCTTTTCTTGATCACACATATTCAGGATGGGCGCGGTCTTTTCTACAATCATTTCTTCTTTTTCACAACTTTAATTTTCTTGTTCTTTTCCACCGCACTCAGCTTTTTTTTTTTTTTTATTCTACCTTTGTTCATACTCATTTTACATCATGTAGCCCTATGATAGCCACCCTCAACTTAGGCCATTTGCCTAAGTCAAGGTGCACAATGTCCAAGGAGGACCAGGGCAAAACAGGTTCATTGTGATACAAATAGAAAGATGATAGGTATAATAAAAGGAATAGGCTATTCAGGCTCAAAATAGGGATCAAGTGATATTATGCATACGGGGAAGGTCATTTAGGCTAAAGTGGGCTAACATTAAAATGGCCTATGATCCTTTCCTAACCCCTATCCTTCAACCTAGGTAAAACTAACCGGGCAAGTTCTGGATTCAGCATACAAAGGAAACTAAGTAAAATCTCACATGCATATGGCACACAAATATATCACAAGTTACTACCAAGCCAGTTCATGCAATTGTTTAGCAATGGTTATCAAGTCACTAGAACTAATACCATACAAAGATGCATAGTGGTCACAATTATATGCAAATCACATGGTTAAAGAATTAGACCATTTGAGAGGTGTTCATAAAATAACAAAACCATGCTAACTGCCTCAGGTACTTGTATTTGTCCTAGTCAACTACAAAATATTACAAAAAAACTCACCCTACACCCTCAACTTAAAATCAAAGAAAAATTGAACCAAGGGTTAGGGTATACCTGGAGTAGATCAAGCTTGGGGATCGTGGGTTGCCTCCCATATAGTGCCTGATTTAATATCACAACACTACTCAGGTATCTTGACTACTCAGACTTCATCAAGAGAATCTACTGACACCTCTTTACCATCATCATAGAATACATCCATGATTGAGAAAACACTCATGTCCTTTTGTTGTGTCATGGGTGAGTACATTGCAAATCTTACTTCTTTGTCACTGAGCCTGAACTTCAGTTCATTTAGCTCTATATCTACTATCATTCTCCTAGTCACGAGAAAAGGTCTACCCAAAATAATAGGTACTTTAAAGTCCATATTATAGTCAACGACTACAAAATCAACAGGAAGTATAAAGTCAGCCACCTTTACCAATACATTATGTAGTATTCCTATTGGCCGCTTTACAGACCTATCTGCCATCACCAGTCGCATGTTTGTTGGGGTCAGATCTCCCAATCCCTGCTTTCTATACATGGCTAATGGCATCAGATTTATGCTTGCCCCCAGATCACATATGGCCTTAGCAATATAGAGAGGCCCGATTGTACATAGAATAGTGAATGCTCCAGTGTCGGCCTTCTTCTACACTAATGATCGTGTAGAAACAACACTGCAATGGTGGTGATTGTCCACCAGCTCATAGCTTACTTCCTTTTTCTTTGTCAATAGATCCTTCATAAACTTAACATAGCCTGGCATTTGCTCTAGTGCCTAACTAATAGTACATTCACTGTCAATTGCTTTAGCATTTCCATGAACTTACTGAATTTTGCATTATCAATTTTTTTCCTTAAATCGTTGAGGAAAGGGAGGTGATGGTTTTGGAATAGTGGTAACCACTACCTCGTTCTTCTTATCTTTTTGCTTTTCTAAATAATTAGTAGGGTTGTCTAGCTTCCCTGCCTCCACTAGACCACTTTCTTCTAGTTCATCATCAACTACCTCATCAACTATATTTTTGCTCACAGAAGGGCTAGGTAATATCTTACCATTTTTAGTGGTAATCTCCATGCATAAGCCATCATTCCACAGATTCTGGACCGTATCACTAGGTAATATTCCACTCTTCCAGCTATTTGATCGCAGTGGAGTGCGAGTTTACCAATTGACTAATAGAGGATAAATCGGTCTTTATGGTTGTCACCCCTGGGTTGGTAGCCTCTACTCCCTTTAACAATTTAACCATCATGTCCTCCATAAATTTTTTTTAGAACTTGTTGTAGCAGCCTCACGATTTCCATGAGAGTCATATAGCCTACTCCTATCATTATTGCACCTCTAATTTCCTTGCTACTAATTCTTATATCCAGCCTTGTCATAGTAAGTATGACCTTGATTTCCTTTTATATTGCCTCGAAAGCCCCCTTGATTGTTTAGATAGTTCGTCTCTCCTTTTGAGTCAGACTCCATTTTAACCTGCGATCCCACAGCCTTCACTTTCTCAGTTTTACCTGACAGTAAATGCTTGGTTAGCAAGTCCATATGTGTTTTTAGGTGCGCCATGTCTTGATCATTATCCTCGTCTCTTCTATGTTATTCCGCAGTCATAACCAAAAAAATAGTGGGGCTTACTACCACAGAGTCTCTGGTATGTCATGCTTGACTCTGTTTGGTCATTTTCTGTAGCATTTCTGAAGCTTATGGGAATGTAAGATCAATAAAAAAATCACCAGCAACATTATCTATAATTGTTTTTTTCACGAAGTTAAGATCTCTATACATAGTCTCTATCAAGTGTATGTCTGTCATATTGTGGTTAGAACACTGAGTTAGCTTTTTTTTAATCTCTCCAATGTTTCATGCAAGGATTCAGTTGGGAGCTATCTAAAGTTACTGATCTTATCCCTTAACTGTACCCTCAAGGAAAGTGGAAAGAACCTTTCTAGAAAGCTCCTTTCAACTGCCTCTAGTTGGTGATAGAATTAGGTGTTAGCTTATCAAGCCACAATGTTGCCTTACTAGACAGAGACAACAGAAATAATCTCAAACGGATAGAATTCTGACCCACTCCTGGGTTATCAAAATATTTACAAATAGTGACAAAGTTCACCAGATGCAAGTTTGGGTCATCCCCAGGAAGGCCACTAAACAATCCCTTTAGATTAAGGAGTTGAATCATCGTACTCGTAATGTTGAATTTTGGCTCAGGTTCTAATAGTGGAGGAATAATTGCACCCATTGCACCTGCTCCATCCATTCCATCATCATCATAATTGAGCTCATACTGGACTGGCTGGTGATCTTACCTTCCTCAGAATAGACGGTTCCTATTAGCATTACGCTGTACTGGTGCAGCTATTTACTCTGCACGCCTTGGGTTACCAAGGTTCAGTAACTCTTCGTCTCCCAAATCTTCATCCTCATGATTTGGATGTCATACTTGTTGGCGATATTCTATATATTCACCTGAGCTCTAACTAAGGCTGCTAACCTGTCAGCCTCTTGCTGGTTTGTCATTCTGCCAATTAGTTGCCGTTCTAGATTAAATAGTAATAATGGTCCTCCGAAACTTCTGGTTCTTGGCATATACCACAAAAGTCCTGCAGAAAATAAAAACAACAAATAAACATAAAATTAGGAAACTTGACTAATAGTCAATTAGCGCACACAAACTTTAATTTACAATCGTATTCCCCAGCAACGGTGATATTTTTGATACCGCTCAAACTATATCTTTCTTATGAGAATGTTAGCAATCGTAGTCAATATATAACCCAACTAGGTTAGGGTCAAATCTCATAGGGAATAGGGTGTGAATTTGAGTTATCTATAGGTTAATCAACTGATAGTTACCAGTTTCCTGTGAATGGGGGGTTTTGGAAGTGTAACAAATAATTACTTCTTAGTTCTGTGTTTGAAATCAATATAATAGGGAAAACTAGAGTTATGTTCACTATGGATATTGGGATTTAACAGATTCTAGTAACGGATCAAGATTCTTATGGTAGGTAGGAACAACAGACTATCCTTGTCGAAGTTATGTCTAAATATTTCTCAACCTATTTAGACACTTAATTACCTAATTCTCTCAAACTTAGGGAATTTATATTTAATAACAGGATGTTATCCCAAGTTAATTGATCGTGGTACAATATTAATTATTAAATGAATGTTTAATACTTCCAAGTCCTTGTAGATAATTCACTTCTTGCTAGGGTTGATTTATTATCAGAAGAAAATCACCTGTAAGTAAAGTCTATTATTTGCAACTAATAGTCAGCATGTAAAATAATGGAATTAATAAGAAATTCCTACCACTGTTAGAATCTTGAATACTTCGTTACGTTACAAACCCAAACCTATAGATCCTACAACTCGAGTTAGGGAAATTTAGCTACTCATAATAAAATAAGCAAGACAAAAAGTTGAATTCTTACTTAGATAGATGATCTTATAGCAAGATGAATATCAACAATTGTTTCTCAGATTTGATACAGTTGAAAAAACCAAAACAATTGTAATAATCTCTCTAAATAATTAAAGTCAGAAGATAGAGAGAAAAGTTTTCAAAATGTGAGTTTCAGATGTCCAAGATCATGAATGAAAACCCTAACATATGCTTTAAATACTTCAGTCTAATTATGGAAACAAAATCATAGATCACATTATTTTCTCAGACAGGTGACAACGAGTGTGATGGTTTATCAGAAGTCTGATGACTTATCAGGAATGTCGTCAGCTCCTCTTCACTTTGATAATTTATGCCTTGGACTGACGATGAGTCTTTAGGGCTTATCAGACATGTGATGACTTATTAGAGATGTTATCACTTCTTCACTTCGAAATCTATTCCCTGCCTAAGCGTGATGGCGAGCCTGAGGACTTATCACACTTCTGACGGCCTATCATAGATGTCGTCACATATTCCAGGTGAAGGCCATTCTTTGTCTAAGCCTGACAAAAACTTTGATAGCTTATCACAAGGCTGACGACTTATTAGACAAGTCGCCAATTATTCTTCCTTCTCTATTTGCTCAGAAATCAACTCCTTTACTCCCATAATTGTTGATTCTGTTCTATCTCAACTTTTACTATAGTATCAAAGAGAAAACAATCAAAAACAACAAAAGTTTCTTAAGACCTTGCAATTATTCTCACTCAAAAGCCTCAAATATGTTAGCATCTGCTCACACATCATTTCTCAGCTCTGTCCGATCGTCAAAGTCAGCAGGGTGCCACTTCCAGTATTACTAGTGGGCAACGCCCAAATAGACTCTATGCTCTCCAATCCCGACAAGATTAGGAAAATTCTCCTGATGTGGTTACTGGTACATTACAGATCATTCATGTGCATGTTTACATTTTGCTAGATTTAGGAGCTTCCTTATCTTGTGTCACTCCCTATATAGCAGTAGATTTTGAAATTAGTCCTAAAATTCTAACATATCCCTTTTCAATCTCTATCCCAGTGGGTAAAATCATCATAGCTCGGCGGGTATACAGAAACTGCATAGTTATGATATTTCAGGAAGTCACTTCAGCAAATTTAGTCAAATTAAAGATGACTGATTTTGATGTCAGTCTCGGCATGGATTATCTTCACTTATGTTATGCCACAGTTGACTGCAAAAATAGAAGAGTCCATTTTTAGTTTACAAATAAACCTTTCCTAGAGTGGAGGGCTAGTACTTCAGCTTTTAGTTGACAACTTATTTCCTACCTTCGGGCACAGAAAATGATATCTAAAGGTTGTGTCTATCATTTTGTTTGATTTAAGGACACTAGTTACAAAACTACCAGTCTTGAATCAGTCCCAGTAGTCAAGGAATCTTCAGATGTCTTTCCCGAAGTCTCAGTCATTCATTCATGTATGAGATTAGTCATGAAATCATGAATCAGATATGCATGCTCTGTATGAATCTCACAAATATCAGTTATGTACTCATGTTTAGTGTTCATGTTCAGTATATACTTTGGCTTATCATTTCTCCCCTCTCAGTCAGTATCATTCGAGGACGAATGTTCCGAAGGGGGAGATATTGTAATACCCCAAAGTTTTCTAACTAATTTTGTCAAGAGAATGTCAACTATTAGCTTCTAAATTGAATGATGTTTATTCCATGTGGAATTTTTAAAATTTTCACTTTTTTTCACATGGAAAATTCAATAAGATTTCTATCGATATAAAATTTGCCTAAATCCAATAACCGGGTAAGAAATTATAACTATTTCAAGTTTTCATCGTAAAACAACGCCATATTAGTCAGTGGCGCGCCGCGCCATAGGAGAAAATGGCAATTTTCAAATTCCAGTAGGGGTCCGTGATAGTGGTGCATCGCGCCAAACTTCCAGGTCATAAATGAAGTAGCAATGTGATGGCTCCGCATCGCGCCATCCCTCAATTTCCCAGATTATAGTGACACCGCGCGATAGCGCCGCGTCACACCAGGGGTACAATTCGGGAAAATTTCACTAAAATTAAAAGACGCATTCGAAGTTAAAAAGGTCAATTTCCCACCCCTATTTAAGCCTTTTAACACTAGATTCAGCTATTTGGAACCCAAAATATACTAGTTAATCTCAATTTTCTCTCAAGAACAAGCTAGGGTTTCAATTGTGGATTTGATTTCAAGAAATTCTCTCCATCAACCTTCGCTAAATCAAGAACTAAGGTATGTGTTGTGTTGATTTATAGATTCCTTTCATCCATAAAGCTTAAGAACCATATTTTAAATTATGAATCATGATATTTATGTTATGGTTTGGTTGTAACCATGTTTATCTTGTTATATGATTCCCAAGTTGGAATATTTATGTGTTTTTCATGAAACTACTTTAGCAAGTGAGTGAAATCCATAAATTGAATTATTTATAGTGTGTCAATTTGATGATTAGGCCTATGCCCTAAGGGTGCATTCAAGGTGTTTGATAAAATTCCTAGGAGGATAGAAATTATGCACTATAGCTTAATTGCGATCCAAAATGACTTCCATGCTATTCTTATGTATTAAAATTTTTTGTCGGATTGCTCATGAGTTAGCCATATGAAATTATGCTATGTATGCATGTTATCTTATTCACGTACCAAGCTATGATAATCAAATGCCCATGAAATCTCTTTAATTATTGTATTATGGATTGTTGATGATAGTCATGTATTCAAGCATGTCATATGCCTTGTCAGTTTCCTTCCATCGATTCTTGGGGGTACTTGTACCCAAAAAATATAGCTGTGTGCCTAGAGTTTGTGTCATGTTTTCATGATATCCTCAGTCAATCCATGATCTATAGAACTCAGTCAGTTATGTGACTCAGGAAAGATCAGTAATACAATATTCTCAGTCCTATTCTGTTAGTCAACGAAACTCAATTAATTGATTCCAGTTCATTTCAATAATCCATGATCAGTGTCTATTCAGATGGGAGTAGGAATTAGCACCGAGTGAACCCATGGATAGGAACAAACTCTGTTAAATAAGGGTGTGATTCTTAGAAGTCATCCTTGCCTTCCAGAACTATGTAGCCAGCATAGGTTGAGACATCAACACTGTCAGATGAGGGTTGATGAGGTGGATAAGCACTGTCAGATGAGGGGCCCACCATTATTTTTTGGGGACACTATCAGATACGGGTCACTCACAGCTTGTCCTTACCGGTGGTGTGGTATTGACACCCTTCTAATTGGGGTTATATATTGGACCCCAACTCAGTTATAATGTGTTATTTGGGGTATGTTAGTTAGATAACTTCTTCCCATAGTTTCAGTTACAGAATCAGGACTGTCTGATATAATCAATCAGTCTCAATATTAAGAGTCCGATAGTTCTATAGAATTTAGGACTATCAGTTATAGTCAACTCAGAACAGTATGAAACTCAGCTTGTTCCATTAGATTTAAGACTGCCAGATATCATGTTATCAGTTATATCAGCCATCAGAACTTAGTTATCAGTTATGTTAGTTATCAGTAAATTTATGTTATCACGATCTCAGATATAGTTACTATGTATTCATGCATGTATTCTCACTTTCATATTAGTCAGTTAGCTAGTATTGTTCATGCATATGAACCCCATGTATTCATCCTACCTCACATGAATAACAGTACATTCAAAGTATTGACGCATTTGTGCTGTGATGTCTTATACCATAGGTTCAGAGACATGAGCTCTAGAGAATCAGTAGCATCCCAGTCTCAGCAGTCAGAGTAGCAGTGAGTCCTCATCTTTTGAGGACATTATCATTATTTTATCATCTCATTAATTAATTTATTAGTTGGATTTATTTGGGAATATATCCCATCAACTCCTCATTCAGACAGTTCAATCAGTTTGAGGCTTTCCAGACTATCATGTTCAGACTATCATGTTATTTCAGTTTTGTTTTGGGTATTTCATGCCCCATTCAGATGTTATATCTTTATTAGTTATGTTACAGTCTTGAACCTTATGATTTTTCAGTTTATGTTTCCACAATCATACAGTATATTATACAGTATACAAGTACAGATATCAATCATGGGTTAGCTTGTGGTCCTTCAGGGTCATATGCACCGTGTAGCATTTTGGGTACCAGATTTGAGGAGTTACAATTTTCTTGGTGTACTTACTTTACTAAATGCTTGAGTTCAAAATTATGGAAATCAAAGCTGCAAAAGTTTTTGACTGTGTCGATGAAAGACAGATAATATCTTTTATTCTTTCCAAATACCATGATGAATAGCCTTTGAGCAGTTTAGATAAACTTCTTTGAGGTATAATATGTGAAGTTTATACAATCAAACTTAGTTATAATTGCTGCACAAATCTAGAATTTAAAAATTAAATATGTCCTTCAAAGTTGATGGAACTGCAATTTTTATTCCTCTATTTATATGTTCCACTTTGAAACCTCGTACATGTGATGAAAATTGCTAAACAATCATAACAGTTTATCCTTCATTATAGTAAGAGATATAGTGACCTGCAAATATAGTTACTTATCATATATCTGAGTCTACTTCACACGCCAAAGGCTATAATTTTTGCAAAAAATTCACAAATAGGCAAAGTATAAGTGCTATAACTAACTTCCTAGTAAAAGTTCCAACAATAGCAAATTATAGGCAAAAGTAGTTAATAGTTATTTGTATCTATAACTGAATTATACAAATCAATATAAAAATAACTCAACTGAATAAAAGAAAAAAAATGAAATTTGAAAGCAGTAAATCCCCTTAAATTACTCCAACCTCCCACTAATTGTTTATCCATTACTGAGCATTAAAGCTCATTATCTGTGATTTAAGGCATGTATTAAATCTAAAAAATTTATTTTGGGAAGATTAGAGAGAAGGAAGAGGAGTAATTCACCAACCATTTTATCAGGTATGTTCCGAATTCAAATTTTATTTATAAATTCTTGAAATACGATTTTTTTGAAAACCCAATTTGTCAATTTGCCTATATATTGGTATATATCTTTTTTCAATTTGCGAGTATATTGGTAAATCATGGTTGAAATTTCAACAATTTGTATATATTTCAATTTGTGATTTAACAAAAATTAATGATAAACAAATGGGTAATTTTGATTTACCAATAATTTGTATACTTCAATTTCAATTTATGATTTAACAAACGATTTTGTATTATTTTTGAAACCTGATAATTTGTTGATTATTTTGAATTCATATTTACTGACAATTTACATACTGTATTTGTTGACAGATTTTTTTTGGAAAAAATGGGGCATTTACCAATTGTTCTAAAGCATTCAGGTGTATAAAACTGTTATAGTGAGTATGAAAAAAACTAGTTGGACTCAATTGCAATTAAAGAAATAGAAAAATATGACGGTTTGATTCAATTGATTAGTAAGCAACTTTGTATTGAATTGAATTTACAAACATTGAAATTTGAATATAAAGTTGGCTTTAGTAGTAGAAGAATGGAGATATATAATGACATGGGGTTGGCATTTTATGTAGTGGTGCGGAAAGAAGAAAAAGGATTTGGAAATAATTCTTTATGTGTTTCTGTATTTGATAAATACATGGAAAAAAAGAGTGATTGCTCGAATGTTGAATGCGCTATTTACCTCAAATTCCAACTATACACCTATACTTTACGGGAATCCGATGACCCCCTTGAATATTTTAAAAATGGAATATTAACCTATCTAAAAGGTCAAGTAGTGGCCCGCACGCGCTGCCACATCATTTTTTTATTTTTTTAATCTAAAAAATTAATTATTTTACTTTATATATTTTCCTTTTCTCTTTATATATTATTTTCTCCTCAACAAAATTTCTCTCTTTCCTATTCCCCATTTTGATCCATTTTCTTCTTCAACTCAATTTCATTTCTATAGATCCTAAAATCAAACAACTCTAAACTCCACAAGAGCATAAACTAAACATTCCAATGGCTCATACGAAAGAAACAACTCATAAATCAAAAGGAGGCAAAGTAGCAAGGAAGCAATTAGCAACAAAGGCAGCAAGAAAATCAGCACTTTAAATAATTATCAAGCTTCCATTCCAACATTTGGTTCATGAAATTGCTCAAAACTTTAAGACGAATCTGAGGTCCCAAAGCTCTGTTGCTACTGCATTGCAAGAAGTGCCTGAAGCGTACCTTGTGGGATTATTTAAAGATACAAATTTTTGTATGATTCATGCTAAGAGGGTTACGATTATTCCAAAGGATATTCAGCTTTCTAGGAGAATTAGGGGTGAAAGGGATTAAAATGTGTTGTTTTATTTTGGCTTGTAGCTCTTTGAGTACATAAATTGATGTTTTTTCTATGGTTTGAATCAGGATTCTGAATATATTATTGCATTAAGAGTTGTTTAATGAAATATATGTCCATTTGTTTGAAAGAAAAGAAATAATTTTTCTAATTTGAGCTTGGCATTTCATCAAACGTATGGTGGGTAAGAATAGGGTAGTGAACTTATGTGGGTAATGTTATGTTTCAAATGTTTGAAATGCATTTGAGGTTATGTGGGTATTGTTTTTATCTGCTCCTCCGTTGAATGTTTGAAATGCATTTGAGCCTATATGGATATTGTTGTTATCTGTTCTCCCATCTAATTCTAGTTTGAGGTGGTGTAGCAGTGGTGATCTTTCTTTTGCGGTAAACCAACTTTTCATCCATGATGTAATGTTCATATTTTTTCTTTTATAGCAACCAAGAAACAAGAGCAAGTATTGTTTGACCATCTCGATAACGCACTAGTATATCAAGAATTTGATGTCTAAAGGGAACTAGTTAAAGCCATTTTGTCAAAAAATTATCAAAAGGGACATTTGAGCAGTCCTCTCAAATAATCAAGAAATAGTTTTGGTTTTTCGGCAAGAATTCAAGAATTTTACGATGGTGTCAGTGTTAAGTGAAAATTTATTTGGATTTGGGTTTGACCCGATTTGAAAAATGGACATTTTTGAGTGTTCTAAATACCAATTTTCCCTCAAGAATTATGAGTTTATTAAAAAAAGTTTCAATATTCTTTGGGCACTCACTCTCTTAAAGAGAGTGAGTTTCACTCTCTTTGCCATGTCAGCTTTTAGTGTGTTATAATTTCAATTTTAAATAGTTCAAGGGGGTCATAGGATCCTACAAAGTATAGGCGTATAGTTGGGATTTAGGGTAAAGGTTGGAGTTTTTTTCACCATTTTCTCTATAAATGGACATGATCAGACAATTATTTCTAATCCAAATCACAATGAAGTGATCATTGGTCAAGTTTATTAGGATAAAGCCACTTTAAAATCGGTGATGACGCTTTATGCAATCAGAAATAGATTCCAATTCAATACAATACAATCAAATGCAGTCGAGTAAGTGTGTTTTTTGTATTAAAGCATTTGTTTGTATATTCTGTACATGTTTTTGTGTTTTGTTAAAAATGTATTTATGTATTCATGTATACATGGTTTGGTTTTATGTTAAAAATGTATTTATGTATTCATATTTGTGTATAACTAATCAGATACACTTGTTACTATATGTTACTATTCATATAGAATTAAGTAAATGTAATATTATACGTTAGTAAATCAAGTTAGAAATTTTTTAAAATACAAAACTTTTTTTTGTATAAATTACTAATATATAAGTTTTACATCACAGGTATAATTTGGTGTGTAAATCTAAGGGATGCGATTAGTTGCTAATGGCATCCAGTAATAAAAAGTTTGATTTGCTTAATATTCACCAATTTAAAGAATCGGGTGTATGCGCAAAAATATGTTAGTAGTTCATTGATTGGAGGCATTGTGAAGGAAAAGTTATCCAGCCATAAAAGAGTGTATACGGCTAAACACATACATGAGGATATTAAGCATGAGTTTAGATTGGATCTGATTTATACAATGGCCTGGAGGGCTAAGGAGAAAGCTTTGATTTCATTGAGGGCTACAACATATGATTTATACAACAGATTACTGAGATATTTATACATGTTGGAAAAAACATACCCTGGTTCACACATACGGATGAAAAAAATATAAGACAATGAATTCCTATATGTGTTTATATCGCTCTATTCTTAAATTTAAGGATTTAATTCATGTAGACCAATTATTATTGTTGATGGAAGTCGCTTTAGGGGAATATATAGTGGAACTTTTGTGTCAGCTAGTACACTTGATGGAGCAGGTTAGTCCATTAATTATTATTTATACATTAATTACACTTTAAACATTGTAAAGGTGTTAGTAAATACAATATTATTTGAAATACATTATTTGGAAAACACATTATAGAATTGTTTATGTATATCTTGATTATGCAGGACATATATTTCCGCTTGCTTATGGAATATTGGATTCTGAGTATTATGCAGCTTGGAGTTGGTTCTTTGAGCAGTTAAAAGAAGCTCATAGTGTAAAACCAAATATGTGTGTTGTGTTTGATAGAAATAAGAGTATTATAAAGGTTGTGTCAACGGTGTATGATGGTGTTGTACAATATGCTTCATATGGCATCTATGGAAAATGTCGTAACAAATTTCAGAACGTCCCATGCAAAATTAGCTGATGTGTTTTACCCAATGGCTAAAGCATATACAATTCTTAATTTAACAATCTAATGAAGAAGGTCGAACAAATAGATGTTAGGGTGAAAGAGTACTTGCAGAAGGTTGGTTATGACAAGTGGACTAGGGTGCATGCTACTGTAAATCGTGGTTTTACAATCACATCAAACATTGTAGAAACCATAAACAGGCATCTAAAGGAAGCGAGGGAATTGTTTATATATGATTTCTTAGAGGAAGTTAGAAAGATGTTTGGCAGATGGAATCACAATAATCGACAAGTTGGGACATTCATACGCACCCCTATTTATAGGAGATACCACGATCTTCTTAAGTTAAATGATGTTAAAAGCACATGAATGAGGGTAAGTAATTTATTAGAAATAAACAATATTAATGTTTTGTTTTAATATTTACATATATACATTTAATTATCTGTAGTAATTTATTAGAAATAAACTTTTTTAATGTACTATTTTAATATATACATATATACATATACTTCTGTGTATATACAAATATGTATATATATATATATATAAATATTTATTCATTGTAGGTTGTACCTACAACGGACTATGTTTATGCTGTGCTACATGAAGATAAATGTTATATCATTTGTTTGGAGAAGAAGACATGTACTTGACATAGATTTCAAATTGATGAAATTCCGTGTGCTCATGCTTATGTAGTGTTAAAGAGCAAACATTTTGAAGCTGATGATTACTGCTCTAACTTATACAAGCCAGTAACGGTGTTGGGTACGTATGAGATTCCTCTATTGTCACTGCCTGATAGGTCTACATGGGAGATACCAGATTTTATATTGAACGAAATTATTCTACCGCCAAAGTACAAACATCCCCCCCGGGAGGCCAAAGAAATGAGAAAGAGAAAAGTATATATATATATATATATATATATATATATATATATATATGTATGTATGTGTGTGTGTATGTGTGTGCGTATAAATATATTTATGTTAATACAATTTCAAGATTATATATGTATAAAATTATAATATATCAAACGTAATTTTTTAATAATATGAGTAATACATTTATATGAATATATGTATTTTGAGAAAAATTAACATATTTGAAAAAATATCAATTGATATGTATGTATGTATACATGTAGAAAAGTACGAATAGCTGAATTGTTATATACATTTGAATTTGATTATGCCTAACTTTTATTTAATAACTCCAAATGTATAAATAAATTATTAGTAATGTAGTAGTTAATCATATAGGCAGTGTAATGTAATATGCCTTTGGTTTTAACTAGTATAACATCTATTATTTGTATATATGTATATGTATTTATGTATACCATTAGTACTCTACTTGTAAACTTTAGACAATACACTTACAAAAAAATCTAGATTAGAATTCAAAAAAATACAACAGTTGACAACTTCCAACAAAATGGAGAATCATGTTCGATATTTGATTAAAAAAAGGATTGAACATCAGCTTATATTTTCAACTAAAACCAAAAAAAAAAGAGAACCATATGTAGTGTCTAAGCTATAATTATCATGTCACTACTCTCACACTAAAACTGAGGCCTCACTGGTAACTGTGCCAATTTCATTCTTCTGAGTTCTATGCTGCCATAGAAGAGAAGCATAACGGGTACAAAAATCTTTTGCATCAAAATATCTGGGTGGTATACCTTTTTCATGTCTAATATACTCCGTGTATGCAATAATGAAGACTCCACAATCCCTGAATCAATTTTATTACAGTATGTACTGCTATCAGAATTCATCTTTGTATAAAAAAAATTTGATAGAATAAAAATCATTGAAATAACTACTTACAAGCTTCAAGGAGATTGTGGTGGTAAACTATCCATGAATACCACATCTAGGGAAGATTCTTCATGACCAATGTACTTGGGATATGAGGTAAAATCAATACCCTTTTTTTTGTAGAAATAAAAAATTGTTAGATATGAAGGTAAAATTTTGACAGCTTCTTCACTTCGAGGGCAATAGAGGCATTATGACGAGCATATCTAAGAGAGTCATACACGTACAGACATATATCATTGAATGAAAGAACAACAAACAACCAATGTATTCTGCCAACATTAACTGGAATAAAAATATAATTCACAGTATGCCAAGGTACAGAAGCATGGAGTCTAAATCCATTGATGCATTCGACGATTGTCAATTCTTGATTTGCCAGGTTATACTCCTTTGTACTATATGCATACTTTTCAAAAATATTCGATAATTTTGTCATGAATAAACAGTTAATTGTACTATATTTGTATTGATTGTTCGGTTCATACTTTAATTTCTTACGCAAGTAATACAAAATCACATCACTGTGTTGTAAACAAAAGGAATTATCATGCTTCACATAATTAGTAAATGCGTAATGTATTTAGATGAATTGTCAAAAAAAAGAGTGTCAACTAACCGAGTCATTCAACATTTGGATTGAGAAATGACAACATATAAAATCAATTCTTATCCCTAATTGATTCAGCACCAAAGAATAAAGGTTGCTTGATGACTGATTTTTTGCTCAAGTAGTGATCCTCGGCAGAACTCCTATCTAAGTAAAATTATTTTTCATGTATATACAGGATCAACATAAGAAAATAAAACTTAAATTGAAATGAATATACACATTATGCATATATGAATCATTAATGAATTAACACTACATATCAGAGCAGACCTAAAAAATGAATATGGTGGCATTGTTGAATATATGTATAATTGTATATATACAGTTATATACAAATAAGTATAACTATTTTATGTAAATAAATGTATTAATTTTTACACAGAATATAAATGTAAACATACAATACTTTAACATTAAGACATTCAGTACAGCTAAACAACAAAAAATTCTAATAGTATATATTTATATGTATAAATATTTAGATTGACACATATAATACTTATCTTATCTAAAATATTAAGGTACAGATAACATACTTGGTGGTGTTTTTTTTAAGTATTCCTTCAAGTACCCAACTCAAAAAATAGTTGTATAAATTCTGATTGTGTGGCTCATATATGGTGTTGGATAATAATGGATGTTTTGTACCAAAAACCTTAGGCAACCTTGATGAGCTACCTGGAAATTAAATATTAATTAAGTAATAAAATTTTTATAGTATATAATAACCATAAAAATAACCAACTTATTGTTTTACTAGATTCGGATCCAAATCAGTCATGTAAGGAGATGTTTTCCATCGACCAGGTTTTTGTTTCCTCGGGGATAGTTTTGGTGTTTCTCCTGCCAGTTTTCTTATGCGCATATCTATGATATGTATTTTAGTATTTAAACTTGGAATTAGTTCATAAGGAAACTGTAACGCCCCAGATGTGTACCCCAGACGCTACACGGTGCACATATTCATGAAGGATCACAAGCTAACCCATGACTGGTATCTGCTGTAATAACTGAATAATAATACTGAAATATGTAGAAATTAGATGAAAACATACTGTAAGGTTCACTATTGAATAAAATATGAACATGGTATAACAATACCAAAACCGAAACAACTAACTGAAAATACTCTACTATGAAGAGCCTCTAAACTGTCTGAAATGTAAAGTTGATGGGACAAGTCCCCAAATAACTATGACTACTACAATAAATTGAAATGCTAAAATAATAATCATGTCCTCAAACTATGAGGACTCACCACTAACTCTGACTGCTGAAAGTCTGAAATGCTAAGGGTGCTCTGGAGACCATGCCTCTGAACCTATGATATAAGACATCATAGCGCAAGAGAAAAGAATGAATTAGTACTTTGAATATACTAGTATGCTAAGTGAGGTAGGCTGAAATGCATAGGTTCATATGCATGAATAATACAGACTAAATGACATGAGTATAACCGGATAAGAGTACATGTATAAATACATAACTATAACTGAGGTCATGATAACACTGAATACTGAGTCTGAATACTGATTAACTAATATCAAAGTATACTGATACTGAATCACTGATAATTGAATGCCTGTATCCGAAATCCTAATTTTGTAGAACTATACTAAGTTTCGTACTGAGTTGAGTAACTGTGGCTGATAGTCCTAAATCTATAGAACTGAACTGAGTTCTATACTGAGACTGAATTTAAAACTGAGACTGTGGGAAGTAATTATCTAACCAACATGCCCCTTTCTAAATAGATTGGGGTCCAACTTGTAACCCAGTTGGAAGGGTATTAATACCGTTCCACGAGTAAAGATAAGTTGTGAGTGAACCCTCTCTGACAGGAAGCTCTTTCGTCAACCTTCGATGGTAGGAAAACTCGAATGAGATGTATTAACCCTCATTATATATGGCAGGAAGATATCTCAACCTATGCTGGATACGTAGTTCTGTAACACAGGGATTGCTACTAAGGGTTAAACCCTCTGCTTGCAGGAATGCCCTACTCCCTAGGTTAACTCAGTGCTGAATCCTACTCCTATTTGAATAGACACTGAACTTATTTCCTAATTCACACTAGGCTTTATGGGACTATTACTGATTATACAGTTTAACAGAACTGAACTGAGTTCCATTGACTGACGGAATAGTACTAAATTTTTTTAACTGACTAAATTTACTGAGGTTTCAACTAAATAATAAACTGGACTGGACTAACACCGAGTCTACTAAGTTTTCCTAAGTTGGGTAATTGACTGAGAGTACTACTGATCGCGACATGACTGAGATTATTCTATAAATGACACTAGCTTTAGGCAAATAGCTAAATTGTTGGGTATTAAATACCCCCAGGACTCGATAACATAAAAATTAAAACATCACATGATCTTGCATAGCATAAGAATACACACGTGTTCATAATGTAATAGAGATATTTTATCAAACACTTGCATCATATAACTTGCACATAAGCTAGCATGACATGATTTCTTTCCCTTATTAGTTCACATGAACAATTCATCAAGAACTTAGCGAGCATAAAATATGCACATAATAAGTGAGCATCATGATTCACTTCTAAGTTCACAATTTCAAGGGGTTAACTTGGATTCATATGAATCTGCACACATAATAATCAATTTCACATGAAATGTGTAATAAATTATGAAATAGAAATCTAATTCAAATAATAATCATTAATACACATTTATTTAAATCATGGAAATTATAAATTCCAACTACTTGATGATTAAAAGAATTTTTTGGACTCCAAGGGTGGAAGGAACCCTTGGAAGAATACTTCACATACCTTAGTTGGCGAATTCTTGAAGAATAATGGTGGAAACCTTGAGTCTTGGATCTTGAATATGATGAACTAGGGTTTGTTCTTGATAAATTTTAAAGAGAATGAGTATATTTTTCTTCTTAGACGGCTTAATGATATGTTTTAGAGGCTGATATAAGGTGGGAAAAGGCCTATTTACCCCCTAAATACGGGTCTAAAAGATTGAAAATTGAACCACCAATGTATAGGACGACGCGCCACATCATTGGCATTGATGGATGGCCAACGCACCACATCGATTCCACATCGGTTCACGAATAAAAAATATTGATCGATGCGATGGCTGATGCACTATGCCGAGATCACATCGATACACTATTTTGGATTCCCAAACATGGTTCAAACAAGGTCTGAAAAATACGAAACTCATCTGAAAATACCTGATGACATTCCTGATCATGAATTAACCTAAAGATTGACAATTTAAGGTTATAGAGGTCATAAAATAGAGTTCCCAACTTACGAAGGCCAAAATGACACTAAGTCCGAATGCTTAGCTAGAATTTTCTAAGTCTGGGACCCCTTAGCAAGCTTAAAAGACTGAGTTAAGCTTAATATTTTGCGAGGTCTTACAGAAATGTACACTGAGCTTGTGTTTCATCCTAAATTGAATTTGAATACTCAATTTCAATTGGATTCCCATATGAATTGAGGATACAACAATCTGAAAATCGTGTTGTAAATCTATATAAGAAAGATCACCTTTTTCACAATCGACGTTAGTTTCATCCACCTAAAACAAACATGAAAGTAATGATTATCAATATAAGGTAAATAAATGAGGAATAATATAAAATTAATTCATTTAAAAGTACATGTACTTTCATCGGGTCGAATGACTGATCTTTTTTTGCAACATCCTCATGACCACTGACCATGTTTTTCAAATCGTCAGTTAGCTTTTCAATATAAATTCCAGCATTGTGAACCTTCAAAGTTGATTTCATATTCGGAACCTAGTATATAAAAGTTCATTAAAATGTCATTCAAAAATATATATACAAGATCAGCATAAAAATACAATACTTAACTTAAAATGAAGATATGCATTATGCATATATGTATTATAAATGTATTAACAATACATATCATAACAAACACAAAAATTATATATGATGGCAGAATTAAATATATGTATATTTGTATATATATATATATATATGTGTGTGTGTGTGTGTGTGTGTGTGTGTACGTACTTATACAGTTATATATAATTAAGTATAACTTTATTATGTCAATATATGTATAAATATTTACACAGAATACAAACGTACACATACAAAAACATTAACATAATGACATTGTATCCAACTAAACAACAAAAAGGTCTAATAGTATATACGTATATATATGAATATTTAGTTTTACACACATATATATATTATCTTATCAGGTTGGTGGGTATGTGGTTGTTGAATAAAATGACATACATCAAGAAACAACTGCTATATGTACGTAAGAATATATATCATAAATACATATTATATCATCTCAAAAACTTAATTCAATTAAAAGTATTTGAACCTCCATCGGGTCGAATGACTGATCTTTTATTTCAACATCTTCCCGATCACTGTCCATATTTTCGAAGTCATTAACTAACTCTTCAATATGAATTCCAGCATTTTGAACCCTTAAAATTATTTTTGTATTCGGAAACTCGTATATAAAAGTTCATTAAAATGTCATCCATAAAAATCATTAAAAAAATGATACGTGTGAATTTAGTAATGACTTCAAATCATTTCAGAAATCAATATATATATATATATATATATATGTATATGTAAAATCAATTCACTGCTTAAAAATAAATTTCTAAGCGTAATTGAAGAAATAATAAGAAAAAAAGTCATACTAAATCTGCGGCTTAGCAAAGAATACCTCATCAATGGCCTGCTCAAGTTGAACATTTATGTTCACATCATGCTCACGTACAACAGGAACATTCAAATAAGAAGGGGTACCGTTGATGTCCATATTACTCTGATAATAACCAATATCGGTAAGTTAGTACTTCATACATTAAAATATCGGTTCAATTTAAGATATGTTCATAAAAATTGGCTCAATCCAATAGTATAATAAATATTCATTATGCATATATGTATTATAACTATATTAACACTACATATCAGAACAAACTTAGAATTTGAATATTATGGCAGAGTTAAATATGTGTATATTTGTATATATATATATATATATATGTGTGTGTGTGTGTGTGTGTGTATGTGTATGTGTGTATATGTGTGTGTATATTTGTATATATATATATAAATTTATATATGTATATATGTACGTATATGTATATATGTACATATACAGTTATATATAATTAAGTATAACTCTATAATGTCAATATATGTATAAAATTATACACAGATTACAAACATACAAATACAAAATATTAACATCTTGACATTCTATACAACTAAATAACCAAAAAAAACTAATAGTATATAGGTATATTTATGAAAATTTGGATTAACACATATATACTATTTTATCAAGTTTGTAGGTATGTGTTTGTTGAATAACATGACAAACATCAAGAAACAACTGCTATATGTTTGTAGGAACATATGTCGTATAAACATATTTCATCATCTAAAAAATAGTTACCTTTAATAATTGTTACTTCCAAGAGCACAATGTACATTCATGGATGGAATTTCTTCTTTCTAATCAACCGACGATTTTTTTATGTAACCTAACATGTATTACAAATCATTATTTAAATTATATATGATCCATTGAAAATAATGCTCGTATACATCATACCTTCTCGACAATATCTTTACTTTTGATAGCATCCATGACGATGTTATGATTGGCATTTATCAAATTGCACAGATTTTGAAATTCTGACTTCACCTACATTTTATATAATAAATTTTCATTGGTAATTAAATAATATGAAGTTTCCTAAAATTTAAAGATGATTGTAATATAATTACATAACTCTCCAGTGCATTGACTTTTTGATTGAGAATATTGATATCATGGATCGGAATGGTTCTCTTCACTGCTGCATTAGTCACAGGTTGTTCAATAATATGCGATGACTGAATTTTCTCCTTGACTGGCTTCTTATTTAAGGTAGACTTTTTGACAGTTTTATTAATCAAAAGTGGAGATGTGTTAGAGGCTGCCGCATTTGAAACCACCTTTGTAGGAGTTTTGATTGATATTGACGCACCTGATGACATTTGTTTCTGCTTCTGTATCTTTTTTTAGGGTGATATAGACACATCCATTTTACTCGTTCCTTTCTGAGAAAGAGAGATTAGAGGCATGTCTTGAAAGTCGTCATCAGAATTAACAATATCATTCATTGGAGAATTCACAATGATAATATCATGACCTAAGCCGAGGCCCTAGCCGTATCGAGCATCCCGAACAATAGAGGCCCAGGCGCTTTTCTATTCCTGGTAATCATACACAATACTCCATAGAAAAGAAAAGAATGCAGAAACAAAATAAACGAAATCATAGTCATACTCTGAATTCAATTTAATAATATTGGAAAGGAATCCATCAACATCTAAACAACGTCTATTTCATTCTGCGAAATCTCTAGTACATACAAAAACCAATAAAAATGTATGAAATCTAGGGCAAGGCCCCCAGTGGACCAATACCATAATTGTAACGCCCTAAAAATGGGTCCCGAGGCGTCACACGGTGCTTGAGACCACAAGTAGCCCCAACCTAACCCTTTGAGCCATCTAACACTATCAAAAGCTTATTTCATGTTCAACATAGTCAAAACATCTAAGCGTCATCATTCAAGTTTCAAAAATACTAGAATAGATAAATACAGAAACTAACAAAATACGATATCTCATGAAAACTCCAACCATCTAGTCTAGTCTGTCACAATATCACGACTATAAATAGATACAACATAATTTTTATATACCCTCTTAGCCATAGTAGAATCACCTATAGGAGTATAAATAGAGAAAGTTCTGCAATAACTTCTAGCTCAAATACAAAATCGACTACAATATATGGGATGACATAAGACAAGGTAGATCCAGGATCAAGCAACACATATACATTTCGGGAGAAGATTTGTAACGTAACCATGACTACATCTGTCTAGGCCTCTGCCTCCTGTCGATTGGACAAGGCATACAATCGGTTATGACTACTTTCGCTAGCTGAAGTAGAGACTTTAGGAGGCGTTGGTAGCACTGAGGCATTTGATTGGAATTATCACCATCAACGTTCCTTTTGGTGGAAGGAAAATCTCATTGGAAATGACCCGCCTAACCACAAGCATAGCATACTATCCTGCCCAGCTGACACTTTCCTGGGTGATACTTACCGTAGGTCTCACATCGCTGAAAACTCCTATATGGATGGGCCACTACCCTGGGACTAGGTACCCTATGCTACGGATGCATGATTAGTCTAAAAATTCTGATATCGTCGGTCAACTGAAGGTCTGGGCACTAGAGCACTAGCTGGAATCTGAGCATTGCCCCATAACATTGTCTTCTGCCACTTGTTACCCCAATTTCCACTCTGCGGCTGACTATGGTTCTGGTCTACTGGTCAGGCCATCTTGGCCTGCCTATCCTCCCCCCTTGCCTCAACAACCCTCTTTTTCTGCTTCTCAATCAGCTTCATATGAATAGGCAATCTAGAGAAGTCCATATCCCTATTTAACATTGCCACCTTACACTCCAAACATATACACAGATTACAACTAAATATTAACATCATGACATTCTATACAACTAAATAACCGAAAAATCAAATAGTATATAGGTATATTTATGAAAATTTATATTGACACATATATACTATTTTATCAAGTTTGTAGGTATGTGTTCGTTGAATAACATGACATACATAAAGAAAAAACTGCTATATGTACGTAACATATGCCGTAAAAATATATTTCATCTCAAAAATAGTTACCTTTGAATAACTGCTTCTACCAAGAGCACAATGCACATTCATGGATAGGATTTCTCCTTGATCATCAACCAACGATTTTTTTATGAAATCCTAACATGTATTACAAAACATTATTTAAATTATATATGATCCATTTGAAATAATGCTCTTACACATCATACCTTCTCATCAATATCTTTAATTTTAATAGCATCCATGATGATGTTATGATTGACATTTATCAAATTGCACAGAGTTTGAAATTTTAACTTCACCTATATTTTATATAATAAATTTACATTGGTAATTTAATAATATGAATTTTCCTAAAATTTGAAGATGATTGTAATATACTTACATAACTCTCCAGTGCATTGACTTTCGAATTGAGAATATTGAGATCATGGATTGGAGTAGTTCTCTTCACTACTGCATCAGTCATAGTTGGTTCAATATTATATGGTGTCTAAATTTTCTCCTCGACTGGCTTCTTATTTAAGGTAGACTCTTTGACAATTTTATTAATCAAAAGCGGGGATGTATTAGAGGCTGCCACATATGAAACTACCTTTGTAAGAGTCTTGATTGATATTAACACACCCGATGACATTTTTTTCTACTTCTGTACCCTTTTTGAGGGTGATACAGAGACACATTTTACACTTTCCTTTCTGAGCAAGAGAGATTGGAGGCATGTCTTGAAAGTCATCATCAAAATTAACAACATCATTCTTTGGAAAATTCACAATGATAATGTCATGACCCAACTCGGGGACCTATCCATGACAAGTATCCCAAACCATGGAGGCCCGAACGCCCTTCTAGTCTTGGTAATCATGCACAATACTCAATAGTAAAGAAAATAATCTGAAAATGAAATTAATAGAATCATGGTCATACTTTTAATTCAATTTAACAATACTAGAAAAGAATCCATCAATATATAAACAACATCTATTTCAGTCTGCAAAATCTCTAGTACATACGAAAACCAATAAAACTATCTAAAATCTAGGACAGGCCCCCAGTGGACCAATACCATAATGAAAAAATAATACTCTAAGAATGGCCTTCCGAAGTAAGGGAGGCTCACCAACTGTATTTTGACTATCAACTTTATGGTTTAGAAGACCTCAAGACTGAGCCTCAGACCCTAAAAGATAGGAGTTAACACAATTGTACTGGTACATAGAGAAATCCAAAATAATGTATTTATATATATAAAATAGATGAGAGCAAGTCATGAAACATCATTCATGATATAGTTTAAAACTCATGGGAAATTCTTTGATAATCATGAAACATTCTTGTCAATGAAGTTTTGATCTTTGTATTACTTCTAAGTTAGGTGGTCCACCCTACAATTCTTCAACCCCACGGGCTATATAGAGTCCGCCCTTAACTCGGCGGCCAAGCCCCCAACCCAAGTTTGCCACAAGAGTTGGAGTTTCTGATTTTGATACTCCACAGGGCACTAGGCCAGCGTATAACCCTCTAGGGGACATAATAATCCCATATCGGCAAAACACGGTTTTAGGCAATGAGTATTCTAGACTCATGCCTTCATCGGGTAACCACGAAACATCTCTTTATGCCCATTTTTAGCCATTTCTGAACATGTGTCATTCTAAGTTCAAAATCTAAAAATCTTAAAGAGAATCCACATTATGTTCTATTATGTGCTACTATGGCATTATCTGAATTGGTATCGTCATACCAAGACTTGAAAGTCATGTTTATAGGCCATAAGAATTATATCACAATTTTTTATTTTAAAAAATAAAGTTCAAACCACCATATTTCAACAATTCAAGAAGGTTTATTCTTCAACACACTTGTCAAACTATGAAAAATCATTCCTTTTGATTATTTCAGCAAACGTGTGGTGTTCATAAATTTTTTAAAAACCATGCAATCTTTCATTATGTGGTCAATATTTGTAAATATGCAAAACCCCTCTCATCAATTTAAAGAACAAGTTTACATCATTAAACAATAGTTATGAACATATAAAATCGTGCTTCTAAATATCATTCTAAGAATCAAGAGGTATCACAACATGAGAGGGAGCGTAAATAGTTATGCTCTCAATTCAATTATTAACTTTCACCACACACGTATATATATATAAGATTTCAAATCAATTTGGGAGAAAAAAATCCTAAATACCAAAACCATAATGTCACTAAAGGATTCATAACTCAAATTTCAATGTAAATTCCAAAACCCCTTTAAGATTTCAAAATCTCACAATACCAAACATTGTTGAAATAATTTCTTATGCCCAAGTAGTTTTAGGAAAACCCCACGTACCTAAAAATGACTTTTGGATGAACTCTTGCTTTAGGGATGCTATTCAAACTATTGATGGGTGATTCTTGAAGCTCTCGGTCTGGAGATTCCGATTCTGGAAGAAATTTTGAAAAATGATGGTTAAATTTTGAGTTCTATTGGATCTATGAGTTGAAACCCTAGAAAGTGTTCTTGAGTGATTTGTGAGAAATTATCATGTATTATGGAGATTTGGGATTAAATCCCGTGTTAAAGCTGAAAAGGGGTGGAGAAAAGTGACTAAATTGCCCTCCTCGGGATGCGAATTTTAAAAATTGAAACAACTAGGCATCAATGCGATACCCAATGCGTCTCGCCCTATTCGCGCTAAGCCTCAGTAATTTTGTCTGGTAGTTCCTACAAAAAAAATTACCAACGCGATGTGCGACACGGCATGCCAAGATTGCATTGGTTCATTATTTTGGGACACCAAACAAGGTCTAAACGTGGCCCAAAAAATCCAAAACTAGTTCGAGAACACCTATTGACCTCTTGGATCATGAATTAGCTAAAATATTAACTATTGAAGGTCGGAAAGTTTGGGAAATAATTCTTCAAAGATTTGGGGCTCAAAATGACACTAGGTCCCTTTCTACACTTCGAAAACATTTTAGATGAGCACCCCTCTAAGCATACCATAAAGTGATACCGAGTTTGGAAAACCATGGGGTATTATAGATAACATTGTCAATAACTTCCGGTGGGAGTTGGAAAGATGTAATTTCACTTGCGGATACCTTGATGTTTCGAAAGGAAATATGGACATCAATTATGGATTAGTAATCAGTTTTGTATATATGAATAAAAACAAATATTAACTTATAAAAACATTGTATTTGAGTTTACTAAGACACTGAATTTTATCTTTTTGCACATCAACATGTTCTTCATAAGATATCTATACCTTGGCTGGTCTTTTATGATTTTCCAATTAAGCAACCTCGAAATTTGATTACCAACCCTTTTGGCAAGTCACTTATCAACCTTCGAGCAACACTCATACATCCATACTTGCATAACATATGGCATGGCATGAATTTGATAATCTTTTACATTGGATAATCTTGGCAAGCTCTTCGAAAGTTTCTTTGCCCCAACAATAATCCATGTTTCATTCGTGCTCAACCACATCAAAATGAATTCTTAGAACTAGAACAGTATATATCTCGTCAGACATAATAAAATGATGAATGAAATAGAGAATATAAATCTTCAAAGCATCATCGTCATTCTGACCCCATACTTTATCATCAAACGCCTGGAATAATATTGCTTTGTATGGTTCTTCTTCACCATCAAAATACGTCTGCATTAATCTATTCGGCATGCTTGTGTTGAATACAAAATCACCTTTTCAAGCAACACAGTTCAGACCATATATAATTACAAAATCCCTCAGTGAAAATCTTAACGTGTTTTTGTTAATCACAATTTTATAGGATTCGTTGAACTAGTTTTCAACTCAAGGGACATAGCGCACCTAAACAATTGGGACTAAACCCATGATTTTGGCATAGTGGTGTATTGACCAAAACATGTTTCCACAAATCTTCTAAGCTGAACACTGGATAGTTTTTGTTTTAAAGTATCAAATATCTTCATCTCCACATAACACGAAACATGCGGGGACTTCTTAGGAAGACTATGATGATAAAACTACTATCCTGTTTAACCAAAAAAACATGAGTGATCAACCACAAAAATAAAATAACCTCAAAAAAATTATCAAATATATATAAAACCTCATCAATAAACTAATTGTATACAACTACATATTAAGAAATGAAATTTTTATATGCTAACAGAATTGAATATATGTATAACTTTATGTATATATATGTATATATGTATATGTTTACATATATAGTTATATTTAAATAAGTATAATTTTATGATGTTGATATATGTATATATCTTTACACCGATTACAATAGCACAAATATAAAACTTTAATATTATGAGATTCTACACAGCTAAACTACAAAAAAATCTAATTGATAAATATACAAAAATACCTTATGTTGAATATCAACATCATTACTCTCCGCTTTAGATTGATAAAGTTTGGAACAGTTTGCTCTTACATCATTTCTAGAATTTGCCATTTCTTTTCCTTTTCTTTTTTTGATCCACTTGTATTGACCATTCATATTTTTGAAGCGTTGGTTGAATTGTCTTTTTATTGACAATCTCTCATGCTATTTCGAATTTTAACATGGTCATTGCCACTTTTCATTTGAGTCTCTGCTCTCAACTTGTCTTCTTCCAATTCCCCTATAAAATATGCATTGTCACCGTTTAATTGAGAAACTCCCAAATCAAACGATGGAGTACCACAGTTATTCTTATCTACATGTTCAATACCTCTTGTTACTCTCCTAAAAGGGGTTTGCCCATCCATTTGAAAAAACTAGAAATTGGTTACTTGCACACCTAATTAACACTGCATATATATGAAAAATCGAATAAAATTAGTGGGTAATATAGAGAATAACTTTAAAACAAAGAAGTACAAATATATATATCCGTAAAGATATAAAATTTATCGCAAAAATATTCATATCAAATCTATGTGAGTTTATAGGAATTAAAAAAGATTCAACGTAATCTTCAATGGATAAAAATCAACTAATCTGTAGTTGAAGAACACAATATTTGAGAAATTTTAGGAGAAAAATAGGAATAAATATATCTAATGATATTTCAATTGAAATAAGTTTGAGATTAGCACAAGCTCTTTAGTATAAAAACCTATTGCCACTTAAAAGGTAAAAAAGCTTCAACGTAATCTTCAATGGACAAAAATAAGCTTATCTGTAGGTGAAGAACACACTATTTGAGAAATTTTGGGAGAAAAATAGGAAGAAATATATTTTGTGATATTTCAATTGAAATAAGTTTGAGATTAGCACAATCTCTTTTAGCATAAAAACCTATTGCAGCCTAAAAATTCAAATCAGAGCAAAGATATAACATATTGCCGCATATTGCTCCAATCAGTTAAGAGTGAGTAAAATATTAATTATGAGAGAGAGAAATTAATTTGCCTTTGTTATATATATTTAGAAATTATATTTATATAAATGGGCTCACATAAAACTAAATTTTAACTAACAATTACCTATGAATTATAATTATTTAAAACATTACCCATACAATGTAATTATAAAAAAAATTATCTATAAACTATAATTTTTCCTATAATTTTCTTGTTTGGAAAAATGTCAAAGATCAAAGGCTATAATTTTTGGTCTACTATTACTTGGTAATTATAAATAACAATTTGACTAAGCCTAAAGAAACGTGTATGGAGCAAATTAGTACTTCGATCAAGACTCTTAACAGTCCCCTATTTTATTTATCTTCATCTCAATTGTAATTTTACACAACGTAAAATATCAAGTATGATATATGTATAACTAAAACAATCTTCTAAGGAAATAAGGGAACCAAGTATTTCTATCTTATTTTTATATAGAAAGGACATTTGGAAGGAATAATTATCTCTTTAATTAAGTAAGAACGCATACCACAATCATATCATTCTAGAGTGAAAAACTTGGCAACTAAACTGAGTCTGTGGGGGTCTGTTGTTGTATGCACCTCCAACTGTGAGAAGGGCTGCAAATGCCCACATTATTCCAACCGATAACAGAACAATGAAAGATTGTTTTAATGTCCAAATGTCCACATATGAGGGAGGAATAAACTGCAAAAACATACATTAATCACCTATCAAATCATGATTTTGATATTCAAAGGGTAAAAGATATTTATATCATGTATTAGTAGATTAAGAACATTTGAGATGAGAAGCAATTGTTGTAGTATAAGTGGTTATAAATATTAGTAGTTGCACGTAACACATGCATCTCAATACAAAATGCAATAACTATTAAGAATAAGGCTTACTTGTGACAATTATATGAGCAGAACTAACTTTGGAAATCCAATTTTAGCACATTCTCCCAGCTGCCATCAGTCAACAGAGATAAACTGAAACACGGTAAACCAATGTAAGAAGAAAACAGAAAAAGAAGACATGACACTAACCTGTTAACTTGAGGGGAGAATTTTATATTACCAAATAATCCCAACAACAGGAAAGAGACCTTTATTGTAACACTCCTGTCAAGGTCAATGAATATTTAACTTTTCAATTTTGGAGCTGAATCATACCTGCAAATTAAAAATTATACTCTAAGATGGTGATTAGGAAAATAGTAACATTATGATGGATTGTTTTAATTAAAATTTTGTTGGTTCTTTCTTAGGTATTTACGACATTTATACCTCGTTGTATATTAAATAGGTATCAATTTCTATCACAAAGACATTTGAGTCACAAAGCTTAATAAATCCAAACGGTAAAGGAGATTCGTATAAACTATTTCAAAAACATAAAGGAAATATTATTTTATATAATATAACATTCTAATTCCAAAGGAAAGAATGCAAAGAGAAAAATAAATAACATGAAAGAGCAACAAAACAAAAAGGCTAATAAAAAATATTTATATAATTCATAACTTCTGTAATATTTCATGTATCAATGTACTTATCAGTTTTCTCAATGTATTTTTTCGTAAGTCCAAAAAAATTAAGAAAAAAGTTACTAATAATGCTAGTGGACAAAGCGACTTAGTTTGTAACTTTCTTAAAATGCAGAAATTTAGCCTACAGTAAATGATTCTTGCAGTCTTACTATTCCTCAATTCAAAGAAGAAGTAGAACAACATACCAAACACCAAAATTAAAAAATGATAGTAGTAGCAGTGAATAATACTCAAGATCTCATCGTTGATCGAACAAAGAAAAGAGAGTAATCAATAATCATACCTTGCATATGTAGTGTGTGGAAAATGATAATAGCTAGCATGGTGAACCAAGTCAAAAAGATTTTTGCATGAGACAACCTATATATTGTTGTTTGGTGTATTTATCTATTTAAATATTTCAAATATTGATGATCAACTAAACAAAGGCAGACCTTCTCGATTGTTGTTTGTCCTAAATCACATTAAATTTTTAATTAACTGTGAATTGTACAGATTGCCTTTGATGTATACATAATTAATTCTTTGTGTTAGTTTCGAGCCTGTGTGTAGCCTAGGCATCATAACCACTCATCTATTAATTTCACCAAGATATTTGCCTTTCAATAGGATAAACATTTTACAAATATAGTCTTGAACAACTAACCAAAAGGACTTTTCCCATCAAAATCAACTTCATAGAGTTAGAACTAAATCTAACTTCTAGATACGAACATACCAATAGCATTGGTCATTTTTACTGAAGGGATATCAAAGATCTGAACATACCAACCCTATAGCTAATTGTTTTAATGCATTGAATATCAATGATTCCAAACCAAATTATGCTATATATTCTGCTATGGCCAAGCAAAGAAATGAATGTCCTTAGAAGGTGCAGCATGGCTCACATACCTTCCATTTATCACACGTTATTATTGGAGGTTTCACCATAGATGCTTGAAATATCATGACCAAAGTTAGTATAGTAATCATATGTGTTGTCATTTTAGTAATGTACTGATGAAGATGATGATGTTGTAGGACTAAGAATTATCAATAAAACTACAAATAAAATTGTATATTGTTGAAGATTCATGATTTTTGTAGAATTAGTAGAGTGAGTGTTTGTGTTGGTGTGATAATTAATGTAGATTTTTGTAAACCTGTGGGATGATACTTAATATCCAACAACATTTGTTGCTCGTCAAAAAAAAGTTATTAAAGTTGCAGAAATCAAAGAAAACAATTAAGATATACAAACAGAATCAAGATTTTCAATAGTCACGCGTTGTTTGTCATACTTTACCAAACAACTTTGTTGTAGTCTTCATATATTTGTTCCCATTGAACTCAAAATAACACTATCTAAAATTGATGATCAACTAAATAGTAAATACTCCTAATTTCAAAATTTCCATTTGAAGTTCAATAAAATACGTGTTGATATCGTTAAGCACAGAAGGGGATACTTTTGACAAAAAGTTCCTTCACTATTTCGATGTTCCTATTTTTTCATCTTCCTTATAAATAAGATTGACTAATGCTGATTAATCCTCCATCCTTTTAATCCACAATATAGCGCCAATAGTACATTCAAATTATAGTAACCCAATAGATTATCAGTTGTTTTGAATTAATAAGGCAGAATAGTTGTTAAGACAGTTCTTTCTACATTTAGTTTTGATTTTTTATTCCTCTTTAGGGTGGTCAAGTTGTACTGCTAAACTGAGCAATCATATAGTGGAATTGAGACATAGTTTATTGGTTGATACTTCTAGACTTGTACATGATAATTTCAACTCTTTACAAGTCAAATTTAGATGAAACACAGGGGATAATTTAATTCATAATATTTTATAACTGTAACTTAACGATATGCAATTGAAACATTATTTGTTTAGCTCCATATACTCTACTCCAAAGATTCATATGATAACTCTATTATGAACTTATTTTCACCACCACGCAGTTATTAGGATACTACTACATTATGTAAAGAATCAATTATGCCAGATGAAGTGTTATTTACTCACTACTGTAGAAGCATCTCGACTTAGTTGTGCAAGTTGCATCCCAAGGCTTTCCTGATTTGGAAGAAAACGTCTAGCAGTAAGATTTCTGGTGGTTGATTTAGCTTGGCATCAATGCTTAAAGTTGTAATACCCCCAAATATTTCCTTAAGCTTAATTTCATCTCTAGAAGGCAAAGGAATGACTTCCTAAGTGTGTAACATTTAAACCATATTGAATTTCCCTAATTTCAAATTTTATCATGTGGGAAATTTAATTAATTTCCAATGATATAAGATCCGCCAAAATCCGATAATCGGGAAAGAAGTTATGGAAAATTTAAGTCCTAGTAGTAAAACAACATCATTTTAGTGCTTGGCACTTCGTGGAGAGGGTCTATTTGACAATTGTCAATTTCCAATGGAAATCCGCGATAGCGGCACATTGTGTTGAATTTCCAAGTCCCAACCAGTGGGACAACGCCGTATCACCGCATCGCGGTAACCCCCAGATTCCCGTTTTTCAAATTTTAGTGAGCCGCCGTGATAGTGGCTCATCGCGGTGGTCCATAAAATTGGGTTTCCAGTTCAATTTTTTAGCTTCGTATAGAAGTTAAAAAGGGAACTTTAGACTTTTTCCAAGCCTCTTAAATTATCCAAACACCTGATCTAAGGTCATTAAAAGCACCTTATATGACTTTTCTCAAGATTTCTCTCAACAAAAACACTAAGTATCCAAAACTTCTTCCAAGGATCTCAAGAATTCACTGTAGGTTTTCCAAATTAAGTCAAAATTCAAGGTTCCCAAGTCAAGGGCTTCAAGAACCCTCATCCAAAATTACGATAAAGAGACTCAAGCAAGTTTATCCACCTAAGTTGATAACCTGAGGTATGTTGGATTTGAACAGGAACACTTCTTTCGTTCTTGTGCCCAAAGATTTGATTTTTATAAATGAATTTCATGTTTTTACAAGTAGGTCAATACCCAAATTATATTATTTTAAGAATATGAATTGATAAGTTGTTCAAGTTTTGAATTGCTTGATTATTTTGATTGTTTATGATTTGAATTAATAATTCATGCTATAAATTACACATTCCTATATTGATGTGATATCTTTAAGTATTTCTGAAATTGGTGTCGTGAATTAAGCTTTATTGTTAAATTATGATCCTTTAAGAATATACATGTCTTAAGTCCAAGGATGAATTGTTGATACTTTCTAAAGTGTTTCAAGAAGTGTATTGATATTTCCATGCTATTAAAGTTTTAGAGCCCATTGGTGATAGTTTACCAAAGTTTCAAGAATAGAGTTGATTTTAATCCTAAGCTAAGAAAGAAAAGTCACACCATTTGATTTAAGATAAAGGGGAGCATAGTTGGCTTCCACTGCATATTTCTAAATTATTTAAGGTAAATCTTTCTTAAAAGTTCATATCTTAAATAAGGGAGTAGTATTTAGCACCAAGTTGGGCTTGATTCCAAGGTCTCATGCCCCAAAACTACGAACCACCGTAGGATTTGATTTACCCTAAGTGGGTTAAGATAGTGCTCACTAAAAAGTAAAAGGTTCTACTCTGAGGGCAAGGATAAAAAAGCTCTTCCCAATGTGGGCAAGACGTTGGACTCCATGTAGCTCACATGATTTATGTCGGTTAGAAAAAAACTCCCAAGTTTCCTTGAGTCTCAATTCTTAAAGTTCTTAAGGTTTTAAGTCCTTGAGTTTCATAGAAGTTTCTTGTTTTTAAAATACTAAAGTGTATGTTCTAAAAGTTGTTGTTTTAATAGTTCAACTAGTTTAAAAGCTTGAGATCAAAGAAATAATACAGATTTAGAACAAAGTGTAATGGCTCACGTGATTTATACTACATGTTTCATTATTCATAATTTATAAGAGTTTTACTCAAGCTATGTGAGTCATCTACAATACCATGTATGTTTTCTATAAAGATTTATTGTATTGATATTTAGCTATATACACCCTATATACTCAGTACATTCTCAAGTGTTGATCCACATATACGTCTGTGTGCTATATTGTCTCATAATGTAGGTTCAGGTTCTCATTCCCAGCAGTGTCAGTGATCCCGAGTACCTTTACATATATCTCCACTATGGTGAGTCCTCATGGTTCGAGTACTTATCTCCAGAGTATTTTTAGTAGTTGTTCTGCTACGTTCAATTCAGTTTAAGTCAGTTGGGGATCTATCACAATGGCTCTCTAGTTTGTTGAGTAGTAGAGGCTTTGTTAGACTAGATGGTCAGTATGTTTAGATTTGTAGTATTGTGTTACCTTTACAATACTCATACGGATTTCAATTAGACATGATATGATATGACTTCTTATTTTTCTCTCATTATCTCTATTTAAGCTTTATACTAAGTAGCAGGTTCAAAGGGTTAGTTTGACGCTACTTATAGCCTTAAGCACCGTGTGATGCTCTGAGATAGTATTTCGGGGTGTTACAAACTTGGTATCAAATCCTAAGGTTTAAGGAGTCCTAGGGAGTCTGATAAGCTGTGTTAAGTAGAGTCTTGATCATCGGTGTGTAGCGCACCACATCTATAAGTAAGAGGCTACAAGACATTTTAGGAAACAGTTGATTCTTTCTTTTTGATTCTATCATGCCTACAGTTATCTCTCCCAGCTATTGATTCGTGCTCTATTGTTTCAGAAAATGCCTCCTCGAAGTGTGAATACCCATAGAAAAAATAACGAGCAACCCCAGCCTGATGATCCCATGAATGAGACTATATCTCATCCTGCGTTTCAGGAAGCCTTTCAGGCACTATCCCAAGCAGTTACAGCAACTGTTCAAGTCAATAACCAGGCCGCAGTTCTGCCTTAACAAGGAGGTAATTTAGCCATTGTTAGTATCCGTGATTTTATAAAGATAAACCCATCAGAGTTCTATGGGTCTAAGGTAGGTGAGGACCCATAGTTGTATCTCAAAGAGGTAAGAAAGATAACCCAAGTAATGCATGTCTCAGAGGAATAAATTATTGAGTTGGTGTCTTACAGGTTGAAGGACATTGTTTATAACTGGGTTGTTGCATGGAAGAAGAATAGAAGGGAAGATGCAGCCCTTACTACTTGGCAGGTGTTCTAAGATGCATTATTGGACAAGTTCTTCCAACTTGAAATAAGGAAATCAAAGATAGAGGAATTCATGAACCTGAGGCAAGGCTTCATGACTGTTGAGAAGTATTGCCTTAAGTTCAACCAGTTAGCCAAATATGCTCCTGATTTGGTTTCTAAAACCCAAGCTAGTATGAGAAAGTTTGTGACTAGAGTATCTGGACTGGTGTTGAAAGAATGTAGGACTGCTATGCTCAACAGGGAAATAGATCTTGCTAGGCTGATGATTCATGCCCAGTAAATAAAAGCAGATAAGATAAGGGAAAAAGATAGAGTGAGAGAAAACAAGAGGGCCAGATCTGAGCAGCATAAGTATGGTCAGGCTAGGTCCCATGGAGGGAACCGTCCATAGTTTTAGGGTCGTTTATCTATTCAATCACCTTTGTAAGCTAGTTCTCCCGTGCCCAGAAATAGGAAGAAGCAAGGTAACAGGCCTTCTATGTCCAATTCCTAGAATAGTGTAAGTAACAGGCCTAATTATCCTCCTTGTGCTAAGTATGGTAGGACCTATACCGATGAGTGTTTGGCCGAACAGAGGGTTGTTTTGGTTATGGCAAGTTGGGCCATGGTCTTAGAGTGTGTCCGCATGCCAGGCAGGGGAATATAGATGTGCGACCTCAAACTCGGGCTAATAGTGCCCCAGCTCCTTTAGCTCATCCAGCTCATCCTCAGGGCGCTTCTTCCAGTAGTGCTGGCAGTCAGCGCCAAAACAGGTTCTATTCCTTACCATCCCATCAGGAGTAGGAGGATTCTCCCAACATAGTTACTGGTATGTTGCGAGTCTTTCACTTTGATGTTTATGTGTTGTTGGACCCCGAGTAAAGTTTCTCTTATGTGACCCCACTTGTATCTGTGTGTTTTGAAATGAGTCTTAAAAAAATTCCTGAGCCTTTCCTAGTTTCTACTCTGGCAGGGTAGTCAGTTATTGCTAAACAAGTGTATAAAAAGTGCCTTGTTACTGTTTTTCATAGAGTCATACTTCCTGATTTGATAGAGTTGGACATGGTGGATTTTGATCTTATTCTAGATATGGATTGGCTTTATTCCTACTACGCATCTATAGACTGTCATACCTATGTGGTTAAGTTTTAGTTTTTGGATAAGCCAGTCTTCGAGTGGTCCGGGAGTTCAGTATCTCCCAAGAGTCATTTTATATCCCATCTCAAAGGCAGAAAGCTAATATCTAAAGGTTGTATTTATCATCTAGTTAAAGTTAAGGATACTAGATCCAAGGCTCTAACTATTTAGTCAGCCAACATTGTTAATGAGTTTCCTGATATTTTTCTGAAGGATCTCCTAAGGGTACCTTTTGATAGAGAGATAGAATTAGGGATTGACGTTCTTCCCGACACTCAATCTATTTTTATTCCTCCCTACCGTATGGCACCTACAGAGCTTAATGAGTTGAAAGAGCACCTCAAAGATATTTTAGTCAAAGGTTTTATAAAGCCCAGTGTGTCACCTTGGGGCGTATCTGTTCTATTTGTGCGAAACAAAGATGGTTCTTTGCATATGTGCATTGACTATCGTTATCTTAATAAGAACAAAGTCAAGAATAAGTATCCTCTACCGAGAATTGATGACCTATTTGATCAGTTGCAAGGTGTGAGTTATTTCTCAAAGATAGAACTTAGATTTGGCTATCATCAACTTAAAGTAAGGGAGTGTGATATCCCAAAGCCAGCCTTCTGAACCCGTTATGGTCACTTTGAGTTTCTAGTCATGTCTTTTGGGCTAACTAATGCTCCAGCGTCTTTCATGGACCTCATGAATCAAGTGTTCAAGCAATATCTTGATCATCTTAGGATTGTTTTGTAAACTCTTAGAGATCATCAGTTGTTCGCCAAATTTAGTAAGTGTGAATTTTGGCTAAGGTCAATGGCTTTTCTGGGTCATATTATTTTAGTTGAAGGCATTAGAGTAGATCCCGAAAAGAAAGAAGCCATAAGAAATTGGCGCAGACCCATCTCTACGTCAGAGATTAGGAATTTCTTGGGTCTAGCTGGCTACTATCACTATTTTTTTGAAGGTTTCTCTTCTATTGCATCCCCCATGACCCGTTTGACCCAAAATAAAGTTAAGTTTCTTTGGTCAGATTCCTGTGAGAAGAGTTCTCAGGAATTAAAGACTCAACTCACCTCAGCCCATGTGTTAACTTTGTCTGATGGTTCGGATGGTTTTGTGGTGTATTGTGATACCTCTAGAGTTGGTTTGGATTGTGTTTTGATGCAGAGAGGTAAGATTATATCATATTCCTCTAGACAGTTGAAGCCACATAGAAACAACTACCCAACCCATGATCTTGAATTAGTTGTTGTGGTTTTTGCTTTGAAAATCTGGAGGCACTTTCTTTATCATGTTTATTTGGATATGTTTACTGATCACAAAACCCTACAGTATGTGTTTTCTCAGAGGGAGCTGAACCTTAGACAGCGGAGGTGGTTAGAATTGCTAAAGAATTATGATATGAGTATGTTGTATTACCCGGGCAAGGCCAATATAGAGGCGGATGCCCTTAGCAGGTTGTCTATGGGCAGTGTTGCCCATGTAGAGAAGGGTAAGAAAGAGTTGGCTCGTTATGTTCTTTGTCTGGCTAGATTGGGTGTTAGGTTGCTTGATTCTGCTGAGGGGAGTATTTTGGTGAAGAGTAGTTACGAATCCTCTTTAGTTTCACAAGTGAAGGAGAAGTAAGACTTAGATGCTAGTTTGTTCAAACTAAAGGAGTCAGTTAATGACCAAAAGGTAGAGGTTTTCTCCCAAGGGGGATATGGGGTGTTGAGGTTGCAGGGAGATTGTGTGTTCCTTGGGTTGATGATCTAAGGAAGAAAATTATGACTAAAGTGCATGGAGCGCGATATTCTATTCATCCCTGCGCTACCAAGATGTACCGCGATTTGTGGAATATCTATTGGTGGAGTGGCATAAAGAAGGATATAGTAGAGTTTGTGGCAAAGTGTACGACGTGCCAACAAGTTAAGGTAGAGCACCAGAGACCTGGTGGTGTAATAAAAGAATTTGGTATACCCACTTAGAAGTGGGAAGAGGTGAATATAGATTTCGTGACTGGTTTACCTCTTTCACGTCATCACCATGATTCTATTTGGGTTGTTATAGACAGGCTGACTAAGTCAGCGTATTTCTTTCCCGTGCATACATCCTATACAGCTGAGGATTATGCTAGATTGTATATTCGGGAGTTAGTGTAATACCATAAAAAAATCAAAACCAATATTAGCACCATGTTTCAAGATCATTCATAGTACATCATGTTTCCTTTGTAGTTTTATGAGCAAGTTAGATGTATATTAAGTCTTCAAATAACTCTCAGCTACCAAAGGAATCAAAACATTCCTTACCGATTAAATTCTTGGGAAGGATATTGCTATAGTCAACTTCAAATGAGCATATCTCTAGTTATACTATAAATTTTTGAGGTCATGACCTACCAAAATATATATAATTTAATTATCTTTCCAAAAATACCAATTTTGCCTAAATCCGATATCGTGATAAGGAGTTATTGCCATTTTACTCCGGTATGTCAGGATGGGAAATTGAGTGACGACATTCATGATAAGTTGTCATGCCCATGATGGCCTATCACCAATGTCGTCATCCCTGGGTAGATTTTCAACCCCAGTGATGACATTTTGTGACAATCCGCCACGCCCGTGATGGCCTATCACAAATATCGTCAACCTTAACCAGAAAACCAAGATTTTACGTTTTTGTGACGACAATTCGTGACGACCTATCACCGGTATGATGGCTTGTCAACAATGTCGTCAGCTATTTTTTTCCAGCAATTGAGAGAAGTTTTTGCAAGGGTATTTCAGCCTTTTCCTTCACTTCCCATGACTTATAACCCTCAAGGAGCGTATTATCTTTCATTCTCTTTAGCTAAACATCTCAAAAAGCTCTCTCATACACTCTCAACCACAAGATTAGGGTTTTCTCTCAAGATCATCTCCTCAAGAACAAGAACATTCTCTACCAAAGAGGTTAAACCTTAGTCAAGAAAAATCAAAAACAAGCCTAAGGATTTCTTGAAGAACCTTCAAGAAACATTAGATCTCTTTCAAGATCAAGCTTTAAGGTATGCGTAGTGTTCATCCATGGGCCCCTTTCATCCATGGAGCTCAAGAATCATGTTTTAAATTATAAATTGTGATTTTCTTGTTGTGTTATGACTATATTCATGTTGATGATTGTTTTTTGGATTCAAGATTGTATCTGGATGTGTTTTTCATAAAGCATATGAGTAGGTTAGTTGAAACCCATGAATTTTGGATGGATTAAGATTGTCAAATTGATAAGTACACCTATGCCCAAAGTTGTGCATGTAAGGTGTTTCATAAAATGCCAAGAATAATAGAATCCATGTTTTTATGACTTAATAGTGCTTAAATGACAAGCCCATGTTCTATTCTTAATGATTTCACATGAACTCCATGTTATTGTTGTGTATTATTGTTGTGATATGTAATGAGCATGATATTGAAGCAACGTGAGTATATACATGTTGTACACATCCCCTTCCATGTATAAGATATTGAGAATCAAGTGTAGTATGAAATCCCCAACTTATGATATTATGAATTGTGGACTCTATTCTTATGATCAAGTCAGTCATGTGTGTTAATTTCCTTCCATCGAGTCCTGGGGGTACTTGTACCCGAAATAATATAGTTGTGTGCCTAGTGCCATATCATGTTATCACGATACTCTTAGTTAAGCCATGGTCTATATAATTCAGTTAGTCATGTGACTCAGGAAAACTCTGAAATCGTAGCAGTCTCAGTAGTTCAGTAACCTCAGCACTCAGTAATCTCAGTGATCTCAATAAAAGCGGTATTCCTACCGATCTCAATAATTTTAGTACTCTCAGTCAATCCTCAGAACTCAGTAATTCCTTCAGTCAAGAGAACTCAGTAAACTTAGTTTAGCTCTGCTAAATAATTTCACTAGTGTCAGTTCAGTTGATCAGTATTAGTTCAGCTAATCAGTTTAGTTTAGTTATTTAGTTTAGCTCAGTTATACAGTTCAGTGTCTTTCAGAGGGAAGTAGGATTCAGCACCGAGTGAGCCTAAGGATGGGGACTCAACTGCTAGAAAGGATGGAGATCCTTAGAAGTAATCCCTAAGTTGCAGAACTACATAGCCAGCATAGGTACGAGATGTCACCCGTTAGATAGGACTGGAATACTTAGGGGTCACCCGTTAGCACCTTTATATGTATGGGAATGATCCCAGGAGTTACCCACTAGATTAGGACTGAATCTATAGCAATTGTCTTTACTGGTGGCTCGGTACTGACACCCTTCCAGTCAGGGCAGAGATTGTACCCCAGTCGGCTTAGAATGAGGCATGTTGGTTATATGAACACATCCCATAGTTTCAGTTACAAATTCAGGACTATCAGATACAGTCAACTCAGTTCAGTAGTACAGATTCAGTACTATTAGAGACAGTCAATCCTTATCATTAATAATAGACTTCAAAATCACCCATTAGATAGGACTGATCTCAACTATAGTTAATCAGTATCAGAATTATCATATTTAAAGATCACTCGCTAGATAGGAATAATCTCAAATTTAGTTACTCCATATAGAATGGAAGTCAGATAGTTCCATCAGAACTCAGACTGACAAATATAATTACTCAGTATTAGTTACATAGGTCTTGTCGATTATCACAGTTATGTTAGTAGTCTTAGCTTATGTTATCAGTATTCAGTTTCAGAACTGTTAGACACAGTCAATCAGACCAGTTCTTCATAATTCAAACTATCAGAAATAGTCATTCATCTATTAGTACTCAGTATCAGTAAAGTCATGTCGTCAGTATTCAGACTCAATAGTCAGTATCTCCACGAGTTCAGTTATAGTTGCTTATGCATGTATGTATTCTCACATTCATGTTAGCCAGCATTGTTCATGCATATAACCCTTTGCATTTAGCCTTCCTCACTTGTATACTCAGTACATTCAGACGTACTAACGTATTTGTTCTATGGTGCTTTCTTTTATGTTACACCATAGGTTCAGAGGCACGTGTTCCATATTAGCAGTAGTATTTTAGTCGTAGAGTTGCAGTGTGTTATCAACCATTCAAGGATGATATTATTTTATTTCATTTATTATTTCTGTTTAATTTTGCTAGACGGAGTTAGTTTGAGACATGTTCCTTCAACTCCTTACCCAGACAGTATTTAGAGGCTTTCAGATTTAGTTCAGATTTGATTCAAACATTAATTGTTTTTTGGTATTTTCTACCCATATGGATATTATATTTGTTAGATATTTTATTCAGTTGAACCTTATGGCCTATTGTTCTTATTTTTCTGCATTATTCCATCTCATATTACAGTGTACAGGTACATATATTATTCATGGGTTAGCTTGTGGTCCTTCGGGGTTATAAGCACCGTATAGCATTTCGATTTAGAAAAATGGGGTGTTACAAACTTAGTATCAAAGCCTAAGGTTCATTAGAGTCCTAGGAAGTCTGAAAGCAGCATCTAGTAGAGTATTGTAATGTGTGTGTTGTGCACCACACTTATGTGCAAGAGGCTATGAGTTGTTTTAGGAATAGTTTTCTTTCTTTCAGTATTTATGTAGTGCCAATGAGCATAATCTCAAGTCACTCTTAGTCTAATCCATTTCTCCCTTTCTTCTATAGAACATCAATCCTAAAAGAAGAAATGAGAATCAGTCAGCTCCTCAGCCAGAAGACCCTTTGGGCGATCATATTTCTTATGCGGAGTTCAAGATCGCATTCTTCACTCTTAGTCAGTCAGTTGCTGCCCAGAATGAACAACCAGTTGTCATTTTGGTTAATTCAGTGGCCAATTCAACTGTAGCTAGAATTCGGGGTTTTACCCGAATGAATCGTCCTTCTTTCATAGGGTCTAAGTCAGATGAGGACCCGTAGGAATTCTTAGATTAGATTCATAAAGTGATAGATATTAGGGGGTGACTATTGTGGAAAGTGCTGAGTTAGTTGCATATAATTTGTAAGATATGGCTCATACTTGGTACAAATAGTAGAAGTCAGAAAGGTTAGATAATGCAGGTTCTATAGAGTGGGAGGAGTTTGCCTCTTCTTTTCTCTATAGATTTTTCCCACTAGAGCTTAGAGAAGCTAAGGTGCTATAGTTCATCGACCTTAGGCAGGGCAGTATAACAGTGAAAGAGTATTCTCTTAGGTTTATTGAATTAGCCAGATATGCCCTTCATATGGTTGCAAACAGTAGAGCTAAGATGAGTAAGTTTGTGTCAGGGGTGAACGATAGCGTGGTAAACGACTGTAGATCTGCCATGTTGAATAGTGATATGACTTTAGCTAGACTTATGACTCATGCTCAATAGATAGAGGAGAAAAAGATCAGAATGAGGGAGAGATAGAGTAAGAGAGAAAGGATAGGTAGTTTCAGCTTTGATCAGCCTAAGTCACAGAGTGGTAATCGTTCTTAGCATAGTAAAAAGTTTTCAGACCTATCTCTATCCTCATCTAGTGCACCAGCACCTAAGTCTAGAAATGACCGTCATGATAAAGAGCCAGGCTCTGAGGTCCAAGGTAGTGAGAATAGAAGTCTTACTTATCCACTTTGTGAAGAGTGTGGTAAGAATCACCTAGGTTCATGTAGGGCAGGTAGTGATGTATAATTAGGGTGAGGCAAGCTAGTCCAAAGGATGCGAGACTGTAGAGTTCTAGCACAGAGAGGTAAAGAGTTGCGTCAGTAAGGCACCAAGAGTTTTCAGCTTTAGAATAGACTTTATACACTCCAGACCCATCATGTTCCGGAAAGTTTCCCTGACCTAGATTCGGGTACATTAACAGTCTTTCATGTTCATGGTATGCATTGTTAGATCTCTTTCTCTGATTTGGACATATGTTTCAGCATGAGTTAGTTAGTAAAGCCAACAAGTAAGTTTAGCAGTCGAGTAGTCAGATTTGTATAGTTTGTTTCCTCATCCTTGCATCTATTCATGCTATCCAAGATCTCAGGGAATGTAACTATTCCAAGTAGAACCTCTTAGTAGTTGTAAGTTTAGTTTAGTTCATGCATCATGCATTAGTCCTAGACTCCCGAGGTTTAGTTATAATCTAGTTCATAGATGCCTTGTGCATCATCTCAACTTCCTCAATATCTCAGCAATGTCAGTCCAACATTCTTACGGGACATAGTGTCCCAAGGGGGGAGATACACTATAGCCCTCAAACTTTCCTGATTTAAACATATCATTTTCTTTGATTAATCTATCTTAGATGAAGTATTACTTATGAGCCGACCATCTAGCTCAAAAACTCAGTAGTAAGCCTTGTACTAAATGGATCAATTTAGTCCACGATACGATACTCTATCCATGTCATGCATTGTAGACTTAATTCAGTTCATGTATCACGTTCCATACTCAGTTATGTTCTAAGTCTGCTTATGCATATTGAGTGATTAATCTCAGACTCATCGATATTTTTAGTTCAAGGTGACAGTCTTATTTATCTTACTCATTCCCATGTTTATATTTTAGTACCAAACGTTGTATTCAGTTCCATGCTTAGTTTTCAGTTCAAACTTGGTACCTTTACCATTGCATGTTCAGTCATATGATCCTGAGCCCGTTCAGTCATATATTCACGTATCAGATATATGTAATCAGCTGATCAGTACTTTTGGTCATGCATTCATGTATCATGTTAGTCGTATAATCGTTCATCCTATATACATAGATTCATCTCATCAATTAGACATCAGATATGCATTCTTATTATGAGAAACTCATTTCATCAGAACACTCAGTTGTGCACTCATGAGTAAGTTACTCATGCATCAGATATGTATGTTCAGTATGATATATTCAACTTATTAATATAGTCCCAAAACTATGTTTCAGTAGTGTATGTATTTTACGTACTTCAGTTGATCTTTTCTTCCATCTCAGTCATTCTCATTTGAGGACGAATATTCCCAGGGGGAGATATTGTAATACTCCAAAAAAAAATCCAAACCAATATTAGCACTATGTTTCAAGATCATGAATAGTACATCATGGTTCCTATATAGTTTTATGAGCAAGTTAGATGTATATTAAGTCTTCAAATGACTCTTATCTATCAGACGAATCAAAATATCCCTTACCGATTGAATTCTTAGAAAGGATATTTCTATAGTCAACTTTTAATAATCATATCTCTCTTTATACTATGAATTTTTGATCTCATGATCTACCAAAAGATATATAATTGAATTATCTTTCCACCAATATCAATTTTGCCTAAATCCAATATCAGAGCAAGGAGTTATGCCCATTTTACTCTGGCATGTCAGGCTGGGAAACTATGTGATGACATTCGTGATAAGCTGTCACGCCCATGATGGCCTATCACCAATGTCATCAGCCCTGGGAAACTTTTCACCCTCAATGATGATATTTTGTGACTAGCCAACACTCCCGCGATTGCATATCACCAATGTCGTCAACCTTAACCAGAAAACCAAGATTTTATCTTTGTTTGACAATAATTCGTGACGACCTATCACCAGTATGGCGGCTTATCACGAATGTCATCAGCTATTTTTTTTAGCAATTGAGGGATATTTTTTCAAGGGTATTTTGGTCGTTTCCTTCACTTCCCATGACTTATAACCCTCAAAGAGCTTATTATCATTCATTCTCTTTAGTTAAATATCTCAAAAAGCTCTCTCATACACTCTCAACCATAAGATTAGGGTTTTCTCTCAAGATCATCTCCTCAAGAACAAGAACATTCTCTACCAAAGGGGTTAAACCCTAGTCAATAAAAATCAAAAACAAGCCTAAGGATTTCTTCAAGAACCTTCAAGAAATATTAGATCTCTTTCGAGATGAAGCTTCAAAGTATGTGTAGTGTTCATCCATGGGCCACTTTCATCCATGGAGCTCAAGAATCATGTTTTAAATTATAAATTGTGATTTTTTTTGTTGTGTTATGACTATATTCATGTTGATGATTGTTGTTTGGATTCAAGATTGTATCTTGATGTGTTTTTCATGAAGTATGTGAGTAAGTTAGTTTAAACCCATGAATTTTGGATGGATTAAGATTGTCAAATTGATAAGTACACCTATGCCCAAATTTTTGCATGTAAGGTGTTTGATAAAATACCAAGAATGATAGAATCCATGTTTTTATGACTTAATAGTACTTAAATAACAAGCTCATGTTCTATTCTTTATGATTCTACATGAACTTCACATTATTTCTATGTGATATTGTTGTGATATGGAATGAGCATCATATTAAAGCAACGCGAGTATATACATGTTGTACGCATCCCCTTCCATGTATAAGATATTGAGATACAAGTGTAGTATGAAATCCCCTACTTATGATATTGTAAATTATGGACTATATTCTTATGATCAAGTCAGTCATGTGTGTCAGTTTCCTTCCATCGAGTCCTAGGGGTACTTATACCCAAAATAATATAGTTGTGTACCTAGTTCCATATCATGTTATCACGATACTCTCAGTTAATCCATGGTCTATAGAATTTAGTTAGTCATGTGACTCAGGAAAACTCATAAATCTCATCAGTCTTAGTAGTTCAGTAACCTCAGTACTTAGTAATCTCAGTGATCTCAGTAACAGCGGTATTCCTATCGATCGTAGTAATTTCAGTACTCTCAGACAGTCCTCAGAACTCAGTACGTTCCTTCAGTCAGGGGAACTCAGTAAGCATAGTTTAGCTCCCCTAAACAATACCAATAGTATCAGTTCAGCTAATTAGTATTAGTTCAGCTAATAAGTATAGTTCAGTTATTCGGTTTAGCTCAGTTATCCAGTTCAGTGTCTTTCAGATGGGAGTAGGATTCAGCACCGAATGAGTCTAGGGATGGGGACTTAACTGCTAAAAAGGATGGAGATCCTTAGAAGCAATCCCTAAGTTCTAGAACTACGTATCCAGTGTAGGTACAAGATATCACCCGTTAAATAGGACTGGCATACTCAGGGGTCACCTGTTAGATCATTTATATGCATAGGACTAATCCAGGAGTCACCACTAGATTAGGAAAGACTCCACAGTAGTTGTCTTTACTGGTGGTGCAGTACTGACACCCTTCCAGATAGGGCAAAGGTTGGACCCCAATCAGCTTAGCATGGGGCATATCGGTTAGATAAACACATCCTACAGTTTCAATTATAGATTCAATACTATCATATATAGTCAACTCAGTTCAGTAGTACAGATTCAGTACTGTTAGAGACAGTCAATCCTTATCACTATAAATAGACTTCAAGATCACCCATTAGATAGGACTGATCTCAACTATAGTTAATCAGTATTAGAATTATCATATTTAAAGATCACCCACTAGATAGGATTGATCTCAGATTCAGTCACTCCATATAAAACGGAACTCAGATAGTTCCATCAGAACTCAGACTATCAAATTTAGTTGCTCAGTATCAGTTATATCGATTTTGTCGATCAGCACAGTTATATCAGTTATGTCACTTGTCCTAGCTTATGTTATCATTATTTAGTTTTAGGACTTTTAGGCATAGTTAATCAGACTAGTTCTTTATAATTTAAACTGTCAAAAATAGTCATTCATCTATTCCGTATCTCAGTGTCAGTAAAGTTATGTCGTCAGTATTCAGACTCAGTAGTCAGTATCACCATGAGTTCAGTTATAGTTGCTTATGCATGTATGTATCCTCATGTTCATATTAGTCAGCATTGTTCATGCATATAACCCTTTACATTTAGCCTACCTCTCTCGTATACTCAGTACATTCAGAAATACTGACGCATTTGTGCTATGGTGCTTTCTCTTATGTTACACCATAGGTTTAGAGGCACGTGTTTCAGATCAGTATTAGCATTCTAGTCACAGAGTTGCAGTGTGTCCTCATCCATTCGAAGATGATATTATTTTATTTTGTTTATTATTTTAGTTCAGTTTTGCTAGACGGAGTTAGTTGGAGACATTCTTTAAATCTTTACTCAGACAGTATTAAGAGGCTTTCAAATTTAGTTCAAATTTAGTTCAAATTTGATTCAGACTTCAGTTGTTTTTGGGTATTTGCCACCCATATGGATATTACATTTGTCAGATATTTTATTCAGTTGAACCTTATGGCCTATTGTTTATGTTCTGCATTATTATATCATATATTGCAGTGTCCAGGTACAGATATCAGTCATGGGTTAGCTTGTGGTCTTTCGGGGTCATAAGCATTGTGTAGCATTCCGATTCAGAAAATTGGGGTCTTACAGTTAGTCAGGTTGCATGGAGTTCCCTTGTTTATCATCTCAGATAAGAGATACAGTTTACTTCTCAGTTTTGAAGGGAGTTCCAGAAGGGTCTTTGTACCCAAGTTTATTTGAGTTCCACTTTTCATCCGCAGACAGATGGTCAGGCTAAGAGGATTATTCAAACTTTGGAGGATATGTTGAGAGCATGTGCTCTTGACTTCAAACATAGTTGGGATGAGCATTTACCATTGATTGAATTTACATATAATAATAGTTACCATGCTAGCATCAATATGTCACCATTTGAGGCTTTGTACGATAGAATATATAGATCACCCATAGGTTAGTTTGAAGTGGGTGAGGCCACTTTGATTGGACTTGGTGTAGTTCTTGAGGCTATGGAGAAGGTGAAGTTGATTAGACAAAGGTTGAAGACAACCCAAAGTCTTCAGAAGTCATATAAGAATGTAAGAAGAAGAGACCTTGAGTTTGAAGTTAATAACATGGTTTATCAAAAAATCTCATCCATGAAAGAGGTGAAAAGGTTTGGCAAGAAAGGGAAGCTAAGTCCCCGGTATGTTGGACCCTATAAAATCCTAAGTCGTGTGGGGATAGTAGCCTATCAACTTGAGTTGCTCTCAGAGTTATCAGTTGTGCATCCTATCTTTCATGTCTGCATTCTTAAGAAGCACATTGGTGATTCCGTTGTTGTGGATCCTTTATAGAGACCAGATATCGTGTCTATCCTTTTGTTTGAAAAGATTCTATTTGAGATTCTGGACCACCAGATCCGTAGACTTAGGAACAAAGAGGTTTCCTTGGTCAAAGTATTGTGGCAAAACCAGTCAATTAAGGGCGCTACTTGGAAAGCTAAGTCAGATATGAGATCCAAGTACCTAAACCTATTCTCTGCAAGTTCAGATCAAGCTAAAGGCATCATTCTTCCTTAATTCAGCCCCTTTCTAATCAAAGTTGCAGTTATATATCCATTCTTAATATAAGTTTATGCAATCTCCGAAGTATTCAAGAGTTTAGAATGATAGAGAGACCGATTAGCTATTCATACTCAGTTTCCTCCATACTCTTAGCTTGACAATCATCATTCGAGGATGAATGTTCCTTAGGGAGAGATATTGTAATACCCCTGAACTTTACCTTAAGCTTAATTTCATCGCTAGAAGGCTAAGGAATGACTTCCTAAGTGTATAACATTTAAACCATATTAAATTTCATTGATTTTCACTTTTTATCATGTGGGAAATTTACTTAGCTTTCCAATGATATAAGATCTGCCCAAATCCAATAATTGGGTAAGAAGTTATGGCAAATTTAAGTCCTAGTAGTAAAACAGCGTCATTTTAGTGCTTGGCGCATCGCGGAGAGGGTCTATTTGACAATTGTCAATTTTCAGTAGAACTCCACGATAGCGGTGCATCGCACTGAAGTTTCCAATTCCCAACTAGTAGAACAACACGATAGCACTACATTGCGGTGACCCCCAGAATCTTGTTTGTCAAATTCCAATGACCCACTGCGAAAGTGGCACATCGTGGTGGCCCATAAAATTAGGTTTTCCATTTCAATTTTTTCAGCTTCGTACAGAAGTTAAAAAGGGAACTTCGGACTTTTTCCACACCTCTTAAATCGTCTAAACACTTGATATAAGGTCATTAAAAGCACCTTATACGACTTTTCTTAGGATTTCTCTCAACCAAAAACCCTAAGTACCCAAAATCTCTGCCAAGGATCTCTAGAATTCACCATAGTTTTTCCAAATTGAGTCAAAATTTAGGTTTCCCAAGTCAAAGTCTTCAATAACCCTCACCCAAAGGTATGAGAAAGAGTGTCAAGCAAGTTTATCCACCCAAGTTCATAACCTGAGGTATGTGGGGTTTGAACAAGAACACTTTTTTCGTTCTTGTGTCCAAATATTTGATTTTTATAAATGAATTTCATGTTTTTACAAGTGGGTCTATTCCCAAATTATATTATTTTGAGAATATAAATTGATAAGATGTTCAAGTTTTGAATTGCATGATTATTTTTCTTATTTATGATTTGAATTGATAATCCATGCTACATATTACACATTCCTATATTGATGTGATATTTTCAAGTGTTTTCGAGATTGGTGTCATGAATTAAGATTTATTGTGAAATTATGATCCTTTAAGATTATACATGCCTTAAGTCCAAGGATTAATTGTTGATACTTTCTAAAGTGTTTCAAGAAGTGTATTGATATTTTCATGCTATTAAAGTTTTAAAGCTTATTGGTGATAGTCTACCAAAGTTTCAAGAAAAGAGTTGATTTTAATACTAAGCTAAGAAAGAAAATCCACACCATTTGATTTAAGCTAAAGGGGAGCATAGTGGGCTTCCACTACATATTTTTAAGTTATTTAAGGTGGATTTTTCTTAAAAGTTAGCTTAAATAAGGGAGTATTATTTAGCACCGAGTTGGGCTTGATTCCAAAGTCTCATACCCCAGAAATACAAGCCACTGTAAGATTTCATTTACCCCAAGTGGGTTAAGCTAGTTATCACTAAAAAGTAAAAGATTCTACTCCGATGGCAAGGATAGAATATCTTTCCCCAACATGGGCAAGACGTTGGACTCCATGTAACTCACATGGTTTATGTCGGTTAAAAGAAACTCCCAAGTTTCCTAGAGTCTCAAGTCTTAAAGTTCTTAAGGTTTTAAGTCCTTGAGTGTCATAGAAGTTCCTTGCTTTCAAAAGACTAAAGTGTATATCCTCAAAGTTGTTTTAAGAGTTCAACTAGTTTACAAGCTTGATATCAAAGAAAGAATACAGATTTAGAACAAAGTGTAATGGCTCACGTGATTTATACTACATGTTTCACTATTCATAATTTATGAGAGTTTTATTCAAGCTCTGTGAGTCATCCACAATACCATGTATGTTTTCTATAAAGATTTATTGTATTGATATTTAGTTGCATATACCCCCACATACTAAGTACATTCCCAAGTGTTGATCCACATATATGTCTGTGTGCTATATTGTCCCATAATGTAGGTTTAGGTGTTCAGTCCCAACAGTTTCAGTGATACCGAGTACCTTTATCTATTTCTCCACTATGGTGAGTGCTTATGGTTTGAGGACCTATCTCCAGACACTTCAGTATTTTTAGTAGTTATTCTACTGCTTTTAATTCAGTTCGAGTCAGTTGGGGATTTGTCCCAATGACTCTCTAGTTTGTTGAGTAGTAGAGGCTTTGTCAGACTAGATGGTTAGTATGTTTGGATTTGCAGTATTTTAATACCTTTATAGTACTCTTTTGGATTTCAGTTAGATATGATATGACATGACTCCTTATTTTGCTCTCATTATCTCTAAGTAAGCTTTATACTAAGTAGCAGGCTCAAAAGGTTAGCTTGGATCTACTTGTAGTTTTAAGCACCATGTGACACTCTGGGATAGGATTTTGGGGCATTACAAAAGCTCCAGATACTTTGCTTAGTCAATTTGAATCCTTGTCAAGTAGAGGTCTCAAAATGATAAATCTATTGTTTGATTTATGAAGAAAATACAATCAACAAATACAACGGTGGTCCCTGATCTCAATAATAGGTGGACTGGTGAAAAAATAAAATTGTGCTTTGGCAACCATTGCAGAAGATGACATGATAAGTCCATGTATAAGTAGGCCACTACATGTCTGTAAAGCAATTGTCAATCAACCATATCACAATTCAAATGTTCTTTCTTACTTTTTCCCAATTTGAAGGAATATGTTTGATTTCATTTCCCTTTCGGGAAATTGGAGTTAGTGCAAGAATAACTATTTTGAGGCTAACCCACTATAGGAAGACTAATCTCATAGGCCAAGTTCAACACTTAAAACTTATCATGCCAGTTTAAACTTATAAGTTACTACTTAAGTTGGAAACAAACTCAACTCAGATATCAATTTAAGATTTTTAAAATATGGTTGAGCTGATTTAGCAGTTTACATATTACATTAAGCACTTACTAAACCCTTTCGCTCAGAACCTCGTATAAGGAAAATCAAAAAACATCTTTTTCCCTCAAACGGTGGCTTAAAGTTCTCAATAGTAATACCACCTCTTGACATCATATATTCTCTCAAGTCTGTCCCCGAGAATGGATCACCCATAACCTTAAGAATTTTAGTTCCTATGTTAAGTCTTCTCATTGCCATTCTTTACACCTTATTAGGGTTGATGATAAATTTTGAGCGAAGATACAAGCCCTAATATAACAAATAAAAAGTTTTCTCATCTATAATTATAGGAATTACAGAGCATTCTTGATCAGAAAGAGTTCAAAACATAGAAACAAAAGGGAAAACTAGGTGGCTTTTAATCATAGACCACCCACATTCCAAAAAACTAAACAATTACTTATGGAGTCTAATAATTTTGAGATAAAATATAGAATTATTTTGTCCTACTTTTGGTTAAAGGTGTTAATTAGTCCCGTGATTATTCATCCTACCATTAATATAGAGTGATGAGATAAGTTATCCCATAAATGGATAACAAGTTGCAAGATAATGTGAAAAATTTTGATTGTTAACTTGTACCAAACATCTCCTCGGATTTGCAAGATTAAATATTGTTCCAGCCCTAAGCATGAAACTGTTTGAGCTCCATATAATGTGAAAAATATTGATTGTTAACTTGTAGCTGATATAATTGTAGAAATTACAAAAAAAAAAATATCAATCTGTTAAAAATCCTCCAATCTATCTTTCAACTTCCCCATTTTAAAAAATAAAAGCATGCATGCACATCATCAATTAGGGACAAAATCAGAGAAACATATAGATCTAAAATAGAAAAATTTTGGTACCTTCTAGAGTAATTAGCGAGTAACATGGTTGAAGATCATCTATGGATGATGGGAAGCCAAAAGAAATACTGAAAGACAATACGCCCTTATTTCTACATCATGAATGGATCTGAGATGCCGATATCTTCTCGGAAACAACCTCAATTTGAGTGGATATGGTAGAGCAACATAATGTTGTTCTTCAAGTTGGAGAAGGAATCCAAAAATAGAAGAAAGGGCAAAATCAAATAAAAGAAGATAAACATAATCGATAGTACGGGTGATTTGATAAAGCAATACACTTGTTAACAGGAAAAGATTTTAAGGCCCAAACATAAGGCGCCATTAACTTAACTTTTGGTACAACCCTTCTTAGCTTATATATAAGTGTAATATAAGAAATACAATATTGCTTCTATATTATAATAGCTATGACCTAATTTTTTGCCTACCTTAACCTGTTATACTAAGCCCAAAAAATACCTTCGCATGGATGAATTGATTATCAACTCATAATTTGGAACATGATCCACTACAATTTATATTTGGAGGATTTCCACTTGCCAATAAGTGTTGCTTGAAGATTGATCATTTTGTAATGACCTCTATTGATAGTGGCGGACTCAAAATTTAAGGATTGTGGGTGCTTAAAAAATCAAACCCAGGATGCCCCTTCCAGTGGAGAACCTTAAGATCAATCTAAATGTCAGTCTACCTAGCCAACATTTTGTTTTAGTGGGTTCTTTTATATCTTTTATTCCTATTTTTATATATTTCCTATGTAATTATACCTATTCTGCGTTGAGTTTACTAGATGCCGAAACACCCCAAAAAATAATGTAGGTCCGCCCCGTCTATCAACAAAAGATTACACATAAAAGGCATAACATATTAACTTATGGAAGAAGAGAAGAAATTTAGGAGAAAAACTTCTCCTTTTCTTTTTTTTCTTTTTTTTCTTTTTTTTATACTTTTAAGCCTCTATTTTTTTAACTATTTGTTTTGTCTTTTTTTCTTCATTTTTTTCTCAATTTTTTTATCCAATCAAGTTCTATTTTTTTGTTTTTTTATTTTCTTTGATTTTTTTTTATGTTTTAATGGTTTTCTTCATATTTTTCTTTTTCTTCAACTTTTTATTATTTTTATTTCCTTACCATTTCTTTACTTCCATTCCTTCCAAACAACTAGTTGCAACCCTTGGGCAAGAGTTGACACTACCATATTGCATCCTTGTTTATGAGATCTTTAGAAATCTTTACCTAGAGGCAAGACATGGCCCAAGGACTTTCAAACAAAAAATTACGTCCGATGGGTAAGAGCTAGCACTACCACATTAAATTTTTAGTTATGAGATGCTCTATAATCCTTGCCTTAGAGGTAAGACATAGCCCAAAGACTTTCAAACTACAAATTACATCCGATGGTTAAGAGTTGGCACTAACATATTATATTTTTAGCCCAAATACTCATAGGCAAGAGTTGATACCACCAAATTATCTCTTTATTTATGATATGCTCTATAACTCTTGCCTTATAGGTAGGACATAGCCCAAGGACTTTCAAATAATAACTTACGTCCTATGGTAAAGAGTAAATACTATAAGATTGTGTCTTGATATGAGATGCGCTATAACTCTTGCCTATGAGACAAGACATAGTCCAAAGACTTTCAAACAACAACTTATGCACCATAGACAATAGTTGGCACAGCGACATTATATTTTGATTTATGAGATATTGTAAAACTCTTGCCTTAGAGGCAAGACTTAGCCCAAGGATTGTCAAACAACAAGTTATGCTCTATGGGCAAGAGTTTACACTACTATATTATATTTTAATTAATGAGATAATCTATAACTCTTGCCTTAGAGTCAAGACTTAGTCCAAGGACTTTCAAACAACAAATTAGCCTCTTTTGGCAAGATGTCATATTGTATCTTGATTTATGAGATACTCTATAACTCTTGTCTTAATGACAACATTTAGCCTAATGAATTTTAAACAAGTTACACCCATGGGTAAGAGTTGACACTATTATATTATGTCTTGATATATGAGATGTTCTATACCTCTCACCTTAACTTAATGACTTTTAAACAGCACGTTACATCCCATGGGAAAGAGTTTCTACTACCACATTGTGCCTTGATATATGAGATGTTCGATAAATCTTGCCTTAAAGTAATGAATTAGCCCAAGGACTTTCAAACAACAAATTACACCCCATAGAAAAAAGCTGATACTATCATATTGTGTTTTGATTTATGAGTTGTTTCATTAGTCTTGCCTCTAAGACAAGACATAGCCCAAGAACCTCCCAGAAACATAAGTTACTTCCCAAGGAAAAGAGTTAACACTACTTTATTATATCTTAATTTATGAGATACTCTATAACACTTACCTTAGAGGCAAGACATAAGGATGTTTAAACAACAAGTTATGCCCCACGAGAAATACTTGACACTACCACATTGTGTCTTGATTTATGGAATATTCTATAACTCTTTCTTTAGACACAAGACTTATCCTCAAGTACTTCCAAACAACAAGTCGCGCCTTTAAATTTACTTTGATGTTAAAGAAAAAATATCCTCTTTGCTAATTATCCAATTTTCTGTCCACTAGCAAATATAACAAAAGTTGAGAGAGAATTAAAAAAGAGAAAAACAAAAGAAAAAAATATAGATTGAAAAAAAAGGAAAAAATAAAGGTTAAGACAAAAATTAAAAAAACAATAAAAAAGATTGAGAAAAGAATGATAAAAATAATAAAATTTGGAAAAAATAGAAAAAAAGAAAATATAAAAATGAAAAATAAAAAAATAAAGGTTGGTACAAATGAATTAAAAAAGGAGAAATAAAAAATAAATAATGATTGAGAAAAAATAAAAAGAGAATAAAAAGGCAAAAAACAAAAAATAAAAGAAAAATAAAGGTTGAGACAAATGAATTAAAACAAGAAAAAAATAAGAAAAAAGAAAATAAGAAGAAATAAGAACAAAAGTTGAGAGACAAATGTGTATAAAAAATGTAAAAATATTTGAGGTTTAGAGGAACAAATATACTTGCTTTTTCCTATACATAAAAAGAAAAGAAGACTAATCCTTAAATACTTTTCTTATGGGGGACAAAAAAATAAAATCACCTATTATGGGGTCATCCTATTTAATTTCCTGACTCTAGGCACTTAATTAAAGCTATAAGTAGATTGCTAATACAATTATGTAATACAAATATGTACAATTTATGTAATACAAATATGAAATTGTAGTACTCTTATCTAGAAGAATACTAGTTAGATCGGGTTATTCTAAAAAATAGACCCAAATTAGAGTGGCTTTCAAATTTTAGCCCCAAATAAAATAGCCTTTACTTTTTAAGTCATATTTTTGGGATGAAAATACCCTCCTCTAAAATATTCGATGTTCAATCTCTTTCTTTATCTTTTTATTCCAAATTCCAAAATCAACCCATGCGATGGCTCTCTAAAGCCCGAGGCTAAGTTTCCCAAACTGTTAAATCTCTTTCTTCCTCTTTTTCTTCCAAATTTCAGAATCGACTTTCAAACATTTGTAGAATCAACTTTTGTTGTAAGGGTTCTTCAGGTATGAAATTCAACATCAAAAGTCATTGTGGTAATTTTAGCTTATTAATGCATTGTGGTAATTTTAGCTCGTTATATAATTAGCATATTGATTTGATTTTTGGAGAGGTGAACGTAAGTTGAACTTGGGATATGCTATTGTTGTAGTAACATATTTACCATTGAGAAATTCCATCGAACAAGTTGTGGGGAGTTTGTTATTGCAGTTATAATTGTGTTTGAGTAATTGTAGGGGTTGGTCTTGGAGGGAAAGGCCGTTAATATGGGAGTTGATGTTGATCTCAACATATTTTGGGAAGGCCAAACATATAAGGTCAAGTTGATACAAGAAATTAGTTCCAAGTATATCAAACTAGTGATATAATTAGCATTATAAGATAATGAGAAATTGTGTTGAATAGGTTGTAGGGACTTTGTTATTGTGGAACTTACCTTAAAACCTAAGATTGTAGAGTTTCTCTCAGTTCATAAAGTTAATATCATATACCCTAGATAATGACAATAGATGAGCAGTTTCTAAGGCTACAATCATTGAAAATGACAAATCAAATAGCTGACCTTTTAAACCTCTAAAGTCCAATGTGTTCAATTTTCTTGTTCAAGATGTGGTGTGAATGGTGTAGACATCAATAATTATTTTCCTAGTTTCCAACATGTGTATCTTGTGAGGGCACTCTAGTTAGTATAGATGCGTTTTGCAATTAGCTGTTAGATTACTCCGCACCACATTTTAATGACACCAAAAAATGTCTGGCACTTTGCAAGATTGAATCCAAAAATAGCGCATACACAGAGTATTGTTAACTTTGTTTCAACATTTTTATCCATTCAAGATTTTGTTTTCATGCTATTTTGGTCCTAAATTACAGTCATATATACAAGTAAAAAATCAAGCTGACTTATACTCTCCAAAGAGTTAAGGTTTCATCGTTTGAATTTTGATAGCTTTAAGACTCCATACACTGTAATGCTCGTGCTTTTTTCTTAGCTTGAAAATCATCTCAAGGATGTTAGAACTCACTTTGAAATAAGAATTAATTATTATAAACAAGGTATTTCCATAATTGTCACTTTCTATCACGTGTAAAATTGAATAAGCTTTCCATCGATATATAATTTGCCCAAATCTAACACCCGGGCGAAAAGTTAGAGCCTTTTTAGTGAGACAGTGTTTGACCTGAGCCTTCCGCGCATCGCAGAGATAGATCAACTGGAAATTGTCAAATTCCAGTGTTGCTTCATGATACTGGTGCATCACGCCAAAATTCTATGTCGTAGACAAGGTGGTAACGCAACAGCTCCATGCCGCACCACCGGGCAGTTTCCCAAATGTCAATTTCTAGTGACACAAACCGATAACGCCGCATCGCGCCAATGGCCCAACTCGGGAAATTTTACTAAAAGTTTAATGACGTGTCCAGATTTAAAAGGGTCAACCTCGTACCTTTATATAATCCCTTTAACACATGATTCAGCCACTTTTCATCCAAAATATATTAGTTTCTCTCAAGTTTATCTTAAGAACAAAATAGGGTTTCTATTAGGGATTCAAATTCAGGAAGATTTCACCATCAATCTTCATGAAATCATGAACTAAGGTATGCATGGTATTCATTCATGGACTCCTTTCGTCCATGAAGTCTAAGAATCCTTTTTAACTACAAGTTATGGAGTTTTTTCATGTTTTCATCCTTTGTATGTTCTCTTTCCTGTTGATAAATGAGGAATTGATTTCTATTCCATGATTTGATCATAAATTCCATATAGGTTGGTTATTATAGATAAATATTTATGAAATCTCATGACTAAAACCTTGTATGATGGAATTGGAATTGAAGCATGATGTTTAATTGTTGTATAATGTGTTTACATGTACTATGCCTGTCATATGTTTGATAAAATGCCTAGATCAAGGAAATTTTCCTAACTAGCATGATATCATGAAATCTCCATAAATGTACAAGCTTATTCCTATTAGATGTTTGATGAAATGCTTCAATAAATGTATTGTGGTGATTATCAAGTATTCAAGAATATCAAATCATGTCAGTTTCCTTCCATCGAGTCCTGGGGGTAGTTATACTCAAAATATTAGTTGTGTGCCTAGATCTATGTCATGTTTTCATAATACTCTCAGTCAATCTATGAACTCTTAGACTTCAGATAGTATTATGATTCAGGAAAAATATTCATGATCTCATGACTCAGTCAGTTGTCAGATATCAGTAGTATTCCGTTAACCACGAAAATTCAGTAACTCAGTCTATGCTTAGTTCAATTTAGTAAACCATGCTCAGTGTCCATCTAGATGGGAGTAGGAATTAGCACCGAGTGAACCCAAGGATGGGGACTCACATGTTATACGAGGGTTTGATTCCTAAAAGCAATCCTTGCATTCCAGAACTATGTAGCCAGCATAGATTAAGACATCATAGCCTGCTATTAGAGGGTAGAAGAGGTAGATTAACCTATTATGTGAGGGTTCCCACTGTTCTTGTTATATTTACCTGTTATATGAGGGTTACTCATATGTTGTCCTTACCAGTGGCGTGGTATTGACACCCTTCCAATCAAGGTGTAGATTAAGCTCCAGCTTAGCTATCATAGCACCTTTGGGGCATGTCGGTTAGATACTACTTCCCACAGTTTCATGTTACAAAATTAGGATTGTCAGATACAACCAATCAATCTCAGTAATATAAGTCATATAGTTCTTCAGATTTCAGGACTCTCAGACACAGTCAACTCAGATACAGTACAAAACTCAGATAGTTCTATCAGATTTAGGATTGTCAGCTACAGTCACCCACGTTATCAGTTATACTCAGATACAGTCACCCATGTTATCATCTTCAGACATAGTCCTTTATGTTATCAGTCATATCAGTTACTAGCATGTCACGTTATCAGTATATAGACTCAGAAATCATGAAATCACATTTCCAGTTATAGTTACATATTTATGCATGTATTCTCACGTTCATATTAGACAGTCAGTTAGCATTATTCACGTATGTAAACCCTTTTATATATCCTACCTCACATGTATACTCAGTACATATGTACTGACGCATTCATGCTATGGTGCTTTTTTTATGTTACACCATAGGTTCAGAGACACGAGTTCCAGATCAGCAGCAGATTTTGGATTCAGCAGTTAGAGTAGAATTGATTCCTCATCCTTCGAGGACATAATAATTTTCTAGTATCTCATTGATTATATTATTAGTTGGAGTTTGTTGGGGACATGTCCCATCAACTCCTTATTTAGATTCTTCAGATAGTAGCGGCTTCCAAACTAGATGCAGACTAGATATAGACTATCATGCTTTAGACTTTAGTTTTGTTTTGGGTATTGTATTACCCTATATAGATGTTACGTTATTCAGTTATGTTAATGATCGAACCTTATGGCCTTTCAGTGCATGTTTTTACATTATTATGTTATCTTATACAGTATATAGGTACATATATCAGTCATAGGTTTTCTTGTGGTCCTTTGGGGTCATGAGCACCGTGTAGCATTCTGGTTCAGTAAATTGGATTGTTACAACCCAGCATTGTATTCTTGAGATGTAATTTGCACGTGCATGAAACCTTAGGCTAAAAAGTTTTTAAAAAAATGTAAGGTTCCAAGTTTTGATCATTGACTATATTTTCTATTGTAGGACAATATCTGATGTTTTGAGTGATCTTACTATAGAAGTCAGATCAACCAGTTTTGCTCTTCACAAGGTAAAAAAATAAAGTGTGCAATCTTTCTTCCTCTCGTGTAATTCAATCTACCATTTTTCATCATCATTGTAATGCTCAAGTCTATGGACAAACAAAAGTTGTGTAAAGAAATGGCTAGTCTAAAGTACCTTCAAAAATATAAATGTTTTAGCCGTTATAAGTAGGCTGCTGATACCAATACAGCTGTGTTGAGGAGAAAAGAAAAGTCAATAGCCAGATGCAAAAATAGAACTACAAAACTTAAGTCATGTTCTTCGTGTTAAAATTAAGAAAAATTAAAGAAGAATATCTTGGATACATTTCTAATATGATTGCTAATTTATCATTATTTGTAGTTCCCTCTGGTTTCACGAAATAGAAGAATTAAAAAGTTGTTGCTAGAGGCGAAGGATACAAAGGTTTCAAGAATCAATCTTACTGGTCTTCCTAGCAGATCTGATGCATTTGAACTTGCTGCAAAGTTTTGTTATGGAGTGAACATTGAGATTACCATATCAAATGTGGCGTTACTCAGATGTGCAACCAAGTTCATGGAAATGACAGAAGATATCTCCAAAAAAAAACTTGGAAATTCATAATGAGGTATTCCTTAAGGATGAGGTATTTCAAAACATATCCAACTCGATATTTTTTCTTCATCGTTGTAAAACATTTCTATCAGTATCTTAAGAAGTCAATTTTGTTAGCCAATTAATAAATGCAATTGCAAATAATGACTGTAAGAGCAGCTAACATCTGGTTTGTCAAAGCTAGAGTATAATTTTCCACCCAAACCTATTCATTGTATTGATTCTGAGGCGCGATCATACTGGTAGGGAAAATCACTCGCGATGCTAAATCTAGATTTTTTTCAGAGAGTTCTATCAGTAGTAAAAATAAAAGGCATTAAAAAAGACATTATCAACAGAATTTTGATAAATTATGCCCGAAATTCTCTTCAGGGCTTGTTCATCAAAGACCTTCAGCTGGTTAAAAGAAGTTTCATGGATTTGGATTTGCAGAAAAGACAAAGGATCATCGTCAAAACAATAGCTCGCTTACTACCAAAACAATCTAGGAAAAACATAGTGCCAATGCTTATCTTTCAAGTTTGTTAAAATCTGCAATAGCAGCATCAACATCGACTTCCTGTAGGTCTGATCTAGAGAGGTGCATCGGTCTGCAGCTAGATCAGGCAATTCTTGTAGATATTCTCATACCTTCAAATCCACATGGAAACAATCACATCCCTCTCTATGACCTAGATTCTATCTTGAGGATCTTTTCCTTTTTTCTTGAAATTGAAAACTTTTGTCCAAGAGGTAAAAGTTTATTCTTTAATTGCACTGATTAAATTATTAACATATATGCAACTCTTGCCTCATGAGCAAGACTTCAGAAGATTGTTGAAATTAAAAATTTTTGCCCAAGAGACAACAGTTTATTCTTTAATTGCACTGATTAGATTATTAACATATATGCAACTATTGCCTCATGGGCGAGACTTTAGAAAATTATTGAAACTAAAAACTTTTGCCCAAGAGGCAACAGTTTATTCTTTAATTGCACTGATTATATTATTAACATATATGCAACTCTTGCCTCATGGACAAGACGTAGTTAAAAAAATTCTTAAAATTTTGCCCAAGAGGCAAAAGCTTATTCTTTAATTGCACTAATTAGATTATTAACAAATATGCAACACTTGCCTCATGGGAAAGACTTAATTTAAAAAATTATTGAAATTGAAAACATTTACCAAAAGGCAACAGTCTATTCATTAATTGCACTGATCGGATTATTAACATATATACAACTCTTGCCTCATGGGTAAGACTTAATTTAGAAGATTGTTGAAATTGAAAACTTTTTCCCAAGAGGCAAAAGGTTATTCTTTAATTCCACTGATTGGATTATTAACATATATGCAACTCTATCCTCATGGGCAAAACTTAGTTTAAAAAATTATTGGAATTGAAAACTTTTTCCCAAGAGGCAATAGTTTATTCTTTAAATGCACTGATTAAATTATTAACATATATGCAACTTTTTCCTCATGGGTAAGACTTAGTTTAGAAAATTATTGAAATTAAAAACTTTTTCCCAAGAGGCAAAAGTTTATTTTGTAATTGCATTGATTAGATTATTAACATATAAGAAACTCTTGCCGCATGGGCAAGACTTTAGAAAATTGGTGAAATTGAAAACTTTTTTCCAAGAGGCAATAATTTATTATTTAACTACACTGATTAGATTATTAACATATATGCAACTTTTTCCTCATGGGCAAGACTTAGTTTATAAAATTGTTGAAATTGAAAACCTTTGCCCAAGAGGCAAAAGTTTATTCTTTAATTGCATTGATTAGATTATTAACATATATGCAACTCATGCCTCATGGGCAAGACTTAGTTTAGAAAATTGTTGTACAAATGTTATACTGTTTAAATTGAAAACTTTTGCCCATGAGGCAAAAGTTTATTCTTTAATTGCACTGATTAGATTATTAACATATATGCAACTCTTGCCTCATAGGAAAGACTTAGTTTAGAAAATTATTGGAATTGAAAACTTTTTCCCAAGAGGCAACAGTTTATTCTTTAATTGGACTGATTAGATTATTAACATATATGCAACTTTTTCCTCATGGGTAAGACTTAGTTTAGAAAATTATTGAAATTGAAAACTTTTGCCCAAGAGGCAAAAGTTTATTCTTTAATTGCACTGATTAGATTATTAACATATATGAAACTCTTGCCTCATGGGCAAGACTTTAGAAAATTGTTGAAATTGAAAACTTTTTCCCAAGAGGCAATAATTTATTCTTTAATTGCACTGATTAGATTATTAACATATATGGAACTCTTGTCTCGTGGCAAGACTTAGTTTAGAAAATTGTTGGAATTGAAAACTTTTACCCAAGAGGCAAAAGTTTATTCTTTAATTACATTGATTAAATTATTAACATACATGAAACTCTTGCCTCATGGGCAAGACTTAGTTTAGAAAATTGTTGTACAAATGCTATACTGTTTAAATTGAAAACTTTTGTCCAAGAGGCAAAAGTTTATTCTTTAATTGCACTGATTAGATTATTAACATACATACAGCTCTTGCGTTATGGGCAAGACTTAGTTTAGAAAATTATTGTACTATGATTATAAACATCAAATACAAATTATTTCTAATATTCTTTTGCTCAACATAGGTTTCAATATGCATTTTTTGCTTATGGCGCTTCAATCATTGCTCACAGGTTGTGTTCCACTCCCTAGACACACTGAGAGTGCACTGAGTAGTAAACAAAGCTACAACAGCAAGCATTGATGGTAGGAATCTAAGCATTTTATATTCAACCAGACATAGCTCGATCAAGAAGAAAGACACGAGCTCCACCTGATTTAAATAATGACAAAAAGTTGTATGAGTAGTGATTTAGATTTTTGCGTTACTTCTTCATATGAAAAAGATATTTAACCAACTTTCTTATCAGACTGAGAGTGTCATGTTGAACTGTAAGGCATTAACTATTAGCTTCTCCTATGCATAAGAAAATGATTGAAATCATTTAGCGAGGAAGAACAAAATGGAGATACAAGTCCTAAGTAAGATTTTGGTCTTTAAACTAACCATTTCAAGCACTTGTTTTCTGGCATAATCCTTTTCAGAGATCAAAATTAGATCCTCTACTACAGGTATAGAAACCTCTTCATACTTTCAGGTAAGAAGCAAAGTTGTTATTCCAACAAGCTGAATTTTTTTTTATAATCACTGACTGAACTGCCAGGAATCTATCGATGAGATTCATAGTCGAATACAAGGTCTCCTCCATTAGTTCAAACTTATAGTGAACCTATAAATTGGATTAGACGTTAAATGACACCTAAAACTATCACATTTTTCTGCATAAAACTCAGAAATGACATGCAACAGCAAATACTATATACCTCAATTAGTCAGTCAATGAGGATGCCTCTCATCCTTTCATTGATATCAAATTGTTGTTCCATATAGTTTGGAGGGGACGCAGCTAGCGATCTGCAATTGAAAATGACATTAAAATAATGGGGTAAAAAATACACCTTCATTTCTTTCCAAATTTGTAATTAAAATTGAAACAGTAATCATGCTTGATAGAATAGCATCACAACAAAAACAGCCCAAGTATTCCCTCCATGTGTCTATATATCCTATGTTCTGCACCTAATAATTTACTGACTAAAAATTGCAGTCCATATTGAAATTAGACTAGCTTTTATGAGTAATTTGGCAATCTATTAAGCTTAGTGAGATCCTATCCAAAAGAATTTGATAATCAGTTGAAAAATATGGGACTTTTGCTAACTCTACATGCCATAATCCTAATGATCATGTACAACAACAACAAACCCAGTATATTCCACACAGTGGGGTAATGAGCATGTACAAGTTGTAAATAACAAAAAACTTCTAACAAACAAATAGCGAGAGTGGAGATAACATATCTACCTCACCTTCTTATAGTAAGCATAGATGTCATTAATGTATTCCACTACAGTTAGTTCGTTCTTTTTATCAGAACTGTCTATGTCCACAACTAACTAATCTTCTGCATCTTTCATCCCAATTTTCTCATCTTGAATTAAAGATTTAACACATCAATGGCAATCCACAAGGATTATATTCATAACCAATAAATATAGATCATATAAGCTTACCATCCTGTAAATGTTCTCCATAATTGCTTTAGTATGTTGCACAAACATTGGTAGGTTAGAATAACTACTGGCCTTGTAATCTTCAGCATCGATAATAATGCAGTCTTCTATTTTATTTATAATTTGTGCCACTGAGATTGGTGTCGTTGTTATCTGTGGATATACAATGTTAACAGTAGCTCAGTTATAAAATAAACCAAGAGGGGACAGACACTATACTTCAACTGCTAGTTTCTGTTATTTGTTCGCAATTTGTGCAGCTAACTTCCTGAAATATCAGTAACCCCACATACAAATTAATAATTACTCTATCTTCAACTCTAACATTATAAATTCTACGGCCAAGTGCCTACTTAGTATTATGCAACCAAGAAATTAGCCAAACCTTGTGATCGGATAATGAATTGGAACAGGAGGAATCTTGTTAACAGCATTGGCTTTGTTTCTATAATGAAATGAAAATAAAGTTAAAATAGGTAGACAAATCAAGATTAAACTAAAAATCAAATGACCCCCTTTCGCCCCTCTAACTATACACCTGGCTCTACTAGTGAATAGAAAGTTACAACTTTACATCAAAGTTACAAAGATAGCAGGTAGATATTAGCCAATTCAAATATAGATTAGGATAACAAGTGAATACCGTGCCATTCAAAGGTCGACCACAAGTTGCAAGTGAATAAAACCACTTCTTCGAATCCACAGCACAAGAACCAAACACTAAACATTTGGGAAACACATCTTTTTCTTTAACGTATATATTTTTGGCACTTAAAATACATGAAAAAATGAATACAATTAGAATATATGAATTACCATAAGTACAAAAATGAAAAAATGAAAAGCTTAAAGGTAGTAAACCTACCATTTCAAGCTTGACAGATTATCAAATGCTTCAATGTCACAGACGAAAGGATGATGCTTCTGATAAAAATGGATTCCAAAGCATCCGAATCAAAATTTGTCACATATGGTACATAATTTCATCAAATTTCCAAAAAATACTTTCTCTAACAATGACAACTGTGTGTCATCCAAAAAGCTCATTATCATTGTATGATAATTTGAATCCCCTCTCCAACGGGGGTCTAACTTAAATCAATCATTAGAATCAATAAACTACTCGACATGATTTATCTTGCTAGATATGATTACCAAAATTTACAAAGTTATAAAGATAAAAACAACTATCAAATTAAAAATTAACAAAAAAATAAGAATCAAGATGCAAAATAAAATTTATTGAAAAAAACATTGACCTAATGGCTACACAAAACACCCAAAATCTAAATCTAAACAACCTACTTACTGGACAATAGTGAGATCAGTGAGTAGAGAAACCACCCAAAATGCATTTTCATCAAGGTGATATAGATAGAAAAAAATAGAGTTTATAAATTAATCTATGCATTATATAATGTGATTCACTGAAAAGAAAAGTGGTTTTCATCTCAAAAAAATTGCTAGGTAATAAATACTTTAAATGCATGCAATAAGATTAAGATAAAATGAGAGAAATTACCTAAAGTGGAGAAAGATGAATGGCAAAATTAAAAATCCTAAAGTTAGAATGCAATTACACCAAAGGGAAGAGAGAAATCCGAAGCTCAAGCTTTGAGATGAACTTTTTTTGTAGCTTTATGAAATTTCTCGTCACCTCGGCTTATTGCAATGGGTAAAACATGAAAATAAAATTAAAAAAAATAAAAATTGAAAATAATAAAAATCACAATAATAAATTTAAAGGAAAAAAAGAGTGGAAAAAGTAGAATAATAAAAGTAAAGGAAAAATTAAAAAGTGAAAATAATAAAAAATAAAATTTGAGAGATAAATGAGTATGGAAAGATTAAAAATATATTTAAGGTGTGGAGGGGTAAAATGATACTTTTAGTATATTAAAAAGTAAGGAAGGCTATTCTTCAAAAACATTCTTATTTGGGGTCAAATATCTAGAGTCACCCATATTTGGGTCTATGGCATGCAATTTCCTGAGTTTGATCAAACAATAAACTGATAATATGAGTTGGGCTAGACAGATCACAGATGTGAAAGATCCCAACAACAAACAATTGTCTTGTTGGTCCAGCTAGAAGAAATAAATAACCCAAATATTTAGTATGATGGCCCAAACAATGCTCTTTTACTGCTCTCATTTATTCATAGTGACTTCTTTCCATTGGTATAGTGAGAGCTTAAATATTGTTGGCCAAAAATGAGATCTCCGTCAATACCTGCCCGCTCCCTAAAGTGAGAGCTCGAGTATTAGAATCCTAACTTGCCCAAAAGTATGTGATGAAGTGGTCTGGACAAGAATTTGGTGATAATGTCAGTTATTTGAGAAGAAAAGGAACAAACTCTAAAAAAATCAAACAATAGAGCAATTTTTCACTTACAAAATGACATTCCAGTTTGATATGCTTTGTGCATTCATAAAATATGGGGTTCTTAGTTATATAAATTGCCGCTAGGTTATCTGTAATGACCCTCATACTGATTTTTATAATTTTCTATATTTTAACCATTTTGCCCTTTCTTGTGATTGTTTTATGTCACGTACAAGTTGCAGATATGGTTGCCAATGTGTTTGAAAGTGTTTTATATGAGTTTGTGATTTTGAATATCCGTAAAGGGATTTTGTGATCTAAGCATTAGATGGTTATTTCGTTGGTTTCATTAGATCTGGAATGTCGATTTTGGATTAGTAGCATAATTAGTTTGGGTCCCGATCCTTTGGTTTGCAAGTTAACCTCTTAGATAAAAACTAGCTAAAATAGCCTAAAAGGGTGTCCCAGGCTTAATTCACTGTAAATGGTCTCTTTTTAAAAATTCAATGATTCATTGAGTCTAGAACATTTAAATTATCCTAGTAGTATTATTAGTTTATTTTTGTAAGGTCTCGAACGAATCTCTGGGGTCCCTTCAGAGGATTTTTAGACTAATAACCGTCATCACTTGCTGACATCAGGTCCCACTTCATTGCGATCACAACCTAGTTTTCACATTGAGGTAGCTCCAGTATTTCTATCTTCGTGTTCGCGATCCCTACATTGCAGTTACAAAGGACGAATTATTTCTTCATCATGATTATGGTGATAGGTATGGAGATCGTAGTACACTGTTGGTAGTCTTGATTGGTTCCCTTTGTTTGCGTCCAAGACTAACATTCGTCAAGGGTTGGTTTAGTTCAGATCACAATCGCGATTGGTGTCCCTCAATTGCGATAAGTTAGCATGCCTACGCAAATTTAATCCCTATGTCGGCCCTAAAATATATTTTCTCCAATTTTGGAGCTTAGGACCTCGTAATTGGGCAATTTCAAACAGGTTTTTGAGATTTCTTCCATAGGTAAGTTCCTAAATCCTGTATTCATCATTTTTCATTGATTTTATCTTCAAAAAAAAACTTCATATCCTTGATTTTAAATATGATTTTTGGATTTTTTCCCTGGTAAATTATAAAAATATTTTCTTTAATTTAAAGTCTAATTTTACCTCACTTTTCATGGGTTTTTAGATATGAATCCTATTGATATGGTAAACGTTTTTCTAAATAAAATCCCATTGTTGCCCTTGTATTTTCGGAAATAATTTTTTAAAGCAAATTAAAGGTATGTTCTATTGAGTGACGGTTAGACCATCTATGTTGTATGAGACAAAGTATTGGTCGGTTCAGAACTTTTAAATTGAAAAGATCAAGTGGCGGAGTTGAGGATGTTGTTATAGATTTTTGGGTTTACTAGGATAAATAGAATCAGGAATAAAGTTATATGTGACAAATTAGGAGTGACTTCAGTAGAAGACAAGATATGTGAAGTGAGGTTAAGATGGTTCAGATTTAGACATATGATGAGGAGGGATATAGATTCCCTAGTGCAGAGGTGTGTGTAGTTGGCTATGGATGGATTTAAGTGAGTTAGAGGTAGACTAAAAAAATATTAAAAAGAGGTGCTTAGATATGACATGGAGTAGTTACAACTTATTGAGGACATAACTCTAGATAGAAAGGTGCAGAGAATGTGTATGTAGAATGTTAGTGTAATACCCCGAGAGTATACCCTAGGTGTCACACGGTGCTTACAGTCCCAAGGGACCACAAGCTAACCCATGATCTGGTACCTGCTATGAGCACTAAATCATAAATGCGGAAGAATAACTGATATGCCATAAGGTTTAAGAAAAACTGAATTATGATATGAAGAACATAGTTATCTGAGTCTGATAAAAACACTGGAATCTGAATAAACTGAATAACTAAATATAGTGTCAATTGAAGTATGAATACTGAATAACTGACTCTAATGTTTGAAAGCCTCTAAACTGAATGACTGGGAGTTGATGGGACAGGACTCAACTAACTGCTAGACTAAAAACATGAAATAAAAATATTCCGTCCTCGAAATATGAGGACTCACCACTACTACTGAGATGAATAAAATGTCTAAGTGAGGTCTGAGAACTAGGTGTCAGAACCTATGATATAATGCATCATAGTGCAAGAAAAGATATGTGATCAGTACTTTGAATGTACTGGTATGCTAAATGAGGTAGGCTAATATGCATGGTTTCATGAACATGATTAATAAATTATCTGAATATACATATAAAGCATAGAGTACTGAATAGAGAGCATGAAATATGTAGATACTGGAAATATGTGAAATCTGTAAATATTGTGTATGCATAGAAGCCTGTAAATACTGAAGGTACATAAAATCTATAAATACTGGGGATGCATGAAAAAGCATATAACATAAACTGAATAAAATTTTGTAAACTAAAATACTGAAATATTGATATCTGTATGCCTTGATCAAACTACACTAAGACTGAATTATTGGTCTGAATATTGGACTAAGACTGTGGGAGGTATCATCTAACCGACATGCCCCAATCTGAGCTAATCGGGGTCTTAACCTGTAACCCCAGCTGGAAGGGTGTTAATATTATACCATAGGTAATAACACTGGTTGTGTGGATCCACTACACTAATATACTGTCCTTAGGACTAAGGGTGTCAAGCTTAAACTGATGGGTGACCCCTGCGAGATAGTCAAGCCTAAACTGACGGGTGACATTTCCTATCCTACGTGGGATATGTAGTTCTAGAGTTTAGGGACTACTACTAACGACTCTACCTATCTGACGGGGAAGCAACCATCCCTACACTCTCTCGATGTAAATCCTACTCCTAGCTGAAAGACATTGAAATACTATATTGTTCTGAGTTTAACTGACTAATGTCTGACTATTTTGATGATGCTCATAGTATGTTCTGAAGACTATTCTATAATGTACTAAGACTAGACTAAGTAACTAACTATGGTTTTGGTGTATTCAATACCCCTAGGACTCAAAAATAATAATAGTAAAATGACACTAAAGTTTAGAGGACAAAGCGTGAAGGCTTTTATTAAATCAATCACTCTTGTAGGCATTTTATCAAACACTTGGAGTTCATGGTTTGATCAAATCATAGGAATGTCATGGAACTTGTAGTAAAAGCATGAATTCAACATGATTAATACTAAATCATGATTTAATTCAAGGAATGATAACATTAAAACATGGAGAATTGAATAACAACAATAATTTCATTCAAACATGGTATAAAATCATAGTTTATAGAGATTCATGGGTGAAATCACAATTTAAAATTAAATAACTTGAAAATATCACAATTTTGTAATTTAAATAGGATACTTGTACTTCATGGATAAAAGGAACTCATGTATGAACATCTAACATACCTGAGTTAATGAATATGAAGGATTGATGGAGAGTTCTTTAGATTTGGCCTTGAATTTGAGAGGTAGGGTTTTTTGTTCTTGAAAAAGGGATCTTGAATTTGAGAGGAATTGAATAATGATAAGTATTTAGGTCAATTAGGGGTTAAATTTCATGTTTAGGATGAGGTTAGGGCTTAGAAAAAATACCCAAATACTGCTAAATGAATTTCTAAACGCAAGCTGGAAACTGAAGATCCTGATTTTGGGCCTTGGCGCGATGCACCACTATCGCGCCAAGCCACTGGAAAAGGGACTATTGAGAAACTGGACGATGGTGTGACGCGGTAAGATCACGGTCCTTCACTGGAAGGCTATTTTGGCCACCTCCGTGATGTGCCATAATCACAGAGGCTCACTGGAAATTGCCAAATGTGAACTGGATCCTTGGCTCAATGTGCCAACATCATGGTACCACACTGAAAACTGACAATTGTTATTTAGACTGGCTCTGCAATTCGCTAAACGTCAAAATGATGGTGTTTAATGACTGAAACTTAAAATCGCCATAATTTCTTACCCGATTATCAGATTTTGGCGAATTTTATATCGTTGAAAAGCTAATTGAATTTACTGTACAATGGCAGGCCATAAACTGAAAATTAATGAGTATTTTGAAAATTTTATATATGAATATTCATATATTGGGACTTAGTTTATGCTAGGAAAATACGGGGTATTACAATTAACGGGATAGGAGCTATTAGTTGTAGCATTTCATGGGTGGTGTCTTGTTCTTGGTGTTTTTGGATGTAGTTTGTGGTTTTGAGTAGTATTCTGGTAGTATTAATTAGTGAAAATCTTATGATTTGTTACTTTGTGTTGTTTTATTACTATCATTTATTTCTTGTTCTTATTTATTCCTTTTCCTAAATTATTTGGTCTCGAGATGGGAGTCTATCAAAAATAGCCTTTATACCTCGCCTCTGAGGTATTAATATGGACTGTATATATTCTACCTTCTATAGACCCCACTATGTGGGAATATACTGGGTATGTTGTTATTCTTATTGTGTTCTAGACCTGAAATAAATATGGGAAATATAGGTAATATTGGACTCCTTTTGACTTATGGATGTCATATTTGATTAGCTTAGACGTGTTTGGTTAAGAGTTGAGGGAGTAGAGCTTTCGATTGATGCTTTAGATTGTCTTTTGGCTCATAGATCTTCTTTAAAGGCAAGTCAAGATGTACCTTGACTTTGTCTGAAGTGTTTATCTGTTGTATGCTTTTTTGCTTGTATTTTTGTGTATATTTTAGGATTAGGGATCCCACTTAGGTGAAATAGCGAGCATCTCTGTGGGTACCAGCGTCTTTGATGAATTGTAGTTATATAGTTGCTTATCCTAGTTAGTCTTGCTTCTTATGAATACCCTTAGAGTAGATTGTAGATAGTTAACGCTAAGTCTTGAACATTGTTAGTGAATTTTCTATTTAAGAACTTGGATAGTGTTTAGTGATTCTCATGAAATGATTTGGGTTTAGAGACCTTTTAGGGGATAACTAGGTTCTTATTATCTTTTGATGGGATGATTGAGGGTTAGTAATACTAAGAGTATGAAAATACTTTTAATAATTGATAATATTACTAGGGATTAGTATCTCTTAATAGAGCATGTTGTTAAGTAGTGTAGCTTTCCTTTTAGTATTATAATCTAATGATGACATCCCTAAAAAAATGAGACTTATCATATGGATCACGCTAGGTTTGGGTAGTTTCGTGATATATTATTATTGGGACTTTTGTTAGTTTCATATTGTCGTATGGCGGCTTATGTGAATATCATTATTTATCTAAGAACTTTTTTATTATTTTAATGCCCTAGAGGGGGCTTGGATTGATATTATTTTCCTTATTTGAGCATTAAATTACTTTCTTTATTATTGTGACGCTCGAGTAAGGGATTGACTTGTTAATATAGGCCTTATTTAAGTGTCATTTTCCTCGATCACTGTATTGATATCCAAGAGAGGGTCTTGAGTTGGAAATGATGTTATTGATGTCTTATATAAATATTTATCCCAGAGGTGATCAATGATAGTTTATATCATGAATTATTTACATGTTGAGTTGATTTTGAGTTCATTTATACCTGTGTTGAATTGATTATTATCTTTATACTGAATGGTTTTGAGCATTACATCCTCATTTCATCCATACATATTTATGAGATTAGTACCACTGAGAAATACAGATTTTGAAATAAAATGAAACTTTTAAAAATGCCTAAAGTAAGGAATGTGTCGGTTGAGTTAATTGAGATACAAGAAATACTTTATGAAATCCTTGATCCATAAATATTAGCTAGAGAAGATGAATGGGACACTTCATAAAACCCTTGATTATGAACATTAGCCAGAGAGGTGGATTGAGATATGAGATTGTGATTCGAGAAATTATATGAATTGTGAACTTTCCATGGGTCCTATCGTGAGAGTACTGAGACCCAGTCGGTGTATACAGAAAGTCATGTGATGACTTTCAACTATTCATCCTAATCTCATCATCACAACATTGCATTGTATTGCTTTCCTTGGTCATAAATATTAGCTAGAGAAGATGAATGGGACACTTCATAAAACCCTTGATTATGAACATTAGCCAGAGAGGTGGATTGAGATATAAGATTGTGATTCAAAAAAGTATATGAATTGCGAACTTTCCATGGGTCCTATCGTGAGAGTACTGAGACCCATCGGTGTATACAGAAAGTCATGTGATGACTTTTAACTATTCATCATGATCTCATCATCACAACATTGCATTATATTGATTTTCTTGGTATGATTTAATATTATCGTTGAGTATTCACTTTTGTATTTAATTACCATGATTGAACCTTGTTTGTGATATTTTGTATTGATCCTTCATTCTACTTCATTGCATCATCTTGTATCATCTATTATTGATATTATAGGTTGACACATTATGAGATTGGGGTATGGCTATGGCTTTATTTGAGAGACTATTGTGTCACACCTTTATGTAGTTTGATATACACTTTTATATACATTCTTACTATTTTATCCCAGATTATTGGTTGAACATGTTTGATTAAGCCTGATATACTATGTTAGTGACCTTTTTCATAATTGTTTATCATAAAACACCTAGTGTTGACTCACCTAGATTCATGAGCCTATCCAGAAATTAATCCTTTAATTATTGTGTTGGAATATCCCATTAGGATTAAGATTCATATCTATAGGTTATATTAAGGATGATGGGAAACCTTGGTGATCTTAGGTGTATTTACGCACCTCGGTGTCATTATTTACATCTGTTTAGTCTTTTTCTGAGGACTTCTTGTATGCATAATAGAATGATAATGGTTTAATTGAGTAATTAAGTGTTAAAGTACATGTTTATAGATTTTAAAGTGTGTTCAAAATAATTTAAGAATCAAATTGGTCACATAGAGTTTAGACGAGAAAACTAATGTTACTAGCTTGAGCTATGTATTGTTCTAGTGTATATTAGTGGACTTTATTGTGTTGTGTGCACTAATTCGTCTTGTTTAATAGAATAGGAGACCATATATTATATTAAAAGCAATTCTGGGAAGCTAAAAAAGTTGGAATGAAATTGGAAAGACATCCACAAAAGAACGGGATATGAAGGAAAATGAAAGGAGTTAAATTACTAAGAAAAGAGGCATTTCCGAGCACAAGGTTGTGTCGCACCCTTGGAGATCTGAGATAAGGGTGTGGCATGCCCTAATACACAAAATAAACATGAAATTCTTTAAGTGTGCAGGTTAAGTGTATGACACGCCCTTGGTCATCCGCGATAAAGGTGTGCCACCCTCAAGGGTGAAAAGCATCCAAAAGTGATTTTTAATCCTCGTAAGTGAGGGGAAATGTTGCCAATGCATGTATTTCGTGTTAGGCTACCTATGGACAACCTAACATACTATAAAAGGAGTTATTAGTCACAATTTTATCCCATATTTGGATCAATACATGAATTGTAGAGAAGACCAGGCAATAAGGGGCTCAAACTAGGATTGTTTATTCTTAAACTTTAATTTCTTGTAGTTTTACTTTATGAACTCATCTATGGTGATTATTTGTAAGACTATGAGTGGATAAGCACCCTTATTATAGAGTTGAGACTACAAACATAAGTGTATAATTATGGTTTGATTGTTGGTTTCTATCTTTATCAAGTATATGATTGTTCTTACATTCTTATTTTACTATTCTAAAGCATCATGAACTTTAGGATAAATCTAAGTCACAAAATGAATTGACCATAGGAGTGGAGGGATGGAATGAGGAATGAAAAGAGTAAGGATCATATCTTTAACCATTAAATACTAATTATTAGAGGATGATTTGCGATTAGGTTAGAGATATACCTAAACGCCTTACTTGGCTAATGAAATGGGAAGATAGTTTAATACATCCATATTAAAGACTCACATCCTCGCAAAACGGTGTAATTATTAGATTAATTAGGGTAGATGACTTAAAGTAAGACCGCTTCCAAGTTACAATATCAATTCCGTAGATTAACAATCACGATAAACACCAATACTGGCTAGAAATCATAGCTATGCATGAACATAAAGTAAATGCCTCGACCTTGGAAATTCTCCAAAGATTATTTACAATCCAAATCTTATATCGTTGTTAAATTTTGTTACAAGTTATAATTACAAAACTCAACTCTTGTTTGGATACAATTCACACTTGTTTATTCTTGTTAGTAATGTTAGAATTGAATAGTTTTCTAGTCACCAAGTCCTTGTGGGATCGATATTCAGCTCAAAAGAGCCACTTTACTACTTAAATGATCACATACACTTGCATGTGTACTAGGATGCAACAAGTTTTTGGTGTCGTTATTGGAGACTTAGAAATTCGCAACTACCTTATTTTTAGTCTTGCTATTTTACTTTATAAGTGCTAACAACTTGATCTTAGCTTTTAAACTTGTAGGTACAGGTCTAAAACTCAAGTAAGCTGACAAGGGAAAGAAAATTGGTTGACCCATATCCTAAACCTGGGCAATGTTTACATCAGCAAAGGAGAGAAACGATCCTTCTATATCATATCCCACAAGTTCAAAAGGAAGAAATTAATCCTGTAAACATAGGTGACAACAACCAGTTCGTAGAACAGTACATGAAGTGGCAATCCTACTACAATCAATGTTACCTCCATCATTCACAGACAAAAACCTAAAGGTAGATTTGAGCTCAAATAGAATATGGTACAGTTATTGCACAACAATGGGCGATTCACAAGCCTATCACATAGGGATCTACAAGTTCATTTACAAAACTTCTTGGAGATCAGTGACACCTTATTCCCATTAGAGTCTCCACATAATAGATGAGGCTTACTCTGTTCCCCTTCTCACTATTAGGGGAAGTAAAGAAATGGTTAAAGGCAGAACCTTCAAACTCCATTACTACATGGGATGAGATAGTGAACAAGTTCCACATCCGATTCTTTTTGTATGGCAAAATTGAAAGTTACGAAGTGAAATTATGAGTTTTATCCAGAAGATAGATAAGAACTTATCTTATACATGGGATAGGTTCAAATCACTTCTCAGGGACTGCCCGTACCACTAACAAACTAATGAGGTATTGGCTCATACTTTTGTTGAAGCTCTTGACCACACTAAAAAAATTTTGTTAGATTCAACTACAGGTGGTCAAGTCCTGGAGAAAACTTATAAAGAGCTACACACTTTGTTGAATCAAATTGTACAAAGTAATCCTAAATGGCAAGGTGATATGACCAGAAGTGCAGTGAAAAAACGGTCGGGATAATTAAAGTGGATAGTGTTATAGCTTTGGCCTCACAGTTAGCCTCTTTTCAAAATCAAATGATGACACAGTTTAGTAAGTTGAGTGTGAACCAACCTCATGCCTAAGTAAAAGTAGTCCAGTAGACCCCGTCTTGCTATGAGATTTTTGATATTAGTAGGCACTTTGTATACTCATGCAGAGAAAATTCAGAGTCAATTAACTTTGTGGGCAATGCATATAAGGGTAATAAAAATTATGATAATGCTTACAACTGCAATAATCAGGATCAGACTCAACAATTTCAACAGAAACATAACACTTATGCCAGTAATACCAAGGAGACACTTAAAAATATCCTAGTCAATCAAGAACAAATGGTTGCAAAGATTAAAAATCAGCAAGTTGCTCAAAAGAATCTAGAGACATAGTTCAGGCTATTAGCTCTGTCTCAGAATAGAAGACCTCAAGGAGGTTTGCCAAGTGGCACAGAAAATCTGAAGTGGGTAATGGAAATCACCTTGAAAAGTGGTAGAAAATTGATTGACATACCTCGAACAAAAAATCAGAAGGTACAGGCAGAGTTAGTCCCACGGCATGCAGAGGAGAAGCAAGTGCAAACCAAAGATTTTGATAATTTAGGGAAGTCTAAGTACCCAAAAAAGGCAGTTGAGTGTATACAAGAGAGACCACCACCACTGTTCCTTTAAAGTTCGAAAAGGCTAAAGAGGATGCATGATTTTAAGAAATTCTTTGATACATTCATAGAACTTCACATTAACCTTCCTTTTTTAGATATTTTGCATGGAATTTCTAAGTACGTTAAGTACTTGAAGGATGTGGTGACCAATAAGACAAATTTGTATGATATCAAGAAGGTGTCACTTACTGAGGAGTACAGTTCAATTATGATGATCAAAATGCCAACAAAGTTGAAGGACCTGAGGAGCTTTACCCTCCCCATACAAATTGGTAAAGTAATGTGGTCCATGCTTTGAATAACTTAGGGTGCGAATATATTTGATTCGTCTATCTGTTTTTAATACTCTTGGATTGAAAAATCAAGGTCATATTCAGTGGTGCTCTAAATGATGGATAGAACCAGAGTAGTGCTTGGAAGAATTATTGAGGACATACTAATTAAGGTTTATAAGTTCATTATTCCTACTAATTTTATTCTGCTTGATTATGATGCAAATGACAAGGTATCGATCATACTGTGCATCCATTCCTAGCGATAAAAGAAGCCCTAATTGATGTCAGAGAAAGCACTCTAGCAATGAAAGTGAATAATGATAATGTGGTCTTTAAGGTATAAAAAACACTCAATCCACCCTCGTACTATAGGGATTTATGCATGATTACACCTATAGAAGTAGATGAGTGTGGGGTGGAGGAGTGCAAGCCTCCAATGACCTCTTCAGACACTCTCATAGAGTGGCCCAAATCACCTATTAAACCTGATATTTAAAAACATGAGAAGAATGCTAAAAAGGAAAGAGTAGAGTAAGTTGTATACCTTAAGAGTAGACACACAAGAGGTTAGAAAGAGTGAATAGATGTTTCTGAGTATGTAAGACCCAACAAAATCCAAAGCTTAACTCGGTCTTTTAAGATTGCTAAGGGGGTCCCAGACTTAGAAAATTCTAGGTAAGTATTCAGACTTAGTATTATTTTGTCCTTCGTAAGTTGGCAACTCTATTTCACAACTTTTATGACCTGATGATCTTTAGATTGATTCATGATTAGAAATGTCAGTAGGTGTTCCCGAACATGTTTTGGATTTTTCAAACCTCATTTAGAACATATTCAAGTGACCAAACAGTGAGTCGATACGATCTCGACACGTCTGTCATCCATCGCATCGACAGATAATTTTTCCCTCAGCTTAGTGCAAATTCTAGTGAACCGAAGCAGACTCAACGTGGTGCGTTGGCCATCACGTCAATGCCAACGATGCGATACAACATGTTGGACATTGCATTGATGCCAATAATGCAGCGAGTCGGTCTGTGCATCAATAATTTGATTTTCAGTCATTAAAAGATGCATCCTTAGGGGTATTTGGGTCTTTTTCCATGTCCTTCAGCCCCCAAAAACGTGAAATTTATCTTTTTATTTGTAACATACACTTTTTATTTCACAAATTTATCAAGAACAAAAACCCCAGGTGATTGAATTTAAAATTCAAGGCTCAAGATTCCACCATTAATATTCAAGAATTTAGCTACCAAGGTATGTGAAGTGTTCATCCAATGGTTCCTTCCACCCTTGGAGTCCAAGAAACTCTTTTAAACCTCAAGTAGTTTGATTTTATGATTTCCATGATTGGAATTTATGTGTATTCATGATTATTATTTGAGTTAGGTTCCTATTTCATGATTTATTATACGTTTTATGTGGAATTGATTATTATGTGTGTAGATTTGTGTGAATCCATGATTAAACCCTTGAAATTATGAAATTGGAATTGAATCATGATGCTCACATGTTGTTTAGTATTATGTGCATATACTATGCCTTGCAAGTGTTTGATAAAATGCCTCTATAGGTACATTATGAACAAGTGTGCATTTTTATGCTATGTAAGATCATGTGATGCTTTAATTTTCATGCTATCGAGTCCTAGGGGTATTTATACCCGACAATTTTGCTATTTACCTAGAGCTAGTGTTAGTTATAGAATAATCTCTATAATGTCTCGATCAGTAGAATTCAGTCACGTTACAATCAGTAGTTTACAGGACTTAGAAAAACTCAGTAAACTCAGTATCATGTCCATTCTAGTTCAGTATTCAGTCCATACCTCAGTAAACTCAGTCAGCTAAAAGAATTTAGTAGTATTCCATCAGTTAGCAGAACTCATTAAACTCCGTAATGGTTTCAGTCAAGCCTAGTATGAACTAGGAAACTCAATTCAGTGTCTATTCAGTTGAGAGTAGGATTCAGTACCGAGCTAGCCTAGGGATAAGGGCATTCCTGCCAGCAAAGGGTTTGACCCTTAGTAGCAATCCCTACATTATAAAACTATATGGTCAGAGTAGGTTGAGATATCTTACTGCCAGATATTATGAGGGTTGATACATCTTATTTGAGTTTTTCTACTAGTGAGGATTAATAAAAGAGCTTCTTGTTAGAGAGGGTTAACTCACAACTTGTCTTTACTCGTGGCACGGTATTGACACCCTTCCAACTAGAGTTATAGGTTGGACCCCAATCTATTTAGAAAGGGGTATGTCGGTTAGATGAGTACCTCCCACAGTATCAATTTCAGATTCAGTATCAGTACAAAACTCAGTTCAGTTCTACAGATTCAGGACTGTCAGACACAATTACTCAGTTCAATACGGAACTCAGTATAGTTCCATAGAATCAAGACTGTCAGATACAGTCGCTTAGTTATCAGCTACACAGTATCAGTAAACTCAGATATTAGTAATTCAATATCAGTATACTCAGATATCAGTTAATCAGTATTTATACTCATATGTAGTGTTATCACAATCTCAGTTACAATATACGTATCCATGTATGTACTCCCATTCAGTTATATTCATGTCATTCAATCAGTATTGTTCATGCATATGAACCCTGATGATAGGCGAATTTACACGCCTATAGTACTATATTTTAGCTAAGTTTTGAGGACAAATTATATAATTCATGCACTTTTAGTCCTTTTTCCTGTAAGTGAGCTAACAAACGTGATTAGCAAGTTTTCAGGTATAAATGATGCAGAATTCAGCATTTTATGGATAACTTGAAGCCAAAGAAAGCTTCACGAAAGGAGGAAAGCAAAGCTTGGACGCCAAGGACTAAAAGTGATGCATGGAGAACTTGTCCCGGGCAAAAACAGCATTTCTAAAGACTTGGGGGATCAGCAGTAACTTATTAGGATTAGGATAATGATGCAGTATCCTAGTAGAACTGGGATAAGTAATGCAGTAGCTTAGTAGGAATAGGATATGGGTGTTATAAATACCCTATTTTGCTAGAGATTTTGATTCATTCACCCATTCATCCATCCAACCATCAATTCCCATCCATCCACCTATCCATCCACTCATTCATCTACAACTCTAAACAATTTGCATTTTATTAATTCTTATTACTTTCTCTTCGTCTATTCGATTCTTAATTTCCACAACAATAGAAACGCTATTTGCACGGAAATCACGCCACAAGTACTACCAAACAACACTACACGTGAGATCTTTATTTTGGTATAATGATAATGTCTATTGTGATTTCCATCGCACTCATGAATAGCTAAACTTCTCTGTTGGGGTTATGGAAGCCTTATGAGATACTATCTATTTCTATGAGTTTGTGAATTCGTGACACGTATGCTGCTTATATCATTATTCTCTTCATCTTAATGCAAATTCTTGTGGCTGCAGACGCATAGAATAACGCCAGTATAGCATTAACTTGTTCGAAAGAAAAGTTATATGTCTGGAAAAGAGATAATGTCAAGGTAATAGGGTCCCATCCCCTATTAAAAAGTTAGTGCCGTAACTGGATTAACCTCTTGGAGAATTTGTACCGTTAGATACGCTTTAAGATCGAAAGAGTTAAAGTGAAATAGTCTTTGTTTAGGTCGAAAGATGCTTGGATTTACCATCGAATACAATTCTCTATGAGCACATGCATGTCTGAATTCCGCACAACTCATAGCCAATAGAGACGTACAACTCATAAGGTGGACATAACCCCAACTTCTCAATTCTCATTGTTTTACATCTTACTAAACATTCTTTCCTTTTACTTTGCGATTTTCTATTTTACTTTACTATTTTGATTACATTATTTGCACATTAAAATCCCCCATTTCTATGAGACTTCCACCAAAAGTCTAATAATCATTACTTACTTGTTGACCAGCTATTCCCAGTGGGATCGATACCCAACCCAGTTGGGTTATATATTTGACAACGACCGTTTTCCACTCTTACGAGAGTTGTAGATTGAGCGTTATCAAAAATTGGCGCCATTGTCGGGGAATACGAGTGTCAATTAAGTTTGTGATAATTACTAGACCCTTTGGTCAAAGATTCTCGTACTTTTACTTTTAATTTTTGTTTTTGTTTACTGCAGGTTTTTATTCAGTGCATGCCCCATACTCGAAGTTCTGGTCAACCGTTATTACCTATCAATCCTGAACCACAACATATTGGCAGAATGGAGGTACAACACGAAATTGAAAGAATGGTTGCTCAACAGGAAAAGGCGAGATTAGATGCTCTTGCCACCGCTCAAGTGCATCCACAAATTATTGATAACCCTGGGCGAGCAATAAATCCTGACGACGAGGACCTAGGTGATAGCGAGTTACTAAACCCTAGGTATGCTGCTAAGATCGCAACACCTGCCAATAGAAGAGATCATCAAGCTAGGTTTAGGCCTGAACGCCGAGATATACAACCAACTTTCGATGAAGATGATGATGATCTTGATGGAGCCGGAGCCACAAGAGCCATTATTCCTCCACCATTAGCGCCCAGAGCCAAGTTCAACATCACGAGCACCATGATTCAGTTATTGCAACTCAAAGGATTATTTGGTGGACTAGCAGGTGATGATCCGAATATGCATCTCATCAACTTTATTTCTACATGCAAGTCGTTTGACAATCCCGGTGTTGGTCAGAATGCAATTCGATTACGTCTATTTCTATTGTCTCTGTATGGAGAGGCAACTCTATGGTTGAATGGACTGACTCCTAATTCTATTACAAATTGGAGGCAATTGAGAGACGCTTTCCTAGAAAGATTCTTTCCGCCATCCAAAAGAGCACAATTGAGAGATGAAATCAGTAACTTTCATCAGCTTCCAACTGAAGCCCTTCATGAAACATGGGAGAGGTTCAAGACGAAGCTAATGAGGTGCCCAAACCATCATATGACCAATGTTCACCTAATGGAGATACTATACAGAGCCTTGAATTCAATAACTAAACCAGTGGTGGATAATGCGGATGGAGGATCTTTTATGGATCTTGATAACGCTCAATCTACAACTCTCATAGGAGTGTAAAACGGTCGTTAGCAAATATAGAACCCAACCTGGGTTGGGTGTCAATCCCACAGGGAATAGCTTGGCCAACAAGTAAGCAAAATTACTAAACTTTTGGTGCAAGTCTCGTAAAAAGGGGGGAGTCTTGTCGTGCAAGTAATGTAAACAAAATATTAAAGCAAAGCTAAAAATAACAAAGTAAAAACAGAGTATTTCGTAGGTTGTGAAACAATGAGAATTGAAGCGTTGGGGCTATGTCCACCTTCTAAGGTATACGTCTCTATTGGCTATGAGTGTGTAGAATCTTGACATGCAATTGCTTATAGAGAATTGTAGTCGGTGGTAAATCCAAGCGTCTCTTTCCTAGCTTTTTAATAGGAAAGGGTGTCCTACTACCTTGACACTATCTCTTTTCCATACAAATAACCTTTCTCTCGAACAGGTTAAGTGTTAGACTGGCGTATTCTTGCGTTTGCAACTGCAAAGAATGTAGATTAAGATGAAGAGAATAATGATATAAGCAATATACGTGTCACGAACTCACAAACTCACAGCAATAGATAGTATCTCATTCGGCTTCCATAACCCCAACAGAGAGGTTTAGTTACCCATGAATGCGAAGGAGATCACGATTGACATTGTTGTTATATCACAATATTGATTAATGGCGTGTGGATCAAGTGATATGCGTGAGGCGGGATTCCTTGGCAAGTAACGATTCTCTTGTTGTGGAATTTTAAGAATAGAAAATAAGATTAATGGAAAGATTAGAAAAGTTGTAGAATTATTGTGGTGGAAGAAGAGAGGGATGGAAGAAGATTAATTGTTGAATAGAAGATGTATAAAAATCTCTAGCATGATAGGGTATTTATAATACCCATATCCTAATCCTACTAAGCTAATGAAATAAATAACCAAATCCTACTAGACTAATGAAATACTTAACCCAAATGTACTAGGTTAATGTAACATTATCATAATCCAAATAAACTAATGAAATACATAACTCAATTGTACTAGGTTAATGTATCATTGTCCAAATCCAGCTATGTGTCTGTAAGTCCCCAAAGTCTTCAGAAATGTTGTTTTAGCCCGAGACAGATTTTCCATGCAGCAGTTTTGGTTCAGGTCCCCAGAGTCTTCAGAAATGTTGTTTTAGCCCGGGACAGATTTTCCATGCAGCAGTTTTGGTCCTTAGGCGTGTAAACTCCCTTTCCTTCCTTCGTGAGCTTTCTTTTGCGTCAAGTAAGCCATAAAATGCTGAATTTTGCTTCATTTATACCTGAAACTTTACTAATCATGTTTGTTAGCTCATTTATAGGAAAAAGGACTAAAAGTGCATGAAATATATAATTTGTTCTCAAAACTAGGCTAAAATATGGGCAAAATATATTGATATAGGCGTGTAAATCCGCCTATCATCAACACCCCACACTTAGAGCTTTGTTCGTCCTCGAACAACATATCATGTCCTTCTAAACATCAACTTAGGGTTTTTACAGAAACAACACAAAACATTCTTCAAGACAAGCACAACAATTATCAACAAAGAGTAGCTTTTTGATTATAAGTAGAAACAGTTTAACCTCTAGCATAGACTCGTGATGGTGATCAACTCGCATGCAAACGTTAAGGTACATAGAATCATATACAACTATCCAAAACTCATCAACCATGTGTGTCTCACAATATAGTACCCATAATCACTCACACGTATAGCATATTTTTCAAGCATGGGTGTCAAAATATCCTTGCTCTCACTCTCACAAAGAATTCATATGCAACAACTGATGACCATAGGCTTGCCCTTAATATAGTACTCTACTAAATGTCGGAATGTTAAGATTAGGATCAAGTAGGTCTTTTGATGGTTGTAATGTAGGCTAAGGGACGGGTAGGACTATTTTGGCCAAGAATAGTGACTAGGTTCCTAAGCGCTTTAATACATCACATTGTATCATTGACACTTTTTTCTTTCAACCTTTCTTCTTTCGTTTGTTCTACCACCCTTGTTCTCCACTTTTGTTTTTCAATTTTTAAGAACAACTCACTTTTCAGCTTTCTTTTCCTTTTTCTTTTCACAACACACCTCTTATGATAGCACTTTTCTTTTCATAACACATTCAAGCACCATTACAATTTATAGCATTATACTCACCCAATTTCCTCTTATGTTGTCACATGACTTTTTCACTTTAAAGCACTTAGGAATTTGGATCAAATTACGGTCTTGAAAGAAAATGGATTAGGCTTACATACAAGGTTGTCAAAGAAATAGGCTAAAGGCTCAAAAGGGTTTAACTAGGATGATGTCCATGGGTAGGTAAAACTGAAGGTAAACATGTATAGGTTGCCAAAGAAATGCCTAAATCATATCCTAAACTTACACTCCTTATTTTTGCTTTGCATACATACCAGGCAAGTTTTAGCATTAGCCACAAACATAGAATATACTATTATCTCACACACACAAGGCACATGGTCGACTTGATTGGAAGTAATATAGACTCTCGACCCAACAAGTGAAGGGATTGAATCACACAATATCACATACTGAGTCACAACTAGAGCCTAAATGTCTCAATAGTCACAATTGTAGCACATACTCTTGTTCTAATCTCATGCTGCCTATCAAATTAATTTCATGCGAAGCTAGAAAAATTTTAACTACTAAAAAAAATGAAACAAACAAAAACAAAGTTAAACAAACATAAGCAAACATAGATGCAAATAGAGGAGTATAGCATGCAATACCGCCACCCCACACTTAGTCGGGACACTGTCCTCAGTGGAAAATAAATACGAAGAACCTAGTTGGTCGGACTTATTCTCTATGTCTGGGGTCATACCCCTTGCATTGGAATCATCATCAGAGCCATCATCCTCAGAAGTTACTCATAAGTATCCCACTTAATTCCAAGCGTGAGTCAAGGTGTTTGCAGCGAGAAGGGTTCTCCTTGCTCCTTGCGGCCTTTTTTCTTGCCCTTTTGGGAAGTGGTAGCCTTCTCCTTGCCTTGTCTCTCTTTAGGTGCCATTGTACCTGTGACTTGAAATAGTGTTAATGGTAGCACAATCTCAATGGATACAATCTATACACAAGCAGTAGGGGTACCACCCCACACTTAGTTTTGTTGATACAAATCAGTAAAGTGAAAGTGGTCGATTACTTAGACTTCATCGACATACGTTTTAGGATTATATTCCGACAAGAAAATCAGTGATGTATCACTACTTGCAGCCATTGGACTACTTTCATGGTAGATATAACAACACTACTACATAGGGGTTACCATATGGAATCGTTATTCTTACAACAATCACAACCTCCTAAGTCGGTAGGCACTATAAGTCTTATCCCGATGGCCGGGATAGTCTAACATGTAAGTATCCAAACAACAATCTTAAGCAATGTTCATAGCCATAGCAATTCCGCAAATATCATAACAATTCTATTGAAACCATATTCAAGTCGGAAACAAGTCAAGATTTTCCTACGTATATGTCCACTCACATGATTTTATATCAACAATCCAAACACATGAACATCACCAACAATCTTATACGGTTTAGCAATTCATAATAGGCATAGCAACGTAGTACTTACGAGAAATAAATGAGGAATAAGAGAGTACTTACTTGCTTGAAGCTTGTGGGGATGGTTTTGTGAATTGGAAGAGCAAAAGAAGAAAATTTTGAGAGGATTTGGATGAATATGCGGCCCCTTTAGGTCACTTTGCAATGTTCTTATGTTCCAAGACTAAGTCCCCTTTATATAAGAAGAGAATGGGTTGGGTTTTGAACCATTTACAATCGGTTTTGGAGACAAAAATGCCACATATGCGGCGCATAATGCTTGGCATAGTCATGACATATGCGGCGCATTGTCTATGGCATAATGGGACATATGCGCCTCATAGTCTATGGCATTTGTAGACATATGCGCCGCATAGTCTATGGCATATGAGATACTGAGTCCAAATGCCATAGCATAGGCGGAGCATAGTCAAAAGCATACCTAGAAATAGGCGGTGCATAGTGTATAGCACACTAGATTCCGAGACCTTAGGCTATAGGATAGGTTGTGCATCGTTCGTGGCCTAGTTTTATCAAGGCCTAGACTTCCTCGATGCCTATTTTGGCATGAGAAATGCTCAATCCATAGACTTATGCATCACCATTCCTAACTTACCAACTTTACCATACAATGCGTCCAAATCGTCAATTGAAATCAATCTCCTCGTTGAATACTTCTTGCACCTATCTTTGCTCAAAACCAAATGAAAATGATTAGTACGATGGATTGCCTCCCACCAAGCGCCTTAGTTTTGGTCGTGGCACGACTCTTATTTTTGGATTTTTCATTTATCAAAAAAAAACAAGACAAGTACTAGAACAAAAGAAAAAACGATAAAACGATAAAATGATAAAACGATAAAATAATGGGTTGCCTCCCATCTAGCGCCTTATTTATTGCCGTGGCTCGACGTAGTTACCTCGAGTACTCAGACTTCGTCGAGGTAAATGGTGGATCATTTTCTGAAAGGATATAGACGACAATGAGGCTTACCTGTGGGCATACGATCTTCTTTAAGATGGCTCTTACATTTTCCCGGAGAATCTCCAATTATATCATCAATAGTCCAACCCATAGCTCTCTTGTATCTCTTCAGAGCAGAGATGAGAGCCTCTACGTGATGTTCACTTAAATCATCTGCACTCTTCAGAAGTATATTTCTACTTTTCAAGAACATATACCTTAGATAATCGGGGAGCTCTTGCGATTCTAGCATTGGTGGCTCGTCACTGGGAGTCTTCGCTGTTGGTTGATTCTTGAGATCACATTCCGGTTGCTTAGGAGTATACGGCTCTGTTTCTGTTAGCTCACCCATAAGTTCTTCATTGTCCTCATGCTCAACATTCAGTGGCACAGCAGATAATGGCTCAACAGTAGGTTGTTTCTCTATAGATAATGCTTTCATATCCTCATGATGAATATCAGCTACAGATAACTCATTCATATCACTGGGCTGTTTCATTTCTTTGCATATATCAAACCGTACCACTTCGTCATTAATTCGAAATGAAAGCTCATTATCTTTCATGTCAATAAGCACACTTCCAGTTGCAAGGAAAGGACGTCCCAAGATTATGGGAACTTTAGAATCCTCCTTACAATCCATAATAACAAAGTCTGCAGAAAACATGAATGAAGAAACTTTCACCAACACATCATTCAAGATACCCACAGGTCATTTTACCGACCTATCAGCCATCACGAGCCTCATATTGGTTGGTGTTGGATTGCCTAACCCCAACTTCTTGTAGATGGATAATGGCATCAAATTGATGCTAGCACCTAGATCACACAATGCCTTGGCAAAATCCAACGATCCAATTGTGCAAGGAATAATGAAAGCACCAGGATCTGCCTTCTTTTGAACTAGCGACCTTGTAGCGATTGCACTACAATGATGAACATTATCCGCCAAGTCATAACTTGCCTTGCTGCCCGCTTCTTTGTCAAGATATCCTTCATAAATTTTGCATACCCAGGCATTTGTTCAAGTGCCTCCACTAATGGAACATTAATGGTCAGCTGCTTTAACATATTCATAAATTTGCTGAACTTTGTATCATCCGCCACCTTCTTCAATCTTTGGGGAAAAGGTGGTGGTGGGTATGGAAGTGTTCTCTCCATGGTTTTCTTCTCCTCTTGCTTTCGTTTTTCCACTTTTTCAGACTGCACAGTGCTGGATGTGGCGTCTTTGACGTCAGAAGTAGTGGCTGCGACATCTTCTCTTTTTGTGTTGTCATCCATGTCCGCAATTTCGTCAATCACTTGCTTTCCTTTTGCTGAATTTTCCAGCACCTTACCACTTCTGGTAGTGATGTCCATGCATGACCCATCATTCCTTGGGTTTTGCACAGTATCACTAGGTAAAGTGCCGACCTTTCTTTGGTTGAGTGCTGCTGAAAGTTGACTGAATTGCTGCTCTAGTTGTCTAATTGAAGTGGAATGTGAATCTACTAATTGTTTCATGGCGGAAAAATCATTAATTACCTCCGTTACTCCCGCGCTCATTGCTTCCACTCCTTTCAATAATTTAGCCATCATGTCCTCCATGCTTCCAGAATTAGATGTGGTGGTGTCACGTCTTCCAGGGGGAACGTACAAACCACTCTTTTCATTCTTGTTCTTCCAACTACCTTGGTCTTTGTTTCTAGATTTATCATAATAGTTCCGACCTTGGTTTCCTTGGGTATTCCCTCAGAAACCCCCCTGATTGTTCAAGTAGTTGGCCTCTTCTTCCGTATCAGATTCGTCTCTTCCTTTTGATGCAATAGCTTTAACTTTTTTAGTCTTCCCTAATAGATGCTTTGTAAGAAGATCCATTTGGGTTTTCATGTGCGCCATATCTTGATCACCTTCTTCTTCTCTTCTTCGTTGGTCTGCAGTTATGCGAATAGATAAAGTGGGGCTTGCTACCTCAGAATCCCTGGTATGCCAAGCTTTACTTTGCTTTGTCATGCGATCTAGCATATTGCTTGCTTGACCAAAGGTGAGGTCCATGAAAGAACCTCCAGCTGCGTTGTCCACCACTGGTTTAGTTATTGAATTCAAGGCTCTATACAAGATCTCCATAAGGTGAACATTAGTCATGTGATGGTTTGGTCATCTCGCTAGCTTTGTCTTGAACCTCTCCCATGTTTCATGAAGAGATTCAGTTGGAAGCTGACGAAAGTTGCTGATTTCATCTCTCAATTGTGCTCTTTTGGATGGCGGAAAGAATCTTTCTAGGAAAGCGTCTCTCAATTGCCTCCAATTTGTAATTGAATCAGGAGTCATCCCATTCAACCATAGTGTTGCCTCCCCAAACAGAGACAGTGGAAATAGACATAATCGAATAGCATTCTGACCAACACCAGGATTGTCAAAAGACTTGCATGTAGAAATAAAGTTGATGAGATGCATATTTGGATCATCGCCTGCTAGTCTACCAAATAATCCCTTGAGTTGAAATAACTGAATCATGGTGCTTGTGATATTGAACTTGGCTCCGGGCGCTAATGGTGGTGGAATTATAGCTCCAGTGGCTCCGGCACCATCAAGATCATCATCATCATCGTCGAAAGCTGGCTGCAAAGGTTGGCGATCATACCTATACCGAGTTTGTCGACCTCTCCTGTTGGCAGGTGTTGTAGTTTCAGCAACATGCCTTGGGTTTATCAACTCGTCGTCACCTAAATCCTCATCGTCAGGATTTGTTGCTCGCCCAGGATTATCAATGTTTTGTTGTTGGACTTGAGCAGCGGCAAGAGCAGCTAATCTTGCTTGCTCGTGTTGAGCAGCCATCCTGTCGATTTCAGCTTGTGCTTCCATTCTTCTAATTCGTTGTGGTTCAGGATTGATTGGTAATAACGGTTGACCAGAACTTCTAGTATGGGGCATGCACTAAAAGAAAAACCTGCAAGAAACAAAAACAAAAACTAAACGTAAAAGTACGAGAATCTTTGACCAAAGGGTCTAGTAATTATCACGAACTTGATTGACACTCGTATTCCCCGGCAACGGCGCCAATTTTTGATAACGCTCAATCTACAACTCTCGTAGGAGTGTAAAGCGGTCGTTAGCAAATATAGAACCCAACCTGGGTTGGGTGTCGATCCCACAGGGAATAGCTTGGCCAACAAGTAAGCAAAATTACTAAACTTTTGGTGCAAGTCTCGTAAAAAGGGGGGAGTCTTGTCGTGCAAGTAATGTAAACAAAATATTAAAGCAAAGCTGAAAATAACAAAGTAAAAACAGAGTATTTCGTAGGTTGTGAAACAATAAGAATTGAAGCGTTGGGGTTATGTCCACCTTCTGAGGTATACGTCTCTATTGGCTATGAGTGTGTAGAATCTTGACATGCAATTGCTTATAGAGAATTGTAGTCGGTGGTAAATCCAAGCGTCTCTCGACCTCAACAAGAACTATTTCACTTTAACTCTCTCGAACTTAAAGCGTGTCTAACGGTACGAATTCTCCAAGAGGTTAGTCCAGTTACGGCACTAGCTTTTTAATAGGAAAGGGTGTCCTACTACCTTGACACTATCTCTTTTCCATACAAATAACCTTTCTCTCGAACAGGTTAAGTGTTAGACTGGCGTATTCTTGCGTTTGCAACCGCAAAGAATGTAGATTAAGATGAAGAGAATAATGATATAAGCAATATACGTGTCACGAACTCACAAACTCACAGCAATAGATAGTATCTCATTCGGCTTCCATAACCCCAACAGAGAGGTTTAGTTACCCATGAATGCGAAGGAGATTACGATTGACATTGTTGTTATATCACAATATTGATTAATGGCGTGTGGATCAAGTGATATGCGTGAGGCGTGATTCCTTGGCAAGTAACGATTCTCTTGTTGTGGAATTTTAAGAATAGAAGATAAGAAAATAAGATTAATGGAAAGACTAGAAGAGTTGTAGAATTATTGTGGTGGAAGAAGAGAGGGATGGAAGAAGATTAATTGTTGAATAGAAGATGTATAAAAATCTCTAGCATGATAGGATATTTATAATACCCATATCCTAATCCTACTAAGCTAATTAAATAAATAACCAAATCCTACTAGACTAATGAAATACTTAACCCAAATGTACTAGGTTAATGTAACATTATCATAATCCAAATAAACTAATGAAATACATAACCCAATTGTACTAGGTTAATGTATCATTGTCCAAATCCAGCTATGTGTCTGTAAGTCCCCAAAGTCTTCAGAAATGCTGTTTTAGCCTGGGACAGATTTTCCATGCAGCAGTTTTGGTCCAGGTCCCCAGAGTCTTCAGAAATGCTGTTTTAGCCCGGGACAGATTTTCCATGCAGCCGTTTTGGTCCTTAGGCGTGTAAACTCCCTTTCCTTCCTTCGTGAGCTTTCTTTTGCGTCAAGTAAGCCATAAAATGCTAAATTTTGCTTCATTTATACCTGAAACTTTACTAATCATGTTCGTTAGCTCATTTATAGGAAAAAGGACTAAAAGTGCATGAAATATATAATTTGTTCTCTAAACTAGGCTAAAATATGGGCAAAATATATTGATATAGGCGTGTAAATCCGCCTATCATCAGATCTCACCTTTGGTCAAGCAAGCAATATGCTAGAGCGGATGACGAAGAAAAGTAGAGCTTGGCATACCAGGGATTCTGAGGTAGCATGCCCCACTTTATCTATTGGCATGACTGCAGACCAAAGGAGAAGAAAAGAAAAACGTGATCAAGATATGACGCACATGAAAACACAAGTGGATCTTCTTACAAAGCATCTATTATCAGGGAAAACCGAAAAAGCCAAATCTATTGCGTTAAAAGGAAGAGACGAATCTGATTCGGAAGAAGAGGCCAACTACTTGAACAATTAGGGGGGTTTCCGAGGCAATGCCCAAGGAAACCAAGGTCGGAACTACTATGACAAATCTGGAAACAAGGACCAAGGTAGTTGGAAGAACAAGAATGAAAAGAGTGGTTTATATGTTCCCCCTGGAAGACGTGACGCCACCACATCTAGTTCTAAAAGTATGGAAGACATGATGGCTAAACTATTGAAAGGAGTGGAAGCAACTAACGCGGGAGTAACGGAGGTAATAAATTATTTGCCCTCTATAAAGAAATTAGTTGATTCATATTCCGCTTCAATCAAGCAAATAGAGCAGCAATTGAGCCAACTTTCAGCAGCCCTCAACCAAAGAAAGGTTGGTACCTTACCTAGCGACACTGTGCAAAATCTAAGGAATGACGGATCATGCATGGCTATTACTACCCGAAGTGGCAAGGTGCTGGAAACTTCATCCAAAGGCAAGCAAGTGGTTGACGAGGCAGCAGACAGTGATGATAAGGCAAAAGGAGAAGCTTCCGTAGAAACCACCCACGACGTCTATGACGTCACACCGAGTATGTTGCAGCCCGAAAAGGCTAAAAAATGGAAGCAAGAGGAGAAGAAAGCCATGGAGAAAACAATTCCTTATCCACCACCACCTTTTCCTCAAAGATTGCAGAAAAAGGTGGATGATACAAGGTCCAGCAAATTCATGACTATGTTAAAGCAGCTGACCATTAATGTTCCGTTGGTGGAGGCACTAGAACAAATGTCTGGGCATGCGAAATTCATGAAGGACTTTTTAACAAAGAAGCGGGCGTTAAGCTATGAGCCGGCAGATAATGTTCATCATTGCAGTGCAATCTCTACAAGATCGCTAGTTCAAAAAAAGGCCGACCCTGGTGCCTTCACTATTCCTTGCACTGTTGGATCTTTGAATTTAGCCAAGGCATTGTGAAATATGGGTGCTAGCATCAATTTGATGCCACTATCCGTCTATAGGAAGTTAGGGTTAGGCGATCTGACACCAACCAATATGAGGCTCGTGATGGTTGATAGGTCGGTAAAATGACCTGTGGGTATCTTGAATGATGTGTTGGTAAAGGTTTCTTTATTCATCTTCCTGCAGAATTCATTATTCTGGATTGTGAGGTAGATTTTGAAGTTCCTATAATCTTGGGACGTCCTTTCCTTGCAACAGGAAGTGTGCTTATTGACATGAGAGCTAATGATCTTTTATTTCGGTTGAATGACGAAGTGGTCCATTTTGATAGATGCAAAACAATGAAGTAGCCCAGCGATACGAATGTGTTCTCTGTAGCTGATGTTCCTTATGAGGATAAGAAAGCATTATCTGTAGCGAAACAGCTTACTGTTGAGCCATTGTCTGCTGCGCTACTGAATGTTGAGCATGAGGACGATGAAGATTAAAAAGAAACTATGTGTGCTCTAACATAAATAGAGTCCTATTCTCATACTCCTAAAAAGTTGGACCTTGATCTTACGAATCAACCTTCACAAACAACGAAGACTTTCATTGAAAAAACACCAATGCTAGAATCGAAAGAACTACCAAGTCACCTAAGGTATACATTCTTGGGATATGGAAATACACTTTCGGAGAGTGTTGTGGATGATTTAAGTGAACAGCACGTAGAGGCTCTCATCTCTACTCTGATAAGGTACAAGAGAGTTATGGGTTAGACTATTGATGATATAATAGGTATCTCTCCTGAGGTATGTATGCACAAGAGTCATATCGAAGAAGATTGCATGCCTACAAGTAAGTATCAGCGTCATCTAAATCCATTCAGAAAATGATACCCCATCTATCTCGATGAAGACTAAGTAATCGAGATAGCTATGTCGTGACGCAATAATAAATCAAGAGCTTGGTGGGATGAAACCCATCATTTTTAAATGTTCTTGTTGTTTTTGTTAGGATTTTGTCGAGCCACGACCAAAACTAAGGCGCTTGATGGGAGGCAACTCATCGTTCTAATCGTTTTTGTTGTTTTTGAGTGAATGTAGGTACAAGAGGTGTAAAAGAGGAGATTGGTTGCAAATTTTGATTTGGAAGAATTACATGTTGAAGGTGGTAAGTTAGGAATGAAGAAGCAAAAGGCTATAGGTTAGGCATTGCCTATGAAAATATAGGCAAAGAACAAGGCAAGGCCTATGTAAATCTAGGCCACGAACAAGGCAAGGCCTATGCTATGGCATAAGCTCTCAGATTCTAGAGTGCCATAGCATAGGCGGCGCCTATGCTCAACAATGCTTTGCAAAAGGCGCCGCCTATGCTCAACAATGCCATAGCATAGGCGCCGCCTATGCAAAAGCATTCTGCTCAACTAGGCAAATCATTAGGCACCGCCTATGGTCACTTTTGGTCTCCAAATTTGATTCCAAATGGGTCAAAAACCGACCCAAGCTTGCCCTATAAATAAGAACCTTAGTCTTAGACAAAAAAACACATTGCAAATCATACCTAAACATCGCCTACCTCTCCAAATTCTCTCAAAAATTTTCCTTTTGCTCTCTTTACTATAAAAGAACATCTTCCAAGTCCATCAACCAAGTAAGTACTTCTTTGTTCTTCATTTATACTCTGTAAGTACTACACTACTACACCTATAATGAATTGTTAAATCTTGAAGTAGTAGTAGTGATTTGAATATGGTTGATTTGTTGTGATACAACTAAGTGAGTGAACAAAATGTAAGGATGATCTTGACTTGTTTCCAACTTATATTTAATTTCGATACACTGTCATACTTCTACGGAATCAACATGGTCAAGATAATTGCATAATCTTGTAACTTTAAAGCTTGCATGCGTTGAATGACTTGTTCATTGAGATGAAAATCAGGGTTAACTACAAATATAAGATGTTGTGATTATTTCTATGCCATAAACTGATACAATATCTATGTAGTAGTTTTTGATGCATTAGTCCAAGACATGAAAACATAAGTCAAGATTACATGTAATAGAATCAAAAAGGATAGTAAGATGGCATGAAAGTATGACTGCGCTGAACATATGGTTGGAACATATCACCTAAATGTATGTCGATGAAGTCTGAGTAATCGACAGCATTCACTTAATTAGTTTGTGTCAACAAATTAAGTGTGGGGTGGTGCCACTATTGTCTGTTTGTTGATTGAATCTTCCGAGATGAATCTAACATGACTCTATTGAGATCTCAGGTACAATAGCACCAAAAGACAAGAAAAGCAACCACTTCACAAAAAGGCCAGAAAAAGGGAAAAAAAGAGCAAGTTGAATCCTCCGTACTGCAAATACCTCGACGTACTCTTGGAATCAAGTGGGGAACTTATGAGGAACTTCTGAGGATGACGACTCTGATGATGATTCCGACGAAGGGGGTATGACCCCAGACATAGAGGAGGAGTCCGACTAACCAGGTTCTTATTTATTTTCCACTGAGGGCAGTATGTCCCGTCTAAGTATGGGGTGCTGGTATTCGCATGCTATCCTTCTTTATCTGTATTTTCTTATTTATTTTTCTTTTTTTTAGTAGTTAAAATTTTTTTAAAAATTTTTTTTTAGTTAAAGTTTTTTTTTTAGTTAAATTTTTAACTTTGCATGAAATTGTTCTGATAGGCAGCATGGTATTGTGACAAGAGTCTGTGATAAAATCATTACTATCAAGACATTTAGGCTCTAATTGTGACTCACTATGTGATATTGTGTGGTTCAATTCCTTCATCTGTTGGGTCAAGAGCCTATGCTACTCCCAATAAAGTCGACCATGTGCCTTGTGTGTGTAAGGATATAGTATATTCTGTGTTTGTGGCTGATGCTAGAACTTGCCTGGTATGTATGTAAAGCGAAAATAAGGAGTGCAAGTCTAGGAGATGATTTAGGCATTTCTTTGGCAACCTATACTTGTTTACCTTCTTTTTACCTACCCATGGACATCATCCTAGTTAACCCCTTTGAGCCTTTAGCCTATTTTCTTTGACAGCCTCATATATAAGCCTAATTCATTTTTTCAAGACCATAATTTGATCCAAACTCCTAAGTGCTTTAAAGTGTAAAGTCATGTGACAAAATAAGAGGAAATTGGGTGAGTATGATGCTTTGGAATGTAATGGTGCTTGAATTTGTTATGAAAAAGAATTGCTATCATAAGAGGTGTTATGAAAAGAAAAAAAAAGAAAGGAAAACTGAAAAGTTAGTTATGTTTAAAATTGAAAAACAAAGGTGGAGAAAAAGGGTGGTAGAATAAAAGAAAGTAGAAAGGTTGTTTGAAAGAGAGTATTAATGGCATAATGTGATGTATTAAAGCGCTTAGGAACATAGTCACTATTCCTGGCAAAAATAGTCCTACCCGTCCCTAAGCCTACATTACAACTTGTAAAAGACCTATTTGATCCTAAGCTTGGCATTCTGATATTTAGTGGAGCACTACATTAAGGGCAAGCCTATGGTCATTATTTGCAACATATGAATTCTTTGTGAGAGTGAGAGCAAGGATAATCCTATACCCATGTTCGAAATATATACAATACTTGTGAGTGATTATGGGTAATATATGGTGAGACACACATGGTTGATAAGTTTTGGATAGTTGTGTATGATTCTTTGTGCCTTGACTTTTGAATATGAGTTGACCACCATCACGAGTCTATGTTAGAGGTTAAATTGTTTCTACTAATGACCAAAAAACTACTCTTTGTTAATGATTGCTATGCCTGTCTTGATAAATATTTTATGTTGTTACTGTGAAGCCCTAAGTAGATGTTTAGATGGACATAATAGTTTGTTCGAGGACGAACAAAGCTTTAAGTGTGGGGTGTTGATGATAGGCGAATTTATACGCCTATAGTACTATATTTTACCCATATTTTAGCTAAGTTTTGAGGACAAATTATATAATTTATGCACTTTTAGTCCTTTTTCCTGTAAGTGAGCTAACAAACGTGATTAGCAAGTTTTCAGGTATAAATGATGTAGAATTCAGCATTTTATGGATAACTTGATGCCAAAGAAAGCTTCACGAAAGGAGGAAAGCAAATCTTGGACGCCAAGGACTAAAAGTGATGCATGGAGAACTTGTCCCGGGAAAAAACAGCATTTCTAAAGACTTGGGGGATCAGCAGTAACTTATTAGGATTAGGATAATGATGCAGTATCCTAGTAGAACTGGGATAAGTAATGCAGTAGCTTAGTAGGAATAGGATATGGGTGTTATAAATACCCTATTTTGCTAGAGATTTTGATTCATTCACCCATTCATCCATCCACCCATCAATTCCCATCCATCCACCTATCCATCCCCTCATTCATCTACAACTCTAAACAATTTGCTTTTTATTAATTCTTATTACTTTCTCTTCTATTCGATTCTTAATTTCCACAACAAGAGAAACGTTATTTGCACTGAAATCACGCCACAAGTACTACCAAACAACACTACACGTGAGATCTTTATTTTTGTATAATGATAATGTCTATTGTGATTTCCATCGCACTCATGAATAGCTAAACTTCTCTGTTGGGGTTATGGAAGCCTTATGAGATACTATCTATTGATATGAGTTTGTGAATTCGTGACACGTATGCTGCTTATATCATTATTCTCTTCATCTTAATGCAAATTCTTGTGGCTGCAGACGCATAGAATAACACCAGTATAGCATTAACTTGTTCGAAAGAAAAGTTATATGTCTGGAAAAGAGATAATGTCAAGGTAATAGGGTCTCATACCCTATTAAAAAGTTAGTGACATAACTGGATTAACCTCTTGGAGAATTTGTACCGTTAGATACGCTTTAAGCTCGAAAGAGTTAAAGTGAAATAGTCCTTGTTTAGGTCGAAAGACACTTGGATTTACCATCGAATACAATTCTCTATGAGCACATGCATGTCTGAATTCCGCACAACTCATAGCCAATAGAGACGTACAACTCATAAGGTGGACATAACCCCAACTTCTCAATTCTCATTATTTTACATCTTACTAAACATTCTTTCCTTTTACTTTGTGATTTTCTGTTTTACTTTACTATTTTGATTACATTATTTGCACATTAAAATCCCCCCTTTCTACGAGACTTCCACCAAAAGTCTAATAATCATTACTTATTTGTTGATCGGCTATTCCCTGTAGGATCGATACCCAACCCAGTTGGGTTATATATTTGACAACGACCGCTTTACACTCTTACGAGAGTTGTATATTGATTGTTATCAAACCCATGCATTTCATCCTACCTCACTTAGCATACCAGTACATTCAAAGTACTGATGCATACTTTTCTCTTGCGCTATGATATTTTATATCATAGGTTCAGACACGCGGGCTCCCAATCATACTTAGTAGTTTAGATATTCAGCTGACAGAGTTAGTGGTAAGTCCTTCTATTTCAAGGACATGATGATTATTTCAGTAGTTCAGCTTATTTCATTAGTTAAGAGTTAGTTGGGGACTTGTCCCATCAACTCCATATTTCAGACAGTTTAGAGGCTTTTCAGACTAGAGTATTTTTAGACAGATGTTTCAGTTCTGGTATTTGTTATACTATATTCAATTTTACTATAGTATTGAACCTTATGGCATGTTTTTCACCTAATTTCTGCATATTACAGTACTATTATTCAGTTATTACAGCAGGTACCGGTCATGGGTTAGCTTGTGATTATGAGTAATGTATAGCATCCAGGGTACAGAATCGGGGAATTACAGAGTAGGGGGAAGAGGTTGAAGAAATATGGATGAAGAGTAATGATATGGGTCATATCGCGATACTAAATCAAGCGCCGCTTGGGAGGCAACCCAAGTTAGGGTAGGCATTTTATTTTCTAGTTTTCTTTATATTACCATTTTTTTATGTTTTGAGTCACATGTTGATGGCAAGTTCGAGTACTGGATATCTAAGTTAAAGATCATGGAAAAGACTATTGTGGGGTCCATCAAAACTCGTTGATGATTAAAATGCTACTAGCTAGCCCTACAGGCCTCAAAACTTATTTTTATCCTTACTTTTGAGTTATACTTTGGGGACAAAGTGTGAATTTAATTGTGGGGTGGGAGATCTTCCAATTGGTTAGAGTGAAGTGCTACTATAGGATTTCTATTTCAGTTATTTTCTATTTTTTGTCTAAATTTAAAAAAAAATTATAAGAAAATTTTCTCTTTATTTGTTTTTATATTTTGTTATTAGTGCCAGTCGAGTAGGGTCACACTTCACCCACCCCTTGGTTTTTTTTTTTGGTTCTTTTCTGAGGGGACGCTCTTTGAACTCAGTATCCCTTTCATTTTTTAGAGTAAATTTTAAAAGAAAATCTATGAGATGTTCTGCTCATTTCTAAGTATGATTACATGATGCAAGTTGGGTTTGAATGTAAAAGCATGTATATTATGTTGAATGATTTAAGATACCTAAGATCGTTTATATGACTTTGGAGCCATTTTGGCTTAACTTTGGATTCATGTTATTGCTTGGTTTATAGTCTATAGAGATCTTACTTGATTTGACCATGAGCCACATGTGAGTGAGATCTTTTGTTGTATTTCTTGTTGCATATTCATGTATAGAACTTGCCTAGTGTATGTGAAAAGAGAAATAAAAAAAGTGAAATTTAGGAGATGATATAGGAATTTCTATGATAGCAATGTTTTATACCCTCTTTATCTACCCTTGTTGTACGATCTTAGTCAACCCGTTGAGCCTTTAGCCTATTTATTGGTCGCCTCATATATAGTTTATTCTCTTTTTTAAATCGACATGAATTTGATCCAAAGCTCCTAAAAACTTTAGTTGAAAATTTTAATATGACTAAGGAGTGTAAAAATAAGAAGGAAAGAGGTAAAAGAGAAGCCCCAAAATAGTAGCTACTGGTGTGTGAAGATTTTATGTGTTGTGATTGGGAGGGTGTAATGAAAAGAGAAAAATTGATCAAAAGTGAATCATGATTTGATTAAGAATACTCCCTCCGTACTATGTGAACTAGCTTAAAGATATGGGGAAAAACAAAAGAGAGTGGGAAGATAGAAGTGGTGAAAGTTTGGTTGTTTCGAAAGGATCCTAATGTCTAATGTGACATATTAAAGCGCTTAGGGAAGACAGTCACTATTATTGGCCAGAATAGTTCCTACCCATCCCTTAGCCTACATTACAACCTGTCAAGTCCTATTTGATCTTGATCCTTGATGTTCTGATATTAGTAGAGTACTACACTAAGAAAAAGAATATGGTTCATCTTATGTGACATGAGAATTCTTTGAGAGAGTGAGCGAAATTTGATTCTTACACCCATTTTTATGATAAATTGTAGCTTTATAAGTAAATATGGGTAACTCTCTTGTGGTAAAGGAATATGTTTGATGATAGTTAGATAACTTGTAGGATCTCTCTGAGTGGGTAATGAATTTTCCAGCTTGGTAGAGTTAATTCTTGAGGTTAGGATGTTTTAAGTAGTGTTCATTAGTTTTCAAATGTATATGACAAGCTTAATGTAGAACTTGTTATTCATGTAGTCATTATGGTGCTAGATTGGGTGTTTTACTTATAGAAGTAATGTTGTAGTATTCCTTTGATGGTGCTCAATGTAAAGAGTTGTTTGAAGATGAACAAGCCTTTAAGTGCAGGGTGGTTAGCTTAGGTATATTTATGCACCTAAGAGTCAATATCCACATGCATTAAGTCTAGTTTTGATGACTTCTTGTGCGCATAATGAAGTGTTAATGGTTGAATTAAGCAATTAAGTGTTAAAGTACATATTTATAGGGTTTAATCTGTGTTCAAAATAAGTTAAGAATCAAATTGGTCACATAGAGTTTAGACGAGAAAACTAGTGTTACTAGTTTGTGCTATGTATTGTTCTAGTGTATCTTGGTGGACTCTATTGTGTTGTGTGAACTAATTAATCTTGTTTAATTATATCGGAGACAATTAATGATGTTAAAATCAATGATGTGAATCTAAAAAAATTGGAATGAATTTTAAAGGCATCCAAAAAGTGCAGGACATGATGGTAAACAAAAAGAGTTAAATACTAAGAAAAGTGGCATTTCTGAGCAGAAGGGCGTGCCACACCCTCAAAGCTCCAAGGTAAGGGTGTTCCATGCCCTAAGAAACAAATTAAACATGAAGTTAAAATAAGGGTTCGCGTTAAGGGAGTGAAACTCCCTTGGTCATCCTTATTAAGGGTGTGCCACGCCCATGGGTGAAAAGCGTCCAGAAGTGATTTTTAAGCCTTGTAAGTGAGGGGAAATGTCATCAATACACGTATTTCATGTAGGGATATATATGGACGGCCTAAAACATTATAAAAGGAGCACTTATTCACAATTTTATCCCATCTTTCGATCAATACACAAATTGAAGAGAAGACAAGGCTCCAAGGGGCTCAAACTAGGGTTCTTTATTCTTAAACATTAATTTCCTGTAGTTTTACTTTATGAACTCATCCATGGTTATTCCTTGTAAGACTATGAATGGATAAACACGCTCATTCTAGGGTTGAGGCTACAAACATGAGTGTATAATTATGGTTTGATTGTTGGTTTTTATATTTATCAAGTATGCGATTGTTCTTACATTCTTATTTTAGTTTTTTGAAGTGTCATGAACTTTAGGATAAATCTAAGTCCCAAAACAAATTGACCATAGGAGTGGAGGGATAAAATTAGGAATGTAAGGAGTGTGGATCATATCTTTAATCATTAGATACTAATTGTTAGAGGATGATTTGCGGTTAGGATAGAGATATACCTAAACACCTCACTTGGTTAATGAAACAGAAAAATAGTTTAATGCATCCAAATTACAGACACACATCTCTGCTCAACGCTGCAGTTGTGAGATTAATTTAGATAAAACGATCAAAAAGTATAAAAATCTAAAATTTTATATGAGGATTGTTACATATATAGACATACATGCATACACTTAATATGTCAAAAAATTTACTATGTCATACATCCATATTAATCTTGTTAACAACATAAACATACTATGATGTATCAAAAATTTATCTAATAGTCAAATTCAACCGATCTATGTATGGACTTCCAAATTCAAGATGATTTATATTTAGGTTTATAATTATTACATTTGCACCTCGAACATGTTTCTTCTGTAGATGTTAGGTTACATGTGAGCTTCTGCCAAAGAAATTATAACTAAACAAACATGAGTTGGACAAGACAATAACAGATGGAGGGGGTGGATTTTCCTTTTGTGATTAAAAAAGTTATTATTTTTAAAGAATAAATAAATAATTGATTAGCGTTGTGTTTGTGTCAAGTGTCAATAAAATAGAAAAAGATGTAAGTTTTGTTTTTTAGGAAATTAAAAGAAACATGTTATCTGGCTTTATTCACGCGCGTATGGAATGTGAGAAACATTTTTTTTGCCACATCAATATTTGGTGCTTAATGGATGCACTTTTTGAATATAGCGTCACCAAGCCCGGCACATAATGTGATAGAATTAGGCTTCAATTTTTATAGTTGGTTTAAGAATAAGGCTTTTTAACTCGATTTTAGATATTTAAATAATTAATTATTTTTATAAAATATATAAATAATTAAAATATTAAATACTAAATTTTTTAAGGAATCAGATATGTTTGATGAAGATGATGTGATGGTGCTAAACATGTCATAAGTGTCATGAGAGATTTTTTTTTTGACGAGTTCATTTTCACTTTTAATGAATTAAATATTGACATTTTTTATATTTTATTGTGATCAATGGGAAGAAAATTAGGTTAATATTGCTATTAGCTAATTATATTATTAGTCACTAACTGTTTAGTTTATTTATCAATATCTTTATTTGGTTTGGATTTAGTATCATGTCAAAGTTATTTAATTTCGTAGATTATTAAAATTTTTTGTAAATTGTGGACTTGATTGACAAGTAGTAACTTCAAGTAATATTATATTGTAAATATTTATGTAATTAATATTTTAAAATTTAAATTATGATGATAAAAATAATATATTTAAAAACGTGGACTGGCTCGCGGAAGTCCGCAGCCCACAGAGTGATGGGTTGGGCTTACTATTTTTTGGCTCATCATCTTAATGGGTCAGCCCAACCTGGCCCGTCAAACTTCAAAGCCCTTGTGGGCTAGCCCAGGTGGGCTGGGTCGACCCATATCGACAGCTCGAATTTTGAGTAATTTAAGTTTTGACTAAGTACTAATCTTAATTTAGGTGGCTAAGTGAATTTCTTAGACAACTTTAAGAGTCCTTTGATGACTTAACAACAACAACAACAACAAACCCAGTGTATTTCCACCTAGTGGGGTCTGGGGGGGTAAAATGTACGCAGTCCATACCTCTACCTCTAAAAAAGTAGAAAGGTTGTTTCCGATAGACCCCCGGCTCAAGATACGAGACACCACACAAATACATAGTAAAGCACAGAACAAGATTTCATAACATAAATACTGCACCCATAAGTCATAGAAAACAGAGGAGAGCACCCAGATTCATAATAAAACATGAAACACGGAATCATAAAAAGAATAATACCCCCACCAAGTAATTCCCTACCCTAGCGATCCAAACTGGCCCTAGTCTTCTGCCCTAATTCGCGTCCTCCAGACCTTCCTATCTAGGGTCATGTCCTCGGTGAGCTGTAACTGCTCCATGTCCCGCCTAATCACCTCGCCCCAGTACTTCTTCGACCTACCCCTACCCCGCCTAAAACCATCCAACGCTAGCCTCTCAAGAAATATATTGTATTAAAATTTGTGGCAAATACACAACTTATGGCTTAAATTCATCCACAAAAAATCTAATTTTATGTAGAAGTCGATTTAGCGTGACTAAGTCGTTAACTTTTTTTCATTTTATTTTTTACTACGATTTAATAATTCTATTTTTCATATTATAATTTTTTTTATAATCGTGATGTCTATGTCAGCTTCCGCGTACCTCGACTAAATTCATGAGATACCTGTCATCTCCCACCAGTAATAGATATTACGTAATTATATCCAGCAATGCTAGAACGGATGAGAAGAAATCACCTAGTATTTGTCAACAACAACAACAATAACAAATCCAGTGTATTCCCACAAAGTGATGTCTAGGGAGGGAAAAATATACGCAGCCCATACCGCTACCTCCGAAGAAGTAGAGAGGTTGTTTCCGAAATCACCTGGTATTTGTCTCTATTGAAACTTAAACTCGAAAGATCTCATGATATTCAACCCAACTTCACTGAACCACTAAACCATATCCTTGGGTGCGTTTTCATATTTACAACTTTGTACACTTTTAAAATCATATCGAAAATTTACTCTTATTTTTTATATACGACACAATGAAATAGTGAAAACGATATAATATATTCAAATATTATATTCATTAAAATATTACAATATAACATGTTATGAAATAATATCTACCCAGAGATTTCATAATACCTACCCAGAGTATATGCTTCTACAAAGATCACTCAAGAATATATTAGAAACCTCTGATAAAACGCTCGTCTATCACGCAACAGATAAAAGTACATTAGATAATGCAGGAATTGTTTACTTACCCATTCAATAACTTGGGCATGGGACGTTCCAAAAAATGGGAATCGTGGGATAAATTCAATTTATACACCACCATTTTCAGGCCTTTAGGATGATATCCTTCCTTTGCTATACTTGGCTGAAATATCACAATCATTTGGTAAATTTCTTTATTTTATTTTTGCTTTTGATTAGTTGGGAAAAAGTGAGAATATTGTATGTTTCCTAGCTACTCCCTATTAAAACATCATACTGGTTGAAAAATCCACAAGTGGGAAAAAGTGAGAATATTGTATGTTTCCTAGCTACTCCCTATTAAAACATCATACTGGTTGAAAAATCCACAAGTGGGGTTTTAGGATGCAAACTTTACCCTAGAACGACTATTTTCGGAGAATCCTTGTCTCAATTATAGGCAAATTACTCCCTATCACAACATATTTTTTTGGGAGATAAAATGTACGTAGACATTGCCCCTACTTTGTGGAGGTAGAGACACTATCTCCGGAGGACCCTCGGCTCAACTATAGCAAATTGAAATAGGTACTTCTTATTTCAACAAACCCAGTGAAATCCTAAGTGGGGTTTGAGAAGGATAAAATGTACGTAAACCTTACCCCTACCTTGTGAAGGAAAAAAGACTATTTCCAAAGGACCCTCACCTCAAGTACATCAAAGTAGGTAAGCCACTCCCTATTATACACTGAAATATAGAAAAATATAAAAGCAAAAATGGAAAGATGATCCACCCATGAATCATGAACGGGGAAAATATCCCAAGAAGATCATGCTCCAAGAAATCCAAGTTTAAAATAATATAAAACCTGAAGGAAATAAGTCTGGCTTTTTTACAGTATCAAGAAAATGTCTAGGTTCTGATATTTACTACAATATCCCAACTGGAATTCCATTTGAGTTCAGAAGAATGACAGAGAAATGAAATCCACCCAAGAGAGAGAGCTTCATATACGCTAAACTTTTTGGTATAACCATTAGGTATCTGGTACTCACTAACCCAGCCAAACTGGATCCGCACCACACAAGCTTCATGAAAGCGGAAGTGTTTCCACAAATTAATTTCTCCATTCCCAGGAGCTTTATTTATATACACACCTGCAAAGCTCATACAGATTTGCCTATAATTAGTTGAATTCCTTGAATAGACATGGGAACTCAAGTATAACATTAGACAAGTAAATATATCAATCAATCAACTACACATAAATCCCAAACAAAGAAGAGAGATAAATTGACCATCTTAAAGAAGTGTACACAATGGCAAGAGCAGGAAAGCATTTCAGACGAATTAACGGCAATGGTTCAGACTTCAGGACAGAGAACTGCAGCTAACCAGACAAATCTCAAGTCTAATTCACTTTAATAAACCTAAACAGTCTAAAGTCTTCCTCTTCCACACCATATGACAAACTTGTGAAGTTGACTAAAGCCTGTGAAGAGTTCAGATTTTTTGAAGGTCTCTACTTCATGAAGATTTTTCACTTTACACCAAAATGTAAGCTAAGAATGGATTGAGACATGCAGGACTTCTAACAGATCAAAAGTCAGTAACTGGCTCAGAGATGAATAATGTCACACCAAAGCTTCTTAAACTCATTAAGAATCAAGCATTAACTTCCCTTTCACAGATTAGTACTTCATTGCTGGATTACTCTATTGTAACCCCTACTGTACAGAGCAAAACATAAAGAACAGCGAACTACAAGCGATTAGTAAATAACGTTGTAGCTTCTTTCAAATAAGTATGTCAGTCAAGCTATTAGTTCAAATTAATATATTTTACCTCTACTGCACAGGGCCAAGTTTGAAAATATAAGAGAAATACAAGCAACTAATATTTATCTACTAACATTTGAACTTCTGGGATTTATCTCAGTTTATACTATTTGTCCTTTTAAGAGAGAGAATCAAGAAACTGCAATGCTCACTTCAATGTGTGTTCCTACGCCTTCCTAGACCCCGATCATTTTGTTTCTTCGTTAGCTTCTTAGACGATCCCAAGTCCTTCAAAAGTATAGTATCTGGATCAGCCCCAGCCTCCTTGCCCTTGAGAGCCCTTCCACAACGCCTATCTTTTCGTTGCTTCAAGTGTACCTCATCCTGATGATCCTCCAAACATAACACTTCCTCCTTCGTTGCCAATGCTGAAATTGTACCAGCATCTATCTTGGCCCCATCCTCCTTGTACTTAGGCAGCCTCCGACAACGCTGGTTTTTTGGTTGCTTCAAGTGCACCTCATGTTGAGGATCAATCAAGTTCAACACATCCTCCCTTATTTCCAATGCCAACGGCTCTTCTATTTGCACTAACTGTAGCTCCGTTGAGGTATCTAATGGCCTAGAGGTGCTTAAAGGTTCTCCCATATGTACTAAATGTTGATTCATTGAGTCACACAATAGCAATTGTTCCACTTTAGAGGTACTTACTGATTTAGGTTCATCTGGGGTTTTGCTCCAGCGCTTTAGTTGTCTTTGTGCACGATCTGTTTCAGATGACTTCTCAATGGACGGCTGCTTTGCTTCTGATGAGCTCTCAATTGCCAACTGTACTTGCCTTCTGTATCTGCCTGAAATAGGTTGCTCCTGTTGCTGACATTGAAAAGCTGCATTTGGAGTTACTGCTGCTTTCTTTTGCGCCCTAGTCAAAGTTCGCATTGGCCTAATATTTTGCTGCCAGCCATGGTGCTTCTTTTGCTTCTTCTTAGTTTTCAGCAGATCCTCAGCAACAGACTTCTCTTCACCAGGTCTTTCAGAACTCGTAGTCTTCAGCAGATCCTCAGCAACAGACTCTTCTTCACCAGGTCTTTCAGAACTTTGAGTCTTCAGCAGATCGCCAGCAACAGACTCCTCTTCACCAAGTCTCTCGGAACTCTGATGCACAACAGGATTTTCCTTTGGTAAGTCTAATTCGACTGATGAGGAGGCATGTGCTTTGTTTACTGTGGCATCCTCCACCACCAGAAACTCAAAACCTGGAGGTGCTTCAGGACTTAAAATTTGAGGCAGGTTATCTCCAGGTTGTTCATTTTCTAGAATTTCTAGTGGATATAAGTTACTAATATTAGCTGTTTCCTCAACTCTGCTGAGACTATACTTCGACTGCTGCAATTCTGGATCCTGTAAATGCTCAATTTGTGATTCAAGCTGTTCTTTCTCCTTTTGTTTATGTACTCTATTACATTGAACTCTTCTATGAAAAACTCTATTTCCAGCGACATAATTTTGCTGGACACTTAATTGCGCATCTTCATTTTGTTGCTCAGCCAAATCCTTCTGTTCTTTAACTTCTACATCATCATGCTGCACCTGCTTTTCCTCCTCCTTTTCCCTGTGCAGTGGCTTCTTTTGTTTAATTTCTGAATTCCCCCTTCTCTTCCTCTTTAAATACTTCCTCCTCCTCCTCCTCTTTCGATTCAACGTTTTGTTGTCACCAGGGAGCACAAACCGTCCTCCATCAATCATAATGATCTCTCCCTTTTCAGTCATCTTCTGTAGATGATGTTTCAGCATTGTCATATGAGCCCATGGCAAACTGTCATGCTCTTTCTTGATAAATGTAGATATTGAGTCTTCTGTGGATCCCCCCTTTTCATTCAATTCCTGCAAGGCCTTTTCAATCATCTATAACAAAAGGAAACATTGGATTAGACTACAAACACACATTAACAAAAAATGAGAATAAATATTTCCTTTTTCAGAAGTGATTATTACCCAACAATTTTAATCAAAAAGCCCCTATACACATAATCACAGAAAAAATTCTCTTTTCTCTGAACTCATACACACATAGGAACTAGAAAGGCTAGCTTCTTTTCTGTTTTTTTGAAACCGAACTAAGAAGGCTAGCTTTCCAAGCAGTCACAATAAAAACGACATCCAAGGATTCATTTTTTCTAGCAGACACACATGATACAAACACAAAACCTTCTGAATATGTATATGTGCTTTGCTGCTAAAAAACTTGCACAGTTTCAACAACAACATCCCCAACCTTACTTCTACAGGTCAAGTAAAGCATCTCACAGGGTACAGTTTCAATAGCATACTAATTTCAGTCATCTCAGAGGTAAGCCCTCCTTCAATGAAGCTAAATTTTTTCGACAAAAGACTAATGTGTGAAGTAAAACTTCGTACAACCCAGTTACAACAATTAAATATAATGAAAGATACTAAATTTACATGAACAGATCAGTTTTCCAAGCATTAAAAAGGACGATCTAAGATGGTTATGAAGAACAACCTCCTGCATACTTTCCTTTGCTACTAAAATCCTTGGGGCACAGTTTCAATAAAATACAGACACAATAAAAAGGGATAGTACAGTCCACTATAACTCCCCCTAAGCATGGGGTCGGGAAGGACTAGACAAAAGGGTCTACTGTACACAACCCTTACCCTGCATTTCTTGCCGGAGGCTGTTTCCACGGCTCAAACCCATAACCTCCAATCAACCCTAATTACTTCATCTTTTTTTTTTTTTTTTTTTTTTTTTTGGGGGGGGGGGGGGGGGGGGGGGGGGGTAGATTAACTTGGTACAAAAAATCAGTTACAACAATTAATCAAAGATGCAAAAATCCTTAGACAACAACTCCCACAAAGTGTGGTCCAAAATATCTTTAGGAAACAGTTTCAATAAAATAAAGACATAATAGGCCACTTCCAATAAAAAAAAGTGCACCAAATCTTATACACGAGATCAAGGGAAGGGCCGGACCACAAGGTTCTACTATATCCAGCCTTACCCTGCATTTTTACCAAAGGTTGTTTCCACGGCTTGCACCCGTGACATCCGAGATCAACCCTAAAATTTTCTTTTGCGAAATAACGATTTTAACTTTGTACAAATCAGTTACAAGAACTAACGAAAGATGGAAAATTTAGAAGATATACCCAACCTTAGGGGCACGGTCCAGGGTAGGGCCGGATCCCAAGAGTCTATTATTCACAACCTTACCTGCATTTCTACTGCAACAAGCTGTTTCCACAATTAAACCCGTAATCTCCAATCAACCCTAATTTTATTCTTTTGCAAAAAAAAAAGAACAAATCACTTACCCAAGTGTAAGAAGGATGATCAGGTGCAATATAAAGACAATCGAAGAAACGATTAAGGTGTTGTTGAAGAACAGCATTTTTGGTCTGTGATAATGGCACATTTGGTTCACTGTTTGCCAGTTTGAAAATGGTTTCTCTCAACATCTCCATTTCCTTCGCATGATTCTTCTGCTGCGGCATATTAGGTATTTGTTGTGTTGACACATTATTCATAACTGATACTGATACTGCCCGTTTTGAGTAGTTGTCGGAGGTTTCCTTTATCCCCAAAATTTTCGGCTGCTTTATATTGGGAAACTTAATGTTTTAATTAAATGTAAATGATTTTATTTTGAGATACAGACAATAAAATTATTCATATTTGACTTTATTACATCTAATAATTTTTCTAATTTCTAATTTTGTATATTTTGTTATTTTTGTTTATAGTTTCTCTCAGTCCTATTTCTACTTGTCCACTACAATAAGACCCCGTTTGACCATGAAATAATAATTTTTAGAGTTGGTGTTATGTTTGATCATGAATATAAATTGAAGTTGTTTTTGAAATTTTGTGAGAGAAATATGAGTTAACTTGTTTTCATTTTTTCCATAAACAATTGTCACTAAAGTGAAATAATTCTAATGGTCAAACATTACCAATTTCACTTTTTTCACTAAAGTAAAAGAATTTCTCGAAAAAAAGTAAAAAAAAATTCTCATGACCAAACACCTATTAAATATAGATATTCAACAATATTTGTCTAGTTGGATAAACAATGGATAATTTACCAATTTCTACTCATTTTATCCGATTTATTAATTATAGTGATTACTCAATACATTTCTGAAAACTAATTTTATTCAAAGGGTGATAGGGTAAAATTACCCTTACTATTGCTCAACCTATGTGCGAAGTCAATAATGAATACTATCGATGGACGGAGGGAATAACAACTAAGTGAGTTCACAACTATTGATTGACAGAGGAAGTAACAACTAAGTGAGATCTAAATATCAAATGTCACTATACATGTATAAGATACTTCACTATAGCAGTCATGATACTTTCAGAAGAATGTTGCCACTTGACTGTACTTCCTCCATTCCTTTTTACTTTTCCCAGTCGTAAAATTTTATAACAAATAAAAAAAAATACATGAAGTTCCTTAACTATTCTGTCCGATTCATTTTACTTGGTCAATATTGACTTGACAGTCTATTTACGAAAAATATTCATTACAAATTTATTTTATTAATTATGATTTGAAAATTTAAATTTTACTGTCGACTGCTTTATGTAATCATTTAATGCAAAATTTAATTATGAGTGTGATTTGACTAATATACCCCTTATGAATTCTTTAATCTTCATCTATTCATGTGTCTTTTAATTCTAGAATAATTAGTGCTAAAGGTAAAGTTGGAAATAGTAATTAATGCTCTCTTGATCTTTTAAACTGATAACTATTTTGAGATAAGTATTTTAGTAAACATGTCAACTATTTTGAGACGGAGGAAGTATGCGAAAAAAAGTACTCCATCCGTGCCTCATGGTCAAGTAAGGATAAACACTTCCTTATTCAAAAGAATAATTATTACTCAAAACATTTTAAAGCAACACATAATCACGAAAGAAATTCCCTCATCTCTGGAACTCACATGCATAGGAAGGCTAACATGCCAAGCAATTACAATGAATACAAACACAATAGCTTCCCACAAACCCTATTTTTTGGGGGCGAAAAAAGGATTAACCTTGTACAAGTCAGTTATAATAATTAATTAGCATTTAGATGCAAAATTTAGAAAAGTTACCCAAGAGTAAGGAGGATGATCAGGAGCAATATGAAGACAATCGAAGAAACGATTAAGATGTTGTTGAAGAATGGCATTTTTGGTTTGTGACAATGGCACATTGGGTTCGCTATTTGCCATTTTCAAAATTGCTTCTCTTAGTTTATCCATTGCCTCCGTGTGAATCTCCTGTTTCTCCTGATAACACATAGCATACCCAAATATATATGTTACTAATTAACCTTACAAAAGTTTAAGATACAGCCAAAATTGAATATAGCAGTTGTGTCTTTATCACAATCTTTCCACTAGCAGCTATTTTATTAATTAAATTAAAGAAAAGGAACAAACAAATGGGCTTACATACATTGTAGGCCAATACATATTGTAAATAAAGAAAGATAAAATAAATTACAAAATTGATGGAACAGAAATAAATGTTTTGAAAAACATGCACATGGATTTAAATAAAGTAAGTGGAATGGGTAGTTGGTGAATTATAATGACAAAGTAGGGATCCAATGCATGCATATATGTATACACACACACACACTCTAGAGGAGTATGAGCCGTGAAGCACGGGCCCAACATCAAGGATGTTTTAGAATATGTATGATAAGTTAGATTGATGCTCATTAGAATTTTAACTAGCAAAACATAATTATATAAAACATATTAGAGTAAAGTTTTACAAGATAGTTATATTCATCATATTTACATTTTAAAGGAAACTAAATCAAATGTTCTAGCCTCCTATAGAAGCAAATTCGATATTCTTCGGTTACTGGCCTTCACACTCGCCCTCCTTCTTGATCATCCTGAATCATTTCAACAATTGTGCGAGTCACAGAAGCTGCGACCCTCTCATATAATGCCCCTCGCAACAATCCGATCAAATAGCTCATGACCCTCACACATCTCCATAACTATAAGGACTGTATTATCATCCTCATAAGTATCCTTTACGGTGACAATATTAGGATGCTTAGGCAAATGCTTCATGATCTCAACTTCTCTCCTTACATCCTCAATATCCACTCGAGTCCTAAGTTTCTTCTTGGATATCGATTTACAAGCATACACATTTCCAGTTGCTTTGACAGTAGACAAATATGTGACGCCAAATTCACCTCTCCCAAGATCATGCCCTAGCTCATACATCGCCTCGTTATCACCGCCAGTTGTGCAGTGGCGGAGCTAGAATTTTCATGAGGGAGTTCAGAAGTAAATATACGAACTAGTCAAAGGGAGTTCATCATCTATTCTATATACAACAACAATAACAACAACAAACCCAGTGTATTCCCACCTGGTGGGGTCTGGGGGGCTAAGATGTACGCAGTTCATACCTCTACCTCTAAAGAAGTAGAAAGGCTGTTTCCGATAGACCCCCGGCTCAAGACACGAGACACCACGCAAATACATAGTACATAAATACATAGTGAAGCACCGAACAAGGTTACAAGATTACATAACATAACATAACATAACATAACATAAATACGGCAGCCATAAGTAAAAGAAAATGGCTTTGGCTTACTTTTTCCCCCCTTTTCTTCTCCTCAGTGTCTGAAGTTTTTGGTACTGCACAACAATTACCCATTGAACCAGATTTTCAAAACCCAAGAACCTCAAAACTTTCAGCTAAAAAGGTCTCAAGATCTCAACTTTCCCACCAAACTAACACAACAAAGCTTCAATTCTCACAGGTAAGGATCCAATTTCACCTCAAACTAAAAGGGTCTAAAAATCTTACCTTTCCCCACTAAATCAACATAACAAAATCTCAACTTTCACAGAAAAATCACCAATTTCCACTCTATTAACCTCCAACTTCAAAACGGTCTTTCAAGATTGCAACTTTACACAACTCAAACTTTAACCAAAATCCAACTTTTCATCTAAAACAAAAAGGGTCTCAAAATCTTACCTTTCCCCACCAAATCAACACAACAAAATCTCAACTTTCACAGCTAAAACACCACATTTTCACTCAATTAAACTCCAACACCAAAAGGGTATCTCAAGATTGCAACTTACACTAAGTCAAACTTCAATCAATATCCAAATTTTATAAACAACTAGCACATAAATCAAGAAAACAAGCAAGTTGGGTTCCTTAAATTCTCACAAACTTCAACCAAGATCCAATTTTTACACAAAAATCAAGAAAACAAGCAAGTGGGGTTCCTTTGAATCCTCAAAAACACCAAAATACTACTTAAGAAAAATCATAGAACTCACAAAAAAAACAATTAAAAGAACAATAAACCCTGAGGTTTTTGTAAACTCAAAGGCTAAATCCTCAAAAATGGATTATTACCTGGTCAATATTTCTCTGGCAGCAAATTTGGCAGCACCCACGAACTCTTCCGATAATTACCTAACACACAGAGATAAAGTTGCTGTCGTGCTTCGTTGCTGATATCGGGTCGGAGCTGTTTCGGATTTTGCTTGGTCGGTTCGCGGGTGTCCGGTTTCTCCGTTGAGTTGCTGTGTTGTTGATATTTGTCGATGTTTTGGCTCAAGTTGCTGTGGTGTTGTTCGATCGGTGTACCACTGCTGATGACTGATGTTGGTGTTGAATCGGGTTAGAGAAGGGATTTGTAAGGTTGGCCGGGTCACTGGTTGTTGGGTTGGGTTTGCTGTTGGTGTTATTGGGCTGCTGACAAAATTGAAAGGGAATGGGCCTCGGTCCGGGTGAAAGCAAGTTTGGTCTAATTGGGTAGAATTAGGTTATTTTGGAGGGAAAGGACATGGGCTGGCCACTTTAAAAAGAAATGGCTCACAATTTAAAAATGTGGACAATTAGAGTCATTTGACCCAATTGGACACATGCAGTCTTTATACTCAATTGATACATTTTTATACCATATTGATACACTTTTATACAATTATTTTATAAAATATGTATTTATATTTGGTATCAAAGATTCATGTATTTGATATCAAATATTGTGTGTGATTGATTAAAAAGAAGAGTAACAATTACAATGTTATCAAATCGTATTTGATTGTTAGAAAAACTACACCAATTAGAAGAATAGCTTTTTAAAAAAAAATGGAGCTGCGAAAAAAATAGTGAAAAAAAAAAGACAAAAAGATTTTTTTTAGAAAAAGAGGGCAAGCAATGAATTTTTTAAAAAGTCTAGCAGCAATTTTAAGAAAATAGCTAAAAGACAAGAAAAAAAAACATGAAGGCAGTAGCAAAAAATGACCTAAATAGCTATATTTTGAAAATTCAAAATCAATGGCCACTCGGCGGCAATTCTTTTAGCCAAGTGGCTATTCTTGTCCATTCCCCTTATTTTTGCGGTTATTAAAAGAAAAGAAAATGGTAGGTTACATAAAATTTGAATTTTTAATAGGTTGTAATACGTTTTATCATAACTTGGTTATCTCAAATTTGAATTTTTGTGATACATATCTTTAGCTTTGATATATATGTATTGTGATACATTTGTAACTAAGTGGTTAGTTAAATTAGAAAATAACTAATTTTCAATTATTATAGAGAGTAAATCACACACAAATCGTGGTATAAATACATTTGGTTTCAGATGTATCATTATGAACATCTGGAGCTCCAAACTTTCCAACATAACAGGCGATAAAATTACTCAATACTCATTCAAAATTCAATCTCATACAAAAATGAATAGTTTATATATGTTAAATATATCAAACATTTATAAACGAATCAAAAATCTGAATCACTATCAAAAAGTATCTGTCATGTATACACTAGTATTTTGACAACAAATGTATCGCTCATATCTATCACCAATATACTGACAGCAAATATCTCACTCATATGTATCACCATTTATAGTATGAAAATGTATCAAGAAATTAACAACATTATATATGTGTCAAATGCATTAATAAAAAATATATGTATCAACGCCGAATTCGATATCTAATTCTACGGACCATTGCATCAGACATCGGCATTGTCATGGTTCTGCCAAAAACTGTGAGATTTTTCAGCTTCTACAGTATGAAAATTCTTCAAAGAAATATGAATGTTTGTCAGCATGAAGTACGCAGTAAAACTTACAAAATTTCAAGGAAATAAAAAGATTAATAGAGATGGAAAAAAATTAAACCAAATTGTAAATTGAAAATGATAAATTTGATGAAAAAAATTTAATTTAATTTTTTTAGATAATTAAGAGATTTTCTCTCATTATTTACTCTCCTAAAATAAATACAAATCTGTTACTTCCTTATTTAATATGTATCAAGAGGAAAAAGAGAAATATGAAATTTTATGAAATATTTTAAAAATAAGAGATTTTATGTATTTATGTCTCTTAAATTTGCATTTTTACGTAATTTATCCTAGAAAAAATAATCTCAATTAAATTAAAATTTATGTCATTCTATTTAATTTTGATCAAATTAAAAATTAATTTTTGGCAGAGTCTAAGTAAGAGTTTAATATATATAGAGAGAGAGAGTTGGTTAGTTGTCTAACAAACAATAAGTGGAATGGTTAGTTGGCGAATAATAATGACAGAGTAGGAATCCAAATATATATATATATATATATATATATATATATATATATATATACACAAACCAAAATAAGAGGATATTTCAATAATATATTTTTTCAATAATATTTTTTCAATATTTTTCGATTTACAAAATTTATAAAATTTTTCAGTTTTGCAGTGAAGTTTTTTATCTGTTTTGTGTAAATCCTACTCAGTACTCCCTCTCTTCCATAGCTTCTTCATTCGTATTGTTCTTATAATTTATATTTTTTCCCCTAAATTTTTTACTTTTTTTTTATCTTACCCTGTTCATCTCTTCCTCCTAATCTATGTTCTTAATACTTTACTTCTTTAACCACACCCCGGAATATTTATATCTGGCAACTAACACTCGTCCTGTGTCTATTCTACAGACTTGGCGGACTATCAAGGCCAGAATTCCTAGGAATTTACAGGTTAAGCCATCGTTGTTATTAAGAAATTAAGAGGCTAACCATATACTAAGGGTAAAAATTTTATAAAGAAACTAATTTACATGATGTACAAAGATATGTAGAATAGTTTCAACATGGATATGAAAACATAGAAATATAAAGAAAATGTTTTTGTGGGGAAAATACATAAATAAGAACTTACATGAAGTAACTAGAAGAGAGGTTTCCCTTTCGGGAACCCCCTAAAGATCCGATAGAAAAGTTGGAGCTTTTAATTTAAAAACAAGTTGATTGATACAAGGTTTATACAAGGAAGACAGGTTTGGATGAGTTTGTTGGGAGGAGAAGTTTACACATTTCAAGTGGGTTGTGGAGTTGAGTAATTTCACTCTGCTTAGTTTCTACAAAATGCACGCCTTTTATAGGCAAAGACTACATTAAGGGATGGTCTTAAAGACTACTACGTGGCCTTCATACAATGGGCCGACACTTTTAGATAAGGGATAAGAAAGAAACTTTAATAATGCAAGTCGGGTGCGCTTTGGGCCCCATCATCACATGCGTTATTAATTTTCTTTCAGACTTATTTTGACGCGTGCTTCAACAGCCTTTCTTCCTTTTAGAAAGTAGTGATAAAGGAAGCACTCGGACTGGACTTGACTCTGACCTTTACATGACATAAAGTGGGCATCCTCACTGGGTTTTACTTTAATAATACAACTAATAATGCAAACTGTAGATTGTCTTGAAACTGTAGATTTGTCTTGTCTTGTCTTATGTGTCCAGGTTGTGTAGGGCAATGGAGTCGAAGCTCATTCCTGAGTCATCGTCTTCATATGGATCCTGAGCGTCCTGGAATTGTGAGATATTATCTTCTTCATCTGATCTTTCTGATTTATTGTCTGTATTATTTATCTCTGGAATAGCTCTATCCAAATTAGTGGGTTGTTCGTCTGGATGTTCATTTATGTGTTTATCTTGTGTCTGGTTGCTGAAAAATCTATCTAATGTCTGTTTAATTATTGTCTCTATGTCATTTTTTCTTTTAGCTATTAAAGTCTTCCTTATTCTATTTCCTGATCTGGTTATCTTAGTCTTTGATGAAGAACACCCTTCATCTTCACTTTTTGGCAAAGTGATAGCCATTAACGGATTTGATTTGTCTTTACCGATTACCGTTTGAACCGGACTAGCTGTACTAACATCCGGTACAGTGGATTTCTGAGCATTTAGTGGGAAATGCACACCCTTCTCATCCATTTTTTGTGGAGATGGAGAACTCTGATCTGGAGTAGTCTATGTTTGTGCGTCTCTTTTGCTAGTTGGATTCTGCTGTCTGAGTCTTGTTTCTAACATCTGTATTTGTTTAATTAATCTAGTGTTTTCCATGACGAGTGATTCTTTTTGGGCATTCATCTTCTTAAAATTCTCCGTCATCGAAAAACAATAGTTGTAAAAATGATCTTCCGGTCTCCTTTTGCAAATTATACTGGGGGATTTGGTCTGGATTTTGTCTAAGGGGAGGAGATATATAATAATTTGATCCTAAGTATCCTCTAGCATGATTAGTTGCTTCAGTAAAATCATTGAAACCTTTAAAAAGAGGAGTTTTAAAACCCTGTATAGAATCTAATACTTCTAGCCAGGTTTGGAAAATGCCGTTAGTTTTTCCATGTATCACTACATAGTATTTAAAACGAGGTCTATTTTTATCTGCCATGTAATGGCATAAAAATTCATAGCTGCCATAAAATGATTGCGGTTTTGTTTATTATAGGGAATCCAGAGGTTATCTACTAAGCATCTTTGTGTTTTGTCTAAAACATAGTCTGGTCTTATTCTAAAGGAAATGTTACTATCTGGGTATGCTATTAAATTAAAAGGTCCAAAATGAATTCTTTCCATTATTTCTAGAGTTTCTAAGGGTCTAAAATTTAAGTTACCTAGCATTGTCTGTTGGTATGACTCCGAAGACGAAGCTACACATTTTCCCTTGTCTGCAGGAAGTTGTCCTGTTAGTCTCATGCTGAAAACAAATAAGTGATATTAAACTTATTTATTTACTCCCAATTGTAGTCTACTTAACTGGTCAGCTAATGCGTTTTCTTTTCCTTTTATATGTTCAAAAATTATATTCGTATAAACAAATATAGTGTTTGTAAAATTTAACCATCTTCTTCTACTACTGGTCTTATCATTTATTTTTTGATGGAATTTAACTATGTCTTCACAGTCTGTTCTTACTAGAATTTCCTCTTTATTTAATATATATAGTTTGAAACTATTTAACCATATATGATAGCTAAAACTTCTAAGTCTATGGCACTCATATTTCCTTTTTCCTTATAGGAGCCACTTTGATATCCACATATTTGTTCTTCGTTTTTATTACTATATTTATTGGGTCTTGCTTTTAATATAGCTCCCCATCCTAAGTCACTACCATCTGTTTGAATAATTAAATAGTCTGATTCTAATGGAATTTTTAAGTCTGGGATATTTTTGATTTTTTCTTTTATTTTTTGGATTAATTTAACATCTTCTATATTAAAATTTTTCTATCCTTTACTACCCATTTTCGCATATAATGGTCCAGCTATTTTTCCTAAATCTTGAATAAAATTTCGTGCGTAATTCACTAGTCCTAAAAATTTTTGTAAATCTTTTGTAGTTTCTAATTTATCTGGCATTTCTAGTACCTTTTTTGCTATGTGTGGTTGTAATTTTACTTTTCCATTTCCCAGAGTAATTCCTAGGAAATTAATATATGTCTTACATAACTCCATCTTCTTTTTGCTTATTATTATGCCATGTTTAACGAATAGTCTAAAGATTATTTGTAAATGTCATAAATGTTCTTGCATATTTTGACTAAACACTAAAATATCATCTACATATACTAGTATGAAATGCTTATATTCTCCAAATATGTTATCTATTTTTCTTTGAAAAATGGGCGGAGCTGTCTTTAATCCAAACGACATAATTAACCATTCAAAATGTCCACCTGGACATGTGAATGCCATCCATTCTATTCTATCTGGGTGCATTTTGACTTGCCAGTAGCCTGACTTACAGTCAAATTTACTATAAACCTTTTTATTTTGAATCCTAATAATTAGCTCACTTTTATCTGGTAATTTATATGCATCTGTTCTGGTATTATCACTTAATCTCTTGTAGTTAATTACCATACGAGCTTTACCTCTTATTTGCTCACTATGGTTTCTTACCATAAATGCTGTTGATCTATGTCTAGAAGTGGATCTTCGTATTACTCCTAATTGTAAAAGTTCTTTTATCTGTGTATCAATTTTTTTAGTATCTTCATTATTTGCTTCTATAGGTGCTGTTTCTATAATGTATTACGGATTAATTATATCTAATTTACACATTATTTCATTAGCGTCCCAATGGGCTAATGGTCTTTCTCCTATTATTTCCATTTTATCTAGTATAGATATTATATTTTCTAAATCTTTTGGACTATTTATTACTCCTATTTTATCTATTCCTTTTCGAAAATTATAAAACTGAGTTTCTATGCTTATTAATGTATATTCTTTTTCTATGTTTACTAAGCATTCTTGACCTTCTGCATTAAGTAGAGTATAGTTTCTAACTTCTTCCAGGTTTTCTTTTAACAGATTGCTGCATTGATTATTTTGGCAGTCGTCGCAGCATGGTTTCGGAAGTGATCTCTTTTTATGTGTATTTAGGGTTCTATATACTGTAGGCAAAATTTCAGTCTGTACTGGTGTATAAGTTAAATTTTTGAATAGCATTATTCTGTCCCTTGTTAAGAGACATCCTCCTTTATTTTGTATACAAAATTTTAGTCCTATAACAAAATCTGATCCTATATTTAAATCTCTTGTTAATATCTTATTAACGTTATAAACTGGGTTATAAAATTTATTACATGTGTTTAGAAAACTTATCTGTGCGTTTTCTATGTAATAACGGTAGATATTTTGTGATCCGTCCATTTGAGTGGCTAGTATAGGTCTTTCAAGTGTCTTTAATAAGTGCTCGGGTACTATTTCTTTGTTAATTAAACAGCTAGTACATCCTGGGTCTACTAATGCTAGAGTTTCTATTTCTATATCTTTTATTTTTATTTTTATTTTTACTAAGACTTTTATGGTAGAAAATTCTTTATCTTCGTTGCATATTAAACCAGTATCATTATCTTCTAAATTCATAAGTTCTGCTTCTATCTTTTCTAAATTTTACTGCTTCTTGTGTATCTGTTTCTTCTATAGCTATTTTAGTTTTTCCCTTTTCTATACTAATTACCAGCCCTTTCCAACAAACAAACCCTAATCCCCAACCAATAGATTATAGTACAGGTAATGTACCTAGAAGACCCGCAGTTAGGATAAATTCAGACACAGAACTTGGTATCAGAGCAAAATAAGAGGATATTTCAACAATATATTTTTTCAATATTTTTTTATTTACAAAATTTATAAAATTTTTCAGTTTTGCAGTGAAGTTTTTTATCTGTTTTGTGTAAATCCTACTCAGTACTCCCTCTCTTCCATAGCTTCTTCATTCGTATTGTTCTTATAATTTATATTTTTTCCCCTGAATTTTTTACTTTTTTTTATCTTACCCTGTTCATCTCTTCCTCCTAATCTATGTTCTTAACACTTTACTTCTTTAACCACACCCCGGAATATTTATATCTGGCAACTAACACTCGTCCTGTGTCTATTCTGCAGACTTGACGGACTATCAAGGCCAGAATTTTTAGGAATTTACAGGTTAAGCCATCGTTGTTATTAAGAAATTAAGAGGCTAACCATATACTAAGGGTAAAAATTTTATAAAGAAACTAATTTACATGATGTACAAAGATGTGTAGAATAGTTTCAACATGGATATGAAAACATAGAAACATAAAGAAAATGTTTTTGTGGGGAAAATACATAAATAAGAACTTACATGAAGTAACTAGAAGAGAGGTTTCCCTTTCGGGAACCCCCTAAAGATCCGATAGAAAAGTTGGAGCTTTTATTTTAAAAATAAGTTGATTGATACAAGGTTTATACAAGGAAGACAGGTTTGGATGAGTTTGTTGGGAGGAGAAGTTTACACATTTCAAGTGGGTTGTGGAGTTGAGTAATTTCACTCTGCTTAGTTTCTACAAAATGCACGCCTTTTATAGGCAAAGACTACATAAAGGAGTGGTCTTAAAGACTACTACGTGGCCTTCATACAATGGGCCGACACTTTTAGATAAGGGATAAGAAAGAAACTTTGTATCTTATTAAAGTTACAATGGGCCGAACGTAGTAGTCTTTCAGACCACTCCTTTATGTAGTCTTTGCCTATAAAAGGCGTGCATTTTGTAGAAACCAAGCAGAGTGAAATTACTCAACTCCACAACCCACTTGAAATGTGTAAACTTCTCCTCCCAACAAACTCATCCAAACTTGTCTTCCTTGTATAAACCTTGTATTAATCAACTTGTTTTTAAAATAAAAGCTCCAACTTTTCTATCTAATCTTTAGGGGGTTACCGAAAGGGAAACCTCTCTTCTAGTTACTTCATGTAAGTTCTTATTTATGTATTTTCCCCACAAAAACATTTTCTTTATGTTTCTATGTTTTCATATCCATGTTGAAACTATTCTACACATCTTTGTACATCATGTAAATTAGTTTCTTTATAAAATTTTTACCCTTAGTATATGGTTAGCCTCTTAATTTTTTAATAACAACGATGGCTTAACCTGTAAATTCCTAGGAATTCTGGCCTTGATAGTCCGCCAAGTCTGCAGAATAGACACACGACGAGTGTTAGTTGCCAGATAAAAATATTTCGGGGTGTGGTTAAAGAAGTAGAGTGTTAAGAACATAGATTAGGAGGAAGAGATGAACAGAGTAAGATAAAAAAAAAAGTAAAAACTTCAGGGGAAAAAATATAAATTATAAGAACAATACGAATGAAGAAGCTATGGAAGAGAGGGGAGTACTGAGTAGGATTTACACAAAACAGATAAAAAACTTCACTGCAAAACTGAAAATTTTTATAAATTTTGTAAATCAAAAAATATTGAAAAAATATTATTGAAAAAATATATTGTTGAAATATCCTTTTATTTTGGTATCAGAGCGAGAAGGTTTTGGGAACATTACCTATTAACTCGCAAAAGTTTGTAAACTCTGTATGAAAAGACATAGATCATTCCAAGATATAAGGTGTAGTTATTTTTATTTATATAGAGAAATCAGAAAAAGATACAATATAATAGCTAGACAAAACAATCTAGAAGAAAGTTTAGAAAGATTATTAAAAGGCTGTAGATTACATAAATCAATTAATAAATTCAGACGAACTTGTGAACTAGTAAGTGCTATACATTGGGAAATACAAGGTTGCGAAAGCGACTTAGAACGGAGTTCTAGAGCAGTTAAGTGGCTTAAAGAACGTATTAAGAGAAAAGCTTATCAACTAGGATAGTAAATGCCAATAAGATATATTAGTTATATTAAAGAAGTACAACGTCATTATTATAGGGAAGTTACTTATAAACGCCAAATTGTAAAAATTCGAAAACAATTTATAGAAAAACTAGAATTATTAAATAAAGAAATAGAAAACTTAGAAACAGATATTATAAAGTTTAGAGAAACAGAGAATTACGAAATAGTTGCTATAGCTTCAAATCATTACAAAAAAGCTTTAATTAGTGAACAATCTAGATTAATAGAAACCATAGAAGAACTAGACTTAGATATAACCCGGTCAAATAATAGACTAACATATCAAACTAAACTAAGTAAAAAATATCTTAACTTAAACCACTTAGGGTAACAACATAGCTTCGTTAAAACGTCTAGACTATTTAGATCTTAGATTTCAACCAGAAAAGAAATATAGAGCATTAAAGGATAACTCTACTATAAGGTGTAATTTCAACCAAGGAGAACATATTTTACGCTCAGAAGATAAACAATATAACACAATAATAGACCTTTTAATTAATTCAAGCGAAAAAACCCAAGAAAAAGATAAAGGTATAATAAGAACTTTAGAACAGATAGAGGTCACACAAAATAAACATAAAAAGACACTAGATAAAATAGAACAAAATTTAGAATACTTAAAATCACAAGAAATAGAAATAAACAGAAAAATTCAGTATTTAAATCACAAATTTAATTTAGAGCAAATACCTACAAAAATAGAAATTGAAAAACTAATAAAAACATTAATAGAAAAAACTAAGGAGTTAGAAGTAAAAACAACACAATTAATATCAAAGCTTGTAGAACAAGTAGAAAATATAACAAAAGAAATCAAAGACTTACAAGAAATAACAAAAAGATTAGAAGAAATATCACTTTCATGAGTGAAGAAGATATAAACTACATAAAGGCACTAGAAAAATCAAGAATTCATCATAATGAACCAGAAGGATTATCTAGATATATACCTTCCAGTCAAACAGACAAAGTTTTACTAAAACAAAATAATACTATAATAGAACTACTATTAGATTTGCATAAAAAGATATATAGTCTAATTAAAGGCAAAGAAACAATTAAAAAATCTCTTCAGGAAGAACCAGAATTACCAGAGCTACATAAGAAAATAGATATTTTAATAAAAAATAAAGAAGCCCAAGAGCAACCAAAAAATAATTCTGAGATAGAAGAACTAGTTAACCAATTAAAACGAATCGAATTAACTCCTCAACAAGAACGCAAAAATATAAGAAGAAAAACACAGAAATGGACTTTTTATCAAATAGACGGAGAACCGTCGAAAATAACAACGAAAGACAAAGAGAAGAAGGACAAAGAATAAGTTTCTCCGAAAATAGGATAGGAAATAATAATATATTATCTAGAATATGCAGAAGATAATCTAATATAGAACAAAACCAAGAACTTAACGAAATAATAGATGTAGATAAAGACTTACAAATTTTCCAACAACATCAATTAAAACTATTAAATCCTAAGACATTATATAACGTAGGATATTTTTCTACAGACAATCAGTTATACAGACATTATAGGGAAGAACAAATATCAGCCATAGACGAAGATTTTAAAATATTAGATTTAGTAAATACTAATTCTTTAAAACATATAAAAAATAATAAAATAATTTTAATGCATATGAGTTTAATTGTTATAGGAATAAAAGGCTTAACCAGAAAAAACCTAGGATCTAAAGTATTAATAACAATATATGATGATAGATGGTCAGATATTAAAAAATCAATAATAGGATTAACAGAAGTAGATATGACAAACAATGAAGGAATATTCTACATAAGTCCAGACTTCCTAATGAACCTAAAAGAGTTTGGAAGAAACATTAAGATAGGAATTCAAACTAAAGGATACGAGGAAATGAATAGTGGAAATAATTTATTAATGTGCATAGGTTTTATTGGTAAATTAACTTTAAGTAGCAATACAAAATTTAAACTAAAAGTAAATGATGTAGTTGAAATAATGGGAAATAAAGGCATAAGCATTATAAAACCAATAAAAATAGACCCAGAAATATACGCAGGTTTAGAATGGAATCTAAACAAATTTACGAAACCAAAAACTTTCACACCAGACTCTCACCTACTATATACTACAAGTAAATGAGAAACCTCAGTTAGATTTACAGATTATAACTATACAACAAAAAGAAACTTAGACGATGATGAGACAGAAAGTAATATAGAAATAGAAAGCGAATTTATAAATATAGAAGTCCTATAAGAAGGATATGAAGTAGACATGGCTATAGAAAAAGCTGAAAACTTAGCAGAAGAATATAAAAATATAACTTTTAAATGTAAAGGATGTCGAAAAGACGATATGAAAATAGACGAATGTATAGAACATTTCAAAGGTTGCTTAGAAAGAAGTGACAATTTAGGATATAGAAGTAATAAATCTTTCCTTGAAAAGAAAGATGAAGACACAATCTCAATATTAAGTTCTACCATTAGTTACAAGGAACTAGCTGAATTAGAGCCAGCCAGCTCTTCAAGTGCTAGCCCTTTCCAACAAACAAACCCTAATCCCCAACCAATAGACTATAGTACAGGTAATGTACCTAGAAGACCCGCAGTTAGGATAAATCCAGACACAGAACTTAAAGGAGATCATATAAAACCAGCAGGTAAAAGGATGCCAATAGAAGAACCAATTAAATTACAAGAAAGAGGTAGCAAAGGTAAAATTTTAAATATAGCAGCACATGATCCCCCAATGTGGGATACAGTGATAGATTTATGGAAAGGAATAGTAGCTGCTGATTACTTAAGACATTATACAGAAACAGACACAGAGACAATGTATAAATATTTAGAAATCTTCTTAGGAGAATCTGCTAAAGCTACATGGGAAAGTTTTAAGACAAACTGCCTACATGATTTTCAGATTTTACTAAGTATGGGACCAAACCCCTATAACTTTACAAATAAAATGCATATGTTATTAACTGGAAAGGATCCAATAGTGGATTATTAGCTTTACAAAAGGAAACGTTGATTAAATTAGAACAATTAAGTATTTCACATTGGGTATATATAAAGAAATTCTTACAAGACTTTTTTTATTATTGTACTGTTAGTGGAAATACTTTTAATGAAGAATTAGGCAAAAAATTATTCAATAAATTGCCTGGTGCCTTAGGCAGAGAAATCGAAGAAAGATGGTATAAAAGAGATGGGGTAGTAGCAAACCCAAATTTAAAATGGATAATAGGACATAGAACTCAACATATAATGGATATATTAACAGAAAAATGTACCAACATACAAATACAAAAACAATTAAAACGAAATGAAATGAATTTCTGTAAATCTGTTATATATACAACCCAGAATTATGACCAAAAAACAACATAGAAAATATAAGAAACGAAATAATCAAAAACCATATAGTAGAAAACAATACTTCTTAAGAAAGTCAAAAGCTAAAAAACCATGGCTAAATAGAGATAGACATGTTATAAAATATAGAAATGATAGAAATTATAAAAACAAACTAGAATGTTACACGTGTGGAAGTACAGACCATCTTGCTAATGTATGTCCTAAGAGAAATAATAATAGAACTAGAAATTCTTAGCTAATAGAAGATTTCCAAGAAACATTATTAAATGTAGATGAATATATGTCAGATACAGAAAGTATATACTCTATAATAAGTATTGATATAAATGATAAAGATAATTCAAAATCTGATTCTTCAGAATCAAAGGAAGATAACTTAGTTAATGAACTAGGACAAGAAATAGAAGATTTAGATTTAAACAACTTAGTAATCAACAACTTAATGAATGTTACCCAATAATGTATACACAAATTCCAAAGAAATAAAGGTTTAGATAGTAATAGATGTCGTATATGTAACTGGTATCCAAGCAAAGACAATCGAGCTAAGTGTAAAAAATGTTATCTAGAAGCATGTATAAACTGTATAGAAAATACGTTAAAAATAAAGGTAGAATTAGAAATAAATAACGGACAAAGATATACAAATAGTCAAATCCTAAACCAAAATATCTTGTTAATATCTTATTAACGTTATAAACTGGGTTATAAAATTTATTACATGTGTTTAGAAAACTTATCTGTGTATTTTCTATGTAATAACGGTAGATATTTTGTGATCCGTCCATTTGAGTGGCTAGTATAGGTCTTTCAAGTGTCATCAGGAGATCCCCTGCCTTTGGTTACACGTAGATGCATATGTTATTATTTTATGACCAATAATATTATAATACCTTATGACATTATCCTAAGTTACTTCCTTTTTTTCTTCAAACACATTTACTAAACCTTTTTTAGTTTTCGATACATATTTGGATTTCTTTTATTTTATCCAAAATAAACTTTACGTTTTTTTTTTAAAAAAAAACATACACGTATGATTTGAAGTCCTAAAAAAGAGGGGAGAAAGAATCCAATTTAGTAGGAGGGTGCGGATAACTTGATTTGAAGTCCTAAAGTTACGGAAGTAGTATATATTTGGATTTATTTGATTAATTTATTATTTGATTTTAGATGAATAATGTACAAAAATTATCAAAATATAGAAGATTAAAGCAAATAATATCTGAAAAACGTAAAGAATTAAAAATAAGGATAGAAAGACTACAATAGAACATAATTGCTGGAGTTAGTAAAAACTCAATAAATGCACAAAAAGAAGAAGGTTTGTTAGTTCTTAATATCCTTTTACTATTTTTAGTTAGATTATATATTTGGATTTATTTGATTAATTTATTATTTGATTAATTTATTTTAGATGAATAACGTACAAAAATTACCAAAATATAAAGAATTAAAGTAAATAATATCTGAAAAACATAAAGAATTTAAAATAAGGATAAAAAGATTACAATATAACATAATTGCCGTAGTTAGTAAAAACTCAATAAATGTGCAAAAAAAAAAAAGAAATATCAAATTTAGAATCAACAATAGACAGTAAAAACTCAATAAATGCGAAAAAAAAAGAAATATCAAATTTAGAATCAACAATAGATAGTTTAGAATATATATACCAATATGATCTATTAACAATTAAATAAAAATAAATAAAGAAGAATTTATAATAGATGAAAAAATATATGAAAGCCATGAAGGATTAAAAACAAAAATAGTATTTTCTAATCTAGGAAGAAGGTATAAAAAAATAGGTCAACATTATATTTAATGTTAGAAAAAAGAAGAATTAAAATTAGAAGATAAATTGACAACTATGGTAATAATAGAAAAAAAAAATTGAAGAAATAGATAGAAAAAAGTAAATAGAAAAAATAAAACAACAAACTACAGAAGAAATACGAAAAATAGATGAAACCAAAAATAGTAGGATTGCTGAATTAGAAAAAGAAGTACAAATGCTAAAAGATTTGTATGAAAAAAGACAGAAAGAAAAAGATATAGAACAAAAATTATTAAACGAGATAAATCAATTTAAAGAAAAATTAGAAATAAATACAATAGATGTTGAAGAAACAGATAATTATGATTCAGAAGATAGTGAAACATATATAGAAATCTTTACAAATACAAAAAATTTAGAAATCAATGAAAAATAAGAAGTAATTAATGAAGAAAAATTAGAAAATAGAAACACAGAAATAAATATTCTTGATAAAAAAGAAGATGAAAATATAATACCTAGAACATCAAAAATAAGAAAACTTAAATATTATAAGAATAATTTTAAAAGATATAATGAATATGACAAATGGACACCAAAATAAATAGTTAATAAAATTTATAACTTTTTAGACTTAGATTGTGTAATAGATACAGAAAAAACAATACAATTATGGATAGGATATATGACAAAACAATTATTAGATAATAATATAAATGTAACAAATGCACCAGAATATATAGAAAGAACACTAATAGAAACAGTGAAATTATGGTTTTCAAATCTAACTGAAAATAGTAAAAGGGTATTAGGAACTGACAAACCTACAGAAGAAATATCATCAACAACTACAACTAAATTAACACCTATAGAATTATTAAAAAAAATATGAAATAGCTATAGACGAATTTAGCAGCATAACAATAACAAAAGAAGAACAAAATGAAGAGAAAGATACAAATAGGAATTTAATGTTAAAATTAGCGATATGTAATATGTGTTACATAGATGAATATACTTTTGCATTTAAAGAATATTATTATAAAGGAATATATAATACAGAAGAAAGTAAAGAAATAAGAAAATTATATTTTAATAAATTACCTGAACCATTTAGTTCAAAAATAATAAAAAATTGGGATGAAGCAGAAATAGTAGATACTCTAGGAGCAAGAATAAAATTTTTACAATAATGGTATAGAAACCTATGTGAAAAATATAGAGAAGAAATAAAAATGGAAAAAACATTAATAAGAAATTTAGCATATTGCAAAGATGAAATAGCACCTCAATTTAGATGCGAAGAAAGATATTATAAGAAAAGAAAAAGGCATAAGAAATATAAGAAATACAAAAAATCAAAATATAAATATAAGAAACCAAGAAAAAAGTATTATGTAAAAAATTATAAACATAAAAGACCATATAGGAAAAAGAAATCTATAAAAGAATGTACCTGTTATAATTGCAGAAAATTAGGACATTTAGCAAGAGATTGTAAATTACCTAAAAACCCAAAAAATAAACAAATATCAGAAATAAAAATAGAAAATGCAGAATATATGCAGATAGATTATATAGATTACGAATTAGAAAGTGAAGATAGTATATATGAAATTTCAGAGAAGGAAACAGATAATGAAATAGATAGTGAATTAGATGAATTAAATGACTGAAGAAGATATAAGATAAACCAAATAACTGAAGAAGATATAAAAATAATAACAAAGGAAGAATATTTAAATGAAGAAGGAACAAATCAAAAAATAATATTTGATAGTCATATATTTGATGAAATAAAAGGAAAAGAATTAGATTTAAGTGTAGAAAAAAATATTTAAAATACCAACAATAAAATACATACTTATTAGAAGAAAAAACTAATACTACGTAGTAAGTCAAAAAGAACATGTAATAAATTGTAGATATGTAAAAGGAAGAGCTAGTATACAACTAGTAACAAAAAGAATAATTAATAAAGAATAAACGATATAAAAAGTAAAAACCCAATAAAATATGTACACCTTGGAGGAACGGAGATGTTGATAAAAACATGTTTTAGAGAAGGAATAGATACACCAATAGAATTATACCTAGCAGATGATAGAATTATAAAACCTATAGTAAAAAGTATAATAACTGCCATAAAAGGAAATTTAATATATCAAAAATTTAATTTATAATAAGTCTGAATTATTCAGTAGCAATAACAGATAAAAATATAGATAAATCATTAGTATTATATTGGAAAATATCAGGAATAGAACTAACCCCAGGAAGTAAAATATTTACAGTAAGATGTAAAAATCTATATGTATTAACAACAAAACATAAAATAACAGAAAAAAATAAAATTAATAAAATACAACTAGAAAGTCCTTTCGAACAATTTGTAAAAACAATTGATAATAATGATTATAATTATAGAGACATAGATATAGAAGAAAATTTTAGAAATAATAAATGATAGAATAAGTACAACAAAAAGAATAGCTTATGAAAAACCAGAATCATCAAGATCATCAAAAAGAACAAGTTATGAAACAGTTAACAACTAATTTAAACTAATATTACATAACAGGAACAATAAATGAAAAAGAATATTTAATACTCTTAAATACAGGACAAGAAGAAAATTATATAACAAGATATCTAGTAAAAAATGAGGAAATAAAATCTGACAATAATATATGTCCAGATCTACCAAGAAGCTTAATAAACACTAAAAATATAGCAGAAAAAAAAAATAACAACAGGAGTTAAAAAAATAAAAATAGAATTTGAAATAAAGGAAGAAATGCAAAAAGCAGACAAAATATTAGGAATAAAATGGCTAGAACAAGTAAAACCATATAATATAGGGCATACACAATTATCTATAACATATAACAGAGAGAAAAAATATGTACAAAAAAGTAATAGTAAACACAATAGTCCAACATTTATAGTAAATAAACATAGTGAATGAAAAAGAGGAAAAAGTAGAATGGTTATTGATTATAGAAATCTAAATGCAAAAACTATGACATATAATTATCTAATACCAAATAAGATATTAAAAACAAGACAAATACAAGGATATAATTAATTTAGTAAATTTGATTGTAAATCAGAATTTTACCATTTAAAGTTAGAAGAAGAATCTAAGGAATTAACCGCATTTACGGTACCACAAGGATTTTATGAATGGAATGTACTACCATTTGGATATAAAAATGCACCAGGTAGATATCAACATTTTATGGATAGTTATTTTAAACAATTGCCTAATTGTATAGTATATATAGATAATATACTATTATATACAAAAACCAAAAAGAACATTTAAATTTATTAGAACAATTTACGGATATAATAGAAAAATCGGAAATAAGTTTAAGTGAAAAGAAAGATGAAATTATGAAAAACCAGATAAAATTTTTAGGAATACAAATAGATAAAAGTGGAGTAAAAATGCAACAACATATAGTACAAAAAATAATAAATTCAAAATAAGAATTAGATACAAAAAAAAAATTACAATCATTTTTGGGATTAGTAAACCAAGTAAGAGAATATATACCAAGATTAGCAGAAAATATAAAACTTTTACAGAAAAAAATAAAAAAAGATGAAAAATATAATTATAATGAAGAAGATAAAAAACAAGTCCAGAAAATAAAAACACTTTGTAAAGAATTACCAAAATTTTTCTAGACGAAAATAGAAAATTTATATATATAGTAGAATCAGATGCTAATGAATGTAGTTATGGAGGAATACTTAAATATAGGTATGAAAATGAAAAAATAGAACATCATTGCAGATATTATTCAGGAACGTTTAATGAAACAGAAATAAAATGGGAAATAAATAGAAAGGAATTATGTTCATTATGTAAATGTTTATTATCATTTGAGCCATATATTGTATATAACAAGTTTATTGTATGGACAAATAATACATAGGTACGTTGGCCGCTAACAAAAAAATACAAAATTCAGTTACAACAAAAGAGATTCGTAGACTAGTATTGAATATATTAAATTTTACATTTACAATTGAAGTAATTAGTACTAACAAAAACGTTATTGCAGATTACATATCAAGACAAAGCTACATAGATTGATATAATAGAAGATGATGCTTTAGAAAATATATTCAAAACCCTAACTACGCTTTCAATGAAAGTGGATAGTATGGGTAATGAAATAGAAAAGCTAAAGACTAATGAAGATAAACTGAAGTTTGTAGCTACAAATCAGCTAACTCAGCAGTGTGTAGAGCTATGTCGATCAAAAGACATTAAAATTCCAGAGCTAGAAGGAGACGTTGGGACACTCCGTAAAACCCATAACATTTATCAATCTACAATTGCAGGTACAAGTAAAGGAGTTATTGGACAAAGATACCAGAATATGAACTTAAATAAGACATTTGAAAAACCATTTACACCAAAAATACAAAAAGACCTCTTGAACATACCCCCATAAATTTTACCACATATCGAGATAGTCTGAACCAAGATAAAAAAGTTTATAACTATACAACCCAAAAATACATAAAAAATATTTACCGAGTACAAACTTTTCTAAACCTTAACCCTAGAGCAATAGATATCAAAGAACCCAACACAAACTATATAACCCAAAGATTACAAGGTCACAACAAGCTAATTGCACTATCCAAAATCAACCCAAGCTTAATAAAGACTTGTTTTGATTATGGATTATTAAATACCATATACACCCAAGATGGAGAAGAACTACCAGCTATGGAAGAATTACAAAAAATATTCAACACCTATAAAAGAGTAACCAAAGGAAATCTATTTTATATAAAGTGTTATACTGCACCAGCAGAGATATTATACGATGAGATAAAACCAGTTATACAAGTTGTAAAAATAGGATTAACCAGAGATATAATTATACCAGAAAATATTGTGCAGTAGCCAGAGATACCCAGAATATAGATACCTAATTTTAATGCAAACAAATGACTTATTGGACTAGCTACAATTATTCAAAAACTAGCAAACACTTATACCAATGGAAACTGAATATGGAGCTATTATTCAAGAGACCATCAAATAATTTATTCAAATTCAAAAGAACTACGACAAGCAGATATGGAAGATATTAGACAATGGATAATGACATTACTTAACCCAGAAAAAAATCTACTGCAAGGGCAATTAAGAGAGGATTTATTTTAGATGAATTATTGATAAGATATTCCAAGATAATTGGACACAAATATCTAGATCATCAATGTTCGAGATGTAATGGAGAAGATAATATTATCCCAGAAGTTCGGCTAGAATAAAATAAAAAAATCAAGAAGATAAGCATGCCAGCTGGAAAGAAGATAGAAAAGCAAAAGATACAACAAGAAGATATCAATGGAAGCAATAATGGAGATAAAAGACAAGCTATTAAATTGTGAAAGCAACATGTAACAAACTTTGACAATTTTATGTAAAACTTACTGTATAAAGTTTATAAAGTTTTTAGATAGATTAGGCTTTTTGACTTTTTTTTTTATAATTTTTGTCTTAGAGTTAGATATTAAAGTCTTTATGTAAAGACTTTTATGTAAATTATGTCAGGGAAATAATTAGGTTAGGAAGACTTTGTAAAAAGATAGGACTAGATTTTTTTTAAAGTTTTAGAAACGTGCAAAACATTAGTACGAAAAACTATGTAAATCATCTATTATAAATGAAAGTATCGAAGGCAGAAAGAAGCAAGCCTTCATGCGTTGAAGCGAAAAAAAAAACTCTCTCTTGTCTACAACAAATATTTTGATTATTTAAAAAACAGATATATTTCAATGGAAAAATCTATGGAAGAACAAAGCTTAGAATTATCAAACCCACCAAAACAGGTATATTCATTTACTATTATGAATAGCTAAATTCATAAATTCCTAACAATCATGATATAATAAAATAAGTTCATGTTAGTTGTTTTATAGTAGAATTATTTGAAATATAGCATGCTAAGAAGTTTATTAGCAAAGTGGAAAAAGAGAAAAATTCCTAAGAACTATGTCATTCTAAAGGTGAAACCAGTGAGGCAAGAAAGCCGTGATAGGGGAGTAACCAGAGTAGAGGCGCTGTTTAAGGGAAAAGTATCCATATTACCATGCTAATAGTGACCGAAGAATATGTTATTTAAGAATAATCTAGTATATAGCAATCTAAAGTGATCATATTTTGTTATGTGCATGATTGAAGGGAATATTTTGAAAAAGCATCATATGAAAAATGGATAATTATTTATCTGGATAAATGGTAGATAAATTTAAAATACTCGTTTTATATGTACTAAAGGATATAGAAATAGTAGATATAAGAAAAATCATATTGGAAAAAATATTTGATAGATATTTTATGACTAGAATTAATTATATACCACACCTACCGAACTACTCTTACAAATACTTACATACCAAACCCACACACTAACTATGATAAATTATGTATATTTAGAATTTTGGAAAATAGATATAAAATACATACAATTTCTTAGTGAAAATATAGAAGAATTAATGAGATTAAAACAAACAACTAAAAAATATTATAATAAAGTATTTAACTAATTTTAAATGATAGATAATCTTAAAATATTAATCTTATATATACTTAGAGATATATAAATTATAGATATTAAGAGAATAATATTAGAAAAAGTATTAGACTATGAAATTGAAACTATAAATTGGATATAACAGTTATACCTGAATAATTATCTAGATGGATATTATTTAGATTAAAAAATGTTAGAATATATTAGAAAAACTAGAGAAAATCAAGATAATCTAAATGAAGAAATTTATTATAGAAACCGAATTAGAAAAATAATGGAGAATCTAAAAGAAAAATTAATATGGATAGAAGAAACCCTAGAAAATTTAGGAAAAAGTACATGTGATAGTTTATATAATTTAAAAAACTCGCTACGAGAAAAACAACACAAGATAATAAATAGCATTGAAAATCTAGAATTAGATATACATTACAGTACAATTAGGATAAATTATTATCCAAAAATTTGTAAATCTACAATTCTACAGGATAAAATGATAGACTATGAATATTTAAAATATTGGAGAGAAAATATGAAAGAAATAATATTATTATAAAAACTTATGAAAAACAATCTAATTGGATATTTTGAAACAAAAGATATAGAATAGTTAGAATATCTTCAAAATAATATAGAAAAATTACAAAAACTAATATTAAAAAAAATAAAGAATACTATAGTAAAGCATTTAACTAATTACCATATAATCAACCCCCAAGATATGAATATCGATAAAAACTAACATAAATAAGCTCAAAATAAAAATAAAAATAAAAATATTTAGAGAACTTAAGAAATATCCACGCACAAATAAAAATAGATCCATTGTATTTATAGTAGATCTATTTTAGATCTATTTTACCACACAAGTTATCCGCACAAGCACAAACAATTGACGTGGCTCTTTGCGTGTTCTCATGTTTGTGAAACACGTGAAATCGCATAGAAAGTAGTTTATGTGGCACTCACTTATGGTATTCTTTCCTTTTTTTAATTTAGACCTAATTTCTTTCCTCCCTACCCTAATTTTTTCCTCTCTTCTTCATATCCATCATTTTTTTGTTGGAGATCATTCGATTTTTTCCTCCTTCTCCTCTTAAATTCTCATTCTCTTCTTAATTAATTTATCTTTGTCATTTTTAATAACAATGTCTAATTCATCTTTCTTATTATCTTCATCTTCTCCAATTGAAAAAGAGAAATGTCGATATGGAGTCAAAGTTGAAATTAAGACCTCATGGACACGACTCAACACTGGATGCAGATTCTTTTGCTGCAAAACTCTAAAGATATTCATCTTACATTTTCGTCAAATTACCACAACTAAATTTTTAGTTTAATTTTTTCTTTAAACTTGTAGGCAAGAGGTGGATGCAATTACTTCGATTGGTATGATGACGAAATGCCTTCTCAAGCAAAAAGGGTTATGTGAGGCTTATTGAAAAACATCAAATTATTTGAAGAAGAGAGGGATCGACCAAGAAAATTAATAGTGATATGCACTGTTGCAACTGTGATTTATGCTACACTAAATTTCTTCAAGAAATATTATAAAATTTTGGCTAATTTTAGGTTAGGTTACTTGTATATGGGTCTGTTTTGGTTTTGCTTAAAGTTTGGCTAATTGTGAGTTAAGTTATTTGTATTAGATTGTTTTGATTTGGCTTTTCTGTTGTAATTGGTATGTTTTGTGACTTAAATTGCGTATGAAGGAATGGAGACAAGTTGTGTAATGTTACTCTAGTCTGTTATGGTTTAGCTTTCCTATTGTAATTGGTTTGGTTAGGTTATTTTACTTTATTTTTTCAGTGTTTGAATGATTTATTCAAATGATTCACACAATAGTAACTAATGATTTTAAAGGCAAGGTTACTGTGAAATGATTCACACAACATGAAGTGTCATTCAACAATAATGTAAAACACAAGAACATAAGTGCAATTGATCAATATTTTTCACAAAAAATAATCTACTATTCAACTGCTCAAATGAGCTCTATTTATTCATAAGTATTCATCAAAACAAACTTAAAACAAATCATCAAAAATAGTTTAGAATCTTCAAATACCCCAACAAAATAATAAAATAGTCACACAACTAATTTTCAAAATCTACATAGTACTTAAAACACAATTTAATTTGACAAGTTCATATGCCTCTTGGTGCACTAGAACTTTTAAGTTGGCTTCTCCTTGACTGACACATACTTTGTAATTGTGTAGTTGTGAAAGCATCCTTTCCCTTCCACTTCATTCCTCGTGGCTTATAACTAATATCAATGTTTGTTTGGGCTGCATCTTTGTAAATACCTAGAGTGATAACTCTTTCACCTCTAGTTTAAGACTGCATAAAATGAAGTAAAATGAGATTTGTGAAAAAATAATTAATAATTACATAAAGTTATAATTTATACTTACATTTAAAGTTTCACTTCTATTCATTTGATTAGTGTAGATGTCAAATCCTACAGTCTTAGATTTTTTTTTCTATTGTTGATGTTGATTCTCCAATGGTCCCTTTTCCCCAGATTGTTGATCAGATACAACTCCTTTTCCTCTACTTGTACCTCTGCCTCTTTTAGTGCTCTTGCCTTTGCCAATTCCTCTACCTCTACCTATTTCAGATGATTGCACTCTTATAACTACTGAAGTATCTACACACTTGGATTTGACTTATTGGCTAAATATTTGTGGCTGGCTGAAGCTTGGTGGTTGGCTAGAGCTTGGTGGTTGCCTATCGGTTAGTGGCCTGCTAGAACTTGCTGTCTAGCTATAGCTTCCAAATTGTCCCATCCTAATCTAACAATACAGTATACTAAATGTGGATTACATATATCATAGTTTAATACCATAATTTAATTATTGAATTAAAAGAGAAGAGTGTGTCACCTGAGTTTTACAAACTATTCTATTATGGCCAACTTGATGACACTTGGAGTAAGTAATTTTTAGTTCTTTCTTGGATAAATTTTCATACTTCTTCTTAGGCTCATCCTTCTATTTTCTTCTACATTTTGTTGGTCTGTCAGGTATTGGTTTAGGCTCATGAGACTCAATCATTACACTACTTGTGTTAGGCCACATTTTCATATTAGGTATTGGTTGAAGAAAGTAGTCATATGCCTTCAAGAATGTATCTTTTTTATACCACTGATCCATATAAACTTCAGTCTTTATATCTTTATGTTGATAAGCCAATACAACATGTTGACATGGTATGCCTTTCAACTGTCAGCTTCTACAAGTGCAAGTCCTTTCCCTAATATCAACTATATGCTTATAAGAGCCATCTATAATTTCATACCCCATCTGATCATTGAATCTAACTGTGCAATTTCTAATCATGTCTTTGTCCTCTTTAGGAACGAGCAAAGTCATAGGTGAGATATCTTAAATCCAAGTGTCAACAAATTTTCTCATTTTGACATTCTTACCCATTATCTTGTGTCTAATCTCCGCTAGCATAGTGATCACAAATTTATGTCTAGCAGCTAAAATTCATGAATCACAAATTCATGAATTTATGTCTCTCACATATTATTTTCAACAATGTCACATTTAAAATGCCCCCTAAAATATGTCCTACACCATGATTTTTTATCATAATTTAATAAGTCCTCATATATATCCTTACCAAGTTCGCTGAGTTTATCCATCTCATCTTAAAACTTCACTTCAAAACTGGCTTTAGCACATCTCCAAAATTATTTTCTTCTTTCTTCTTCTCTCCAAATTTAGTGTCAATTGGACCAGATATGTCTAACACACTACTTCATTTCACAATCTGGTAGCAACTCAAGTATAGTTGGCATAAGACACTACTTAAATATGAAAATTAAAATTAAAATAAAAAATATATGAACATGAACTATATAGTAGAAAAATAAGAGATTAAAACTAAAGTTTAAAATAACACTTACCTTTTGCATGTCTAACATGGCAGTCAGTCCATGTCCAGTGCCTAAATTCAAATCTTGTAGAAAGTAAATGAAGAAACTCCAACTATGTTTTGTCTCTTGATCAACCACTGACCAGGCTATTGAAAATAATTGATTATTTCCATTTCTCCCAATTGCAACTAACAACTCACCCTTATAAGCACCTATAAAAAAACAACCATCTAAATTAATATTTTTTCTGCACCTTGTAAGCCAGCCTCTCTTAAATGCATCAAAATACATAGAGAAGTAAATAAATAATTTTTTCCCTGATTGAAACTCTCCATATGTCCTCACCGAACAAGAAGTATCAGTATTAGTATGTTTTATCATGTCTGCATATCACACAATCTTGCAAATTCCATCTTCCAATCACCAAAGAAGTCCTTAATGACTCTATGCTTTGCCATAGAACAAACAGTTTTTTCCACATACAAACCTAAATTTTTTCTCACCAATTCCTAAAATTTTCATAGTTTTATATAAGGTTGAAAAGTTATTTCATTATTAAACTTAATTGCAATAAAATTAGATGTACACAACTTATTTTTGGTTTTAATAGTGCATACATGTACATGATAGTAATTCTTGACAACAAAATCACTCGATTGCTTATCTATGCTAGCAAACAACAACCATTTACATTTCTTGTTCTCACACCTAATTATAACTCTATGCTTCTCATTAGACTTAAGCTTTAAGCTAACTTTGTATTAAATAGCATACTCTGCTACAACTTTTCTAAATTTCTTAGCATTTTAAAATATCATACCAAGCTCAAATATAACCACAACACAGTCAGGATCAAATCTTATCTTTATACTTTTCCTTTTGTAATGACCCGAGGCGACTCCCTAGTCATCACACGGTACTTAGGACCACAAGTGATCCCAAGCTAATTCTTGTACTGGCATAACTCATGAAAAACTGGATAAAGTACGTAAGTCTGAAATAAGTAAGTGAAAAATATGTCTCTACTGAATATCTTCAAAACAAAACTATAAAAATGAATACAACTCTTCTTATACAAAACAAAACTGAAATCAAATATATCATCTCTACTATTTGTCTATAAAGCCTCTACTAGTATTGCCTATAGGTAGTCAGGACATGACCCCCGACTATCCCAAACCAATACGACTGAATAAAGAAAACAAAATGCTACTTGAACTATGACTGACTCGAACCCTTGAATCAAAAGGGCACATCACCCGCTGATTGGAAGTTGCAACTGTCTGATTATAATGTGCATGCTATGACTTGTACCTACATTATTAAATAAAGTAGCACGTAGACGTATATGTGGATCAATACTCTTGGAATGTACTGAGCATGTGAGGGTGAATGCATTAGTAAAAATAGTAACTAACTGTGCATATAACTGGTAAAGAATGCATGCTAAGTGCAAATGACTCATATTGGCTGGAGTACTCTAAAGACTGCAAAATATAAGCATACTGTAGTAAAGCATAAAAAAATCTTTGTGGGCCATCACACTTAGTTCTAAAAGATGTACTTTTATTCTTTCTATTGGTGGAATAAATAGGATTGAAGTTAAGTCTGTTTTTAAATCATGCAGGCTAAGTGTAAAAAAGACTCACTTTCTATTTGTAAACTGAAAACTGAAATCTCATAGCTAATGTCTTATGTAAAACAATATATAAAATAAATAATGAGCCCTTACACTTAGTTTCTAAAAGCTGTTCTGTTATTCTATTTTAAGACTTAGGGAGTTTCTTTTAAAAGCTTTTATATTATTATTTTCTATTAGGGATGTTCTTCTAACCGAAATAAACCATGTGAGAATCGTAGAGTCCAACGTCTAGTTTTCCTAAGGGGAAAACCTCACATTAGGGAGAGGCGTCGTACTCTTGTCAAGGAGTATAACCTGCGCTAAATGATCACAATCTATATCTGCACCCATATAAATGAGAATAATTTGAATCTATACCTACGTTGGCTCGTAGTTTTGGAGCATATGAACTAGGACACCTTACCCAACTCGGTGCTAAATACTACTGCCTTTAATATGTATGCTCATTCTATAGGAAATCAACTTTAAAAACTAGCATAAGGGTTTACAATGAAAACTAGTTATGCTTATTTTTTTTTGAAATCATGATCCAGATGAACAATGTGGATTCCTTATCTTAGCTTAGGATCAAAAGATTAAATATTGCTTAAAATTTTGATATAACTCATGAAAAGAAAATTAAGAATATATTCTTCTTGAAATATCAATACCTAAACTTAGAGATTAAAATTCCATGCTCTAAATTCATGTCAAATCAAAATAATACTTCATGCTTAATAATTTTATGAAATACTTTAATAATTTCAGTCAAGATAATGAAATCAAAATCACAATATGAATCTTATGGATCAAAACATGAGCATGCATAATCTTGATGCACTTAACGCCTTTAAATCTCATGCTTTCTTTCATATAACTTGCAACATAATATCATGCTTAAATCTTGATTAAAAATCTTTAAATCAAAGCATAAATAGATGAGAATAAATATGCACTTTAACACGTAAATCACTTTATAAATCCATAAAGTCAAAACAAGATAGGATGGGTATGAACCCTAATTGTAATTTACATAAATTCAACTTTAAATCTAATTCTGGACACAAGAATGGAAGAGTATCCTTGTTCATAACCCCACATACCTTAATAGACTTGATTTAATGGATGAAAGCTTGACCTTGAGAGCCATGGAGATGATCTTGAAAGATTTCTTGAGATTTTTGGATTAGGGAACTTAAAATCTTGATCTTTCTTTAAGAGAAGATGAAGGAGTGGATGATCTTTGGGAGGAATGATTAGGGTTTGTTCTTTGAGGGAAAAATTGGAGAATGGCGGCAAATAATGCCCCAATTGAAGCCTTAGATTGTGTTTTTATGACTTGGGTTGAGGTGGGAAAAGACCACATTGCCCCTCCATCATTTAAACCAAAAATTTGTAACCCAGATTGCATTTTGAAGGCTCAACGCGACACAGTGTAATCGCGGTGGCTTACTGTCTCACATGAAAAATGCCATAATTTTTCACTTGGGTATTGGATTAAGGCTAAATTGGTACCATTAGAAATCTAATTAAATTATCTACAAATTGGTGGCTCTTAATCTGAAAAATTCTACATACAACAAAAGTTATACACTTTCAAAGTTCACATTTGTAAAATTGAACATCAAACTTTGGACGAATCTAATGTTCTTAGCTCAACTTAGCTCTAAGTGATTTTTATGAACACTCTTCACCTAATAAGCACTTCACACACTAGGATAAAGTTCATGACACATATATTAAATTTATGGATCAAGAACATGACAAATAAACATTCATCGTGACGCGATAAGTGTCTCATCGCTATCCTTGGTGTGATGTGGTGGAATCGTATTGAGCCGCTGGAATTGAAATCCAAACGTGGTCTAAACCTTGTCCGAAAAATTCAAAACTTATTCGAGACATGGTAACTACAAACCTAAACATGACTCAACTCAAAAACCATCGTCTCGGAGCCCGAAAGGTCAACTTAAAAATCTTTGAAGTTACAAAGCCAAAAATAAGACTAAGTCTTCAACACTTAGCTAATATTTTTAGGTTCTAATCCCCTTAATGTTGCACTATAAGCTTAGATAAACTAAGAAAAGTTTGGGGTATTACACCTTTTTGATAATAAATCAACACCACTCACAGCTTCAGGATCTAATTCATCTCTACTGTCATCACTATTAAGATCTGAGCTATCTATATACTACTCATATCTCCCTAATCTTTCAATGTATATAGTAGAATTATTCCTTCCTATATCTTCAAATCCCCTATCAACACTAGCCATATCAAGTTTTATTTCCTCATTTTAGATAGGTTTCTTTGTTTTCATTGATTTTATCCTTTCATTTCTAAGAGATTTTAACTCTTCGTCAACCTCAAAATCATCATCTTCTGGATTATTAAATTCTTAAGAGTCAGCACTGCTAGCCAAGTCTATTTCAGTCCCTTCTATATCTGAGAGATCATCTACACCAACTTCTACATCTATGTTATCAGTTTGGGTAGGTCCCTCATATAACCCTTCAATATTAATATCATGAAATATAGAGTTATTCTCACCCACATTACTATTTTTACCAATCACATGACTACTTCCATAAACTATTGGACCATAAAGATAAGCATATAAGGCCCCATCTTCCACCACTTCTAGATTATCTACAACATGGTCCACACACAAGTCTAAAAAGTCCTTATCATTTAGGTATTGAACAAGCCTTAGTAAACTGAACTCATTTTCAACTTCAATAAATGCATTCTTTTTAGGGTCTTTAAAGTAGAACCCACCAACAGTCATATATCCAAATTCTTTTGTATAATAAAGCAACTCAATTAAAGAGAAGTCATCCTTGTCGATACTTACATATTCCACCTCATTTTCTCCTATGTAGCTTGGATAAGATTTTTCTGTGATAAACTTGCCACCATGATGAAATTGAGTTATAATAATGATATTATCCATCAGATTTTCTTAAACAAATCCCCAAAAATACCTGGCATGTTATGAACAGTAAAATCCTTAAACAATCCTAGCTTTTTTTCAAAATTTTTCAAACTACTATTACTAATGTAATATACTAAGAAGGCACTAAGAATGTATTTACAACAACAAAATGTGATTAAATAGTGACATTATTGACATTTAAAACATACCTGAGTATGATTGAACCCCAAATCAACAACAATTTTTTAGATTGAACTCCAAATCTTTCGCGACCCTTACAAAATTGTAATACCACGGGAAATTTTTCATTGAAATTTTGTGCGTAAACGTGTTGGGTTCTATCTTCTAGAATGAATTATAAATTTTTTCGTGCGGAATGTCTTAGGTTATGACCCACCATTGCGTAGAGTATCAAATAAAATCTCCAATTATATGTGGATCATCCAAAACGGGACACCCGAGCGATGAGTTATGAACATTTCGATCGAACCGTGAATAGTAGTGAACAGTAAAACATGCAAGAAAAATTACTGAGGCCTGACGTATTTTAGCTCTAACTTTAAATAATCATAACTCTTTGTACAGAATAATCTGGGTGATATAATATTTATCAATGGAAAGCTCTGCGAGTCCTCTTTCCAATGAAATTGGTTTCACCCAATTTGTCTATCGGAACAAAAAGTTATGGTCGATCTACTTGAGCCTATCAAAAGCAAAATTTTGGTTCAACTTCAAACGATCATAACTCCTTGTACACAATGATCTGGGTGAAATACTATATATCAACAGAAAGATATGAGAGTCCACTTTCTAATGAAATTGGTTATATCCAATTTGGATATCGAAGTAAAATTTTATGGTTGATCTACTTCACACTATCAAAATAGTCCACCAAAGGACAGATTCGAGAATTATTTGATTTTTAGGGGCGTTTTGGTCATTCCACCTCACCTAAAATCCATCCAAACCCTATATTAAAGCCTATTAGAAGAATTATATGTTATATTACATCAAATTCCCTCAAAAAGAAAACCCTAAGCTCCTATATCCAACTTCAAGAACCTCCAAAGTTCACCATTAATTCTGCAAATTTATTTAAGATTCCAAGTTCCTAGTTCAAGAACTCCAAGAACCATCATTAAAAGGAACGATTAACATCTCAAAAATGAGTATCAATCTAAAGTTCATCATTCAAGGTATGTGGGGTTTTTCAATAAGAACTCTCTTTCGTTCTTGTGCCCAAAAGTAATTTTCTTTATAAAGGCATGATTTTTATTTGATTTTTATGAATTTGAAGTATGAACCCATATCTTATGATGATTATTATGAAATCTTAATGTTTATAATTTTGAAAGATGAATTTACATGTGTGGAGATATAAATCATGAATCTTGAATGATATTTATCATGATTTTGATATTTGGGTCATGAATCCCCATTGGAAATTGTGTTTTTTTGAGAAAGTGTGTGTTATAAGCGTGTTGATGTTGAATATTTGAGATATTTTGAACGATTTGACCTTTTGGTCTTAATGGAGTTGTTTTGAACTCAAGTGTGAAAGAAATCTACAACATGGTTGATTTTGATAGATGGGAAGCATGATGGCTCCCGATGTATATTTATATATTACTGAAATTGTTTTGTTGTAGATTGTTTTTGAAATGATCTGAGCTAAGTCCGAAAGAAATCTTTAGCACCGAGTGGGAGGTATAAAGCGACCTTACTTCCCTAGAACTATGTGCCCCCATAGGAGTGAGCCTGAGGCTGATTTATATAGTGATCACTAGTTTGTGTGGATTTGATATCGATAGTCCTACTCCGATGGCAAGGATAGGATGGTTCTCCCTAATGTGGGTTGTACGTTGCACTCCATGTAGCTCACATCGTTTATGTCGGTTATAGGATCTCCCAGCGTATATGTTTTTCCTTGTGTCTATAGTGAATAGTGAAGTGATTTGAAAGTGGAATTATGAAAGTTATTCTTTTGAAAGATTTAAATGGTATTTATACTATGAGAATTGATATTCTTGATGAACTGAAAGTGATTGACAAATTATATGATGACTCACATGTGTTATTGTACTTATTCCATCCTCTCATGATTATAATGATTTTCTTCAGGCTATGTGAGTCTTTGATACATCCTGCATATTTCTTATAAATATTTATGATGATGATGATGTTTATAAAACTGCATACACCCCTATATACTCGATTTCTTTCCATGGTACTGACCCACATCTTTGGATTTGGGCTGTATTTTCTCAAAATATAGGTTTAGGTGCTCAGTTCCAGGTTATACAGTGATTCTTCAAGCACGTTTTTCTACATTCTTTATCATGGTGAGTCCTCATGTTCTGAGGACGTGATGTCTGATGTTGGTTTCACGGAATTGTTTACATTTGATAACTGAGTATGAGTCAGTTGGGGCATGTCTCAATGGTTCGCTGGTTTTATTGATTTTCTTAGAGACTTGTCAGACTAGTATAGATGTTGGGAGTTGACTAATAAGTCGTATTTTGTTATCTTTTTGAAATTCTTTAATTCCTGGATGATGATTACTCTATTGATATTTGAGGGTTATTTATGGAAACCCCGTTGATTTGTGTTGAACTAAATAAAAATGGTTCAAAGGGTTAGCTTGGGGCTACTCGTAGCCTTAAGCACCGTTTAACGCTCTAAGACCCATTTTTTGGGGCGTTACAAACTTGGTATCAGAGCCTAAGGTTCTAAGGTGTCCTAGTAAGTCTGACAAGTCGTGTTAAGTAGAGTCTTGATCATCGGTGTGTAGTGTTACACATATATGAGCAAGAGGCTATAAGATGTTTTAGGAAAAAGTGTGATTCTTTCTTTCATAAGTCTATCGTGCTTAAAGTATCACTCTCTGCTATTGATTCGTGCTCTCTTCTTTCAGAAATATGCCTCTGCAAGTCTTGTTGGCTGATCTGATTAAGTTAGACATGGTAGATTTTGATGTGATTCTGGGTGTGGACTGGCTGTATTCTTCTTATGCCTCTATTTATTATCGGACTCGAGTGGTCAAGTTTCAGTTTCTGGGTGCATTCGTGTTTGAGTGGTCTAGGAATTTTGTATCACCCAAGAGTTATTTTATCTCTTACCTCAAAGTTAGAAAGCTTATTTCCAAGGGGTGTATTTACCATTTGGTTAGATCCAAAGACACTAAGTCTGAGACTCTAACTCTCCAATCTTTTAACGTCGTCAATGAGTTTTCTGATGTCTTTCCAGATGATCTCTCAGAGATACGTCCTGATAAAGAGATAGGGTTTGGGATTGATCTTCTTCTCGATACTCAGCCCATTTCTATTCCTCCTTACCATATGGCCCATGCAGAACTTAAGAAGTTGAAAAAGCAACTCAAAGATCTACTAGATAAGGGTTTCATAAGGCCCAGTATTTCTCCTTGGGGTGCTCCTATGTTGTTTGTGAGAAAAAAAGATGGCTCTTTGAGTATGTGCATTGATTACTGCCAACTGAATAAAGTCATCGTAAAAAATAAGTACCCCCTTCCGAGAATAGATGATTTGTTTAATCGATTGCAAGGTGCAAGTTATTTCTCAAATATAGAACTTCGTTCTGGCTATCATCAACTTAAAGTTAGGGAGTGTGACATCCCAAAAGCCCTTTTCTAAACTCGTTATGGCCATTTTGAGTTACTTGTTATGTCTTTTGGATTAAATAATACCCAGCATCTTTCATGGACCTCATGAATCGAGTGTTCAGACCATATCATGATATGTTTATCATAGTGTTCGTCGATGATATATTGGTGTACTTCCGTAGTAAGGATAAACATTCTGATCTTCTACGAACTATCTTGCAAACCCTTAAAGATCACAAGTTGTTTGCCAAGTTTAGTAAGTGTTAGTTTTGGCTAAGGTCAGTTGCTTTTCTGGGTCATATCATTTCTTTCGAGGGTATTAGAGTTAATCCCCAAAAGACCAAAGATGTTAGAAATTGGCCTAGACCTATTTATCTGACTAATATCCAAAGTTTCTTGGGTTTAACTGGCTATTACCACCATTTTGTTGAGGGTTTCTCCTCTATAGCGTCTCTTATGACTCGGTTGACCCAAAAGAAAGTAAAGTTCTTGTGGTACGAATCTTGTGAGAAGAGTTTTCAGGAGTTGAAGACTCGACTCACTTCAGCCCTGGTTTTGACTTTGCCTGATGGTGTTGATGGTTTTGTGGTGTACTATGATGCTTCGAGAGTTGGGTTGGGTTTCGTATTGATATAGAAGGGTAAGGTGATATCTTATGCTTCTAGATAGTTGAAACCCCATGAGAGAAATTAGCCCACCCATGACCTTGAGTTGGCTGCTATTGTGTTTTCTTTGAAAATCTGGAGACACTATCTGTATGGTGTCCATGTTGATGTTTTCACTGAACATAAGAGTCTGCAGTATGTGTTTACCCAGAGAGAATTGTATCTTAGGCAGAGACGATGGTTAGAATTGTTAAAGGGCTATGATATGAGTGTGCTGTACCATCCAGACAAGGCCAATATTGTGGCAGATGCCCTAAGTAGAGTGTCCATGGGTAGTGTTTTGTATGTGGTAGAAGGTAAGAAAGAGTTGGCTCGTGATGTACATCATTTGGCTAGATTGGGGGTTAGGTAGTTTGACTCTACTGAAGGTAGTATAGGGGTTCAAAGTAGTTTTGAATCCTCCTTGGTTTCGGAAGTGAAGGAAAAGCAATACTTAGATGCTAGTTTGGTCAGACTAAAGGAGTCAGTCAAGGACCAAAAAGTAGAGGTTTTCTCCCAAGGGGGAGATGGTGTATTGAGAGTGCAAGATAGATTGTGTGTTCTGAATGTTGATGATCTGAGATAGAGGATTATGGCTAAAACACACGGGGCGCGGTATTCTATTCATCTTGGTGCCACCAAAATGTACCGAGACTTTTGGGAAATCTATTAGTGGAGTGGCATGAAGAAAGATATAGCAGCATTTGTAGCTAAGTGTCCAATATGCCAACAGTTAAAGTTGAACGCCAAAGACCTGGTGGTATGATGCAAGAGCTTAGTATTCCCACCTGGAAGTGTGAAGAGATAAATATGGACTTCGTGATTGGTTTACCTCCTTCCCGACGCTATCATGATTCCATTTGGGTTGTGGTTGATAGGTTGACTAAGTCTGCTCATTTCTTGCATGTTCATACTTCATATACTGCTGAGGATTACGCTAGATTGTATATTCAAGAGCTATTCAGACTGGATGGAGTTTCTTTGTCTATCTTTTCAGATAGGGGTACTCAGTTCACTTCATAATTTTGGAAAGCTTTTTAGAAGGGTCTTGGTACCCACGTGCTTTTGAGTTTTGCTTTTCATCCGCAGACCGATGGTCAGGCTGAGCGGACCATCCAGACCTTAAAGGATATGTTGAGAGCTTGTACACTTGACTTTAAGGGAAGTTGGGATGATCACTTACCGTTGATAGAGTTTACTTACAATAACAGTTTCCACTCTAGTATTGGCATGTCTCCATTTGAAGCCTTATATGGGAGAAAATGTAGATCACCTATAGGTTGGTTCGAGGTGGGTGATGCGGCTGTGAGTGGTCTTGATTCGGTATTTGAGGCTATGGAAAAGTTAAGTTGATTAGGGAGAGGTTGAAAACTGCGCAGAGTCGCAGAAGTCATATGCGGATGTTAGAAAGAGAGACCTTGAGTTTGAAGTTGGTGACCTAGTGTATCTGAAAATTTCATCCATGAGGGGGTGAAGAGATTCGGAAAGAAGGGGAAGCTTAGTCCCCGTTATATTGGTCCTTACAAAATTCTTAGCCGTGTTGGTAAGGTAGCTTATGAGGTCAATTTGCTTTTCGAGTTGTCCTCTGTTCATCTAATATTCCATGTCTCCATGGTTAGAAAGCATATTAGTGATGATGTGGTAGTGGATTCCTCTGTGAGTGCTGACATTCAAGAAAATCTTTCTTTTTTGATGAGATTCCTGTTGAGATTCTTGATTTTAGTGTCCGAAGACTAAGGAACAAAGAAGTTCCCTTGGTCAAGGTGTTGTGGCTAAACCAATCTGTTGAGGGTGCAACTTGGAAAGCTGAGGCGGATATGCGATCCAAGTACCCGTACATATTTTTTGCGAACTCCGATCAAACCAAAGGTACCATTCTTTCCTAAATCATGCACTTTTGATAAAAGTTGCAGCATTTCAGCTGTCATTTATTATGTGTTCAGCTGTAGTTTCTTGAATTTATGCATTCTATGTTGCATTCGGAGTGAGAAACGATGTGGTGATGAGTCTAACGAATGGTTTTAGCTGTATGCTCTATTCCCTCTCTAATCTTGGCATGTCTAGCATCATTTGAGGATGAATGTTTCCAAGGAGGGGATGATGTAATACCCCGGAAAATTTTTCATTGAAATTTTGTGCGTAAACGTGTTGGGTTCTATCTTCTAGAATGAATTATAGATTTTTTCGTGCAGAATATCTTAGGTTATGACCCACCATTGCGTAGAGTATCAAATAACTTTCCAACGATATCTGTATCATCCAAAACGGACACTCGAGCGACGAGTTATGAACATTACGATTGAACTGTGAATAGTAGTAAATAGTAAAACATGCAGGAAAAAGTACTAAGGCCTGGCGTAGTTTTGCTCCAACTTTAAACGATCATAACTCCTTGTAAATAATGATCTGAGTGATATACTATATATCAACAGAAAGCTCTGCGAGTCCTCTTTCCAATGAAATTGGTTTCATCCAATTTTTGTATCGGAACAAAAATTTATGGTCGATCTACTTTAGCCTATCAAAAGTAAATTTTTGGATCAACTTCAAATGATTATAACTCCTCGTAAACAATGATCTGGGTGAGATTCTATATATCAATGGAAAGAGATGAGAGTCCCTTTTCTAATGAAATTGGTTTCATCCAATTTGGATATCGGAGTAAAATATTATGGTTGATCTACTTCAGACTTTCAAAATAGTCCACCAAAGGATAGATTCGAGAATTATTTGATTTTTAGGGGTGTTTTGGTCATTCCCCCTCACCCAAAATCTGTCCAAACCCTATATTAAAGCCTATTAGAAGCATTATATGTTATATTTCATCAAATTCTCTCAAAAAGAAAACCCTAAGCTCCTACATCCAACTTCAAGAACCTCCAAAGTTCATAATTAATTCTGCAAATTTATTCAAGATTCCAAGTTCCTAGTTCAAGAACTCCAAGAGCCATCATTCAAAGGCATGATTAACATCTCAAAAATAAGTATCGATCTAAAGTTCATCATTCAAGGCATGCGGGATTTTTCAAAACGAACTCTTTTTCGTTCTTGTGCCCAAAAGTAATTTTCTTTACAAAGGTATGGTTTTTATTTTATTTTAATGAATTTGAAGCATGAACCCATATCTTATGATGATTATTATGAAATCTTGATGTTTATGAATTTGAAAGATGAATTTACATGTGTGGAGATATAAAACCTGAATTTTGAATGATATTTATCATGATTTTGATATTTGGGTCGTGAATCCCCTTTGAAAATTGTGTTTTTTTGAGAAAGTGTGTGTTATAAGCACGTTGATGTTGAATATTTGAGATATATTGAATGATTTGATCTTTTGGTCTTAATGGAGTTATTTTGAACTCGAGTGTGAAAGAAATCCACAACGTGGTTGATTTTGATAGATGGGAAGCATGATGGCTCCCGATGTATATTTATATATTACTAAAATTATTTTGTTGTGGATTTTCTTTGAAATGACCTGAGCTAAGTCCGGGAGAAATCTTTAGCACCGAGTGGGAGGTATAAAGCTACCTTACTTCCCTAGAATTACGTGCCCCCGTAGGAGTGAGCCTGAGGCTGATTTATATAGTGATACTAGTTTGTGTGGATTTGATATCGATAGTCCTACTTCGATGGCAAGAATAGGACGGCTCTTCCCAATGTGGGTTATACGTTGGACTCCATGTAGCTCACATGGTTTATGTCAGTTATAGGATCTCCCAACGTGTGTGTGTTTCCTTGTGTCTATGGTGAATGGTGAAGTGATTTGAAAGTGGAATTGTGAAAGTTATTCTTTCGAAAGATTTAAATTATATTTACATTATGAGAATTGATATTCTTGATAAACTGAAAGTGATTGACAAATTATATGATGACTCACATGTGTTGTTGTACTTATTTCATCCTCTCATGATTATGATGATTTTCTTCGGGCTATGTGAGTCTTTCATACATCCTGCATATTTCTTATAAATATTTATGATGATGATGTTTATAAAACTGCATACCACCCCATATACTCGGTTTCTTTCCATGGTACTGACCCACATCTTCGGATGTGGGCTGCATTTTCTCAGAATGTAGGTTCAGGTGCTTAGTTCCAGGTTCAACAGTTATTCTTCGGGCACGCTGTTCTACATCCTCTGTTGTGGTGAGTCCTCATGTTCTGAGGACGTAATGTCTGATGTTGGTTTCATGGACTTGTTTACATTTGATAACTGAGTATGAGTCAGTTGGGGCATGTCTCAATGGCTCCTGGTTTTATTGATTTTCTTAGAGGCTTGTCAGACTAGTATAGATATTGGGAGTTGACTAATAAGTCGTATTTGGTTATCTTTCTGAAATTCTTTTATTCTTGGATGATGATTACTCTGTTGATATTTGAGGGTTATTTATGGAAACCCCATTGATTTTGTTGAATTGAATGAAAATGGATCAAAGGGTTAGCTTGGGGCTACTCGTAGCCTCAAGCACCGTGTGACGCTCCAGAACCCGTTTTTTGGGGCGTTACAAAAATATTAAAATTAATGTTGACCTACAACTAATCACTAAAAAATACTATGACATTTTTGAATTTACAACATAAGAAGCATAAATTAGTAGCCTAGGTGATAGTGAAATCACACAACTAGAGTTGTTTTTTTTAAAAAGGGATTTGGGGTTAGGTATGGAAGTGTCAAACTTTTTTTTTGGGGAAATAAAGTAAAAATTATTTATTTTGTGTATTAGTGTTAAAGAATGTGAGGTGTATAGTATAAGTGGTTGTAATTAGTTATAATTTACACATAGGAGGCAACTAGTTTCACACGCCCAACACTTGAAAAATATAGCCTTTAAAAAGGAGTCATGTCGGATGTTTATGCTTAATTGTCATAGTTTGTGAATGATGAAAGGGTTCAATAGGTACGTGGCCTAATTGAGGTTCTAATACAAAAAAAACAAGTTCATAGGCTTGTTTATGTATTTTTCCGTTTTAATATAGTATGATATGTACATACATACATACATATATATATGGGTGTTGGAGACAGAGACAGTTTTAGAATGTATAGTTTATTGGCTAGCTCCAACAATGTCTTTAAGTTAATTTTATAAGAATAATGGGATTCTAAATCTAATATTTGCATATATTTAATAGGTATATATATATATATATATAGAGAGAGAGAGAGAGAGATATGTTGGCAAAAGTTATTGGGTTTACATGAACCCTTAGTTAGGCTTACAGATCTGTTTGTACATGTGTATGTGTGCATAATCATCTAATCTAAAAGCTTAAATCATTCGAGAAAGCATAATTTTTTAATTAATAACTCAAGTATGTCTTCAAGTCAATGCTCATATTGATTCTAATTATTATTTTTCATGGACAAAGCATGTGTATTCTTTCTTTTTAATAATGAGTAACAGTAATACTTAAACCTAGCTAGATCTTGATCTAACTGCTCTAATCCATGCAATTTTAAGGACTTAGGGGGTTCTCTTTGTAAAAGCGAATTTGTTTCAACAATGATTAAAATTTCCAGTTCAAAATTCCTTGATTTCCAAAGTCTAAAAAATCTCTAGAAAAGATTAGAGAATTTTCTTTATAAACCCTAGTCTCCATCTTTTAATGTAAAATATTTTTTTTATTTCTTCAACACTTGTATATAATATATTTCTATCTTAAATAGGATATCGGGAGGAGGTGCAGATAAAAGAGTAATCGACTAATTACCATTTCTTATGGATCAACATGACCCAATAACATTTTGTTAACATATTATTACTCAATTATGTCTTCAACAACATACATATAGTATGATTTTAGATATCATTTCAATTATTATTATTATAATTCTTCTTCTTCTTCTTCTTCTTATTATTATTATTATTGTTGTTGTTGTTGTTGTTGTTGTTGTTATTATTATTGTAATTCTATTACTATTATTATTATTATTATAATTATTATTGTTATTCTATTACTATTATTATTATTTTGTGTGATATGTATATAATTACATCCAAATATTCAGGGTCGCCCAATATGATGGTTATGGTTGTATGTGACATGCCATTGGATGTAGCTATTATGGAACAAGCTCTTTTTCAAATTAATTCATCACTTGCCAGAGACCATGTACAACCAATAGTGATTGCTCAGATGGTATTTTTTGTAAGACATGCCATTATCTTTCAGAGGAGAATGTCAGAATTTATCTTGCTTGTTAATTAATTATGTATTTATCAGGTAATTAAGAGGTTAATAATATTGTGCTATGTGTCATTTAATAATATAAATAAAGCATTTTTCAATTGCTTCTAGTTTGGGTGCGTTACAAATTGCCATCAAATGTTTGTACTCATGTAAACATGTCTTAATGTAATGTATCCTATGTTGTTGTGTGTTTGTCTTTAATTTGTTCTTTTATCCTTTTTCCAAGTTATTATGTATTAATGTATGCACATAATTTTTGTATATGATCAAAGGGGATCTTTGGTATAAATGATAAAGTTTATGTTATTTGATTACGAGGTTACAAGTTCAAGTCGTGAAACAACTGAGCTGCTCATAAAGTACAAGTCTAAAAGCTTTTATTTTTTTTCGGTTCATCTTTGTTTGTATCTATATATGTTCATATTTTCTACTAGCGGTATCATAAAATCAATTGCACTAACATCTAAACGCATTCATAGACCTTGGTTGGTCATCAGATATTTTGATTAATCCTACTCCCTCCATCCAATCGAGTAGTATTACTTTCTTACTTTTCGAAATTGGTGCATTTCTATAGCTTATGTTAAGGTTTTATTGGACGAGCTTTATATCATGCACTTTTTATTATAGTAATATGAAGATATCAATTTCTCATTATTTTTAGTTATATGATCATATACTTCCTATTAGTTGGTTTGAGTTCATACATAAAAAAGATCATAATTATCATGACAACCCTCTGTAACTATTTTGACAGATCGAATATCTTTTAGGATGAATAGCTTGATAGACAATGCCGGAAATATGGTAAAGTCAATGCTTTAGGCCTCAAAATTTTAAAGGCAATATTTTTAATTAATAGAGGCACTACCTCCATCAGTAGGATAGTCGTATCACTAAACATTTAATTATGATAAGGATATTATTGTAAATATAATCTAAAGTCGTATCACTAAACATTTAATTATGATAAGGATGTTATTGTAAATATAATCTAAAGAGCCATGTTATCTTGTAGTTGTAACTTCCTTATAAATAGAACATGTTTTGGCCCTTGATACTTATGCAAGACATTTGTTATTCTTGTCTTTATTTTCTTTCTCTATAACTTCACTTCAACTTGGTATCAAGAGTACCATGGTTTCTTAAACTACTTCCGCTCAAACTTTTTCTTCAACTCCAGTCGTGCTTTCTCAATCCTCTTTGAGTCTTCAATATTCTCCTCCAACTATTTCAGATATCAAAAATTTTATACCAATTGAATTTATAAATCTTAATTATCTTACATGGAAGAAGGTTTTTCTTACAATTCAAAAAAGCCACAACCTTCTTCCCTTGGTTGATGGCTCTATTCTATTTCCCTCATCAACCCATGAAGAGTATCTTTTGTGAATTCAATGTGACACTATAACTCTAAGTTGTTCTAACTCTACTCTCTCTTTTCTAGTTCTTGACTCATTTCTCAACTACGTCTACAATACTTCTAAGAATGCATGTGATATTCTTGCGTCCCTTTGCCTAGATTTGTTTCTTCCTCGTCAATTCATCTAAAATTAAACTTTCAAAATTTTAAGAAAGACTCTTTCGATTAAGATTATCTCCAAAAACTCCATTCTCTTACTTGTTCACTTAGAGTAGTTGGAAAATCTGTCATGATTTAGTGACCCAAGCATTGCAAGGACTCCCATCTTCTTATCATACTTTTGTATTCAATTTGAATGTGACTGGAACAATTTCATCCTTTCTCGCATTGTGTCCATTGTTACTTACTGAAGAAACGCATATTAATGCAAAAGATAATGATGATTCCAATTTTCACACTGCTTTACTTGCTTTAGTGTTTCCCACGCACCACCAATTCCTTAATCCTTTTTTAATTTTATATCATCCTAATCAATACCAAAGAGGATCTCATAATGGACATGGTCGTGGTAAATCAAATAGAGATAGAGGTCAAAGTCATTACTTTTCTTGCCTTAGTTTTTCTAATCAATCGATTGGTTTTCCACCAAATTTTTGCCTTTCCTCTTTGGGTGATGGTATTCTTAGGATATCCCCTTTTACATTGGCTAAATAATTCCAAATCTTCTTCAACTTTTATCACACTACTTTGAAGTGTAGGAACCGTTTCAATCATTCCCGCATTCTTAGTTTTCTACCAAAATCATTTGCTGCTATAAACTTGAAGAAAGTACAGTCAGTATGGCATCCTGATTTTGGTGCTTCTTCACGTATGACAAATAATCCATCACTTTTATCCTCTTCTCCTCCTTACATTGGCTCGTCAAATATGATGGTTAGAAATAGTAATCTTATTTTTTGTCTATAAGTACTTTCTTTCTTCCGACATCTTTTAAACCTTTTTAATTAATTTTTTTATATATTCCTTTTCTTCAGAAGAATCTAATGTTATTTTAGTGTTTGTGTGTTGACAATAATTTTTTTATTAAATTCATTGCCATTGTTTTTTTTGTTAATGACAAGAAGACCAATGAAGTCTTAATCAACTGTGATAATAATGGCTCCCTCTACCCTATTCGCACAACTTTCCGTCGATCATGTCTTGTTGCTCTATAAAGAGTTGTCACACCTTCCTCTCTTTGGCACTAATGTTTAGGACATTCAGGAAAATGTTCTCTTGCAACTTTAGTTCATAAGGGTTTCATTCATTGTAATTTAATTTTTGAACATTTTGGTCGTAATGTTTGTCATCTAGGTAAACAAGCTAAGTTAAAATTTACTTCTTCTCATAATATCACAACTGTTTCTTTTCATTTAATTCATTCAGATGTGTGGTAGACTCCATTTAGTTTGAATTCTGACTTTCGTTATTATATTTTATTTCTTGATGACTGCATCAAATACTCTTGAATTTATTTAATGCGCAAAAAGTCAGAGGTATTTGAAAAATTCAAAGAGTTTTATAATGTGGTCTCAGACATTTTTAATTCTTCTATTACTTATTCTCAATGAGATGGTGGAAAAGTTTATAACAATTCTCATTTTCATTCTTTTTTATGTGAGCATGAAATTATTCATCATTTCTTATGTCCATATATCTCTACCCAAAGTGGTTGCGCAAAAAGAAAGCATCACCATGTTAATAATATGATATAATGTCTTCTCTTTCAAGCCTCTATCTCTTGTTCGTTTTGAGCCTACGCTTCTCTATTTGGGGTTCAATTTAATTAATATAACTCTTCTTTCTATTCCAAATTTTTCCTCACCTTATAAAAGTTTGTATGGGAAATCACCAGATTACAATTTGATTAAGGATTTTGGGTGTCTATGTTATCCTTATGTTGATTATTCTTTTGCTCACAAGTTTCTTCCACTATCAAAATCTTCTTTATTTCTTGGTGCATCTCCTCAACATAAAGGTTTCAAAAGGTGAAAAAGGTTTTAAGGATGTTGGGACGACTATTTGGATAATGCATTCTCATCTTGTAACCACGTGGTTGCGCCTGAAATATAGGCTCAAATGACTAACATAATGCAATATATGGAAAATGCGGGAGCAGGGCCTAGTAATGTTTGGGAATCATCTTCACTTCCTCCATTAGCATGATCAGAAACAACGTCAAGACCAAGTATTAGGATTTCCTTTGTACTTTTTCATGTATTTTGAGTTTATTTCTTATCCTTGTACTTTATCATATTTCAATGAAACTTGTCCTTTATGTTTCCAAACTAAAAGTTGTCTCAAAGTAATGGCTTGGATCAATTATTTGACGTTTAGGCCCACCTCTTGAATAAAGAAGGTCTCGTGCATCGTAGGACGTTCTTGATTATTGAAATTTCTTTTTATGTGCTTTGTTTGCTACATGATACATGCTTTTCTTTTTCTTTCAGCACTGTTTTCTTAATAGCGAGTTTTTTTATTGATGCAAAATTATTTGCCTCTATTAATATATTTCATTCTTTTGAAGGTTTTCTTTTTTTAATTTATCCTCCCAAAGGTTGATTTGTGTTGACTACGAACTAGCTGATCACCCATACTTTATGACATCAAAATCACAATAAAACACACACACAAAAAAAATGTCAATAGTTAATTCATTAAAAGTAAAAAATGAACTAAAAAAAAAACCTCTCATGGAACTTATCGCATGTTCAACACCACCACATTATATTCATTAAACATATTTGATTTCTTAATAAATTTAGTATTTGTATTTTAATTATTTATATATTTTATTGTAATACCCCGTACTTTTTCCTAGCTTACAATTGTCCCAAGAATTTTTGAAGCTTTCTTTGAAAGATGAATCCACTTTTGTACACGTGGTATTTTTAAGATTTTCACTTTTTGTCATGTGAAAAATTGAATAAGCTTTCCATCGATACTAATTTTATCAAAATCTAACATCGGAAGAGAAAGTTATAGCCAAAATACAGAAGGCAGAAAAATTGTCCAGGTGTGACGGTGAGGCTGATGGACCGTCGGACTAGCGATGGAACGTCTCCCACGACTATCGCAGTGAGTCAGTGTGACTACCTTATGCCCTGGATCGATGACCCAGGACGAAAGACCATCGGACTAGCGACGGATTGTCGCTCAGGCCATCGCAAGGTAAACAGTGAGGCCCTATTCTGCCTAGAAGCGACGGTCAGGACCAACGAACTATCGACCCAGCGACGGACCGTTGCACCCCACCGTTGTACCAAGGCAGTAAGTTCCAGTTCTAGTCCTAGTACAATGGTCAGTCCGACGGACCATTGATCCAGCGACGGATCATCGCACCCATCGTCGTATGTTTAGTTTAGTTATTTTTAAGTTATTTTTTTAAAGGAGATTTTTGGTATTTTACCACCCATTTATATACCTAGTAATATCCGACCAAGGCTACTGAATTCATTATTCATCTACGATATTAAAATTAGGGTTTTCTCCCTAAAAGCTATCCTCAAGAACAAAATTCAAATCTTCTTCAAGAACAAAGAGATTCCAATCCTTCAAGTTCAAGAACATCAAGAATCTCATTTCCAGGTATGCATAGTGTTCATTCATGGACTACTTTCATCAATGAAACCAAGAATCTCCTTCTCAAAGTTCAAGTATATGAATCTATATGAATTCCATGTTGGGTTTGTTTTGTTCATGTTGATAATGACCAATTGGATCCAATTCCATGTTTTAAGGATAAAATCTTAAGGGAAAACTTATTATTATAGGTGTAGCCTCATGTGAATCCATGATTAAACCCTTGAATGGTGAAATAAAAGATGAACCATGATTTTTAATTGTTGTATAATGTTATCTATATGTACTATGCCTACCATTTGTTTGATTAAATGCCTATGAAGGATCAGTGCCCAACTAGTATGATATTATGAAATTCTTATATATGTACAAGTTTATGCATATTACATGTTTGATGAAATGCTTCAATAAATGAATTATGGATTATGATGTTAATTATGTGTTCAAGAAAGTCATGCTTTCTCAGTTCCTTTCCAATGTGTCCTGGGGTACTTGTACCCAAAAAATATAGTTGTATGCCTAGAGCCAGTGTCATGTTTTCACAATACTCTCAGTCAAGCCACGTTAAATAGAATTCAGTCAGTCATGTGACTTAAAAAATATCAGTACTCTCAGTAAACTCATGAACTCAGTCAGTTATCAGATATCCGTAGTATTCCGTTAGTAATGGAATTCATTAAACCCAGTCGATGTATAGTTCAGTTAATCATGTTCAGAGTCTAATCAGATGGGAGTAGGAATTAGTACCGAGTGAACCCAAGGATGGGGACACGCACTATCAGATGAGGGTGTGATTCTTCGAAGTCATCCTTGTATTCCAGAACTATGTAGCCAGCATAGGTTGAGACATTAAAACTATTCGATGAGGGTTGATGAGGTGGATAAAAACTGTCAGATGAGGGTCCTACTGTTCTCTTTTAGGAGACACTATCAGATGAGGGTCACCTACAACTTGTCTCTACTAGTGGCACGATATTGACACCCTTACAATCAGAGCACAGATTGGACCCCAACTCAGCTATTATAGAAAATTTGGCATATGTCAATTAGATAAATATCTCCCATAGTTCAGTATCAGTATCAGTAATAGAACACAGATAGTTCTTCAGATCTTAGGACTGTCAGATACATTCAACTAAGATATAGTACAGAACTAAGCTAGTTCCATCACATTTAGGACTGTAAAATACAGTCACTCATGTTATCAGTTATCAAAAATCAGTCATTAGTCATGTTAGTTATCAGTAAACTCATGTTATCACGATTTCAGATATAGTTACTATGTATGCATACATGTATTCTCACATTTATAGTAGTCAGTTAGCCAGTATTGTTCATGCATATGAACCCCATGCATACAGCCTACCTCACATGCATACCAGTATATTCAAAGTACTGACACATTTATGATATGGTGTCTTATACCATAGGTTCAGAGACACGAGCTCCAAAGCATCAGTAGATTCCAGTCTCAGCAGTCAGAGCTAGAAGTGAGTCCTCATCTTTCAAGGACATAATTTTTACTTTATTATCTCATTAATTAATTTATTAGTTGGAGTTAGATGGGGACATGTCCCATCAACTTCTTATTCAGACAGCTCAGTCAGTTAGAGGCTTTTCAGACTATCATGTTCAGTCAGTTTATTTCAGTCATTTTGGGTATTTCATACCATACCTAGATGTTATATATTTTGTTAGATATTATATCTTAGTTTTGAACCTTATGGCCTTTCAATTCATGTTTTCGCATTATAAAGTATTTTATTTAGTATACAGGTACAGATATCAGTCATGGGTTAACTTGTGGTCTTTTGGGGTTAGAGCACCGTGTTGCATTTTGGATACCAGATTCGGGGCATTACAAACTTGGTATCAGAGCTAGGTTTAATAGTGTCTTAGGAAGTTTGAAAATCTCATCTAGTAGAGTCTTGTACATGGGTATGTTGCGTGCCTCATTTATGCGTAGGAGGCTATAAGATGTTTTAGGAACAGTTTCCATTCTTTCTATATTCATGTCATGCCAGTGGGCATAGTCTCAAGTTAATTTCTCAGTCTAATCTATTTCTTATTTATTTTACAGAACATGCCTTTAAAAAGAAAAAATGGGAATTAGTCAGCCCCTCAACCTAAAGTTCCTTTGGGAGAACATGTTTCTTATACAGAGTTTAGAGCTGCATTCACTACTCTTTCCAAGTTAGTTGCTACTCAGAATGAATGACCAGATGTCATTCCATTCAACCCAGTGGCTAATTCAGCTGCAGCCAAGATTCGAGACTTCACTCGAATGAATCTTCTATCCTTTCTCGGGTCTAAGTCAGATGAGGACCCTCAGGAATTCATCGATCAGGTTCAGAAGGTTACTGACGTTATAGGGTGTCAACTGTTGAGAGTGCTAAGCTAGATGCATATCAGTTGCAGGATATTGCTCACACATGGTAAAAATAGTGAAAGTTAGAAAAGACAGATGATACAGGGCCTATTGAGTGGGAGGAGTTTATCACCATATTATTAGAGAGGTTCTTTCCCCTAGAGCTAACGTAATCTAAGGTGTTAGAATTCATCAAACTTAGGTAGGGCAATGTGAAGGTGAAAGAGTATTCTCTTAGGTTTACTCAATTATCTAGATATGCCCCTCATGTGGTTGCAGACAACAGGCCAAGATGAGTAAGTTTATTTCTGGGGTAAATGATAGTGTGGTCTACGAGTGTAGGTTGGCAATGCTGAATAGTGACACGACTTTAGCCAGGCTATGACTCATGCTCAGTAGATAGAGGAGTAAAATATTAAGTAGAGGGAGAAGCAGAATAAGAGGTCTAGGATAGATAACTTTAATTTTAGTCAGCCCAAGCCAAAAGGAGGCAACCGTTCTTAGTTTCATCCTAAGTCATCCGTCCAAGCTCCTTTATCAGACAGTGCTCCAGTGCCAAAATTTGGAGATGGAAATAGAGATAGAGCCCTAGGATCTAAGTCTCAGGGCAGTGTTAGCAGTGCCCAAACTAATCCTTTGTCAGGCCCGTGGTAAGAACCAGAAGGACGTTTGTAGAACGGACTCCAACGTTTTTTTTATTGTGTCAATCTAGGCCACAAAGTCAGAGACTGCCCTCAGTCAAGTTAACAGAGTCATCTCTGCTCCTCAGCTCAGTCCGATTGCCCGAATCAGTAGGGTGCCACCTCTAGCGCTACTAGTGGGCAACATCTAAATATAATTTATTCTCTCCAGTCTCGAAAAGATCAGGAAAATTATCCTAATATGGTTACTGGTATGTTACAGATCTTTCATATTTATGTTTACGCTTTGCTAGATCCAGGAGCTTCTTTGTCTTTTGTTACTCCATATATAACAGTTGATTTTGGTGTCAGTCCCAAAATTCTAGCAGATCTCTTTTTAGTTTCTACCCCAGTAGGTAAAACCATCACAGCTCAATGGGTATACAGGAACTGCCCGATTATGATATTTTAGAAAGTCAGTTCAGCAAACTTAGTTGAATTAGAGATGACTGATTTTATTATCATTCTCGACATGGATTGGCTTTATTCCTGTTATGCCACAGTTGACTACAGAAATAGAAAAGTTTAGTTTTAATTTCCAAATAAACCCATCCTAGAGTGGATGGGTAGTGTATCCGCTTTCAGAGGTCAGCTTGTTTCTTACCTTCGGGAACGAAAAATGATATCTAAGAGATGTATCTATCATCTTGTTCATGTCAAGGACACCAGTTTCAAAACTCCCAGTCTTGAATCAGTCCCAATCATGAATGAATATTCAGATGTCTTTCCCAAAGATTTTCTAGGAATTCATCCCGAAAGGAAAATTGACTTCGACATTGATCTTCTTCTAGATAATCAGTCTATATCTATTCCTCTATACAGAATGGCACCAGAAAAACTCAGAGAATTGAAAGAGCAGTTAAAATATCTCTTAGATAGGGGATTCATCAGACCTAGTGGGTCCTCGTGGGGCGCTCTAGTATTATTCATGTGCAAGAAAGACAGTTCTCTCAGAATGTGTATAGACTACTGTCAACTTAATAAGGTCACGGTCAAGAACAAGTATCCTCTTCCTAGAATCAATTACTTATTTGAACAACTTCAGGGTGCTAGATATTTCTCCAACATAGACGTCAGATCTGGCTATCATCAGCTCAGAGTCAGAGAATGTGACATTCCAAAAATAGCTTTCCGTACTCGGTATGGTCACTTCAAGTTCCTAGTATGTCCTTTGGTTTCACCAATGCCCCAGCAGCTTTTATGGACTTAATGAACCGTGTGTTCAAGTAGTACTCGGACATGTTCATAATAGTATTCATAGATGATATTCTGGTCTATTCTCGTAGTGAGCGTTACTATGCAGACCATCTCAGAATCGTACTCCAGACTCTCAGAGATCATCAGTTGTTTGCCAAATTTAGTAAGTGCAAATTTTGGCTTAGTTCAGTAGCATTTCTTGGTCATATTGTTTTGGGTGATAGCATTAGAGTAGATTCGTAAAAGACCAAAGTGGTAAGAAACTGGCCTAGACCTATCTCTCCATCAGACATTACAAGTTTCTTGGGTTTGGCTAGCTATTATAGATAGTTTGTTGAGGAATTTTCTTCTATTGCATACCCTATGTCCAGATTGACTCAGAAGAAAGTCAAGTTTCAGTGGTCTGATTCTTGCGAGAAGAGTTTTTAGGAGTTGAAGACACGACTCAACTAAGCTCTAGTCTTAGCTCTTCCAGATGGTTCAGATGGTTTTATAGTGTATTATGATACATCCAGAATAAGTTTGGGTTATGTCCTCTTGCAGCATGGTAAGGTCATAGCCTACTCCTCCAGACAGCTTAAACCCTATGAGAAGAATTATCCTACTCATGATCTTGAGTTAGCAGCTGTAGTTTTTGCCTTGAAGATTTGGAGGCATTATCTATACGGTGTTCATGTAGATGTGTTCACAGATCATAAGAGCCTTCAGTTAGTCTTTTCTCAGAAAGATCTCAATCTTCATCAGAGAAGGTGGTTAGAGCTCTTGAAAGATTATGACATGAGTATCCTTTATCATTCGGGAAAGGCCAATGTCATGGCTGACGCTCTCAGTAGACTGTTTATGGGTAGTGTTGTGCATGTTAAGAATAATAATAAGAAGTTAGCTCAGGAAGTCCATTAGTTTACCAGACTCGGAGTTCTCTTAGTCGATATAGAAGAGGGTGATATGTGGGTCCAGAGTAGTTCAAAATTATCTCTAGTTTCTGAGGTGAAAAATAGTATGATAGAGATCCCAATCTTGTCAAGTTGAAAGAGTCAGTCAAAGATTAGAAAATAGAGGTTTTATCCTAAGGAGGAGATAGTGTTTTGCGTATGTGTTCCAAGTGTATTTGAATTAAGGAAGAAAATTCTTATAGAAGCACATGGTGCGCGCTACTCTATTCATCCAGGGGCCATAAAGATGTACCACGAATTGTGGGAAATCTATTAGTAGAGTGGGATAAAGAGAGATGTTGTAGAGTTTGTGGCTAAGCGTTCTACATATCAGCAGGTTAAGATAGAGCATTAGAAACCTAATGGGTCCATGCAGGAGTTCAGTATTCCTACTTGGAAGTGGGAAGATGCGAACATGGACTTTGTGATGGGTTTGCCTCGTACTCATCGCCAGCATGATTTAATTTGGGTCATTGTAGATAAGATGACCAAATCAACTCATTTCCTTCCAGTTCATACCTCTTATTCAGCCGAGGATTATGCCAAACTCTACATCAGAGATTTTTTTTAGATTGCACGGTGTTTTTTTATCTATTATCTTAGACAAAGGTACCCAGTTTACCTCTCATTTCTGGAAAGCATTCCAAAAGGTTCTTGGTACCTAAGTTCATCTTAGTATAGCCTTTCATCCTCAGACAGATGGTCAAGCAGAAAGGACCATTTAGACTTTAGAAGATATGCTGCGTGCGTGTGCAATTGATGTCAAGGGAAGTTGGGATGACCACTTGACTTTGATTGAGTTTGCATACAACAACAACTATCATTCTAGTATTCATATGACTCTATTTGAAGCTCTCTACAGTAGGAGATGTAGATCTCCAATTGGTTGGTTCGAAGTTTGTGAGGCCTCAGTTATAGGGCCTGACTTGGTATTCAATGCCTTAGAAAGTCCAGTTAATCAGAGAAAGACTCCGAGCTACCCAGAGCTAATAAAAGTCTTATGAAGATGTTTGTAGAAAGGATCTCGAGTTCAATATTGGTGATCATGTCTATCTAAAGATCTCTCCCATGAAGGGAGTGAAGATGTTCGGTAAAAAGGGAAAGCTCAGCCCTGATATGTCGATCCCTTCAAGATTCTCAGTTACTTTCAGCTATAGCTTCAGTTCATCAAGTCTTCCATGTTTCCTTGCTCAAGAAGTGCATAGGTGAACCAACAGTTGTAGTCCCTATTCAGATCATAGATGTTCAGAACAACCTATCTTATGAAGAGATTTTGGTCGAAATCCTAGTCTATAAGACTCGTAGATTGAGGAACAAAAAAGTCCCTCTAGTTAAGGTTCTTTGGTGAAATAAGTCCATCGACGAAGCTACTTAGGAAGCAGAAGTAGACATGTGTACCAAGTATCCTCACCTCTTCTCCGTCAACTTAGATCAAGCTCAAGGTAACAGTTCTCCTTAATCTTACTCAGTTTCATGTTCAGTATTCATCTCAAACTTGGTACCAAGTACCATTGCATATTCAGTCATGCATTCATGTATCATCTCAGCAATATAATTATGCATCAGACATGCATTCTCATTGTGAGAAACTTAGTTCATCAGAACACCCAGTCATGCATTCATGAATCAGTTACACATGTATCAGATATGCATGTTGAGTATGATATATTCAGTTATCAGTTATGCCAGTCATGAAATCATGTTTGACAGTCATGTTCAGTAAGTACGTCAGTTTATATTCTTTCCCCCTCACTCCGTCTCATTCGAGGATGAATGTTATCAAGGGGGAGATATTGTAATACCCCATACTTTTTCCTAGCTTGAAATTGTCCCAACAATGTTAGAAGCTTTCTTTGAAAGATGTATCCACTTTTGTAGATGTGGTATTTTTAAGATTTTCAATTTTTTTTCATGTGGAAAATTGAATAATATTTCAATTGATACCAATTTCTATATGAAGGAACAGTGCCCAACTAGTATAATATTATAAAATCCCCATGTATGTACAAGTTTATGCATATCACATGTTTGATAAAATGCTTCAAAAAATGAATTATGGATTATAATGTTAATTATGTGTTCAAGAAAGTCATGCTTTGTCAGTTCCTTTCCAATGAGTCCTGGGTGTACTTGTACCCGAAAAATAAAGTTGTGCGTAAAGCCAGTTTTATGTTTTCATGATACTCTTAGTCAAGCCACGTTCAGTCAAATTTAGTTAGTCATATGACTCAGGAATTCTCAGTACTCTTAGTAAACTTATAAACTCAGTCAGTTATCAGATATCTGTAGTATTTTGTCAGTCACGGAATTCATTAAACCCAGTCGATGTACAGTTCAGTTAATCATGTTAAGAGTCTAATAAGATGGGAGTAGGAATTAGTATCGAGTGAACCCAAGGATGGGGACACGCACTATCAGATGAGGGTGTAATTCTTAGAAGTCATCCTTGCGTTCCAGAACTATGTAGCCAGCATAAATTAAGACTCAACACTATCCAATGAGGTTTGATGAGGTGGATAAACACTGTCCAAAGATATAATGAATATGACAAATGGACACCAAAACAAATAGTTAATAAAAATTATAACTTTTTAGATCTAGACTGTGTAATAGATACAGAAAAAACAATACAATTATGGATAGGATATATGACAAAACAATTATTAGATAATAATATAAACATAACAGATGCACCAGAATACATAGAAAAAACAATAATAGGATCAGTAAAATTATGGTTTACAAATTTAACTGAAAATAGTAAGAAAGTATTAAGAGCTAATAAACCTATGGAAGGAACAGCATCAACAACAACTAAATTAACACCTATAGAATTATTGAAAAAATATGAAACAACTATAAAAGATGAATTTGGTAGTATGACAACATTAGAAGAAGAACAAGATGAAGAAAAAGATATAAATAGGAATTTAATGATAAAATTAACAATATGTAATATGTGTTATATAGATGAATATACTTGCGCATTTAAAGAATATTATTATAAAGGAGCATATAGTATAGAAGAAAGTAAGGAAATAAGAAAATTATATTTTAATAAATTACCCGAACCATTTAGTTCAAAAATAATAAAAAGTTGGGAAGAAGCAAAAATAGTAGATACATTAGGAGCTAGAATAAAATTTTTACAACAATGGTATAGAAAGTTATGTGAAAAATATAGAGAAGAATTAAAAATGGAAAAAACATTAATAAGAAATTTAGCATGTTGCAAAAATAAAATAGCACCTCAATTTGGATGCGAAGAAAGATATTATAAGAAAAGAAAAACACATAAGAAATATAAGAAATATAAAAAATCAATATATAAATATAAGAAACCAAGAAAAAGATATTATGTAAAAAATTACAAAAATAAAAGACCATATAGAAAGAAAAAATCTATAAAAGAATGTACTTGTTATAATTGTGGAAAGTTAGGACATTTAGCTAGAGATTGTAAATTACCCAAAAATCTAAAAAATAAACAAATATCTGAAATAAAAATAGAAAATACAGAATATATGCAAATAGATTATATAGATTATGAATTAAAAAGTGAAGACAGTATATATGAAATTTCAGAAAACGAGACAGATACTGAAATAGATAGTGAGATAGATGAATCAAATGACTGAAGAAGATATAAAAATAATAACAAAGGAAGAATATTTAAATGATGAAGGAACAGAACAAAAAATAATATTTGATAGTAATATATTTGATGAAATAAAAGGAAAAGAGTTAGATTTAAGTGTAGAAAAAATATTTAAAATACCAACGATAAAAAATATTTTTAGTAGGAGAAAAGGTGAATATTATGTAGTATGCCAAAAAGAACATGTAATAGACTGTAGATATGCAAAAGGAAAAGCTAGTATACCACTAGTAACAAAAAGAATAGTTAATAAAGAAATAAATGATATAAAAAGTAAAGGAGATCCAATAAAATACGTACACCTTGGAGGTACAGAAATATTAATAAAAGCATGTTTTAGAGAAGGAATAGATACACCGATAGAATTATATTTAGAAGATGATAGAATTATAAAACTATAGAAAAAAGTATAATAACCGCCGTAAAAGGAAATTTAATATACCAAATATTTAAATTTATAATAAGTGCAAATTATTCAGTAGCAGTAACAGATAGAAATATAGATAAATCATTAGTATTATATTGGAAAATATCAGGAATAGAGTTAACCCCAGGAAGTAAAATATTTATAGCGAGATGTAAAAATTTATATGTATTAACAACAAAACATAAAATAATAGGGAAAAATAAGATTAACAAAATACAAATAGATAACCCATTTGAACAAATTGTAAAAACAATAGATTATAATGATTATAGCTATAGAGACATAGATATAGAAGAAAATTTAGAAATAGTAAATGATAGAATAAGTACAACAAAAAGAATAACTAATGAAAAATCGGAATCATCAAGCTCATCGAAAAGAATGAGTTATGAAACAAATTCAATAAGTAATTTAAATCAATATTACATAACAGGAAAAATGAATGAAAAAGAACATTTAATACTATTAAACACAGGACAAGAAGAAAATTATATAGCAAAATATCTAGTAAAAATTGAAGAAATAAAAACTGATAATGATATATGCCCAGCTCTACCGAGAAGTTTAATAAATAGTAACGATATAGTAGAAAAAGAAATAATAATAGGAGGAATTAGAAAAATAAAAATAGAATTTGAGGTAAAAGAAGAAATGCAAAAAGCAGATATAATATTAGGAATAAAATGGTTAGAACAAGTAAAACCATATAATATAGAACATACACAATTAGCCATAACATATAATAGGGAAAGATTATTCTTAAGAAGAGCCTTAACAAAAAATGAAAATATATGTATTAATGAAGATAGTAGTGGAAGGATATTACAGCAGATATTATACGCCTATGATAGATACAAGAGCAGAAGCTAATTTATGTAGATATAATTGCTTACCAGAAAGTAAATGGGATAAATTAAAAATACCAATAATAGTTAAAGAATTTAATAATGAAGGAAGCTTAATTACTTATAAAGCTAGGAATGTAAAAGCACAAATATGGGATAAGATATTGACAATAGAAGAAATTTATAATTATGAACTAACATCAAAAGATATACTTTTAGGAATGCCATTTTTAGATAAACTATACCCACATATAATAACTAGAAATGATTGGTGGTTCACAACACCATGTAAACAGAAAGTAAGAGCAAAAAGAGTTAATAATAAAATAAGAAAGAAAACTGATTGGATAAAAGGAAGTGAAAAATTACACAAAAGTTAGAAAATATAAAAACTGCTGAAGGTACAATAGAATTAGTAGTATTTTCGATAAATAAAACAGAAATAACTATATTTTCAATAAATAAGATAGAAATAGTCAAGAAAAAACTAGAACAATTATATAGCGAAGATCCGTTAAAAGGATGGAAAAAACATAAAACTACCATAAAAATTGAATTAATAGACAAAAATAGTATAATAACCCAAAAACCATTAACATATAATTTTGATGATTTAAAAGAAAGAATTTAAAATGCATATAGAAGAACTATTGAGAAAACAATATATACAAAAAAGTAATAGTAAACATAATAGTCCAGCATTTATAGTAAATAAGTATAGTGAACAAAAAAGAGGAAAAAGTAGAATGATTATTGATTATAGAAATTTAAATGCAAAAACTATAACATATAATTATCCGATACCAAATAAGATATTAAAAATAAGACAAATCCAAGGATATAATTACTTTAGTAAATTCGATTGTAAATCAGGATTTTACCATCTAAAGTTAGAAGAAGAATCTAAAGAATTAACCGCATTCACGGTACCACAAGGATTTTACGAATGGAATGTATTACCATTTGGATATAAAAATGCACCAGGTAGATATCAACATTTTATGGATAATTATTTTAAAGAATTACCTAATTGCATAGTATACATAGATGATATATTATTAAATACAAAAAACTAAAGAAGAACATATAAAACTATTAGAACAATTTACAGATATAATAGAAAAATCAGGAATAAGTCTAAGTGAAAAGAAAGCCGAAATTATGAAAAACCAGATAGAATTTTTAGGAATACAAATAGATAAAAGTGGAGTAAAAATGCAACAACATATAGTACAAAAAATAATAAATTCAAAAGAAGAATTAGATACAAAAAAGAAATTACAATCATTTTTAGGATTAATAAACCAAGTAAGAGAATATATTCCAAAATTAGCAGAAAACCTAAAACCACTACAGAAAAAGTTAAAAAAGGATATAAATATAACTATAATGAAGAAGATAAAAAACAAGTCCAAAAAATAAAATTACTTTGCAAAGAATTACCAAAATTACAATTTCCGGATGAAAATAGAAAATTTACATACATAATAGAAGCAGATGCCAGTGAATATAGTTACAGAGGAGTACTTAAATATAGGTATGAAGCAGAAAAAATAGAACACCATTGTAGATACTACTCAGGTACGTTCAACGAGACAGAAATAAAATGGGAAATAAATAGGAAAGAATTATGTTCATTATATAAATGTTTGTTAGCATTTGAGCCATATATTGTATATAACAAATTTATTGTGCGAACAGATAATACACAGGTACGCTGGTGGCTAACAAAGAAAATACAAAATTCAGTTACAACAAAAGAGATTCGGAGATTAGTTTTAAACATATTAAATTTTACATTTGTAATAGAAGTAATCAGTACTAACAAAAATGTTATTGCAGATTACATATCAAGACAAAGCTACACAAACTGAAATGATAGAAGAAAATATACATGAAAAGATACTCAACGCCCTGACTACGCTTTCATTGAAAGTGGACAGTATGGGTACTGAGATAGTAAAGATGGGGACTGAGATAGAAACGCTAAAGCTAAAGACTAGTGAAGATAAACTGAAGTCTATAGCTATGAATCAACTAACTCAGCAATGCGCAGAGCTATGTCGATCGGAAGACAATAAAATTCCAGAGCTAGAAGGAGATGTTGGGATACTCCATAAAACCCATATCGTTTATCAATCTACTTCTGCAGGTACAAGCAAAGGAGTTAGAAAAAATATGAACCTAAACAAGCTATTTGACAAGCCATATACACCAAATACATCAAAAGACCCCATGTTTACACCCCCACAAGTTACCACATATCGAGATAGCCTAAACCAAGACAAAAAGACATATAACTACACAGCCCGCACATATATAGAAAATATCTACAACGTACAAACTTTCTTAAATAGCAACCCCAAAGCTACAAATATCCAAGAACCAGATACGAACTATATAACCCAGAAATTAACCGGATACAATAAGCTAATTGCCTTACCGAAAACTAAACCAAGCTTAGTTAGAACTTGCTACGAATATGGATTACATAGTACCGTATATACCACAGACGGAACTGAGATATCCACCATACCAGCAATATATGAAGCATTTACCACATTTAAAAGAACAACCAAAGGTACTCTATTTTTTATAAAAATTTACACAGCACCAGCAGAGATATTATTTGACGAAGTTAAGAAACCTATACAAGTTGTAAAGATAGGAATGACACGAGATATGATTATACCACAATATATTGGTACACAGCCAGAGATACCCAGGATCGAGATACCAAAATTTTATGCGAACAAAAGAGTTATCGGACTATCTACGATTTTACAAGAACTAGCAAATACATATTGTAATCAAAATCCTATATGGAGTTATTATTCAAGAAACCATGTATTAATATATTCAAATTCAAAAGAGTTACGAGAAACAGATATGGAAACTATTAGGCAATGGATTATGATGTTGCTTAAACCAGAGACAGAACCTATCGCCAGAGCTATTAGGGAAAAATTTATTTCAGAAGAATTATTGACCAGATATTGCAAGACTATTGGACACAAATACCCAGACCACAAATGTTCAAAATGTAACGGAGGAGATAATGACGTCCCAGCAGTGCTGCTAGAATAAAAGAAGATAAGGACGACAGCTGGAAAGATAAGACCGGAGCAATAATGGAGATACAGTAAATCTAACAAAAACCACGGAAACAAGATATTTTAAAAAAGTTACGTAAAGTCTTTAAATTATTGTATAAAGTCTTTAGGAATTATTGTACTTTACTATTTATAAGAAGACTTTTCTTGTTTTAGCTAGGTAGTAGGCTTTATAGCCTTTAAGACTTTTTTAACCTTTTTTGTTTTTAGCTTTAGGATTCTTATCTTTTAGGACACATGTAAAATACTTAGAAAAATTTGTAAAGTTTGCTTCACTTATAAATAAGAAGAAAGACGGCATTACGGAGGTAAGCCTTCTTACATTCAAGTAAAAAATTTTCTCCGTCCAAAATACTTTTGCCTAGTTAATTAAATATATACACTGCAATGGAAAAAGCTATGGGGCAACAAACCTCAGAAATATCAAAACTACCGGAACAGGTATATCTATTTACGATTATGAATAGCTAAATTCATAATTCCCGACAATCATGATATGATAAAATAAATTCATATTAGTTACTTTATAGTAGAATTATTCGAAAAATAATATGTTAAGAAGTTTATTAGCAAAGTGGAAACGGAGAAAAATCCCAAGGAACTATGCCATCCTAAAGGTGAAACCAATGAGGCAAGAAGCCGTGACAGGGAGTAACCACAGTCGAGGCGCTGTTTAAGGGAGAAAGTATCCGAATTACCATGCTAGTAGTGACCGAAGAACATGTTATTTAAGAATAATCTAGTATATAGTAATCTGAGATGACTATATTTTATTATGTATATGGTTGAAGGGAATATTTTGAAAAAGCAATTTCAAGATAATGAATGATAATATATCTGATGTCATGGTAGATAAATTCAAGATACTTATTTTGTATGTATTAGAGATATAGATACTGCAGATATAAGAAAAATTATATTAGAAAAAGCATATGGAAAAAATTATACGGATAGAATAAATTATATACCACACATACCTAACTACTCTTATAAATATTTATTATGTTGAAATGACGTAGGATTTTTAAAGATACGCAAAATATACAGATACTAGAAAAACAGATAAAAATAAATATAGACAAATACATGGAAAATAAAAAATATATAAAATCTCTTAATAAAAATATGCAAAAACTACTAAGTCTAAAACAAATAGCTATAAAATATCAATTTAAAAAAAAATAGCCCATTTAGACTACCTTAGAGTTTTAATCTTATATATACTTAAAGATATTGAAATAATAGATATTAAGAAAATGATATTAGAAGAGGTAATAAACTACGAAATTGAAATGATAAATGCCACAACACAAATATACGAAGACATTTACCCAGAAGGATATTATTCAGACCAAGATTGTGGATGTTAGAATATATTAGAAAAACTAGAGAAAACCAAGATAATCTGAATAACGAAGTTAATTATAGAAACCATATTAGAAAAATAATGGAAGATCTAAAAGAAAAGTTAATATGGATAGAAAAAACCTTACAAAATTTAGAAAAAAGCACATGTGACAGTTTATATAATATAAAAAACTCACTACGAAAAGAACAACACAAGATAATAAATGACATAGAAAATCTAGAATTAGATATACACTATAGTACAGAAAGAATAAATTATTACACAGAAATTTGTAACTCAGTAGTTACTACAGGATAAAATAATAAACTAAATAAATTAATGAATACATCTCACAAAAAGAATAATTTATTAAAACAAAATCTAAGAAATAACCACGCACATAAAAGAATAGATTTATTACCTACAATAAATCTATTTATTATGCTAGTTATTTTGCTAGTTATCCGCACCCCCCTACAAATGGTATCAGAGCACAGTAATTTAAAAGATATGGAAGTGATATACGTGTTAGAGTTAGTAAGATTAAATTTAGTTAAGTTAGACTTAGTTATTTATTAAATTAATTATGAGAAGACCATTTAAAAATACAGAAGGTTTTAGAAAAATTAAAGAATCTTTAGTTAGTAATTATTCAGAATATATAAGTCTAAATAAAACAAAAGAAAATCCACAAAGATTAGCCTATTTAATTACATTAATATCTAGTATTGAAGCAAAATTAATAATCCATTTAAAATCTAGAAGAATGAGACATACACCACCTAATTATAATAAAATTAGATTTAGATATCCACCAAAATTAGGTGGTATATGTCTCATTCTTCTAGATTTTAAATGGATTATTAATTTTGCTTCAATACTAGATATTAATGTAATTAAATAGGCTAATCTTTGTGGATTTTCTTTTGTTTTATTTAGACTTATATATTCTGAATAATTACTAACTAAAGATTCTTTAATTTTTCTAAAACCTTCTGTATTTTTAAATGGTCTTCTCATAATTAATTTAATAAATAACTAAGTCTAACTTAACTAAATTTAATCTTACTAACTCTAACACGTATATCACTTCCATATCTTTTAAATTACTGTGCTCTATGATTATTTTGTTTTATTTATTTAATTATTTTTTGATAAACCCACCTCCCAAGCCCAATGGCAGATCCAGAATTTTTATTGAGGGGATTCAAAAAAAATTGACTCTAATAGTAGTTGTACCTGGACGTATAGAGGTAGTAGAAAAAAAGGGTTAAAAATGACTCTAATAGTAGTTATTCCTGTACGTATAGAGCTAGTAGAATAAAATTAAGTTTCCTGTACACCTATCAGGAATTGAACCTGAAACATGAAGGACTAGAGTGGCTAAAGTAGCGAGCCCAGAGCCACTGGGCTACCTCTTATCTTTGATTTAGGAGGTTCAAAAATTATATATGTACAGAAACATAGAAAATCTTCCCTATATATAGTCCATATATACCGTGTAACTTTTTGCTGAGGGGGTGCAGGTGAACCCCCTGAGGCCCTGACACCTGCCTAGGTTTACCCCTACCCAAGCCCCTTTGGAGAAGTTAACAGTGGCCTTTCCCAATTTAGTTCCCTCAATGACTCGAACTACCAAACTTTTCATTGGAAGTAGAGTGCGCTCGTCTTTTGAGCAACCACACTTTCAGTTACGGTGGGTATTTATTAAAATGTATATTGTAGCATTAGTTTTTTGATGCGGTAAAAACAGTTTTCACTGCTTTACTGCTTTACTATTTTATCTACTCTAGTTTATTAGTTAGTGAGTAGTTGCACAAGTTGTTAGAATTAGTTATTACAAGGTTCTAGAAGGTCATGTGTGACTAATATGAGTCTATAAACACCAAGCATGGTAGTCAATTTGTATAACTTTTCAGCTTATCAATGAAGCTAACTTCTTCTCTTCAACACAATAACCAAAATACAACTTTTTCCATCTTCTAAAGCGTAGTCAATTTTTGTCCCTGCCAAGTCGACTTAGGTGATTTTAACTTGGCATTAGAGACATAGATTGATGGAGGTTTAGAAGCGACATTGATAGAGTTGAGATCTCTATTGTGGAGAGATTCCCAATCTTTGTTACTAGCAGAATTTTGAGTAGCTGTAGAGAAAGTTCCAATCTCTATTTTTTAGTTGTTTTCAATAATTTAGTGTGTGTTAGTGTTGGAAAATTCAATTTCGATTCTAGTGGAATTCGATGCCTACCTCAATAGTTTTTTTAAGTAAGAAATTGCACCAAAAATTGATCCAAGTGATCCCTTGTTTATAGGAACATCAGATGTGTCTGGAGCTACTTTAATTCTAATTATGCATGTTGGATTAGAGAATAATGGAGTATGGATTCAATCAATGAAGATTGCATTAATGGGGAAAAAGGAAATACGGTTTTGTGACATGTGCTTGTAGTAGAAATGTATACAGAGAAGAATTGGATAAGCAATGGGAAACTTGCAATGTAATAGTGCTGTCATGGTTAATGAGTTTTGTGAGTGCAAAATTGTTAAGTGGTATTATATATGCAACAAGTGCTTTTGAAGTTTAGGAAGATCTAAGAAAAAGGTTTGACAAGGTAAATCACATGAGGCTTTATTAGTTACATAGGGAAATTAACTCACTATTCAGGAAACTGATTCAATAGCAACTTATTTTACAAAATTGAAGAGCTTATGGAGTGAATATGATACAGTAGTTCCTGCACCATCATGCGATTTTCCAAGGTCCAAAGACTATGCCGATCACCTATCTAAATTAAGATTAATACAATTTTTTAGGAGGCTTGAATGATTTCTATGATTAGGCTAGAAGACAAATTTTGTTAAAGAGAGTTACACCTACACTTAATTAGGCCTATGCTATGATTGTCGAAGATGAAATTCAGCATTTGGCTTGTGCAGCTACCACAAATAAAAGGACATATCCAATTATGATGCATGTGAGTAGAAGCTCAGAAACTAGTTATAGATCCCAAAATTACAAAGGGAAGAAATATTTTTATTGCCACTTCACTAGGCATACCAAAGAAACTTGCTACAAATTAATAGGCTATCCTAATGATTTGAAGAATAAAAGAAAGTGGAGGTTACAATGGTAATTCAAGAGGATATGGAGGAAACAACAATTATTCTTATGAAAGGTCTCGTGGATATGGAGGTCAAGGACATCATTTTTTTGGTCAAGCTAATAATTAGTTTTCTTCTCATAATTTACTGGACATCAGTCGACTGATGATGCAGGATAGTCAACTTTATCTAACACTTAGGGAAACAAAGACATCAATAGTATTGTTTTGGCCAAGGTGTAGAGCTTCTCAGATGAAGAGTATAAGCAGATTGTGGCCCTGTTAAACAAAAATAAGCACAACTTTAAATAGGCTAACATGTCAGGTAGAGCTACTTTCTTGGTATCTTATATTATTTCACATGACTGGATAATAGATTTTGGTGCTACACATCATGTTGCAGCGCATAGGGATTTTTTTTCTCAATTTCATAATATATATACCACTAATCAAGATAATATAAATCTACCCACTGGTGTTAAGGCCAACATACACATGTTGGAGGTGCACGAGTCCTTAAAGATGAAGCTGTGGGGGATGTATTATTTATGCTTGACTTTAAGCTAAACTTGCGTTAGTATAAAAAATAACCAAGAATCTCTCGTGATTTGTATCATTATATCCTAATTTTTGTATATTTCAGTACCTTTACAGTGGAAATGTGAAGGTCATTGGTAAGGAAAGAGGAGGTTTATATATCCTCAAGAATGTCTGTGGAGTAGATGAGATGGACATAGATGGTCAAAAGTTGATTTCAGAAATAAGTCTACAAGATTGTAATCTGTGGCACAGGAGGCTTGGGCATCCTTCCACCCAAGCTCTGAAGTCCCTTAACTTGTTGAGACACATAGAAGACATAAAGTCTTTAAATAAGTGTCATATTTGTCCTTTAGCTAAACAAACTAGACTTATGTTTCCTACAAGTAGTTCTAGAGCTGAAAGATGTTTTGATGTTGTGCATATATCCCTTTGAGAGCCTTATAAAATTCCAAAATTTGATAAGAAACATTATTTCTTAATTGTTATGGATGATTACAGCAGGTATATTTGGATTCATTTGTAAATATAAATGTGTTGTAGCTGTTAAGAATTTTTTGAGTATGATTCATAATCAGTTTGATGATAAGATAAAGGTTATTACATCTGATAATGGGATAGAATTCCTCAACTCTAAGTGTAGAGAGTTATTTCAGTCTTTGGGCATAATACATCAAAGCAGTTGTCCCTATACACCACAACAGACTGGTGTAGTTGAAAGAAAACACAGATAGATATTGAATGTTGCTAGAGCTATTAGATTTCAAGCTCAAATACCATCAGATTTTGGGGTCTAATTGTTAAAGCAGCAGTTTATATTATTAACATACTACCATATTCATCTATTGGAGGTATGAGTCCTTATGAAATGTTGTTTTCCAAGGTTCCGTCCTTAATACATTTGAGAATTATTGGTTGCAAATGTTATTCTTTGATAGTACCAAAAGCTAAAAAGTTTTTAGAGAGAGCAAAATCTGTAGTATTGATGGGGGTATCCTCCTACTCAAAAGGGTTATTGCTGATGGATTTGGTCACTAACAAGATGTTTATTACAAGAGATGTTATGTTCCAAGAGAATGAGTTTCCTTTTCTAGAATCAAAAACTTTAGAATCATTTGAAAATTTTCTTAAGATTGATACAAGTATAGTAAATCATGGAATTGTTGATCTTTATGTAGCTTTCCTTGAGTTATCAGAATCTCAGAGTTATGTTCCTGAGGTTCTTGAATCATCAGAAGAGGATTTACATCATTCACATGCTCCAACAAATACATTAATTGATGTAACTTCTAGTTCACCAGATGTAGGTGCATCAACATCATTGTCACCTATAGCTGATGCTCTAAGAAGATTATCTAGAATACCTAAGCAACCTGCTTGGTTGATGGATTATACTTTACTAGGTAAGAAGAAAAGGACCAGATACCTCTTAACCGGTTATCAATTCTATACTAATACTATTGTATTTTACCACTGTTTTGTCTCTAATACCAAAATCTCATCCCGAAACGTCATACGGTTCTCAAGGCTATGAGTATCCCCAAGATAACCCTTTGAGCCTGCTACTAAATCTGGAGCTTACTTCAAGACAAACTGATCAAGCAATAGTATTATAGTTTATCAAATCTAAACTAAAATAAATTGAAAACACTGTCTGAATTACAAATACTGAAGGTCTGGAGATCAACTAATAGTCCGACAAGCCTCTAATACTAAAGAACTAGAGATCCATTGGGACAGACCCCCAACTGGCTCAGACTAAACGGTAAATGGTAAATCAATTACTATGAAAGCCTTAGGTTAGTGAACTCCTCAACCTTGTCTTCCCGTAACTCATGTGGAAAGAGCCTGTCTAGAAAGGCATCCTAAAACACCTGCCAACTCATGGGAGATGCATCCCCACATCTACTTCTGTTCCACATAATAACCCAATCACAAGCAATATCTTTCAGCCTATAAAAAGCCAATTACACACTCTCCTACTCAGTAACATGCATAACTTGAGTGATCTTTTTCACCTCATCGAGATACAACTGGGGTCTTCACCTACCTTTAACCCAAAGAATTTGGGCGGATTCATTCTTATAAAGTCATAAAGTCTAGCTGCAGAAAAATTATCTCTTTGTGTATACAGAACTGCAGCCTGATTATTGGCTTGAACATTAGCATTCAAAACTTGGGTTAATGCCTGAAAGGCATACTAAAATTAAGCATGAGACACATTCTTATTCAAGGGATCAACAGGCCGGGGGTGGCTGATTATCATTCTACAGGCATTAGCTCTGCGTGGAGGCATATTCTATCATAAAAGAGAATGAGTTAATAGTAGATAGAGACAGCTATAGGCATGATGGATTATGAAAGAAAGAGATGACTTTTTCTAATACATCTTGTAGCTCTTTCTCATAAATGTGGCGTGCTTCACACCCATGATAAAAAATCTACGTAACGCGGATTGTCTAACTCTCTAGAATTCTTTAAACATTAGGCTCTAATACCGAGTTTGTAACACCCTAAAATCTCATCTCAAGATGTCACACGGTGCTCAAGGCAATGAGTAGCCCCAAGCTAACCCTTTGAACCTGCTACTAAATTTGGAGCTTACTTCAAGATAAACTGATCAAGCAATGGTATTGTTTTTTATCAAATCTAAAGTGAAATAAACTGAAAAAACTATCTAGATGGAAAATACTGAAGGTTTGGAAATCAACTAATAGTTCGACAAGCCTCTACTACTAAAAAATTAGAGAGCCATTGGGATAGATCCCCAACTGACTCAGACTAAATGATAAATGGTAAATCAATTACTATGAAAGTTGGAAAATCTGAAGAAGTAGGCCCTCAAATCATGAGGACTCACCAACTCTGGAAGTGTAGATAGAGATGCTTAAACTACTCATGCTGCTAATGCTGAGCACCTGAACCTATATTATAAGACAATGTAGCACATAGACATATATCTGGATCAGTACTTTGAGGATGTATTGGGTATATGGGTGTGCAATGTATAAGTAAAACCATGACTTAATGAATATGTATATGTATATTTTTCTTAAATTCACAGTGCATGCTAAGTGTATATGACTCACATTGGCTTGAATAAAACAAAGCTGTAAAACCATAAACATGAGTAACAAAGCCTAAGAATAACTTTATGAGCCACAACCCTTAGTTATAAAAGAAGTATCTTTACTCATTCTAGTGGGAGTTTCTTCTATCTGACATAAATCATATGAGCTATCATGGTGTCCAACGTCTTTTACCCACGTTGGTAGAGTTGTCGCCATAGGAATAGAACCTATCTAGATTGATCTCTAACTGAGCCCTTATAGGGACTTAAACCTATGGTGTATTGTAGTTTTGGGCATGATACCTTGGAATCATACCCAACTCACTGCTAAATACTATTTCCGTACTTATTGCTCAGAACTTATAGGAAATCCACCTTAAATAGCACATGGGTTTATAATGAAAACCAATTATGCTTCTCTTTGCTTAAAATCATTAAAAGAATATGGATTCCTATCTTAGCGTAGGAACAGAAGATCAATCTTTCTTTAAAATCTGAATGCTTGCTTGTTAAAGCATGCTAATAATATACTCTTCGTGAAATGTCAAAATTCACACTTGTTTTTAAAGAATATGCACTTAAATGATCACAATTTCATAATAAAGCTCAATTCTCAACAATTATCTTGGAAACACTTGAAAATATCAATTAACCATAGGGATGTGCAATTCATGATATAAATCCTCAATTCAAGCATAAATAGGGGGAATAAACATGCAATTCAAGGCTTAAATCACTTATTATCACATGAACTTAAAACAAGATACTTTGGATTTAAACCTCAACTTGCAAATCATGTGATCTTTAATAAAATTTAAGTTTTTGGGCACAAGAACAAAAGATTTGTCCTTGTTCAAACCCTACATACCTCAATTAATGAACAAGCTTGGTTTGAGATGCTACTGGTGTCTTTGAAGGTCGATTCTTGGAATTCTTGGGTCGAAAATCATGAATCTAGAACTAATTTGGAAAAAGGATGGTGGGATCTTGGGGATTCATGGAGATGAATTGCGAAGCTTAGGGTTTGTATTTGAGAGAACTTGATGAAAAGTGAGTATGTTTTGCTCAATATTATTTTTAATAATCTATTTTCACGATTTGGGTGATTAAGCAAAAGACTGAACTGGTCTTGGAATTTAAAATTCAGAACTGGAACGCCGTTTAAGGCTTCACCACAACGCGGTGAATGTGTCATCGCGATAACCACCCGACGTGGTGGAATCGCAGTGACTTACTGAACACAGTCAATTTTTGATTTGGTATTCATCGCGATGAGGTGCAATTATGGTGAACTGCTGGAATTCAACAATTGTGAAATTTTCCTTCACCGTGATGCGATGACTGCTTAGTTGACAGACTGCGCACTAAAAACGCCCTAACTTCTTCATCGAGTGTCGAATTTGGGCGAATTTGGTATCGATGGCAAGCTTATTCAATTTCCTACACGATGAAAAGTCACAGTGCATGCTAAGTGTATATGACTCACATTGGCTTGAATAAAACAAAGCTATAAAACCATAAACATGAGTAACAAAGCCTAAGAATAACTTTATGAGCCACAACCCTTAGTTATAAAAGAAGTATCTTTACTCATTCTAGTGGGAGTTTCTTCTAACTGACATAAATCATATGAGCTATCATGGCGTCCAACGTCTTTTACCCACGTTGGTAGAGTTGTCGCCATAGGAATAGAACCTATCTAGATTGATCTCTAACTGAGCCCTTATAGGGACTTAAACCTATGGTGTCTTGTAGTTTTGGGCATGATACCTTGGAGTCATACCCAACTCACTGCTAAATACTATTCCCGTACTTATTGCTCAGAACTTATAGGAAATCCACCTTAAATAGCACATGGGTTTATAATGAAAACCAATTATGCTTCTCTTTGCTTAAAATCATTAAAAGAATATGGATTCCTATCTTAGCGTAGGAACAGAAGATCAATCTTTCTTTAAAATCTGAATGCTTGCTTGTTAAAGCATGCTAATAATATACTCTTCGTGAAGTGTCAAAGTTCATACTTGTTTTTAAAGAATATGCACTTAAATGATCTCAATTTCATAATAAAGCTTAATTCTCAACAATTATCTTGGAAACACTTGAAAATATCAATTAACCATAGGGATGTGCAATTCATGATATAAATCCTCAATTCAAGCATAAATAGGGGAAATAAACATGCAATTCAAGGCTTAAATCACTTATTATCACATGAACTTAAAACAAGATACTTTGGATTTAAACCTCAACTTGCAAATCATGTGATCTTTAATAAAATTTAAGTTTTTGGGCACAAGAACAAAAGATTTGTCCTTGTTCAAACCCCACATACCTCAATTAATGAACAAGCTTGGTTTGAGATGCTATTGGTGTCTTTGAAGGTCGATTCTTGGAATTCTTGGGTTGAAAATCATGAATCTAGAACTAATTTGGAAAAAGGATGGTGGGATCTTGGGGATTCATGGAGATGAATTGCGAAGCTTAGGGTTTGTATTTGAGAGAACTTGATGAAAAGTGAGTATGTTTTGCTCAATATTATTTTTAATAATCTATTTTCACGATTTGGGTGATTAAGCAAAAGACTGAACTGGTCTTGGAATTTAAAATTCAGAACTGGAACGCCGTTTAAGGCTTCACCACAACGCGGTGAATGTGTCATCGCGATAACCACCCGACGTGGTGGAATCGCAGTGACTTACTGAACACAGTCAATTTTTGATTTGGTATTCATCGCGATGAGGTGCAATTATGGTGAACTGCTGGAATTCAACAATTGTGAAATTTTCCTTCACCGTGATGCGATGACTGCTTAGTTGACAGACTGCGCACTAAAAACGCCCTAACTTCTTCATCGAGTGTCGAATTTGGGCGAATTTGGTATCGATGGCAAGCTTATTCAATTTCCTACACGATGAAAAGTCACAGTGCATGCTAAGTGTATATGACTCACATTGGCTTGAATAAAACAAAGCTATAAAACCATAAACATGAGTAACAAAGCCTAAGAATAACTTTATGAGCCACAACCCTTAGTTATAAAAGAAGTATCTTTACTCATTCTAGTGGGAGTTTCTTCTAACTGACATAAATCATATGAGCTATCATGGCGTCCAACGTCTTTTACCCACGTTGGTAGAGTTGTCGCCATAGGAATAGAACCTATCTAGATTGATCTCTAACTGAGCCCTTATAGGGACTTAAACCTATGGTGTCTTGTAGTTTTGGGCATGATACCTTGGAGTCATACCCAACTCACTGCTAAATACTATTCCCGTACTTATTGCTCAGAACTTATAGGAAATCCACCTTAAATAGCACATGGGTTTATAATGAAAACCAATTATGCTTCTCTTTGCTTAAAATCATTAAAAGAATATGGATTCCTATCTTAGCGTAGGAACAGAAGATCAATCTTTCTTTAAAATCTGAATGCTTGCTTGTTAAAGCATGCTAATAATATACTCTTCGTGAAGTGTCAAAGTTCATACTTGTTTTTAAAGAATATGCACTTAAATGATCTCAATTTCATAATAAAGCTTAATTCTCAACAATTATCTTGGAAACACTTGAAAATATCAATTAACCATAGGGATGTGCAATTCATGATATAAATCCTCAATTCAAGCATAAATAGGGGAAATAAACATGCAATTCAAGGCTTAAATCACTTATTATCACATGAACTTAAAACAAGATACTTTGGATTTAAACCTCAACTTGCAAATCATGTGATCTTTAATAAAATTTAAGTTTTTGGGCACAAGAACAAAAGATTTGTCCTTGTTCAAACCCCACATACCTCAATTAATGAACAAGCTTGGTTTGAGATGCTATTGGTGTCTTTGAAGGTCGATTCTTGGAATTCTTGGGTTGAAAATCATGAATCTAGAACTAATTTGGAAAAAGGATGGTGGGATCTTAGGGATTCATGGAGATGAATTGCGAAGCTTAGGGTTTGTATTTGAGAGAACTTGATGAAAAGTGAGTATGTTTTGCTCAATATTATCTTTAATAATCTATTTTCACGATTTGGGCGATTAAGCAAAAGACTGAACTGGTCTTGGAATTTAAAATTCAGAACTGGAATGCCGTTTAAGTCTTCACCACAACGCGGTGAATGTGTCATCGCGATAACCACCCGACGTGGTAGAATCGCGGTGACTTACTGGACATGGTCAATTTTTGATTTGGGATTCACTGCGATGAGGTACAATTATGGTGAACTGCTGGAATTCGACAATTGTGAAATTTTCCTTCACCATGATGCGATGACTGCTTAGTTGACACACTGCTCACTAAAAACGCCCTAACTTCTTCATCGAGGGTCGAATTTGGGCGAATTTGGTATCGATGGAAAGCTTATTCAATTTCCTACACGATGAAAAGTCGAAATCAAGAAAATTCTATATAAATTAAATATTTTTCATTTTAGAAGCCATCTCTTAACTTTCTAGAGATGAAATTAAGCTAGAGAAAGTTCGGGGTACTACACAATATCTCCCCCTTGGGAACATTCATCCTTGAATATGGGTAACGAAACTGATATGCTGAAAATTAAGGCTATAGTTGATATGTACTATTGAAAGCATGACTAAATTGATTGCAAATGCATGAACTATCAAATGAATGGCTATATAAATCTTGAAACTTCGAATTGAAAAGAGATGATATGAGGAATCTTGTTACCTTGAACTAAATCTTAATCTGCAGCAAAAAGACCAGGGTACTTGGTCCGCATATCTGCTTCTACTTCCCAAATAGCACCCTTAACAGACTGCTTTCGCCAAAGAACTTTGACCAAGGGAACTTCTTTGTTCCTTAGTCTATGGATTTGATAATCTAAAATCTCAACTGGAATCTCTTCGTACGAAAGGTTTTCCTAAATAACTTAGCTTTCTAAGGGAATTACAACTGTGGAGTCACCAATTTACTACTTAATCATAGAGACGTGGAATACAAGATGAACGGCTGACAATTCTATTGACAACTCAAACTCGTAAGCCACTTTCCCAACATGACTCAGAATTTTATAAAGGCCAACATACCAGGGACTAAGTTTCCCCTTTTTGACAAATCTCTTTAGCCCCTTCATGGGTGAAATCTTCAGATACACTAAATCACCAACCTCAAACTCGAGGTCCCTTCTTCTCATGTCTATATATAATTTCTGATGAATCTGGGCTATTTTCAATCTTTTTCTGACCAACTTAACTTTCTCCATAGCTTCAAACACTGCATCAGCCCAAGCAAGGCAGATCACCCACCTCAAACTAACCTATGGGCGATCTACATCTCCTCCCATAAAGAGCCTTAAATGGGGCCATCTGAATGCTAGAGTGATAACTGTTATTACATGTGAACTCAATTAGTGGCAAATGCTTGTCCCAACTACCTTTGAAATCAAGAGCACATGTCCTTAACATATCTTTTAGAGTTTGGATGGTCTGCTTGAACATCTGTTTGAGGGTGGAAAGATAAACTAAGATGGACTTGGGTACCAAGACCTTTATAAAAGACCTTCCAAAACTAAGAAGTAAACTGAGCACCCCTATCTGAGATAATGGACAAAGGCACTCCATGCAATCTAACTAACTCTTGGATATAAAACTAAGCATAATCCTCAGCTGTATAGGACATGTGAACTGGCATGAAATGTGTGGAATTTGTCTATCTGTTCACAATAACCCAGATAAAATCATGATGATAAGCGCAAATGGGGTAAACCAATCACAAAGTCCACATTCACCTCTTCCCACTTCCAAGCGGGGATACCAAACTCTTGGAACGTTCCACCAGGCCTTTGGTGCTCTACCTTTAATTATTGGTAAGTTGCACACTTGGCTACGAACTCTGCTATATATCTATTTGTACCACTCCACTAATAGATTTCCTGCAAATATCGTTATATCTTAGTAGCACCTGGATAAATAGAATAATGCGCGCCATGCGCTTCATCTATAATTCTCTATCTCAACTCATCAACATGAGGCACACATAATCTACTTTGGTATCTCAGCACACTATATACCCCTTAGGAGAAAACCTCTACCATTTGGTCTCTAACTGAATCCTTCAGTTTGACCAAACTAGGATCCATATCTTGTTTCTGCTTCACTACCAAAACTAGGGAAGATTCAGAATGACTTTAAACCCGAATATTCCTTTTAGGTGAATCAATCAACCTAACACCCAATCTATCCAAACGATGAACTTCCTAAGCTTACTTATTCTTATCATTCTCCATACGAGCAACACTACCCATCGACAACCTACTAAGCGCGTCTGCCACTACATTGGTCTTGACCAGATGGTACAACACACTCATAGCATAATCCTTCAGCAACTCTAATTACCTTCTCTGCAGAGATTTAACTCACTCTGAGTAAACACATACTGCAAGATTTTATGATCTGTGAACACATCAACATGCACACCATACAGGTGATGTCTCCAGATTTTTAGATCAAACACTACAACAGTTAATTCAAATCATAGGTTTTGTAATTCTTTTTATGAGGCTTTAACTGTCTCGAGGCATAGGCTATGGCCTTAACTTTTTGCATCAACAAATAACCTAAACCTTCTCTGGAGGCATTACAATAAACAACAAAACCATACATACCGTCGGGTAGGTCTAAGACTAGGGCTAAAGTGAGTCGAGTCTTCAACTCCTGAAAACTCTTCTCACAGGAATCTAACCACTGGAACTTAACTTGTTTTGGGTCAGTCTAGACATAGGAGATATAATAGATGAGAAACGTTCAACAAAATGATGTAATAAGTAGCTAGACCCAAGAAACTCCTAATTTCTAATGGAAATATAGGTCTAGGCCAATTTCTTACAGCTTCTATCTTTCAAAGATCGACTCTAATGCCATCAGCGGAAACAATATTATCAAGAAAGGCTACTCATCTTTGCCAAAATTTACACTTTCTTAATTTGGAAAAATAATTTATGATATCTAAGGGTATGCAATACAATTCTCAGATGGTTTGCATGGTCATCCTCACTACGAGAGTACACAAGGATATCATCTATGAATACTATGACAAATATGTCTAGGTAATGTTTGAACACTCAATTTATGAGATCCATGAAAGCTGCTGGAGTATTGGTTAGCCCAAAAGACATGACTAGAAACTCAAAATGACCAAAATAGATCCTGAAAGCTGTCTTTGGGATATCACATTCCCTTACTTTAAGTTGATGATTGTCGGATCTAAGGTTTATCTTTGAGAAATAACTCGCACCTTGGAGTTGGTCAAATAAGTCATCAATTCTAGGAAGAGGATATTTATTCTTGACTGTGACCTTATTTAGCTGATGATAATCAATGTACATACGCAAAGAACCATCTTTCTTTAGGATGAATAAGATGGGAGTTCCCCAAGAAGAAATACTAGGTCTTATGAAACCTCTATCTAAAAGATCTTTGAATTGCCCTTTCAACTACTTAAGCTCTGTAGGGGCCATATGATATGGAGGGATAGAAATAGGCTAAGTATCAGGAAGAAGACCAATCCCAAATTCTATCTCTCTATCGGGAGGTAGCATTGGGAGATCTTCTGAAAAAACTTTAGGAGATTCATTGACCACTCAGATGGACTAAATTATTGTAGTCTCGGACTTAGTGTCTTTGACCCGGACTAGATGGTAAATACAACTTTTGGATATCAACTTTCTGTCCTTAAGATAAAATATGAAATGACTTTTAGGAGATACTGAATTACCTGACCACTCAAAGACTGGATCATTAGGGAACTAAAACATCACCACACGGGGTGTGACAATCTATAGATACATAACAGGAATGAAGCCAATCCATACCAAGAATAAGGTCAAAATCAACCATATCCAACTCTATCAAGTCCGCTAACATGACCTTATGAAGAACAGTGATAGGACACTTTTTATAAATTTGTCTGGCAACAACTGACTCACCTACTATAGTAGAAACCAGGAAAGTCATAGGGATCTTTTCAGAACTAATCTTAAAATTAACTGCAACTAGTGGAGTGACATAAGATAAACTCGTCCCAGGGTCCAACAGTATATGAACATCAAAATAAAAGACACAAAGCATACCGGTAACAACGTTTGGCGAATGTTCCTGATCATGGTAGGATAGAAAAAGATAAAACAAATTCTGGAACTGACTACCATCGGTACTGGATAATGTACCCTGAGGAGGAGCTAGGTGCCCTAAAGGAGCTGGTGCACTAGTAGCCTGAGTTTGAGGATGAACATACCTGTTTCCCTGCTTAGCATATGGACATTCTTTAACTTCGTGTCCCACTGCACCACATCTGTAGCATCCCTTTATTCATTTTAAACACTCAACAAGATGGTTCCTACCACACTTCATATATGGTGGGTAACTGGGCCTCCCACTCACACTACTCTAAGATCTAGAAACAACAGTCCTACAAAACTGCTCCTGCTTAGTTCTAGGTAAGAGATAACTAGCTGAAGAAGGTGCAGGTATAGATGAGTGGTTCTAAAGCTGTGAATGATTCCCTTCATGAGATCTAGTCAGACCATACTCAAACTACCCTATTATAGCCCTCTTGTTTACCCTCTTTCTCTTTTTTATCTTTTCGGCCTTAATCTGCTGAGCATGCATCATTAATCTAGGAAGGTCCATGTCTCCAATTAGCATAGCAGTCCTACACTCCTTGACTACCAATCCCAATACCCCAGTAACAAACTTACTCATACTAGATCTGATATTAGCTATCAAATCAGGAGCATACTTAGATAGCTGGCTGAACTTAGCAATACTCTTTCACTGTCATTGAGCCGTGCCTCAAGTTCGTGAACTCCTCAACCTTGGCTTCCCATAACTTATGTGGAAAGAACCTGTCTAGAAAGTCATCCTGAAATACCTGCTAACTCATGGAAGTTGCATCCTCACCTCTACCTTTCTTTAACATAATAACCAAATTGCAAGCAACATCCTTCAGCTTATAGGAAGCCAATTCCACACTCTCCTTCTCAGTAACATACATAACTTGAGTGATCTTTTTCACCTCATCGAGATACAACTGGGGTCTTCACCTACCTTTAACCCAAATAATTCAGGCGGATTCATTCTCATAAAGTCATGAAGTTTGGCCATAGAAAAATCACCTCCTTGCTAACGCAGAACTATAGCCTGATTATTGGCTTGAACATTAGCAGTCATAGCTTGGGATAACGCCTGAAAGGCAGCCTGAAATTCAGCATGAGACACATTCTCATTCAAGGGATCAATAGGCTGGGGTGGCTGATTATTATTCTACGGGCATTAGCTTTATGGGGAGGCATATTCTGTTATAAAAGAGAATGAGTTAATAGGAGATAGAGACAACTATAGTCATGATAGATTATTAAAGAAAGAGATAACTTTTCCTGATATATCCCGTAGCCTTTTGCTCATATATATGGTGCAATTCACACCCATGATCAAGACTCTATGTAACATGGCTTGTCTAACTCTCTAGGACTCTTTAAACCTAAGGCTCTGATACATAGTTTAAAATGCCCCAAAATCTTATCCCGAGACGTCACATGGTGCTCAAGGCTATGAGTAGCCCAATCTAACCCTTTGAGCTTGCTACTAAATCTGGAGCTTACTTCAAGATAAATTGATCAAGCAATAGTACTATATTTTATCAAATCTAAACTGAAATACACTGAAAACACTGTCTGAATGACAAATACTGAAGGTATAGAAATCAACTAATAGTCTGACAAACCTCTACTACTAAAGAACTAAAGATCCATTATTACAGACACTTAAATAACTCAGACAAAATGATAAATGGTAAATCAACTACTATGAAAGCTATAAAATCTAAAGAAGTAGGCCCTCGAATCATGAGGACTCACCAACTCTGGAAGCGTAGATAGAGATGCTCGGACTACTCATGCTGCTGTGATGAGCACCTAAACCTACATTATAAGGTAATGTAGAATATATATATATATATATATATATATATATATAGAGAGAGAGAGAGAGAGTCAGAGAGAGAGAGGGATCAGTACTCTGAGGATGTATTGAGTATATGGGGGTGCAATGCATAAGTAAAACCATGACTTAATGAATATGTATATATATATTTTTCTTAAATTCACAGTGCATGCTAAGTGTTTATTACACAGCTTGGAATGTATAAAACAAATCTGTAAAACCATAAACATAAGTAACGAAGCACAATAATAACTTTGTGAGCCATAACCCTTAGTTCTAAAAGCAGTATATTTACTCGTTCTAGTGGGAGTTTCTTCTAACCGACATAAACCATATGGGATATCATAGAGTCCAACGTCTCTTACCCATATTGGTAGAGTTGTTATACCCTTGCCATCAGAATAGAACCTAGCTAGAGTGATCACTGACTGACTCCTTATAGGGAATTAAACCTATGATGGCTTGTAGTTCTGGGGCATAAAACCTTGGAATCATACCCAACTCGATGCTAACTACTACTCCCATACTTATTGCTCAGAACTTATAGGAACTCCACCTTAAAATAGCACAAGGGTTTATAATGAAAATCAATTATTCTTCTTTTTGCATAAAATCATAAAAAAATATGGATTCCTATCTTAGCTTAGGAATAGAAGATCAATCTTTCTTTAAAACCTGAATGCATGCTTGTTAAAGCATGCTAATAATATACTCTTCATGAAATATCAGAATTCATACTTGGGTTTAAAGCATATGCACTTAAATGATCACAATTTCATAAAGAAGCTTAATTCTCAACAATTATCTTGGAAACACTTGAAAATATCAATTCACCATAGGGATGTGCAATTCATGATATAAATACTCAATTCAAGCATAAATAGGGGAAATAAACATACAATTCAAGGCTTAAATCACTTATAATATCATGAACTTAGAAAAAGATACTTTGGGTATAAACCTCAACTTGTAAATCATGTGATCTTAAATAAAATTCATGATTTTGGGCACAAGAATGAAAGATTTGTCCTTGTTCAAATCCCACATACCTCAATTGATTAACAAGCTTGGTTTGAGACTCTATTGGTGTCTTTGAAGGTCAATTCTTAGAATTCTTGGGTTGAAAATCTTGAATCTAGAACGAATTTGGAAAATGGATGGTGGGATCTTGGGGATTCTTGGAGATGAATGTCGAAGGTTAGGGTTTGTATTTGAGAGAATTTGATGAAAAGTGAGTATGTTTTACTCAATATTATCTTTAATCATCTATTTTCACGATTTTGGGGATTAAGCAAAACACTAAACTGGTCTTGGAATTTAAAATTCAGAACTGGAATGCCGTTTAAGGCTTCACTGCAACGTGGTAAATGTGTCATCGCGATCACCACTGCGATGTGGTGGAATCGCGGTGACTTACTGGACATGGACAATTTTTTATTTGGGGTTCACTGCGATGCGGTGCAATTGCAGTGACCTACTGGAATTCAACAAGTGTGAAATTTTCCTTCACCGTGATGCGATGACTGCTTAGTTGACACACTGCTCACTAAAAATGCCTTAACTTCTTCACCAAGTGTCGAATTTGGGTGAATTTGATATCGATGGAAGGCTTATTCAATTTTCCACACGATAAAAGTCAAAATCAAGAAAATTTTAAATAAATTAAATATTATTCATTTTGGATGCCATTCCTTAACTTTCTAGAGATGAAATTAAGCTAGAGAAAGTTTGGGGTGTTACACAATATCTCCCCCTTGGGAACATTCATCCTTGAATATGGCTAACAAAACTGATATGCTAAAAATTGAGGCTATAAATGATATGTACTACTGAAAGCATGACTAAATTGATTGCAAATGCATGAACTATCGAATAAATGGCTATATAAATCTTTAAACTTCGAATTGAAAAGAGATGATATAAGGAAACTTGTTACCTTAAACTGAATCTGAATCTGCCGTGAAAAGATGAGCGTACTTGGTCGTCATATCTGCTTCTGCTTCCTAAGTAGTGCCCTCCACAGACTGATTTTGCTAATGAACTTTGACCAAGGGAGCTTCTTTGTTACTTAGTCTATGGATTTGATGATCTAAAATCTCAACTAGAATCTCTTCGTACGAAAGGTTTTCCTAAATATCTTAGCTTTCTAAGGGAATTACAACTGTGGAGTCACCGATTTACTTCTTAATCATAGAGACGTGGAATACAAGATGAACGGCAGACAAGTCTATTGACAACTCAAACTTGTAAGCCACTTTCCTAACATGACTCAGAATTTTATAAAGGCTAACATATCGGGGACTAAGTTTCCCCCTTTTGCCAAATCTCTTTAGCCCCTTCATGGGTGAAATCTTCAGATACACTAAATCACCAACCTCAAACTCGAGGTCCCTTCTTCTCATGTCTATATATAATTTCTAATGACTCTGGGCTATTTTCAATCTTTCTCTGGTCAACTTAACTTTCTCCATAGCTTCAAACACTCCATCAGCCCCAGCAAGGTGGACTCACCCACCTCAAACCAACCTATGGGTGATCTACATATCCTCTCATAAAGAGCCTCAAATGGGGCCATCTGAATTCTAGAGTGATAACTGTTATTATATGTGAACTCAATCAATGGAAAATGCTTCTTTTCTCTCATGACTATTATTTGCTTAATCTGGGGTCTACTTTTTCCAATGTCACTCCATATGTGGCTGTATCTTTTGGTTTTTAAATCAAGAGCACATGTCCTCAAGATATCTTCTAGAGTTTGGATGGTACTCTCTGCTTAACTATCTGTCTAAGGGTGGAAAGATGAACTAAGATGGACTTGGGTACCAAGACCCTTCTGAAAGACCTTCCAAAACTAAGAAGTGAACTGAGTACCCCTATCTAAGATAATGGACTTGCACCCTGCTCTAAATATCTAAACTTCTTATTCTGCCTCTCCCATTTCTTCTTGCTTTTTTTCTCATACTCCATCTGTTGCATATAAACCACCAACCTAGATATGTCCATAGGATTGTTCAATATCGCAGCCTTCCATTACACTACCAAGTCATGAGACAACCCAGAAGCAAACTTACTCATTCTGGATCTTATGTTAGACACTAACTCCAGAGCATAATGGGACAACTGCTAAAATTTCAAAGTATACTCCTTCACGCTCATCTTTCCTTACTTCAAGTTCCAATAACTCTTCAACCTTAGCACCCCTTAACTCATAATAAAAAAAGTGATCAATAAAGGCACCTAAAAATTTATCCCAAATCGACGGCTCAGCATCATTACCTCTCGACTATTCCCATTACTTATACCATTGATAAGCTATATCTTTCAATTGATATGCAACAAATTCTACACCTTCAGAATAAGTAACTGCATTACCCTAAAAAACTTATCCATATCATCAATAAACCCTACAGTATCCTTAACCTTAGATCTTAGAAAGGTTAGGGGATTCAACCTTATGAACTGGCCAACTCGAGTGACCTCAGATGAATAAGCAATAAAACTAACATGACCAGACTGTCTAGGTTGTAAGGCCATACATTGGGTAAATATATGAATGGAATGATGGAACTCTGCATTAAAGATATCTCTCTAAGGTAGTTGAGCATAAGTGCTACCAACCTAAGAAGCCCAAGGTAGACTAGTAGGGATCGGTGGAACTCTATGTGGGGCAACGCAGTTAGGAGCGGGGACCCTATATTGGGCCTGCCCTCTATAAGCTGGATGAGTTCCCTCCAGGTAGCACAAAGGTCCCAGAAGAGTTTCTATGAATACCATATCTTTGGGGAGGCATGATCTAAAATACGAATAAGCTAGAAGTTAGAGAATTTTCAGGACAACTAGACTCTATAGCCCAAAACAGAACAAAAGAAAGGGAAACATTCCTAAATACATCGCAACCTTCTCTTTATAAGTGTGGCGCTCTACACACCCATAAAAGGGACTCTACTCGACACAACTTTATCAATACCCAAGGACCCTGAATTATGTTCTGGTACAAAGATTGTCAAGACCCAAACTAGGCCCTAGTCATGATGGGTATCTCAAGCCCACCGTGAGCTGGAGATCACCCACTTAACCTAACAGAACACAATAAAAGAATACGACAAAATCTAACCAAATAGTAAAAAGAAGGATAATAATCAAATGTAAACTCTATGAAATAAACAAACATCCAGCCAACACTTGTCCATATAAGCCTCAAAATCAGAATACTAAACTAGGTCGGGACATGCCCCCGACCATGACAAAGAGAGTTCAAAATTCCCAAAATATGAAAAGAAACATAATAAAATTGTAAGGATTTTCAAAAGATGAAGGATCACTACTTCACAGCAACTAGACTAATGCAACACACCACCTAATGCTAAACAGGAGTAACAGAAAAACCCTAGGACTATACATTATGAAATGATATAGCATCCAGGGACAGTCAGTGGGATAAGCACTGGCATGTAACTCAAGAAAAATGATAAAGTAATGTCATTTCAAAAACCAATCAAAACCACATGCACACACATTCATATAAACATATATAGGATGCTGGGATAGGGGCAAGGTTCATGTATGTGAGATTATAAAATATTATCCTAGACTGTGTAGCTCTATTCATCCTATAGGCACCCAAGGGCTATATGGGTTCAGATTCCCTGCTAAAAGGGCCCCAGTGCATGTTTGCTGCATAAACCAAAGAATTTAAATGAAGGGCTAAATACACCAAGTCTGTATACATTCCCAAAATATAATGTGTGAACTAAGCACATGGTCATATAGACACCTATGCCGGTAAATGTGGTTTTCAATGTTAGTACCCCCGAGACCTCCACCTTCACGTGAGCTACACAACCTCCTTTATGCCCCAATTAAATCATTTTTGGCACATAATCCCAACCATGAACTGAGGAGTCTTATTTCAAAGCATTTAACATTTGGTATCATTATAGAAATTATGCTTGCAAGTTTATATAATCATGTAAATCCATAAAAATTAACCAACTGACTCTCAAGTCCCTTTAAGAAGCAAAAAACATGGCCACCAAGGCCTTTCAAATCCATTATTTATTCGTTTTTCCATTAATGTAATGCAATGGTTTCAAAAATACGAGTCTAAGTATGCATATGTCTATGTTCAAAACCAAATTTACCAGGTGGGTTGAGGTTAATCAATTTCAAGCCAAAATCCATCAATTTAGGGAAATCCATGTTCCTCATTCCAATTCCCATAATAATGCACCCAATCAGTCCTAAAAATTGTTTAAGCATGAATTACACCTTCAAAATATGGGAAAATAATTCATGTAACTCTAAACAAAACCCTTCAACCCAATTTCAAACCCAATATTTAAATAACGTGGATATTGAATTATATTGTGCCTTGATGTAAAATACATGTTTTAGGGCTGAGAGACATGCTTGTAATACCAAAGAAATTGAAAGAAATCAAGGATTAGATCCTAGGTATTGAATCCCTTATAAAATCCTAGTGTTATTGCTTTGGGAGTTAAGGAGGGGATGAGTAAGGTTTTGATTTGATTACCTAAAGATAATGAGGCCCCTTATGTGTTTTTAAGTCATGGGAATAGTGTGGAGAGAGGAAATGAACAAAATAACCTTAATTAAAATATGTAGGAAATTCTAGGCCCAGCCATCATGACTCAGGTAATGACTCATGACGACTGAGCATGGGTAATTAACTGAGGACCAAAAACTTGGTACCTCACAGTGATGATCACGAGTCACTCATCATGACTCATTATCAATCATCACGAGTCATGATGAAGACTCGTGATCAAAGTAGAACTCTTGGTAAACCTCACTGTTCAGACAATGAGTCCCACCTCACGACTCTTTGCGTAAATTAGTGACTCATTACCTGAGTTTTTTTCCTGGCAGTGTTCAACTCTACTTCAAAAATTTTCTAATTCAATAGCTTATCATCTAGGGGGAAAGGATTCAAGTACTTGGGTATTATATTAGACAAGTGCTATTTGTATAGAATAGTCTATGAAAGATGCAAAATAAAACTAATACCAAAATAGAAGATGTGGATTATCTCCGTACACTGAAAGCTTACCCTAATATCTACTCAACAACTCTACTCGAGGGCAACATCAATGATGATGACTCGTACTAGAATTTGCATCAAGGAAAAGATGCATAAGTGTAGCATGTGACCAAAATATGTAGTACTCAGTAGGGATCATAGACCAAGTAATCTTACCAAGATAAAAGCATAATAAAGAGCAAATAAATGCCAAAGGTAAGAAAAAAAGGATCAAAAATAGAATTATAGGCTAAAGCTAGACATACATGAGAATCATAAGTAAATAACTTTAAAAATATAAATAAGACTGTTACCTAACTAGACCCCATAATCCTAGAAGGTGCATATAGTAGAAAATAAACCAAATCGAGTGCTTGAAAGCAAGATGGATGCAAACAACAAGTAATACTAGCATAAAAATTGACAATAAGTAGTGTGAAAGTAATCCATGATATGGTAAACTTACCATGTACTCCTCTTTCATCCATACCCATAAATCATGCTCAAACTTGAATCATATTTCTTGCTAGAAATCGATAAAAATAAAAGTCTAACTCAAATTGGGACTAAATATATAGTAGGTAGTAAAATTAAGTGTCAAACTCAAACCAAAACTAAATATGCAATAAGTGAAAAATCAAATGCTTAGGCTCAAACTAGGACAAAAGGTCTATTCTCCTTTTTAGACAACCAAATTGCTTAAAAATATTTGAAAATCCCATTTATCTCGTTGAAAATAGTGCTTTTAGGCCAAAAATACTAAAATGCGAAAAATATTGAATCAAATAAATACAATATGGTAAGCGAACCAACCCAATGATGATAATTATACATCTTGAGTATTTTAGAGTCATCTACAATAGAAAAAGGCATTATCGTAAGGTGACTAGTCTTAAAAAGAGCGCTAACATTAGCTACAAGCCCTAAAAGCAAGCAACTAACTGGACCTAGACTAAGATATATAAGTTCAACCCACGGATAGCAGGTATGCTATGCTAAGTCCTAAAGGAGAAGAGACTACTTAGCCTAAGGTTCAAGATAGAATTCAACTCTAATGCCCCCCCCCCCCCCCAACCAGCAATAAGAATCATAAACACCTAAAATATAATTAAAGCCACAATTCTCCACAAATAATTAGCAAATTATCACACTAATACTTTAAATAAGCAATGTCTAAAAGTAGGTAAGTCGTAGCATACCTGGACATCAAAGAACACACTTGTAGTTCATTAAACACGGTTTTTTTCCTTTTGACAAGCCTTTGATCTCTACAACACAATCAAAATAGTATTCTACTAATCAATACAAGAACAATGATATCCATATCAATATAAAGTACTTTGGATTGAAAATTGGACTACAAATCACCCTTGGAGCCTGCTTACGGAATCTAAATTGGACACACAATAACATCCCTTGGGGAACAAGAATTTTGTGCTCAGAATTTAAGAGCAACCAACTCTCAATTCATAACCCAAATTAGCCCTTAATGTCTAAGTTGAATCGAAGAATTATAAAGGTATTTAAGAAAAATAAGGACTAAAAAATTACAAAAAAATTATCAGAAATTGATCACTGTGCCCTTTATTAACTAGCCTCATCTTCAATGTATAAATCCCAAATAATTTTAAAGCTAACAAGATCAAGAATGTTGGTTTAGGACTTAGAAAATGAATAAAAAATAAAGGGGACAGCTTTATATACTATTAGGGATCCGTTCTTCGCAAGTATGGGACCCCTATTACAAATGTGGAAACTAAATAGGCTAGGCCCTTTGAATGTAAATTGTACACTATTAATGCAAAAAAAAGCTCAAACTAGCCAGACCAGCCCTTTAATTGAGAATTTAATGACCATCCCATGAATGTGAAAGTCAAGGAGTGTCCAATGGCTTGTGCAAATGCAAAGACCAAATAGATGCCAGCACTAGATAGTGAAAACCAACAATTTTCTACATCCAAAAGGATTCTGAGTGCCCTAGATTTATTAAGAACCCTATTCATGCTAACAAATAATTCCACCATACCGAAAATGGCATTTTAGATCCAATAAGATTGATAAAATTTCCAACAGAGGTCATTTTGACAAAATATGGGCTTTACACCCACTATCCTATTTTTACCAATTCCTAACTAACAACATAAATAATTCTAGAATCCTTAGAGCCCGAATTAAATATCCCCTAGCCTAAATCTTATTTGAAGCTATTTACTTGAAGTTTAGGTAAAGACCTATTTCTTAACTCCAATCACTCCAAAATTGCGAAAATATCATAAAAAATAAATAAAGTACCAAGAAACCAAACTATCAATTCCAACTAGTCACAAATAACTTGGTGTAGCCTTAGAAAAGCCCAAAATAGAAAAATAACATGAAAACAACAATAACTTACCCAGTATATTCCCACTATGTAGGGTTTGGGGAGGGTAAGTGTATGCAGTCTATATGATTACCTCAGAGGCGAGATAAAGAGGTTAGTTTTAATTGACCCCTCTGCTCAAGACAAAAAAATCTAGCAAAGGAATAGTAAAGGGATAAGATACAATTGAAATTACCACACCCAATAATACCATATATAAGATTCACTAAGTAATACTACAAATAATATAACATTTTTAAATAATACTATCTTTTCACTCTAATCTACCTCATCCACAACTTCCTATATAGAGTCATGTCTTTGGTACAACCATGAGGTTGCCGAACAGGGGAAACAACCTGATAATTATGATGAGAAAGAGTACCCTAGTCAAGAAGAATAAAAATCTCAACCTCTGAGGAGATCAGAAAGGAAAATGATAGAGTCATCCAAGTACCCTTCATCAGAGTATGTCCTCATCAATGATGAGGGGGAGCCAAAAAGTCTCAAGGAGGGATTATCCCATCTAGAAAAAAATAAATGGATGAAATCCATGCAAGAAGAGATGAAATCTTAGTAGAAATGGCATGTACAATATAGTTGAACTTCCAAAAGGTAAAAGACTGCTTAAGTGTAAGTGGGTTTTTAAACTCAAGAAAGATGGAAATGGCAAATTGGTCAGATATGTAGCTTGGTTGGTGGTAAAAGGCTTCGAACAAAAGAAAGGTATTAATTTTGGTGAAATTTTCTCACCATTGTCAAAATGACTTCTATTCAAACTATTTTGAGCTTAGCATCTAGCATAGATCATGTGGAGTAGTTGGATGTGAAAACTACATTTCTTCATGGAGATTTAAAATAAGAGATCTATATTGACTAACCAGATGGATTTGAAGTAGTTGAAAAGAAATAAATGGTCTGTAAACTGAATAAGAGTCTTTATGAATTGAAGCAGGAACCAAGGTAGTGGTACAAAAAGTTTGAATCATTCTTGCAAACTCAAACTTACACAAAGACTTATTCTGATACATTTGTGTACTTCAAAAGATTTTCTGGAAACAACTTTATTATTCTATTGTTGTATATGGATGACATGTTGATTGTTGGACAGGACAAAGAGCTGATTGCCAAGATAAAGGGATATTTGTCCAAGTCAATTGACATGAAGGACTTGGGCTCATCACAACAAATTTTGGGGATAAAGATTGTTTGAGAACGAACAAACAAAAAGATGTGGCTATCTCAAGAGAAGTACATTGAACGTGTAGTCAAGAGCTTTAATATTAAGAGTGCTAAAGTTGTTAGCACACCTCTTGCTGGTCATTTGAAGTTAAGCAAGAAGATGTTTTCTATAATAAAGAAGGATAAAGGAAATATGGCCAATGTTCCTTATTCTTCAACAATCGAGAGTTTGGTATATGTAATGGTGTGTACTAGATTGGATATTGCTTATGTAGTTGGTGTTGTTAGACTATTTCTTGAAAATTCTTGAAAAGAACACTGGGAAGCAATCAAGTGGATACTCAATTACTTGAGAATAACCACAGGAGTTTGGTTGTGTTCTGGTGGATCTGATCCAATCTTGAAGGGCTATACAAATACTGATATAACAGGTGACCTTGACAATAAAAAATAAACTACAGGATATTTGTTTACATTTTCAGGGGGAGCTATATCATGGCAGTCAAATTTGCAGAAGTGTGCCACACTCTCTAGAACTGAAGCAGAGTATATTTTAGCTACTGAAGTTGGCAAGGAGATGGTATGGTTGAAATGGTTTCTTCAAGAACTTGGATTGCATTAGAAGGAGTATGTTGTCTATTGTGATAGTCAAAGTGTAATAGACTTAAGTAGAAATACCATGTAATATGAAAGGACGAAGCACATTGATGTGAGGTACAATTAGATTCCTGAACAAATGGAAAATGAATTGTTCCATGTTAAGAAGATTCACACTAGTGAAAATCCCGCGGATATACTGACAAAGATGGTGACTAAAGACAAGTTTGAATTGTGCAAAGAACTTGTCGGCATGAGATCTCTCTGAGAAGATGAGAATACCTCCTTCAGGTACATGGGACTAGGGGGGATATATATGGGTACAACCCCATAAATACATTGAAATTTTTCCTTGAACTCCATTGTTTCAAGGGAAATGTTTTTTCTTTTGTTTGGTTTTTCAAACCTTTTGAAGAGTGATTTATTGGTTAGAAAGAAAAGTCAAGAAAGGTGTGATTTTTCAATGGATCCTTAACATCATTGATGACATCAATGGGGGTATTTATTTCCAATAAAAGGATTTCATCAACTCCTTGAAAAGACACATAAAAAACAAAGAGTGAAGGAAAATAGAGTGAGGCATCACATAAAGTTTAGTCTGTGAGGAGAAATAGAGAGTCTGAGCGATATTTTAGTGTGGTGGAAAAATCAAAAGAGAGATATTTATTTTGAGTGTGCAGTAGTCTCTTTGAGTATTGTACTTATGACTACGGTGTAAAATTTCTTACTATAGTGATATGAATTGCTCCTCTCGGCCCGTGGTTTTTTCCCTCATTGGGTTTTCACGTAGCAATCTTGATATCATTATCATTCTTATTGTTCTTATTGATTAACCATATCATATTTATTGCTTTTATTACCGTAATATTATTCTTGTGGAGGGGTTTATCCCCAAAGTATTTGCACATTAAGATTAGATTAAAAATTAGTTGCATGTTATCTTGTAGACTATAGACTAGGAACAACTTATTGAATCCTAAATAAATACAACATCCAACTACCAATCCAGAAAGCTAGTTATGTTGTCAACATTTTCTCCCTTAAACTGAAACATCTTTAGTTTAATTTGCAAATATCAAGTTGATCACGTAGCTTTAGGTACTTCACTGGTTTCAGGGGCTTTGTGAACATGTTTGCAACTTGTTCTTCATTTCTATATTAGATAAGACTAATCTTTTCATCTTTATTTAGATCATGCAAGAAGTGATACTTCACATCTATATTCTTATTTGGTCCATGTTAAATTGAATTTCTTGAAAGATTTAATCACCAAAGTATTATCACAATAGATTGGCATTCGTCCTTCTTGCTTAAAATGAATTCCTTCAAGAATATTCCTCAGCTAAACAACATGGAAAGTGCATGAAATTGCAACAACATACTATTCCTTGGTAGTCGACAAAGTAACAATAGGTTGCTTCTTTAAAGACCAAGAAATAAATCCAGAATCTAATATAAAATCATATCTTGATGCGCGTTTCCTGCCTTCAAGATTTTAAGCATAGTCACTATCAACGTAACCAACCAAATCTCTAGCAGCTTTATTTTTATGAAAAAACTTGAAGTTGTTGGTACCAATAAAGTAGCACAAAATACAATTGACAGCTTCTAATGCATTTCTTTTGTTCTTTCCATGAACCATCTAATGAGACTTAAAACGTGCATAAAATCATGCCTTGTTGCTGTCAAATACATCAAGCTTCCCATAATTTTCTTGTATAAAGGGTTGTCCACCTTTCTACCTCCAGGTTCTTTGATGAGCTTCAGATACTTCTCCATTGATGTGCTTATAGATTTGTAATTTTTCATCTGGAATATGCCCAGAATATCGTACACATATTTCTTTTGAGAAAAAAAATACCATCAACAGTTTGATTCACTTCTAGACCAAGAAAACAATGAATCATACCCAAATTCGACAAGTCAAATACAACTATCATGGACTTCTTAAAGTTCTTGACCATAGACATATCACTTTTGGTATAAATTAAGTCATCCACATATAAACACATCATTAAGACATCAACACCATTCTCTTTTATATATAGAGTATTTTCATATGGATATTTTCAAAATTCCTCTTTTGAAAAATAAGCATTTATATGACTATACCAAGCCTTTGAAGCTTGTTTTAGTTCATACCGAGCTTTTTTTCAATTTAAAAACTTTACTCTTAGCATAAAAGTTCATGTAGTTAGGAGGTTGTTTGATGAATACCTTTTCTTGAAGTTCACCATATAGGAAGGCAACCTTGAAGTCCAGTTAGAAGATATTTCAAGCATTTTGATCAGTCAAAGAAATCACCAATCTTATGATATCTAACTGATCAATGGGAGAAAACACCATTTCATAATCAGTATCATATTCTTGCTTATAGCCTTTTGCTATTAAGCGAGCTTTGAACTTATCTACGTCTTGATTTTTCTTCAGCTTTATTTTGTAAACCATTTGAGATCAATGATTTTCTAATTTTTTGGAAGATTTGTTAGCTCCCAAGTATCATGTCTTTCAATTTCTCAAATCTCCTTATCTATGGCTTGATCTTTGATGGCACGACAAATTTGATAGGATCACAATTTAAAAATAAAAAAAAATGACTAACTGTATTTTCATATTTAATAATCCCATGTACCTCAAAATCTTTCATCAGCTCAATCCACCTTGGCTACGTTAAGATGTTCCTTGTTGAACTTAACATCACTTGATTCACGTTCAACACCTCTAACATCTTGTACTGTTGAACTTTCTCGTGAAATTATCTTAAAATGTCATTTTGATTCTTCTTTTTCTTTAATAGAAAATGGAATATATTGAGATGAATAATTATCACTCCAATTTTAGATTGTTTCTATCACGACCCAAGCCATAGCCCAGGCTGCTATAGGCATCTTAAACCATAAAGAACTAAGAGACCCCTTAGCATACCATAATAAACATAATTCATGTGAAATAAAAGTGCAGAAGATAAACTGAGTCATGGAAAGACTCATAATCAAATCTAAATACTTCATAACATCAATCCATGGAAACCCCAAATTCAGTCTAAACCAGTCTACAAAGCTTCTACCAAAACACTAGTCTGTCTAAGTCAGGACAATCCCTCGATAGGATAGTGAAACTAAAAATAACCCAATACATAAACAAAGAGACTTTTGAATTAGGGGAAGCTCACCAAAATGTCTAAAAGTAATCTACTATTGAGTTGGACCATGAGACTGTGTCTCAGAACCTATATTATGAAACAATGCAGCTGCTATGAGGACAGTCAATACTTGAAATGTATTGGTACATAGAACGGCCAAAGTAAATAACTTTCAAAATATCATGATAGTCAAAACATCAAAAAAAATTATAACATGGGGTCATATGACATCAAAATAGTATGAAAACATATAATTAAATCCGAAACTGCTTTGTAAATAACATTACGGTATTCTTTAGTTCTGAGCTAGGAGCTAGATGGCATACTCGACATGGTCTGAAAAACCCATGGGCTATGCAGGGCCCGATATTGATTCATCGGCCAAGCCTGCAATCCATGTTTGCTATAAATATTGGGGTGTCTGATCTAGTATACAACTGTATATAGAAAGTATACAATAATTATTCATATTTTAGGAAAAAATCAATCATGTATCAACAAAACACGATTTTGGTCTTTGAGTTATCTGAACTCGTACCTTCTCGATTAGCCATGTAACTCTCTTTAAGTCTATATTTTAGACTCTTAAAACATACTTTCTCAAAAAATGGTCTGAAGTCTATAGTCTAGTTAGTCTGAGTCTGTCATGGCATTTGTCTAATTTGATATCGTCATACTAAGACTTGCAAGCTGTATAATCCAGATCATAGCATGTCATATCATTTCACAACTCTTTTTATTAGAAGCATGTTATTTGATCACCACAATGACTCAAATTTTAGAAGAAAGTTTTCTTTCGAAACCGTTATGCAAGCTTAAGTAAAAGGTCTTTCTTTTAAAGCTTCATTCTTAAGGTGGTAATCTCTTTCATAAACACATAGTAAATCTCTTTCAGTAGTCATGGTGGTTTAGTTAAGAATTCTAATTCATGAAATTTGTTAAAGCTTTTAAGAGAAGGATTACTCTTTTCAATCATATTCAGTCAACCACCGTTGAAATGCAAAAGCAACATCAAAACAATTAATATTTAATAAAACCTTTCATATGTAAAATTTGGCAAGGAAGTCATTCAAAACCTCATTATTTTCACAAACCACAACTTAATATGCACACATACATATGTAAATACCCATAAGAATGCATAAGTGAAGTTGGATGCAAATTTTGGATATCATGCTCTTGTTGCAAGATAAAATCTCAAACATTCAAAATTTAAATGAGATTAAAAGTCATAAATTCAAAGTCCCATAAGATTTAGGTCATTCTACATACCTCTAATAGAGAGAAATTGAATCAAAGTTTACCCTAGGAGCTTGGAACCTTCAAACCCTAGGTATTTTCTCCTTTCTTTCTATTAGAATGATGATTAGGGATTTACTGAGGTGTAAAAGCATTTTAAGGATCTAATCTCGTACATAAGGGATTGGTAATGACTTAGGGGTGTGAAAATAACCCCATGCCCTTAAAACATACTAAAAGTAAGACTATTGCAACACTTGGAGAAGGGGTGTGTGACCCTCATCCAAGAATAAGAGGTTCATAATACGGCCTTTGAGGTGAACTTGTCTATAGAGTGGACTTGAGGCAATGGAAGGGCCTACGCGAGGTGCCCATTTCACGACTCAAAGCCTTTTTCTATGCCAAAAAACACCCCAACTCATTCAAACACTTTTTCTATGCCTAAAAACACCCCCAACCCATTCAAACACTATCTTTGGTGGTTTATCATACATATTGCAGTCTTAAGGACTCATTTCAAGCACTTCTCAAGCATTGGGAAGGCTGGGGTGTTACATCATCCCTTCCCTAGGATCATTCATCCTCAAATAATGACTCGGAACACATTAAGCACGATTTAAAGATTTATATGGAATAAAATGAGCAAGATAAGATTAATCCCTTTCATGATATCATCTAACAACATGAAAAGTGATGGGTATCTTGCAGGAATATCATTCTCTGATTCCCAAGTAGATTCCTCTATCTTTTGATTCCTCCATAACACTTTAATAAAACCTATCTCTTTGCTCCTTAGTATTTGTACTTGTCGATCCAATATCGCTATGGGTACTTATTTATATGACAAACAATCCTTCACACCAATATATTCAACTGGAAACACAAGCAAATGATCTCCAATACACTTTTTAAGCATCAAAACATGGAAGACAGGAGGAACGGAAGGTAAACTTGCTGGCAAATCTAACTCATACACAACTCTACCAATCCTTCTCATTATCTAATAAGGTCCTATGAAATCAGGAATGACCTTTTCTTTTTTCCCAAATCTCATGTCTTCCTTCATAGGGGAGTTCAGAAACACCTAATCATCAACCTCAAATTTTAACTCCTTTCTTCTTACATCAGCATTGGACTTTTGGCGACTTTGGGCGGTCTTACATCTCTCTATAATGACCTTCACTTTTTTCATAGCTTGATGAAACAAGTCAAGTCCAAATAAATGAGTTTCACTTGATCATACCAACCAATCGATGATACATACCTCCTTCCATAGAGATACTCAAAAGAAGCCATTTGGATGGTAAAGTGGTAGCTATTGTTATAGGCGAATTCTATTTGAGGCAAGTGATCTACCTAACAATCCTTAAAATTAATCAAGTAATCCCTTAGCATATCCTCTTAAGTATGAATGGTACATTCTACCTTCCCATCTATCTAAGGTCAAAAAATGGTGCTAAGGTTCACTTAGGTACCCAAACCTTTCTAAAAAGACCGCCAAAACAAAGAAGAGAATTGAGTACCTCATTTGGATATAATGTATACCGGAGCCCCATGCTATAGAATATCCCCATGCTATAGAACTATCTCCTAAATATAGAATTTTACATAATCATCTCCATAATAATTAGTCCTCAAAGGCAAGACATGAGTGAACTTCATCATCATATCCACGAAAACCCAAATGGAATCGTACTGATTTTAGGATCGCATGAGTCTAGTAATAAAATACATGTTGATCATTTACAATTTCCATAAAGTCAAAGTTATGTACTAGGAGGTAACACCTAGCATCAAGTGCTCCACCTTAACTTGTTGGCAATTCAAACACTTAGAAAGCTAGCCGTATCTTTCTTTATGTTATTCCACCAGTAAATTTCTTTTATATCATGATACATTTTAGTAGAGACAGCATGAACAACATACCTGGAAGTATGAGTTTCATCAAGAATCCTTTCTCACAACCCATTCACATTCGACATATGATGATAGGCGAATTTACGTGCCTATATCAATATATTTTGCCCATATTTTAGCCTAGTTTTGAGAACAAATTATATATTTCATGCACTTTTAGTCCTTTTTCCTATAAATGAGCTAACAAACATGATTAGTAAAGTTTCAGGTATAAATGATGCAAAATTCAGCATTTTATGGCTTACTTGACGCAAAAGAAAGATCACGAACGAAGTGGAAAGGAGCTGGACGCCTAAAGGACCAAATCTGCTGCATGGAAAATCTGTCCCGGGCTAAAACAACAATTCTGAAGACTTTGGGGACTTACAGACACAAAGCTGGATTTTTACCAAGATACATTAACCTAGTACAATTAGGTTATGTGTTTCACTATTCTATTTTGATTATGATATTGTAACCTTACCCTAGTACATTTGGGTCAAGGATTTCATTAGTATATTAGGATTTGGTTATTTATTTCATTAGCTTAGTAGGAGTAGGATAGGAGTATTATAAATACCCTATCATGTTAGAGATTTTAAAAGCATTCTTCAATCTATTCATTCTTCACTTAATTCAACAATTAATTTTCTTCCATCTCTCTCATCTTCCACTACAAACACTTCTATTCTATTCTTCTATTCAAAAATTCCACAACAAGAGAATCGTTACTTGCTAAGGAATCACCATACCACACGCCTATCACCTACTTTTCACGCCATCAACCATGCAAGTCGTGATATCCTTCGCATTCATGGGTAACTAAACCTCTTAGTTGGGGTTATGGAAGCCGAATGAGTTACTATCTATTGCTATGAGCTTGTAAGTTCGAGACACGTATATTGCTTATATCATTATTCTCTTTATCTTAATCTACATTCTTTGCGGTTGCAAACGCAAGAATACGCCAGTCTAACATTTAACTTGTTCGAGAGAAAGGTTATTTGTCTGGAAAAGAGATAATGTCAAGGTAGTAGGACACCCTTTCCTATTAAAAAACTAGTGCCGTAACTGGACTAACCTCTTGGAGAATTCGTACCGTTAGACACTCTTTAAGCTCGAGAGAGTTAAAGTGAAATAGTCCTTGTTTAGGTCGAGAGACGCTTGGATTTACCATCGACTACAATTCTCTATAAGCAATTGCATGTCAAGACTCTACACACTCATAGCCAATAGAGACATATACCTCAAAAGGTGGACATAACCCCAACGCCTCAATTCTCATTGTTTACAACCAACGTAACAATCTCTCTCTTTTTACTTTATTATTTTTTGCTTTTGTTTACATTACTTGCAAAACAAGAATCCCCCCTTCTTACGAGACTTGCACCAAAAGTCTATTAATTTTGCTTACTTGTTGGCCAAGCTCTTCCCTGTGGGATCGACACCCAACCCAGGTTGGGTTCTATATTTGCTAACGACCGCTTTACACTCAAACAAGAGCTGTAGATTGAGCGTTATCAAAAATTGGCGCCGTTGCCGGGGAATACGAGTGTCAATCAAGTTCGTGATAATTACTAGACCCTTTGGTCAAAGATTCTCGTACTTTTACTTTTAGTTGTTTTTTTTGTTTTTTTTTAGGTTTATTCAGTGCATCAATGGAGGCACAAGATGAAATCGACAAGATGGCTTCTCAACACGAGCAATCAAGATTAGCTGCTCTTGCCGCTGCTCAAGTCCAACAACAAAATATTGATAACCCAGGACGTGCAACAAATCATGACGATGAGGATGATCTGGACGGACCTGGTGCCACCGGAGCTATTATTCTTCCGCCATTGGCACCCGGAGCAAAGTTTAATATCACAAGCACCATGATTCAGTTATTGCAACTCAAGGGATTATTTGGTGGACTAGCAGGCGATGATCCGAATATGCATCTCATCAACTTTATTTCTACATGCAAGTCGTTTGACAATCCTGGTGTTGGTCAGAATGCAATTCGATTACGTCTATTTCCATTGTCTCTGTCTGGGGAGGCAACACTATGGTTGAATGGGCTGACTCCTGATTCTATTACAAATTGGAGGCAATTGAGAGACGCTTTCCTAGAAAGATTCTTTCCGCCATCCAAAAGAGCACATTTGAGAGATGAGATCATAAATTTTCGACAGCTTCCAACTGAAGCCCTTCACGAAACATGGGAGAGGTTCAAGACGAAGCTTATGCGGTGCCCAAATCACCATATGACCAATGACCACTTGATGGAGATATTATACAGAGCTTTGAATTTGGTGACTAAGCCAGTGGTTGATAATGCGGCTGGAGGATCTTTTATGGACCTCACCTTTGGTCAAGCAAGCAATATGCTAGATCGCATGACAAAGAAAAAGGAAGAGACTAAAAAAGTGAAAGCCATTGCGTCAAAAGGAAGAGATGAATCTGATTCGGAAGAGGAGGCCAACTACTTGAACAATCAAGGGGGTTTCCGTGGGAATGCCCAAGGAAACCAAGGTCGGAACTATTATGATAAATCTTGAAGTAAAGACCAAGGTAGTTGGAAGAAAAATAATGAAAATAGGGGTTTGTACGTTCCCCCTGGTAAACGTGATACCACCACATCTAATTCTATGGAAGACATGATGGCTTAGTTATTAAAAGGAGTGGAAGCAACGAGCGCGGGAGTTAAGGAGGTGATTGATGATTTGTCCTCCATGAAGCAATTAGTTTATTCTCATTCCACTTCTATCAAGCAAATAGAGCAGCAATTGAGCCAACTTTCAGCAACATTCAATCAAAGAAAGGCTGGCACCTTACCGAGCGATACTGTGCAAAACCCAAGGAATGATGGGTCATGCATGGCCATCACTACCAGAAGTGGTAAGGTGCTGGAAACTTCAGCAAAAGGCAAGCAAGTGGTTGACGTAGCAGCAGACCTTGACGCCACACCTAGTGATGTTACAAGAGAAGAAGCCACAACAAATACTTCAAACGTCAAGGATGTTTTACCTAGTGACGTGCATCCTGAAAAAAATGATAAATGGAAGCAAGAGGAGAAGAAAGCCGTGGAGAGAACACTTCCATACCCACCACCACCTTTTCCACAAAGATTAAAGAAGGTGGCCGATGACACTAAGTTCAGCAAATTTATGACTATGTTGAAGCAGCTGACCATTAATGTCCCATTGGTAGAGGCACTTGAACAAATGCCTGGGTATGCAAAGTTTATGAAAGATCTTTTGACTAAGAAGAGGGCAGCAAGTTATGAGCTGAAAGATGATGTGCATCATTGTAGTGCAATTGCTACCTGATCGATAGTTCAGAAGAAGGCCGACCCCGGAGCTTTCACAATTCCTTGCACCGTCGGATCTTTGGACTTAGCTAAAGCATTGTGTGACTTAGGAGCCAGCATCAACTTGATGCCATTATCGATCTACAAAAAGTTGGGGTTAGGAGATCCTACACCAACTAATATGAGGCTTGTTATGGCGGATAGGTCGGTAAAACGACCGGTTGGTATTCTATGCGATGTCTTGGTGAAGGTATCTTCATTCATATTTCCAGCAGACTTTGTCATCTTGGATTCTGAAGCAGATTCAGAGGTTCCCATAATCTTGGGACGCCCTTTCCTTGCTACGGGAAGTGTGCTCATAGATTTGAGAGCTAATGAACTCTCATTCCGAATCAATGACGAAGTGGTTCATTTTGATGTTTGCAAATCAATGAAACAAACCAAAGATCTGAGTGTATTTTCTGTGGCTGATGTTGTCATTGATGATGAGGAAGAACGACTTGAAGAAGAACAAATTCTTGATGATCCTTTGGAGGTTTTGCTCATAAAAGGAGAGAATGATGATGCTGAAATTTCTGATGAAGATATTTGTGCTCCATCGGGATTAGGGACATATCGCTATACCCCCAAGAAGCTGGATCTTGATCTCAAGAATCGACCCACACAACCAGCTAAGCCATCTATTGAAGAACCACCCACGTTAGAATTGAAGGAGCTGCCAAGCCATTTGAAGTACGCATTCTTAGGAAGCGGAAATACTCTTCCAGTCATAGTGGCAGCCGATTTGGGTGAGCAACAAGTTACAGCTCTTATGGCAACTCTACGCAAGTACATTAGAGCCATTGGATGGACCATTGCAGATATTATTGGTATACCACCTGGGATTTGCACTCATAAAATTCAGCTTCAAGAAAAGTGCACACCCACCATTGAACATCAAAGGTGACTAAACCCACCAATGCAAGAAGTGGTGAAGAAGGAGATTATCAAGTGGTTAGACGCAGGAGTCGTGTATCCTATTTCGGATAGTACATGGGTAAGCCCAGTACAATGTGTTCCCAAGAAAGGAGGCATGACCGTGGTTGCGAACGCAAAGAATGAACTTATTCCACTCAGGCCCGTTACTGGATGGAGAGTATGCATGGACTACCGCAAGCTGAATTCTTGGACGCTCAAGGATCACTTCCCCATGCCATTTATGGACCAAATGCTAGATCGATTAGCGGGGAAAGGATGGTTTTGCTTTTTGGATGGTTATTCAGGTTATAATCAGATTTGTATTGCACCCGAAGACCAATAGAAGACAACATTTACATGCCCATATGGTACGTTTGCCTTCAAACGCATGCCATTCGGGTTGTGTAATGCACCAGCCACCTTTCAACGTTGTATAATGTCTATTTTCTCTGATATGGTAGAAGACACTTTGGAGGTATTTATGGACAACTTTTCAGTTGTTGGTGAGTCCTTTGAAGCATGTTTGGCAAACTTGAGCATGGCATTACAAAGATGTGTAGAGTTCAACCTTGTGCTGAATTGGGATAAGTGCCACTTCATGGTAAAAGAAGGAATCGTTCTTGGGCACAAGATCTCCGAAAGAGGAATAGAGGTTGATCGCACCAAAATAGAGGTAATAGAGAAGCTACCACCTCCAATTTCGGTGAAGGGAGTTCGTAGTTTTCTTGGCCATGCTGGGTTTTATCGTAGATTCATCAAAGACTTCTCCAAAATTTCTAGTCCATTGTGCAAACTATTGGAGAAAGATGCGAAGTTTGACTTTAATGATGATTGCTTAAAGGTATTCGAATGCCTTAAAGGAAAACTCATTGAAGCCCCTATCATAGTAGCACCAGATTGGACGCTCCCGTTCGAAGTCATGTATGATGCTAGTGGTGTAGCCGTTGGTGCTGTTCTTGGACAGAGAAAGGAGAAATTGTTTTATCCTATCTATTATGCAAGTAAGGTCCTAAATGAAGCCCAAAGGAACTACACTGTTACTGAACAAGAGCTCCTAGCGGTTGTGTATGCGTTTGAGAAGTTTTGTGCCTATCTATTGGGTACTAAGGTGATCGTTCATACAGACCATGCAGCTCTTAGGTATCTAATGACGAAGAAGGATGCAAAACCAAGGCTGATTCGATGGGTATTGCTGCTGCAAGAGTTTGATTTCGAAGTCAAAGATAGAAGAGGTTGCGAGAACCAAGTGGCTGATCACCTATCTAGACTTGAGAATGAATATGTGGCGCAACCAGAAAATCAGATTGATGATGCATTCCCTGACGAGGAGATATTAGCGACAACAATGGAGAAATTACCATGGTATGCCGACTTTGCAAATTTCGTGGTGAGTAATGTGTTACCTTCTAATTTATCTTACAACCAAAGGAGGAAGTTTATGCATGACGTTCAGCACTACTATTGGGATGAGCCTTATTTGTTTCGAAGATGCGCGGATGGTATCATTCGATGATGTATATCCCATGAAGAAGTGCCTACTATATTGGAAGCATGCCACACTTCGCAAGTTGGAGGACATCATGCAGGGAATCGAATGACAAGAAAAGTCTTGCAAAGTGGTTATTATTGGCCTACAATATTCAGAGATGCACACGACTATGTGAGATGGTGTGACCAATGCCAACGTCAAGGTGCTATTTCAAAACACCATGAAATACCCATATCCAAAATTCTGGAGGTAGAACTCTTTGATGTGTGGGGTATTGATTTCATGGGACCATTCGTGAATTTGTTTGGAATGAAGTACATCTTGGTTGCTGTGGATTATGTGTCAAAATGGGTTGAAGCTGTAGCACTGGCCGACAACGAAGGAAAGCGTGTTGTAGCGTTTTTAAAGAAGAATATCTTCTCTCGCTTTGGAGTACCTTGTACTATAATAAGTGATGGAGGATCTCACTTTTGCAACAAGCTATTCAAATCTGTATTGGCCAAGTATGGAGTCAAGCAACACAAGGTAGCTACGCCTTATCATCCCCAAACCAGTGGACAAGTTGAGGTTTCCAACCGCGAGATCAAGCAAATCCTTGCCAAGATGGTTAATGCGAATAGGAAAGACTGGTCTCAAAATCTAGATGATGCACTATGGGCGTATAGGACTGCATTCAAGACACCCATTGGCATGTCACCTTATCAGCTAGTTTATGGGAAGGCTTGTCATCTACCCATCGAGCTTGAATACAAGGCATTGTGGGCATTGAAGCACTTGAATCTGAATTGGGATGATGTGAAGAACCTGAGGCTGGAGCAGCTGAACGAACTAGATGAATTTCGTCTCCATGCATATGAAAGATCAGATTTATACAAGGAGCGGATGAAGAAGTATCATGATCAGCGGATTGTTCGACGAAACTTCCAAAAAGGTGACATGGTACTACTCTTTAACTCCAGAATCAAGCTCTTCCCAGGTAAGTTAAAATCAAAGTGGTCTGGTCCATTTAAAGTCATCCAAGTCTACTCGTCTGGAGTAGTCGAATTGGAAAATAATGATGGTGTTGTCTTCAAAGTGAATGGCCAACGTGTTAAGCCATATATCGGTCCTCTTGACTCGATGAATGACATGGCCATCACTTATCTCGACGAAGTCTAAGTACTCGAGATTACTACGTCGAGCCACGAAAATAAATAAGGCGCTAGATGGGAGGCAACCCATCGTTTTATCGCTTTATCGTTTTATTGTTTTGTCGTTTTATCGTTTTATCGTTTCGTTGTTTTAGTATTTTTTCTCTTTTTGATAAATGAAAATCCAAAAATAAGAGTCGTGCCACGACCAAAACTAAGGCGCTTGGTGGGAGGCAACCCATCGTACTAATCATTTTCATTTTGTTTTGAGCAAATATAGGTGCAAGAAGTATGCGACGAGGAGATTGATCTCAATCGACGATTTGGACGTATTGTATGGTATAATCGGTAAGTTAGGAATGGTGATGCATAAGGCTATGAATTGAGCCTTTCTCACGTCAAAATAGGCCTCGAGAAAGGCTAGGCCTTGGTAAAAATAGGCCACGAAAGATGCACAACCTATTCTATAGCCTAAGGACTCGGAATCTAGTGTGCTATACACTATGCGCCGCCTATTCCTAGGTATGCTTTTGACTATGCGCCGCCTATGCTATGGAATTTGGTCTCAGTATCTCATGTGCCATAGACTATGCGGCGCATATGTCTACAAATGCCATAGACTATGCGGTGCATATGTCCCATTATGCCATGGACAATGCGCCGCATATGTCATTGATATGCCGAGGGATATGCGCCGCATATGTGGTGTTTTTGTCCCCAAATCCGATTGTAAATGGGTCATAACCCAACCCATACTCTTCCTATATAAAGGGGACTTAGTTTTATAACACAACCACATTAGAAACAACCCTAAAGGCGCCGCATAACCCTCCAAATCTTCTCAAAATTTTCTTCTTTTACTCTTCCAATTCACAACAACTTCTCCACAAGCTTCAAGCACGTAAGTACTCTCTTATTCTTCATCTAATTATCGTAAGTACTATGTTTCTATGCTTATTATAAATTGCTAAATCATGTGAGATTGGTGGTGATGTTCATGTGTTTGGATTGTGTTGCAAAATCCTGTGAGTGAACATATACGTAGGGAATTCTTGACTTGTTTCCGACTTGAATTTTGTTTCGAAAGCATTGTTATGATATTTGCTGAATATATATGTCTATGAATATTGCTTAAGAGTGTTGTTTGTATGCTTGCATGATAAACTCTCCCGGCCATCGGGATAAGGTTATAGTACCTATCGACTTCGGAGGTTGTGCTTGTTGTAAGAATAACGATTCCATGTGGTAACCCCTATGTTGTAGTGTTGCTATATCCACCATGAAAGTAGTCCAATGGCTGCAAATAAGTGATGTAATGCTGATTTTCCTGTCGGAATACAATCCTAAAATGTATGTCGACGAAATCTGAGTACTCGACCACTTTCACTTCACTAATTTGTGCTAACAAGACTAAGTGTGGGGTGGTACCCCTAGTGCTTGCATATAGATTGTATCAAGTGAGATTGTGCTGCAACTAACATTATTTCGAGTCTTAGGTACAATGGCACCTAAAGCAAGGCAAGGCAAGGAGAAGGCTACCACGTCCCAAAAGGGCAAAAAGAGAAGTCGAAAAGACCAAGGAGAATCATCCTCAGCACACCTACCACGCAGAATGTTCGGAATAAAGTGGGTTCTTGAGGAAGAAGACAAAGCATGGTACAGCAGCAACAAAGAAAGGAAATATGTGCATGTTGATCTGATCAACAAGGAGACCTTAGCAAAGAAAGAGTCGCGTATGTTGGCAAAAATAATGGCTTTGAAGCTGGATTTCATCTTCCGCGACATGGGAGAGTGCAATCTTGACTTGAAAAGAGAGTTTTATGCCAACTGGTCGCCAAACACAACCGGCAACGAAGTCAAAATTCGGGGCCAAGTGTTACAGCTTACAGCGGATTGGATCAACTCTTTTCTTGGCTTACCTTCGGTCGACACTGCACCGTTCAAAGAGCTGTACAGCAGGCCTCCTTACAGAGCAATGATAACGCTCAATCTATAGCTCTCGTTTGAGTGTAAAGCAATCAATAGCAAATATAGAACCCAACCTGGGTTGGGTGTCGATCCCACAGGGAATAGCTTGGCCAACAAGTAAGCAAAATTACTAAACTTTTGGTACAAGTCTCGCAAGAAGGGGGGAAGTCTTGTCGTGCAAGTAATGTAAACAAAGTATCAAAATAAAAGATGAAAATAAAAATAAAGAATGTTACGTGAGTTGTAAACAATGAGAATTGAGGCGTTGGGGTTATGTCCACCTTCTGAAGTATACGTCTCTATTGGCTATGAGTGTGTAGAGTCTTGACATGCAATTGCTTATAGAGAATTGTAGTCGATGGTAAATCCAAGCGTCTCGCGACCTAAACAAGGACTATTTCACTTTAACTCTCGCGAGCTTAAAGCGTGTCTAACGGTACGAATTCTCCAAGAGGTTAGTCCAGTTACGGCACTAGCTTTTTAATAGGAAAGGGTGTCCTACTACCTTGACATTATCTCTTTTCCAGACAAATAACCTTTCTCGCGAATAAGTTAAATGTTAGACTGGCGTATTCTTGCGTTTGCAACCGCAAAGAATGTAGATTAAGATGAAGAGAATAATGATATAAGCAATATACTTGTCTTGAACTCACAAACTCACAGCTATAGATAGTAACTCATTCGGCTTCCATAACCCCAACTAAAAGGTTTAGTTACCCATGAATGCGAAGGATATCACGATTTGCATGGTTGATGGCGTGAGAAGTAGGTGATAGGCGTGTGGTATGGTGATTCCCTAGAAAGTAACGATTCTCTTGTTGTGGAATTTAAGATTAGAAGAGTTTGTGGTGGAAGATGAGAGATGTGGAAGAAAATTGATTGTTGAATTAAGTGAAGAATAAAAAGATTGAAGAATGCCTTAAAATCTCTAACATGATAGGGTATTTATAATACTCCTATCCTACTCCTACTAAGCTAATGAAATAAATAACCAAATCCTAATATACTAATGAAATCCTTGACCCAAATGTACTAGGGTAAGGTTACAGTATCATAATCAAAATAGAATAGTGAAACACATAACCTAATTGTACTAGGTTAATGTATCTTGGTAAAAATCCAGCTTTGTGTCTGTAAGTCCCCAAAGTCTTCAGAATTGTTGTTTTAGCCCGGGACAGATTTTCCATGCAACAGATTTGGTCCTTTAGGCGTCCAGCTCCTTTCCACTTCGTCCGTGAGCTTTCTTTTGCGTCAAGTAAGCCATAAAATGCTGTATTTTGCATCATTTATACCTGAAACTTTCCTAATCATGTTTGTTAGCTCAATTAAAGGAAAAAGGACTAAAAGTGCATGAAATATATAATTTGTTCTCATAACTAGGCTAAAATATGGGCAAAATATATTGATATAGGCGCGTAAATTCGCCTATCATCAACACCCCACACTTGAAGCTTTGTTCGTCCTTGAACAACATATCATGTCCTTCTAAGCATCGACTTAAGGTTTTTACAGCAACAACACAAAACATTCTTCAAGACAAGCACAATAATTATCAATAAAGAGTAGCTTTCCGATTATAAGTAGAAACAATTTAACCTCTAGTATAGACTCGTGATGGTGATCAACTCACATGCAAACGTTAAAGTGCATAAAATCATATACAACTATCCAAAACTCATCAACCATGTGTGTCTCACCATATAGTACCCATAATCACTCACAAGTATAGCATACTTTTCAAACATGGGTATCAAAGTGTCCTTGCTCTCGCTCTCACAAAGAATTCGTATGTGGCAACTAATGACCATAAGCTTGCCCTTCATGTAGTACTCTACTAAATGTCGGAATGTTAAGATTAGGATCAAGTAGATCTTTAGATGGTTGTAATGTAGGCTAAGGGACGGGTAGGATCAACTATTTTGGCCAGAAATAGTGACTAAGTTCCTAAGCACTTTAATACATCACTTTGTATCATTGACACTTTTTTCTTTCAACCTTTCTTTCTTTTATTCTTCCACCCTTGTTCTCATCTTTTGTTTTTCAATTTTCAGAACAACTCACTTTTCAGCTTTCTTTTCCTTTGTCTTTTCACAACATACCTCTTATGATACCACTTTCTTTTCTATAACACATTCAAGAACCATTACAATTTATAGCATCATATTTACCCAATTTCCTCTTATGTTGTCACATGAATTTTTTTACTTTAAAGCACTTAGGCATTTGGATCAAATTATGGTCTTGAAAAAATGTGGATTAGGCTTACATACAAGGTTGTCAAAGAAATAGGCTAAAGGCTCAAAAGGGTTTAACTAGGATGATTTACATGGGTAGGAAAAACTGAAGGTAAACAAATATAGGTTGCCAAAGAAATGCCTAAATCATATCCTAAACTTACACTCCTTATTTTCGCTTTGCATACATACCAGGCAAGTTCTAGCATCAGCCACAAACATAGAATATACTATTATCTCACACACACAAGGCACATGGTCGACTTGATTGGAAGTAATATAGACTCTTGACCAAACAAGTGAAGCAATTGAATCACACAATATCACATAATGAGTCACAACTAGAGCCTAAACGTCTCAATAGTCACAATTGTAACACATACTCTTGTTATAATCTCATGCTGCCTATCAAAATTATTTTATGCGAAGCTAGAAAAATTTGACTCCTAAGAAACTAAAAAAAAAACGTCAAACGAAAAAAAAAATAACAAAAAAAAAACGGACTCAAAAAAAAACAAAGTAAACAAACAAACATACAAACATAGGTGCAAACAAAGAAGTATAGCATGCGATTCTGCTACCCCACACTTAGACGGGACACTGCCCTCAGTGGAAAATAAAGTCGAAGAACCTGATTAGTCGGAACCTTCATCAATGTCGGGGGTCATACCCCCTTCGTCTGAATCATCATAAGAGTCATCGTCAGAGTTCTCCGCATCATCAGAATCAGGCAAGCGTCTATCATCATCTGTCGGCACATCATCGTCTAGAGGTTCCTCAAAATATACGCCCACTCCACACATCTCCCGGGCATGCATGTTCATTGGGTAGTCGTAGTCCAGCTGTTGGAGCTCTTCAGCAGTTGGAATACGTCCACCACTCATCATAGTAAATCGTGTCATGCCATAGAGATGACGGAAGAAACTCTCATCACGAGCATGTCTCTCTGCAGTAGTAAGGTTGACTCCATGAGTTGTTTCAGCATCTTTGACCTTGGTGAGGTCAACCTTATTTGGGTTATGTGGGAGTTTGTGGTCAGCGGGTTCCTCTTCGACATTCTCCTTCCGCAACATTGCTGTCAACAAATTGCCGAATGTGAAATGGGACCTTCTATAGAGTCTGGCCTTCCTCATGGTAGATCGAATGATTGCCCCAAAGTTGATAGGGACATTTGTCATCAAAGCATGGACCAAACACACTCTATCTCTCGATATCTTGGTGTATTGAGTCCCAGGAATAAGGCATGAGTTGACAATGCTCATCCAGATTCTTGCTTCCCTATTTAGTGGAGCATAGGGGAAGGTGTTGTGACGGCCTGTTTCCTTATGTCTGCCCCATCTTGCCATTGATCTGCTTCCACAAAGCGTGTGTCGTATTGCTCTGTAAGGAGGCCTACTGTACAGCTCTTTGAATGGTGCTGTGTCGACCGAAGGTAAGCCAAGAAAAGAGTTGATCCAATCCGCTGTGAGCTGTAACACTTGGCCCCGAATTTTGACTTCGTTGCCTGTTGTGTTTGGCGACCAGTTGGCATAAAACTCTCTTGTCAAGTCAAGATTGCACTCTCCTATGTCGCGGAAGATGAAATCCAGCTTCAAAGCCATTATTTTTGCCAATATACGCGGCTCTTTCTTTGCTAAGGTCTCCTTGTTGATCAAGTCGACATGCACATATTTCCTTTCTTTGTTGCTGCTGTACCATGCTTTGGCTTCTTCCTCAAGAACCCACTTTATTCCGAACATTCTGCGTGGTAGGTGTGCTGAGGATGATTCTCCTTGGTCTTTTCGACTTCTCTTTTTGCCCTTTTGGGATGTGGTAGCCTTCTCCTTGCCTTGCCTCGCTTTAGGTGCCATTGTACCTGAGACTAGAAATAATGTTAGTTGCAGCACAATCTCACTTGATACAATCTATATGCAAGAACTATGGGTACCACCCCACACTTAGTCTTGTTAGCACAAATCAGTGAAGTGAAAGTGGTCGAGTACTCAGATTTCGTCGACATACGTTTTAGGATTGTATTCTGATAGGAAAATCAGCATTACATCACTTATTTGCAGCCATTGGACTACTTTCATGGTGGATATAGCAACACTACAACATAGGGGTTACCACATGGAATCGTTATTCTTACAACAAGCACAACCTCCGAAGTCGATAGGTACTATAACCTTATCCCGATGGCCGGGATAGTTTATCATGCAAGCATCCAAACAACACTCTTAAGCAATATTCATAGCCATATATATTCAGCAAATATCATAACAATGCTTTCGAAACAAAATTCAAGTCGGAAACAAGTCAAGAATTCCCTACGTATATGTTCACTCACATGATTTTGCAACACAATCCAAACACATGAACATCACCACCAATCTCACACGATTTAGCAATTTATAATAAGCAAAGCAACGTAGTACTTATGATAAATAGATGAAGAATAAGAGAGGACTTACTTGCTTGAAGCTTGTGGAGAAGTTGTTGTGAATTGGAAGAGCAAAAGAAGAAAATTTTGAGAGGATTTGGAGGGTTATGCGGCGCCTTTAGGGTTGTTTCTAATGTGGTTGTGTTATAAAACCAAGTACCCTTTATATAGGAAGAGTATGGGTCGGGTTATGACCCATTTACAATCGGATTTGGGGACAAAAACACCATATATGCGGCGCATATCCCTCGGCATATCAATGACATATGCGGCGCATTGTCCATGGCATAATGGGACATATGCGCCGCATAGTCTATGGCATTTGTAGACATATGCGCCGCATAGTCTATGGCACATGAGATACTGAAACCAAATGCCATAGCATAGGCGGCGCATAGTCAAAAGCATACCTAGGAATAGGCGGCGCATAGTGTATAGCACACTAGATTCCGAGTCCTTAGGCTATAGAATAGGTTGTGCATCATTCGTGGCCTATTTTTACCAAGGCCTAGCCTTCCTCGAAGCCTATTTTGACGTGAGAAAGGCTCAATTCATAGCCTTATTCATCACCATTCCTAACTTATCGATTATACCATACAATGCGTCCAAATTGTCGATTGAGATCAATCTCCTCGTCGCATACTTCTTGCACCTATATTTGCTCAAAACAAAATGAAAACGATTAGTACGATGGGTTGCCTCCCACCAAGCGCCTTAGTTTTTGTCGTGGCACGACTCTTATTTTTGGATTTTCATTTATCAAAAAGAAAAAATACTAAAACGACGAAACGATAAAATGATAAAACGACAAAACAATAAAATAATAAAACGATGGGTTGCCTCCCATCTAGCGCCTTATTTATTGTCGTGGCTCGACGTATTAATCTCGAGTACTTATACTTCATCGATATAAGTGATGGCCATGTCATTCATTGAGTCAAGAGGACCGATATATGGCTTAACACGTTGGCCATTCACTTTGAAGACAACACCATCATTGTCTTCCAATTCGACTACTCCAGACGAGTAGACTTGGATGACTTTAAATGGACCAGACCACTTTGATTTTAACTTACCTGGGAAGAGCTTGAGTCTGGAGTTAAAGAGCAGTACCATTTCACCTTTTTGGAAGTTTCGTCGAACAATCCGCTGATCATGATACTTCTTCATCCGCTCCTTGTATAAATCTGATCTTTCATATGCATGGAGACGAAATTCATCTAGTTCGTTCAGCTGCTCCAACCTCAGGTTCTTCACATCATCCCAATTCAGATTCAAGTGCTTCAATGCCCACAATGCCTTGTATTCAAGCTCGATGGGTAGATGACAAGCCTTCCCATAAACTAGCTGATAAGGTGGCATGCCAATGGGTGTCTTGAATGCAGTCCTATACGCCCATAGTGCATCATCTAGATTTCGAGACCAGTCCTTCCTATTCGCATTAACCGTCTTGGCAAGGATTTGCTTGATCTCGCGGTTGGAAACCTCAACTTGTCCACTAGTTTGGGGATGATAAGGCGTAGCTACCTTGTGTTGCTTGACTCCATACTTGGCCAATACAGATTTGAATAGCTTGTTGCAAAAGTGAGATCCTCCATCACTTATTATAGTACGAGGTACTCCAAAGCGAGAGAAGATATTCTTCTTTAAAAATGCTACAACACGCTTTCCTTCGTTGTCGGCCAATGCTACAGCTTCAACCCATTTTGACACATAATCCACAGCAACCAAGATGTACTTCATTCCAAACGAATTCACGAATGGACCCATGAAATCAATACCCTACACATCAAAGAGTTCTACCTCCAGAATTTTGGACATGGGCATTTCATGGTGTTTTGAAATAGCACCTTGACGTTGGCATTGGTCACACCTTCTCATATAGTCGTGTGCATCTCTGAATATTGTAGGCCAATAATAACCACTTTGCAAGACTTTTCTTGCCGTTCGATTCCCTGCATGATGTCCTCCAACTTGCGAAGTATGGCATGCTTCCATTATAGTAGGCACTTCTTCATGGGATATACATCGTCTAATGATACCATCCGCGCATCTTCGAAACAAATAAGGCTCATCCCAATAGTAGTGCTGAACGTCATGCATAAACTTCCTCCTTTGGTGGTAAGATAAATTGGAAGGTAACACATTACTCATCACGAAATTAGCAAAGTCGGCATACCATGGTAATTTCTCCATTGTTGTCACTAGTATCTCCTCGTCAGGGAATGCATCATCAATCTAATTTTCTGGTTGCACCACATATTCATTCTCAAGTCTAGATAGGTGATCAGCCACTTGGTTCTCGCAACCTCTTCTATCTTTGACTTCGAAATCAAACTCTTGCAGCAGCAATACCCATCGAATCAGCCTTGGTTTTGCATCCTTCTTCGTCATTAGATACCTAAGAGCTGCATGGTCTGTATGAACGATCACCTTAGTACCCAATAGATAGGCACAAAACTTCTCAAACGCATACACAACCGCTAGGAGCTCTTGTTCAGTAACAGTGTAGTTCCTTTGGGCTTCATTTAGGACCTTACTTGCATAATAGATAGGATAAAACAATTTCTCCTTTCTCTGTCCAAGAACAGCACCAACGGCTACACCACTAGCATCATACATGACTTCGAACGGGAGCGTCCAATCTGGTGCTACTATGATAGGGGCTTCAATGAGTTTTCCTTTAAGGCATTCGAATACCTTTAAGCAATCATCATTAAAGTCAAACTTCGCATCTTTCTCCAATAGTTTGCACAATGGACTAGAAATTTTGGAGAAGTCTTTGATGAATCTACGATAAAACCCAGCATGGCCAAGAAAACTACGAACTCCCTTCACCGAAATTGGAGGCGGTAGCTTCTCTATTACCTCTATTTTGGCGCGATCAACCTCTATTCCTCTTTTGGAGATCTTGTGCCCAAGAATGATTCCTTCTTTTACCATGAAGTGGCACTTCTCCCAATTCAGCACCAGGTTGAACTCTACACATCTTTGCAATGCCATGCTCAAGTTTGCCAAACATGCTTCAAAAGACTCACCAACAACTGAAAAGTCGTCCATAAATACCTCCAAAGTGTCTTCAACCATATCAGAGAAAATAGACATCATACAACGTTGAAAGGTGGCTGGTGCATTACACAACCCGAATGGCATGCGTTTGAAGGCAAACATACCATATAGGCATGTAAACGTTGTCTTCTCTTGGTCTTCGGGTGCAATACAAATCTGATTATAACCTGAATAACCATCCAAAAAGCAAAACCATCCTTTCCCCGCTAATCGATCTAGCATTTGGTCCATAAATGGCATGGGGAAGTGATCCTTGAGCGTCCAAGAATTCAGCTTGCGGTAGTCCATGCATACTCTCCATCCAGTAACGGGCCTGAATGGAATAAGTTCTTTCTTTGCGTTCGCGACCACGGTCATGCCTCCTTTCTTGGGAACACATTGTACTGGGCTTACCCATGTACTATCCGAAATAGGATACACGACTCCTGCGTCTAACCACTTGATAATCTCCTTCTTCACCACTTCTTGCATTGGTGGGTTTAGTCGCCTTTGATTCTCAATGGTGGGTGTGCACTTTTCTTGAAGCTGAATTTTATGTGTGCAAATCCCAGGTGGAATACCAATGATATCCACAATGGTCCATCCAATAGCTTTGATATACTTGCGTAAGATTGCAATAAGAGCTGCAACTTGTTGCTCACCCAAATCGGCTGCCACTATAACTGGAAGAGTGTTTCCGCTTCCTAAGAATGCGTACTTCAAATGGCTTGGCAGCTCCTTCAATTCTAACGTGGGTGGTTCTTCAATAGATGGTTTAGCTGGTGGTGTGGGTCGATTCTTGAGATCAAGATCCAGCTTCTTGGGAGTATAGTGATATGTCCCTAATCCCAATAGAGCACAAATAGCTTCTTCAGAAATTTCAGCATCCTCATTCTCTCCTTTCATGAGCGAAACCTCCAAAGGATCATCAAGAATTTGTTCTTCTTCAAGTCGTTCTTCCTCATCATCAATGACAACATCAGCCACAGAAAATACACTCAGATCTTTGGGTTGTTTCATTGATTTGCAAACGTCAAAACGAACCACTTCGTCATTGATTCGGAATGAGAGTTCATTAGCTCTCAAATCTATGAGCACACTTCCCGTAGCAAGGAAAGGGCGTCCCAAGATTATGGGAACCTCTAAATCTGCTTCACAATCCAAGATGACAAAGTCTGCTGGAAAGATAAATGAAGAAACCTTTACCAAGACATTGCATAGAATACCAACCGGTCGTTTTACCGACCTATCCGTCATAACAAGCCTCATATTAGTTGGTGTAGGATCTCCTAACCCCAACTTCTTGTAGATCGATAATGGCATCAAGTTGATGCTGGCTCCTAAGTCACACAATGCTTTGGCAAAGTTCAAAGATCCGACTGTGTAAGGAATAGTGAAAGCTCCGGGGTCGGCCTTCTTCTGAACTATCGATCGGGTAGCAATTGCACTACAATGATGCACATCATCTTTCAGCTCATAACTTGCTGCCCTCTTCTTAGTCAAAATATCTTTCATAAACTTGGCATTTGTTCAAGTGCCGCTACCAGTGGGACATTAATGGTCAGCTGCTTCAACATAGTCATAAATTTGCTGAACTTAGTGTCATCGGCCACCTTCTTCAATCTTTGTGGAAAAGGTGGTGGTGGGTATGGAAGTGTTCTCTCCATGGCTTTCTTCTCCTCTTGCTTCCGTTTATCCCTTTTTTCAGGCTGCATGTCACTAGGTAAAACATCCTTGACGTTTGAAGTAGTTGTTGCGGCTTCTTCTCCTGTAACGTCACTAGATGTGGCGTCAATGTCTGCTGCTACGTCAACCACTTGCTTGCCTTTTGCTGAAGTTTCCAGCACCTTACCACTTCTGGTAGTGATGGCCATGCATGACCCATCATTCCTTGGGTTTTGCACAGTATCGCTCGGTAAGGTGCCAGCCTTTCTTTGATTGAATGCTGCTGAAAGTTGGCTCAATTGCTGCTCTATTTGCTTGATAGAAGTGAAATGAGAATCAACTAATTGCTTCATGGAGGCCAAATCGTCAATTACCTCCTTAACTCCCGCGCTCGTTGCTTCCACTCCTTTCAATAACTTAGCCATCATGTCTTCTATAGAATTAGATGTGGCGGTATCACGTTTACCAGGGGAAACGTACAAACCACTATCTTCCAACTACCTTGGTCTTTACATCCAGATTTATCATAATAGTTCCGACCTTGGTTTCCTTGGGTATTCCCTCGAAAACCCCCCTGATTGTTCAAGTAGTTGGCCTCCTCTTCCGAATCAGATTCGTCTCTTCCTTTTGACGCAATAACTTTCACTTTTTCAGTCTTCCCTAATAGATGCTTTGTAAGAAGATCCATTTGGGTTTTCATGTGCGCCATATCTTGATCACGTTCTTCTTCTCTTCTTCTTTGGTCTGCAGACATGCCAATAGATAAAGTGGGGCTTGCTAACTCAGAATCCCTGGTCTGCCAAGCTCTACTTTGCTTTGTCATGCGATCTAGCATATTGCTTGCTTGACCAAAGGTGAGGTCCATGAAAGAACCTCCAGCTGCGTTGTCCACCACTGGTTTAGTTATTGAATTCAAGGCTCTATACAAGATCTCCATAAGGTGAACATTAGTCATGTGATGGTTTGGGCATCTCGCTAGCTTTGTCTTGAACCTCTCCCATGTTTCATGAAGAGCTTCAGAGGGAAGCTGACGAAAGTTGCTGATTTCATCTCTCAATTGAGCCCTTTTGGATGGCGGAAAGAATCTTTCTAGGAAAGCGTCTCTCAATTGCCTCCAATTTGTAATTGAATCAGGAGTCAGCCCATTCAACCATAGTGTTGCCTCCCCAGACAGAGACAATGGAAATAGACGTAACCGAATAGCATTCTGACCAACACCAGGATTGTCAAAAGACTTGCATGTAGAAATAAAGTTGATGAGATGCATATTCGGATCATCGCCTGCTAGTCCACCAAATAATCCCTTGAGTTGCAATAACTGAATCATGGTGCTAGTGATGTTGAACTTGGCTCCGGGCGCTAATGGTGGTGGAATTATAGCTCCAGTGGCTCCGGCACCATCAAGATCATCATCATCATCGTCGAAAGCTGGTTGCAATGGTTGGCGATCATACCTATACAGAGCTTGTCGACCTCTTCGGTTGGCAGGTGTTATAATTTCAGCATCACGCCTAGGGTTTAGTAACTCGTCATCACCTAAATCTTCATCGTCAGGATTTGTTGCTCGCCCAGTATTATCAATGTTTTGTTGTTGGACTTGAGCAGCGGCAAGAGCAGCTAATCTTGCTTGCTCGTGTTGAGCAGCCATCCTGTCGATTTCAGCTTGTGCTTCCATCTTCTAATTCGTTGTGGTTCCGGATTGATTGGTAATAACGGTTGACCAGAACTTCTAGTATGGGGCATGCACTAAAAGAAAAACCTGTAATAAACAAAAACAAAAACTAAACGTAAAAGTACGAGAATCTTTGACCAAAGGGTCTAGTAATTATCACGAACTTGATTGACACTCGTATTCCCCGGCAACGGCGCCAATTTTTGATAACGCTCAATCTACAGCTCTCGTTTGAGTGTAAAGCGATTGATAGCAAATATAGAACCCAACCTGGGTTGGGTGTCGATCCCACAGGGAATAGCTTGGCCAACAAGTAAGCAAAATTACTAAACTTTTGGTACAAGTCTCGCAAGAAGGGGGGAAGTCTTGTCGTGCAAGTAATGTAAACAAAGTATTAAAATAAAAGATGAAAATAAAAAGAAAGAATGTTACGTGAGTTGTAAACAATGAGAATTGAGGCATTGGGGTTATGTCCACCTTCTGAGGTATACGTCCCTATTGGCTATGAGTGTGTAGAGTCTTGACATGCAATTGCTTATAGAGAATTGTAGTCGGTGGTAAATCCAAGCGTCTCGCAACCTAAACAAGGACTATTTCACTTTAACTCTCGCTAGCTTAAAGCGTGTCTAACGGTACGAATTCTCCAAGAGGTTAGTCCAGTTACGGCACTAGCTTTTTAATAGGAAAGGGTGTCCTACTACCTTGACATTATCTCTTTTCCAGACAAATAACCTTTCTCGCGAACAAGTTAAATGTTAGACTGGCGTATTCTTGCGTTTGCAACCGCAAAGAATGTAGATTAAGATGAAGAAAATAATGATATAAGCAATATACTTGTCTTGAACACACAAACTCATAGCTATAGATAGTAACTCATTCGGCTTCCATAACCCCAACTAAGAGGTTTAGTTACCCATGAATGCGAAGGATATCACGATTTGCATGGTTGATGGCGTGAGAAGTAGGTGATAGGCGTGTGGTATGGTGATTCCCTAGCAAGTAACGATTCTCTTGTTGTGGAATTTAAGATTAGAAGAGTTTGTAGTGGAAGATGAGAGATGTGGAAGAAAATTGATTGTTGAATTAAGTGAAGAATAAAAAGATTGAGGAATGCCTTAAAATCTCTAACATGATAGGGTATTTATAATACTCCTATCCTACTCCTACTAAGCTAATGAAATAAATAACCAAATCCTAATATACTAATGAAATCCTTCATCCAAATGTACTAGGGTAAGGTTACAATATCATAATCAAAATAGAATAGTGAAACACATAACCTAATTGTACTAGGTTAATGTATCTTGGTAAAAATCCAGATTTGTGTCTGTAAGTCCCCAAAGTCTTCAGAATTGCTGTTTTAGCTCGGGACAGATTTTCCATACAGCAGATTTGGTCCTTTAGGCATCCATCTCCTTTCCACTTCGTTCGTGAGCTTTCTTTTGCGTCAAGTAAGCCATAAAATGCTGTATTTTGCATCATTTATACCTGAAACTTTCCTAATCATGTTTGTCAGCTCAATTAAAGGAAAAAGGACTAAAAGTGCATGAAATATATAATTTGTTCTCAAAACTAGGCTAAAATATGGGCAAAATATATTGATATAGGCGCGTAAATTCGCCTATCATCAAGCAATACGACACACGCTTTGTGGAAGCAGATCAATGGCAAGATGGGGCAGACATAAGGAAACCGACCATCACAACACCTTCCCCTATGCTCCACTAAACAGGGAAGCAAGAATCTGGATGCGCATTGACAACTCATGCCTTATTCCTGGGACTCAATACACCAAGATATCGAGAGATAGAGTGTGTTTGGTCTATGCTTTGATGACAAATGTCCCTATCAACTTTGGGGCAATCATTCGATCTTCCATGAGGAAGTCCAGACTCCACAAAAGGTCCCATTTCACATTCGGCAATTTGTTGACGGCAATGTTGCGGAAGGAGGATGTCGAAGAGGAACCAGCTGACCACAAACTCCCACATAACCCAAAGAAGGTTGACCTCACCAAGGTCAAAGATGCTGAAACAACTCATGGAGTCAACCTTACTACTGCGGAGAGACATGCTCGTGATGAGAGTTTCTTCCGTCATCTCTATGGCATGGTACGATTTACTATGATGAGTGGTGGACGTATTCCAACTGCTGAAGAGCTCCACCAGCTGGACCACGACTACCCAATGAACATGCATGCCCGGGAGATGTGTGGAGTAGGTGTATATTTTGAGGAACCTCTAGACGATGATGTGCCGACTGATGATGATCGACGCCTACCTGATTCTGATGATGAGGAGAACTCTGACGACGACTCTTATGATGATTCCGACGAAGGGGGTATGACCCCCGACATTGATGAAGGTTCCGACTAACCAGGTTCTTCGACTTTATTTTTCCACTGAGGGCAGTGTCCCGTCTAAGTGTGGGGTGGCAGAATCGCATGCTATACTTCTTTGTTTGCACCTATGTTTGTATGTTTGTTTGTTTACTTTGTTTTTTTAATTTTTTTTTGTTTGTTTGATGTTTTTTTTTAGTTTTTTTAGGAGTAAATTTTTTTCTAGCTACGCATGAAATTATTTTGATAGGCAGCATGAGATTATGACAAGAGTATGTGCTACAATTGTGACTATTGAGATGTTTAGGCTCTAGTTGTGACTCATTATGTGATATTGTGTGATTCAATTCCTTCAATCGTTGGGTCGAGAGTCTATATTACTTCCAATCAAGTCGACCATGTGCCTTGTGTGTGTGAGATAATAGTATCTTCTATGTTTGTGGCTAATGCTAGAACTTGCCTGGTATGTATGCAAAGCGAAAATAAGGAGTGTAAGTTTAGGATATGATTTAGGCATTTCTTTGGCAACCTATACATGTTTACCTTCAGTCTTAACTACCCATGTAAATCATCCTAGTTAAACCCTTTTGAGCCTTTAGCCTACTTCTTTGACAACCTTGCATGTAAGCCTAATCCATTTCTTTCAAAACCGTAATTTGATCCAAATTCCTAAGTGTTTTAAAGTGAAAAAGTCATGTGACAACATAAGAGGAAATTGGGTGAGCATGATGCTTTAAATTGTAATGGTTCTTGAACGTGTTATGAAAAAAGGCTATCATAAGAGGTATGTTGTGAAAAGAAAGCTGAAAAGTGAGTTGTGCTTAAAATTGAAAAACAAAAGATGAGAACAAGGGTGGAAGAATAAAAGAAAGAAAGGTTGAAAGAAAAAAGTGTCAATGATACAAAGTAATGTATTAAAGCGCTTAGGAACCTAGTCACTATTCTTGGCCAAAATAGTCCTACCCGTCCCTTAGCCTACATTACAACCATCTAAAGACCTACTTGATCCTAATCTTAACATTCCGACATTTAGTAGAGTACTACATGAAGGGCAAGCTTATGGTCATTAGTTGCTGCATATGAATTCTTTGTGAGAGTGAGAGCAAGGACATTTTGATACCCATGTTTGAAAAATATGCTATACTTGTGAGTGATTATGGGTACTATATGGTGAGACACACATGGTTGATGAGTTTTGGATAGTTGTATATGATTCTATGCACTTTAATGTTTGCATGCGAGTTAATCACCATCACGAGTCTATGCTTGAGGTTAAATTGTTTCTACTTATAATCGGACAGCTACTCTTTGTTGATAATCATTGTGCTTGTCTTGAAGAATGTTTTGTGTTGTTGCTGTAAAAACCTTAAGTCGATGCTTTAAAGGACATGATATGTTGTTCGAGGACGAACAAAGCTTCAAGTGTGGGGTGTTGATGATAGGCGAATTTACGCGCCTATATCAATATATTTTGCCCATATTTTAGCCTAGTTTTGAGAACAAATTATATATTTCATGCACTTTTAGTCCTTTTTCCTATAAATGAGCTAACGAACATGATTAGTAAAGTTTCAGGTATAAATGATGCAAAATTCAGCATTTTATGGCTTACTTGACGCAAAAGAAAGCTCACGAACGAAGTGGAAAGGAGCTGGACGCCTAAAGGACCAAATCTGCTGCATGGAAAATCTGTCCCGGGCTAAAACAACAATTCTGAAGACTTTGGGGACTTACAGACACAAAGCTGGATTTTTACCAAGATACATTAACCTAGTACAATTAGGTTATGTGTTTCACTATTCTATTTTGATTATGATATTGTAACCTTACCCTAGTACATTTGGGTCAAGGATTTCATTAGTATATTAGGATTTAGTTATTTATTTCATTAGCTTAGTAGGAGTAGGATAGGAGTATTATAAATACCCTATCATGTTAGAGATTTTACAAGCATTCTTCAATCTATTCATTCTTCACTTAATTCAACAATTAATTTTCTTCCATCTCTCTCATCTTCCACTACAAACACTTCTATTCTATTCTTCTATTCAAAAATTCCACAACAAGAGAATCGTTACTTGCTAAGGAATCACCATACCACACGCCTATCACCTACTTTTCACGCCATCAACCATGCAAGTCGTGATATCCTTCGCATTCATGGGTAACTAAACCTCTTAGTTGGGGTTATGGAAGCCGAATGAGTTACTATCTATTGCTATGAGCTTGTGAGTTCGAGACACGTATATTGCTTATATCATTATTCTCTTTATCTTAATCTACATTCTTTGCGGTTGCAAACGCAAGAATACGCCAGTCTAACATTTAACTTGTTCGAGAGAAAGGTTATTTGTCTAGAAAAGAGATAATGTCAAGGTAGTAGGACACCCTTTCCTATTAAAAATCTAGTGCCGTAACTGGACTAACCTCTTGGAGAATTCGTACCGTTAGACACGCTTTAAGCTCGAGAGAGTTAAAGTGAAATAGTCCTTGTTTAGGTCGAGAGACGCTTGGATTTACCATCGACTACAATTCTCTATAAGCAATTGCATGTCAAGACTCTACACACTCATAGCCAATAGAGACATATACCTCAAAAGGTGGACATAACCCCAACGCCTCAATTCTCATTGTTTACAACCAACGTAACAATCTCTCTCTTTTTACTTTATTATTTTCTGCTTTTGTTTACATTACTTGCAAAACAAGAATCCCCCCTTCTTACGAGACTTGCACCAAAAGTCTATTAATTTTGCTTACTTGTTGGCCAAGCTATTCCCTGTGGGATCGACACCCAACCCAGGTTGGGTTCTATATTTGCTAACGACCGCTTTACACTCAAACGAGAGCTGTAGATTGAGCGTTATCAACATATACAACCTACTTTGGTTTCTCAAAATACCATCACCTCCATTTTCAAATGCCATTACCTTTTGCTGACCAATATCTTCCTTGATCTACATTAATATAGGATCTCAGGCCTATTTCCCCTTTCCTATTCCTTCCTTAACATGAGAAAGACTGCCCTTGAAAAACCTACTTAGAGCATCAACAACCACATTAGCTTTACCTAAATGATAGTGTAGGATCATGTCATAATTCCTTAACAGTTCTAACCACCACCTTTGCCTGAGATTCAACTCCTTTTGGGTGAACAAATACTATAAACTCTTATAATCAGTAAAAATGTCAACATGCACCCCATACAAATAATAATACCAAATTGTAAGTGCAAAACCATAGCTGCCAACTCTAAATCATGTGTGGGATAGTTTTTCTCATGAACTTTTAACTGCCTAGATGCCTAGGCCACCACCTTTCCATATTGTATAAGCACACACCCAAGTTCCACTCGGGATGCATCATAATATACCACAAAACCCTCTATACCCTTCAGAAGGGTCAAAAGAGTCACAATAGTTAACTTGTCTTTTAATCACTCAAAACTATTCACACAAACATCAGACCACAAAAACTTTACCTTCTTCTGAGTCAACCTGGTAAATGGAGCAGCTATGGATGAAAAACTCTCTATAAACTCCTGTAATATCTACCAAACAAAAGAAGCTCCAGATGTTTGTTGGAATCATGGGTCTGGGCCATATCTTTACTGCCTCAATCTATTGAGGATCAACCTTAATTCCCTTTTTAGAAATAATATGGATTGAAAAAGCTATTACACTAAGACACAACTTACACTTAGAGAATTTAGCATACAACTCATAGTCTTTGAGAGTTTGAAGGACTAACCAAAGATGATTAACATAATCTTCCTCACTCTTAGAGTAAAATAAGATATCATTAATGAAAACTATGACAAATAGATCTAAAATTTGCTGGAACAACCTATTCATGAGGTCCATAAATGTTGTAGTAGCATTAGCTATCCCAAAGGAAATGACCATAAATTCACAGTGACCTTACCGGGTTTGTAAAGTTATCTTGGGAATGTCAGCCTCCCTAATCTTCAACTTGATGATAACCCAATGAAGGTCAATCTTAGAGAAACATTTAACACCTTTAAGCTGGTCAAAAAGATTATCTATACTAGAAAGAGGGTACTTATTCTTAATGGTGACTTTGTTCAATTGAAAGTAATATATACACATATGGAGGAAGCCATCTTTCTTAGGCATGAAGAGTACAAGAGTACCCTAGGGAGAGACACTAGGATGAATGAGACCTTTATTAAGAAGGTCTTTTAATTGCTCTTTCAATTCTCTCAATTTTGTAGGAACCATCCTATATAACGAAATGGCAATGGGTTGAGTGTCTGACAATAAGTCAATACCAAAGTTTATCTCCCTATCTGGGGGTATCCTAGGGAGGTCATCAGGAAAGACTACAGAGAATTCATTAACTACTGGAACTGACTAAAGAGAATGATTTTCCACAATAGAATTATTGATCAAAGCAAAATGATACATATGACAGCGCCCAAGCGCACACGCAAGTATACGTGATCTTATCAAGTAATATAGTGGCTTCAAGGAAGCCCAAGTACGATCCATCAGGGACTTGTATTCGCCGCCTATCTAATTCTAGTTTAAATAATTGAGAAAAAGTAAACAAGGAGAGAGTTTGTAATTTTGCAAATTAAAAATAAAATAAATAATGCATAAAAATAAAATACTTGGGACAATCAATGGAAGAAAACCCAGAGTTGACGCATTTCGAACAATCATACAAATCCCTATTCCTATTGCAGTTTAGTTGGTTATCAGATTGTTGATTCGCAAGGTTTATGCTACAATTTTAGTCTCCCGACCTCAAATCTTCTATCTAGTAAACATTGTACCTACAACTCCCGCAGAGATACAAAAATTCTTCTAGATTCATGAAGTTTTCTTCTTTCAAGTGAACCAAGCAAGGATTCTAGGTATATCCCTATCCTAGATGTTAATTCAAATTCCTTATTTTATAAAAGAATAAGAACCTTGCTCCCTAATTTCTTCGTTCTATCCTATGATTCTCTTCCCGAATTCACATAAAAATATAGATTTATTCTAGTGGTAGCTAATAATTAAAATAGTAGGCTCAATAAATTAAGAACAACCCACATGATAATCCAAAATTAAACTACAATAAAGAATATTAAAAATTATTCATGTTCTCGGCCTCAACCCCGGAAAAAGGATTTTAGCCTTTAATAAAAAATTCATCATCCAATCCCTTGGAATGATGATACAAACCATAAAAAAAAACTAAATTAAAGAATGAAAAAAACTGAAAATAAGTTGTGCTATTCTCCAATGATGTTCCAAGTTGATCTAGGGTTTCCAAGAGGTCCCAAGAAGATCAAAATGGAGTTTGAGACATTATATTTATAGTATACAAGTCATAAACTGACTTCTATTTGTTTTCCATGATATTTCACTTCAGCTGGGCAGAATTATCCCCATTTTGGGCATCGGCGTGACACGGAGACATGCAAATTCACAATTGTCAAAAAATCTGTCAAATACTAGTACCTGTTCGCGATTTCAACGCATCGCGGGGCCTCCGGAAACTCAAAATTAAGCTACATGTGCCATATTTCCAAACACTTGGGCCTCTTCTGAATCCAGTTGTGTTTTAAACTCCTCCATTGTTCACCTGTATAGTTCACACTCGCCCAATACTTTTCAGGGGTCCAACTTGCGTCTTGTGCTTTTATTGAGCAGTCCGAGCCTTATTGAGTTGTTTACACTTGATTTGAAGCTTGTATATCCTTAATATATCATCATAATCCATGAAAAAAGCATCATAAATCATTAAACATATCAATTAAGAGCTCAAAACAACACAACATCCTCACCGTTGAACTAGAAACATGAGCTAAGCATAGGCTAAATTCATATTAACCTTTAATTCATTGTTTCCACTCTTTTATTGATCCAATCTACCCTTGAACATTACAATTAAGTTTTTTCACATATAAAAACATACTAACAACCTTATTAACTCATTAAAATACATTAGAACACAACACAAGATACTAGACAACACCTAGCTCAAGCTAGTCACACTAGCTTTCTCGATTGAACTCTAAATGGTCGAATTGAATCAAAACTTGTGTGGAAATACCATTAAACATTGTAAACACATAATTGGACACATAGTTTCTTATTTATATCATTATTAACACATATATCATAATAATCATCCTCAAAACAAGGCTAAATAAACTAGAATAGTAGTGCTAGAATGCATAAATTCACCCAACATCAACATACAACCCTTAGATATGAATTTGCGGGCTCTAGATAAGATATAAACTTCCCTATAGGTTCAAAAGAATATCCTTCCTATTCTATAATAGGCTCATTAGGGAAATGGAAGGTGACCATTCTGGTTCTACAATCTAATATAGTAGAATATGAATAGAGCCAATCCATTCCTAGAAAGGCATCAGAATCAATCATATCAAGATCTACAAGGTCTACCATAGTATCCCAATGGAAAACAGATACTACATAATTTTTATAAACTTGCCTAGCAATAATAGAGTCACTGACAGGAGTGGAGACAGAGAAAGGTTCAAAAATATTCTCGGTCTCAAAACCAAACCTTACTACCACATAAGGAGTCACATAAGACAAGGTATAACTAGGATCAAGTAACACATAAATATCAAGAGAGAATATCTGTAACATATCCGTGACTATATCTGGTGAGGCCTTAGAGTCTTAGTATGTAGATAGGGCATACAAGTGGTTATAACCCCCACCTATACTAGATGTGAAACCCTTAGATGGAGGGGGTAAAGAAGTAGTTTAGGCCCTGTTAGTCCCATAAGTTCCCTCGGTAGAGAGATAATGTCACTTAAAGTGACCAGCCTGACTACAACAATAGCACACAAGAGTCATATACTGATACTTTCCTGGAAGAAATTTCCTACCGGTGTTTTACTGAGGGTCCATCTTAGCTGATTGAAATACACTTCCCTAATACTGAGGGTCGTGCACCCATTGTCCACCATAAGACTAGAAACATTGGCCGCCTACTCGTCTGGATGCAGGTACACTAGCTGAAGAATGTACATTACCCCAAAACTTCTTCTTGGGCTATTTCTTGCCCTATTTGCCACCCTGTTGCTAACTGGTATCATGGTCCATAGACTTAGCTCTCTTAATATGCCTTTTATTTTGCTCTACCTCTGCTTTCCCTTTTTTCTCCTCTTCTACCTACTGTATATATACCGTTAGCCTAGAGATATACATGTCATTATTTAAGATCGCCCCTTTACATTCTAACATTGGGTTATTTGAAAGAACAAATGCAAACTTTCTCATATAAGTATTTATGTTGCACACCAAATCTGGAGCATAACGGGATAACTGAGTGAATTTCAATGCATATTCCTTAACGCTCATCTTTCCCTACTTTAGATTAAAAAATTCCTCATCCTTGGCTTCTTTCAATTCCTGAGGAAAGAAGTGATCTAGAAATACCTTCAAAAACCCTTCCCATATTGTGGGTAAAGCATTCTAACCGCTAAAGTCTTTTCACTTATCATACCATTGGTGGGACACCTCTTTAAATTGATAAGCCGTAAATTCTAACCCCTCAGTATCATTGGAATGCATGACTCTAAATATCTTCTCTATCTCATCTACAAATCCATGAGGATCCTCCCCAACCTTGGTACTGATAAATGTAGGTGGGTTTAACTTTATGAACTTTCCAACTCAAGCGATTTCAGAAGAACAGGCACAGAATTCATATCTCTAGACCGGTGAGACTGAGACGCCATAAGATGAACAAGTAGATGAATGGACTGATGGAACTCAACATTCAATACCTCTCTATATGGTGACTGAGTATGGTTCATGCCAACTGAAGGAGCTCGAGGAGGGCTAATTTTGACTGGTGGGACCCTTAGAGAAGCAGTGAACTTAGGAGTACAGGCTCTGCAATAGGTCTGCATGCAATAAGTATGGTGGACATCTTCAACATTTGCCCCACTAAGTAGGGTGGACATCTACGGGAAGTCATGATCTAAAATATAGAAAATCATGAGATAGGAAACATCAAGCCCTACAGCACATATTAGAACATGAAAAAAAGGGAAATATTCCTAAAAGTCTCATAGCTTTCCTCTTATAAGTATGGCATGCTCACACCCATAAAAAGGAATTTACTCTATAAAACTTTATAGACACCCTGGGACCCTGAACCGTTCTTTGACACCAAGCTTTTCACAACCTAAACCGAGGCCAAAAATACAATAGGCATCCCAAACCAAAAAGTTTTGGGAGACTCGTTAGTATACCATCACAAGCATAATTCATGTGAAATAAAAGTTTAGAAGATAAACTAAGTCATGTAAAGGATCATAATTAATTTAAATACTTCATAACATCAGTCCAAAAAAAAAATAAATTCGGTCTAAACCCGTCTATAAAGTTTCTACTAAAACACTAGTCTATCTAAGTCAGGCAAGGCCTCAGGCCAGACCATGAAACTACAAAAACTAATATGTAGATAAAGCACCTTATGAAGTAAGAAAGGCTCACCAACTTTGAATATTTGAAATTAATCTACTACTGAGCTGGACTATGAGATTGTGCCTCAGAACCTACATTATGAGATAATGTAGCCACCATGATGACGGTCAATACTTAGAATGTACTAGTATTTAGAACGTCCAATATATCATAATGGAAAAAACATCATAATAATCATAACATGGGTTCATATGACATCAAAAAAATATGAAAATAAGTAATTCAATCTAACAATGCTTTATAAATAATATCATGGTATTCATTAGATTTGAGCTAGGCGGCATACCCAACATAATTTTAAAAACCCATGGGCTATGCAGGATCTGACACAAACTCATTGGTTAAGCCACCAATCTGAGTTTGGTGCCAGAATTGGAATGTCTGGTATGGTATACAACTGCATATAGCAAGTATACAATGATCATCCATATTTCAGGACAAGATTAATCCTGTATTAGAAAAACATAGTTTTGGGCTTTGAGTTATCTGAACTCGTGTCTTCTCGATTAGCCACCTAGCCTCTTTAAGCCCATATTTTGTCATGGCATTTATCTGATTTGGTATCATCTTACCAAGACTGTTAGGAAGTATAATCCATATCATATCATATCATGTCATATTATGTTACAATCCTTTTTATCAAAAGCATGTTATTTGACCACCATAATGACTCACATATCACAAGAGAGTTTTCTTTCAAAACTATTATGTAAACTTAAGTAAAAGGTCTTTTTTTCAAAGCTTTATTCTTAAGGTGGTCATTTCTTTCAACAATGCATAGTAAAGTTCTTTCAGTAATGATGGTGGTTTAGTTAAGCATTCTCATTCATGAAATATGTTAAAGCTTTTAAGAGAATAATTACTCTTTTAATCATATTCAATCAACGACTATTGAAAAGAAAAAGCAATATCCAATCAGTTAATATTTATTAAAACCATCCTCAAGCAAAATTAGGCAAGGAAATCATTTACAACCTCATAATTTTCATAAATCACAACTTAATATGCACACATACATATGTAAATACCTATAATAATACACAAGTGAAGTTGGATGCAAATCTTGAAATTCATGCTCTTATTGTGAATGAAAATCTCAAATCTTTAATATTTAAAAGAGATTAAAAGTTATAAATTCAAAACCATATAAGATATAACTCATTCTACGTACATCTAATGGAGAGAAATTGAATCAAAGTTTAACCTTAGAGCTTGAAACCCTCAAAACCTAGGTAGTTTCTTGTAACGCCCTGAGTCTGTACCCCAGATGCTACACGGTGCTTATAATCCTAAGGGACCACAAGCTAACCCATGACTGGTACCTGCTGTAATAATTGAATAATAATACTGAATAATATGTGGAATTAGGCATAAACATGCCATAAGGTTCAATCTAAAAATAATACTAAATGCGGTATTAAATACAAAAACTAAAGACAAAACTAAAATCAGAATAACTGTCTAAAATACTCTAGTCTGGGAAGCCTCAACTGTCTGAAGTGTGGAGTTGATGGGACAAGTCCTCAACTAACTCCGTCTATTGACATAAATTGAAATACTATAAATAGAAATCATGTCCTCAAACTATAAGGACTCACCACTATGCTGAATGCTGAAAGTCTGGTCTACTGAGGGTGCTCTGGATCTTGCGCGTCAAAACCTATGATATAAGGCATCACAGTACAAAAAAGCATGCATCAGTACTTTGAATATACTGGTATACTCAGTGATAAGCAAAAATGTATGGTTTCATATGCATGCACAATAATAATTGAATAACATGATTATGACTGAGTTAGAGTACATGTATGAATACATAGACTATAACTGAGATCGTGATAACACCAAACACTAAGTCTGAATACTGATCAATAGATTTACTAAATAACTAATACTGTATAACTGATGACTGGGTGACTATATCTGACAGCCTTGAATTCTGGGGAACTATACCGAGTTCCGTACTGAGCTGAGTGACTATGTCTGATTGTCCTGGATCTGTAGAACTGGACTAGGTTCTATTCTGAGACTAAGACTAAAACTGAGACTATAAGAGGTAATAATCTTACAGATATGCCCCTTCTCTAACTAATTTGGGTTCCAACCTGTAACCCAGTTGGAAGGGTATCAATACCGTGCCATGGGTAAGGATAAGTTGTGAGTTAACCCTCTCTGATAGGAAGCTCTTTCATCAACTCTCGCTGGCAGCATAACTCTGATTACAAGTATCAACCCTCATAATGTCTGGCAGGAAGATATTTCAACCTACGCTGGCTACGTATTTTAGTAACACAGGGATTGATGCTAAGGGTAAAACCCTCTATTGATAGAAATGCCCCCATCCCTGGGTGAACTCGGTATTGAATCCTTCTCCTAACTGAATAGACACTGAATTGATTTTTAGTTTGTATTAGGCTGGACTGAATGGTAACTGAGATTATTGTTTAGCTAAACTAAACTGAGTTCACTGAGTTTCGTTGACTGATGGAATACAACTAAATTTTGTTAACTGATTAAGTTTATTGAGGTCTGAACTAAAAACTGAGTTAGACTGAATATTGTTGACTCTAATGAGTTTTCCTGAGTTCTGTAACTGACTGAGAGTACTATTGATTATGACATAACTGATACTATTCTATGACTAACCACAACTCTAGGTAATCTGCTAAATTATCGGGTATAAGTACCCTCAGGACTCGATAGCATAAATTAAGAGACATGGCATAAACATGAAATATGAAAACTATAAACTTGATCATTATTTACTCATTAGGGTATTTTAACAAACACTTGCATAATTTAATTCTCTTAATAGTTCAGTAGAATAATTTATCAAACACTTGGAAGTCATAGAACTTGCGTATAACACTAATCAACATGTGAGCACACAATTCAATCATCAAATTCACAATTTGAAGGCTTTAACATGATCTCGCATAGTAAGAGATAAAAATAAATAAACTCCACATGAAACTTAGCATAACACATGGATTTGAAACTCAAATAATCATTATAAACATGAATATTATCAAACTCATCATGGCATTCATGAAATTTATATGCTTGATGTTTAAAAATAGATTCTTGGACTCCAAGGGTAGAAGAGACCCTTAGATGAACACTTCACATATCTTTGTTGAAGAATTTTTGAAAGTTTATGGTTGAATCTTAGGTTCTTGATTTGAAATTTGAGCACCTAGGGTTTTGTTCTTGAGCTAATTGGAGAATGAATGAGAATATTTGCTCTCCAAAGGGCTTAATTTCGTGTTTTTGGGGCTGAAGGACGTGGGGAAAAGACCCAAATACCCCCCCAAGAACATGGTCATTTAATGACTGAAAACTGGGCTACCAACACACAGGTCGACGCGGCATATCGATAACATCAATGTGATAGACAACGCATCATGCCATGTTCACATCGATTCACTAGAATTAAATGATGGTAGCTGGGAAAAATATTAATCAATGTGATAGTCGACGCGGCATGCCAAGATCACATTGATTCACTATTTTGGGATTCCAAGGGAGCTTTAAACGAAGTCCAAAAAATTTGAAACTTATCTGAGAATACCTACGGACATTCCTAATCATGAATTAACATAAACATTAATATTTAATGGACATAAAGGTTGCAAAATAAGATTTCCAACCTTCATAGGCTAAAATGACACTAAGTTTGAGTACTTAGTTAAAATATTCTAAGTTTGGGACTCCTTGACAAGCCTAAAGGATTGAATTAAGCTTGGGATTTTGCGGGGTCTTACATTATCTCCCCGTTGGGAATATTTATCCTCGAATGAGACTGTTGAGACTGAGAATACTAAGAGACTGACATATTTATTTGACATGAACATCTAGAACATGATTACGTAACTGATATTATTGGTGTTCTGAATTATCATACTGAATATGCATATCTGATACATGAATATAGTTGAACATGATTCATGAATGCATGACTGGGATTACTGATAAACTAAATCTACATATTGAACATGCATATCTAATGCAAGGATACATAATTAAACTGGCTCATGAACGTATAACTGAATATGAAATGATAACTAATACCAAGTTTGTAACTAAAATCTGAACATGAAACCCATTAATCTTAAGGAAACTATTAACTTGAGCTGAGATTGGATTAGCGGAGAATATATGAGGATACTGGGTGTGCATCTCTGCTTCTGCTTCCAAAGTATCTCCCTCAATGGAATGATTCCGCCAAAGAACTTTTACTAGAGGAACTTCTTTGTTCCTCAGTCTGCGAATCTGATAGTCAAGGATTTTGACTTAGATCTCCTCATAAGAGAGGTTGTTCTGAACATCTATGCCCTCAATAGGGACTACGACTGATGGGTCACCTATGCATTTCTGTAGCAAGGAGACATGAAACACTGGATGAACTGAAAATAAATCTGAAGGTAACTCGAGCTTATAAGCTAACTTTCTGAAATGGCTGAGAATTCGGTAAGGACCGACATATCAGGGACTGAGTTTCCCTTTCTTGCCAAAATGTTTTACTCCTTTCATAGGAGAGAACTTTAAGTACACATAATCACCAATCTCAAACTCAAGATCCTTTCTATGTATATCTATGTACGATTTTTGTTGGCTCTGAGCTGTCTTAAGCCTTTTCCTAATTAACTAGACCTTCTGTAAGGTATCAAACACAAAGTCAGGCCCTACCACTGCGGCCTCACCCACTTCAAACCAACCAATGGGAGACCTACACCTCCTCCCATAAAGTGCCTCAAATGGAGCCATTTGAATACTGGAGTGCTAGCTATTGTTATATGCGAACTAAATCAAAGACAAGTGGTCATCCCAACTACCTTTAAAGTCTTTCGCACATGCTCACAACATATCTTATAATGTCTGAATGGTCCTTTCTTCTTGACGATCTGTCTGAGGATAAAAGGTTGTACTAAGATAAACTTGGGTACCAAGACACTTTTGGAATGCTTTCCAGAAATGAGAGGTGAACTTGGTATCTCTATCTGAGATAATAGACAATGGAACATCGTACAATCTGACCAACTCCCTGATATAGAGTTTGGCATAATCCTCAACTAAATAGAGGTATGAACTGGAAGGAAATAAACTGATTTGGTCATTCTGTCTAAATGACCCAAACTGAATCATGCTGATGATGAGTATAGGGTAAACCCATCACAAAGATCATGTTCACTTTTTCCTATTTCTAGGTGGTAATAATGCACTCCTGCATAGACCCACTAGGCTTCTGATGCTCAATATTAACTTGTTGACATGTTGAACATTTATCCTCAAACTCTACAATGTCTCTTTTTATCCCACTTCACTAATAGATCTCCCACAAATCACGGTACATCTTCGTGGCCTCTGGATTAATAGAGTAACGTACACCATGTGTTTCTGCAAGAATTCACTGCCTCAAGTCATATATACTTGGCACACACAAATGACCCTAACAACTCAATATACCATCTCCCCCTTGGAAGAAAATCTTTACTTTCTGATTTCTAACTGATTTCTTTAACTGGACTAGACTGGGATCCCTATCCTTCTTTTTCTTCACTTCGGAAACTAGGGATGATTCTAAGCTACTCTATACCCACACACTACCATCTGCTAAATCGACTAAGCAAACACCCATTTAGGCTAGCTGATGAACTTCCTGGTCTAACTTCTTTTTATAGAACTCAACATGGGCAATACTACCCATAGACATTCTATTGAGAGCGTTATCCACTACATTGGCGGTGATTGGATAATACAGAATACTCATGTCATAGTCTTTCAATAATTCCAACCACTTTCTCTGATGGAGGTTGAAGTCTTTTTGAGAGAACACATACTGTAGGATCTTATGATCAGTGAACACATCAATGTGCACACCATACAAGTAATGCCTCTAAATCTTTAAGGCAAAAACTACTGTTGTTAACTCAAGATCATGAGTAGGATAGTTCTTCTAATGGAGATTAAGCTGTCTGGAGGCATAGACTATGGACTTACCTCTCTGTATCAAAACACAACCCAATCTGACTCTGAAAGCATCACAGTACCCAACAAAGCCATCGAAACTACTTGGTAGGGACAAAACTAGAGTTGTGGTGAGTCGAGTCTTCAACTCCTAAAAACTCTTCTCACAAGATTCTAACCACTGGAACTTGACTTTTTTTAGAGTCAATCTGGACAAAGGGGATGCAATAGATGAAAATCCCTAAACAAATCATCAGTAATAGCCAGCCAAACCCAAGAAACTCCTGATATTTGATAGAGAGATAAGCCTGGGCCTGTTTCTCACTACTTCGGTCTTTTTGGAGTCAACTCTAATGCTATCACTAGAAATTATATGGCCAAGAAATTATACTGACCTTAGCCAAAATTCACACTTACTGAATTTCGCAAATAGCTGATGGTTTCTGAGAGTCTGCAATACTATTTTGAGATGGTCTGCATGATCGTGTTCACTACAGGAGTAAACAAGAATGTTATCTATGAATACTATAATGAACATGTCCAAGTACTGCTTGAACACACAGTTCATCAAGTCCACGAAGGCTGCTGGGGTATTGGTAAGACCAAAGGACATGACTAAAAATTTAAAGTGACCGTATTGAGTTCAGAAAACTATTTTTGTGATATCACTTTCCCTGACTCTGAGCTGATGATAGCCTGATCTGAGGTCTATCTTAGAGAAATAACTGGCACCCTGAAATTGATCAAATAAGACATCAATTCTGGGGAGTGGATACTTGTTCTTGATTATAACTTTGTTTAACTAATGGTAATCTATACATGTTCTGAGAGCACCATCTTTCTTACGCACGAATAACATTGGTGTGCACTACGGGTACACACTGGGTCTGATGAATCCCTTATCTAAGAGATCCTTTAGCTTTTCCTTTAATTCTCTAAATTCTACAGAGCCATTCTGTATGGTGGGATAAATATGGGTTGAGTATCTGGGAGAAGATCAATTCCAAAATCAATTTTTCTTTTGGGAGGAACTTTGGGAAGATCTTTGGGAAACATATCTGGGAATTCACATGATACTACACTGATTCAAGAGTAGGGGTTTCTGAACTAGAGTCTTGGAATTAAATGAGATGATAGACACAACCCTTAGATATCATCTTTCTAGCCCGAAGGTAAGAAATAAGTTAACCCCTAAGTACTGAAGTACAACCCTTCCACTCTAGGATAGGTTAATTCGGAAACTGAAACTAGACAATTTTTTCTGCAATTGACTGAGGCATACCAGGAATGAAGCCAATCCATGTCGAGAATGACATCAAAATAAGTTATCTTTAATTCAACTAAGTTTGCTGAAGTGAATTTTTGAGATATCATAACTGAATAGTTCCTGTATACCCATCGGGCTATAATAGATTTACCCATTAGGGTGAAAACTGAGAAGGGCTTTGCTAGAATTTTGGGACTGACTCCAAAATCAACTGCTATATATAGAGTAATAAAAGACAAAGAAGCTCCTGGATCTAGCAAAGCGTAAAACATAAACATTCAAATGGAAAACTTGTAATGTATCAGTGACCACATTAGGAGAACTTTCTTGATCCTATCAAGAATGAAGAGCATAGAGTCTATTTGGGCGCTGCCCACTGGTGGCACTAGAAGAGGCATCCTGCTGATTCGGATGACCAGACTGAGCTGGGGTACGGTTATGGTGACTTTATGAACCCACCTAAGGACACTGTCTAACTCTGTGGCCCGGCTTACCAAATACAAAACACACATCGTTGCCAGCTCTGCAGATACCCTTGTGGTTTCTACCGTACTTCTGGAAAAGGGGATTGGTTCGGGCACTACTGACACAACCTTAGGGCTTAGGGACTGATGCCCTATCTCAGTTGCCATCTCTAAATTTTGGAACTGGAGCACTGGCTAAGGAAGGAGCTGGAACTAAGGATTTCGAACAGAACTGAGAACGATTCCCACCCTCGTACTTAGGCTGAGCGAAATTAAAACTATCTATTCTCGCTTTTTTGTTCTCCCTCTCTTTCTATGTATTCTTATCCTCTTCTATTTGTTGATCATGGACCATAAGCCTATCTATATCTATCTCGTTAATAATCATTATAGTCCTATACTCTTTGACCACGTTGCTAGACACTCCTGACACGAACTTACTCATCTTCGCTCTGCTATTTACTACAACATACAAGGCATATCTGGCTAACTTAGTAAACTTAAGAGAATACTTCTGCATCATCATATTGCCCTAATTTAGTTTTATAAACTCTAAAACCTTTGCTTCCATCAACTCCAGTGTAAAGATCTTATCCAGAAAAGAAATTGCAAACTTCTCCCATTCTATAGACCCTACATCTGCGGCCCTCTCTGACTTCCACTATTTGAACTATAAGTGCGCCACATCCTATAACTGATATATTGCCAACTCAGCACTCTCAAAAGCAGTTACCCCATGATATCGGTAACTTTTTGCACTTGAGCAAGAAATTCTTGAGGGTCCTTCTCTGACTTAGACCCTGTAAAATAATAGAGCATTTATTCGGGTTAAGTCCTAAATCTTGTCAGTAGCAGTATTGGCCACTGGGTTGGTCAGAACCGCAGCTGGACGTTCATTTTGGGCTGCCACAGAATGAGCTAAGGTGGTGAAGGCTACTCTGAACTCTGCATGGGAGATATGCTTGGCCAAAGGATTTGGATGGACGGGCTAAGGGGCTGACTGATCTCCTATTCCTCTTCCCTAAGTCCTCTTTGGAGGCATATTTTATAAATGGAAGAGAAGATAGGATTAGAAAGAGAGTGTAACTGGAGCTCATGTCACTCGCACGATATGAATTCTGAAAGAGGGGAAACTATTCCTAAAATATCGCATAGTCTCATGTCCATAAGTATGGCGTGCAACACACCCATGCACAGACTTTACTAGATGCAGTTTCCAGACTTCCTAGGACTCTATTGAACCTTAGATTCTAATACCAAGTTTGTAACTCCCCGAGTTTGTACCCAGATGCTAGATGATGCTCATAATCCTGAGGGACCACAAGCTAACCCATGACTGGTACCTACTGAAATAACTAAAAAAATAATACTAAATAATATGTGGAATTAGAAGGAAACATGCCATAAGGTTTAATCTAAAAATAAAACTGAATGTGGTATTAAATACCAAAATTGAAAGAGAAAACTAAAATCTGAATAACTATCTAAAATACCCTAGTCTGGGAAGCCTCTAGCTGTCTGAACTGTGAAGTTGATGGGATAAGTCCCTAACTAACTCTATCTACTGACATAAACTAAAATACAGTAAATAGAAATCATATCCTTGAAATATGAGGACTCAACACTATACTGAATGTTGAAAGTTTGGTCTACTGAAGGTGCTATGGAGATCGTGCATCGAAACCTATGATATAAGACATCATAGCGCAAAAAAAAACATACATCAGTACTTTAAATGTATTGGTATGCTTAATAAGGTAGGATGAAAGGCATGGTTTCATAGGCATGCATAATAATAATTGAATAACATGTGTATGACTGCGTAAGATTATATGAATGAATACATAGACTATAACTGAGATCATAATAACATTGAACACTGAGTCTGAATACTAATTAACAAATTTACTGGATAACTGATACTATATAACTGATGACTGGGTGACTATATCTGATAGGCTTAAATTCTAGGGAACTATACTGAGTTTCATACTGAGCTGAGTGATTATGTCTGATAGTCTAAGATCTGTAGAACTAGACTAGGTTCTATTCTGAGACTGAGACTGAAACTGAGACTGTGGGAGGTAATCATCTAACCGACATGCCCCTTCTCTAACTGATTTGGGGTACAACCTGTAACTTTAGTTGAAAGGGTTCCAATACTGTGCCACGAATAAGGACAAGCTGTGAGTTAACCCTCTCTGATAGAAATCTCTTTTATCATCCTTTGCTGACAGGATAACTCGGATGAGAAGTACCAACCCTCATAATGTCTGTTAGAAAGATATCTCAACCTACGCTAGCTACGTAGTTTTGTAATGCAGGGATTGATACTAAGGGTCAAAACCTCTACTGACAGGAATGCCACCGTCCTTGGGTGAACTCGGTACTGAATCATACTCCCAACTAAATAGATACCGAACTGATTTTTAGTCTGTACTAGGCTGGACTGAACGGTTACTGAGATTACTGTTAAACTGAATTCAACTAAGTTCACTGAGTTCCGTTGACTGGTTAAATACTATTGAATTCTATTAACTGATAGAGTTTACTGAGGTCTGAACTAAATATTAAGTTAGACTGAAATATTACTAACTCTACTAAGTTTTCCTAAGTTCTGTAACTAACTAAGAGTAATACTGATTGTGACGTGACTGATACTATTCTATGACTGACCATGGCTCTAGGTAATCAGCTAAATTATGGGGTAAAAGTATACCCAGGACTCGATAGCATAAATTAAGATACATGGAATAAATTTGAAACATAAAAACTATAAACTTGATCATCATTTACTCATTAGGGCATTTTAACAAACACTTGCATGATTTTATTCTCGTAATAGTTCACATGAACAATTTATCAAATATTTGGAAGACATAGAACATGTGCATAACACTAATCAATATGTTAGCACACAATTCAATCATCAACTTCACAATTTGAAGGCTTTAACATAATCTCACATAGTAAGACATATAAATCAATAAACTCCACATGAAACTTAGCATAACACATGGATTTGAAACTTAAATAATCATTATAAACATGAATATTATCAAACCCATCATGGTATTCATTAAATTCATATAATTGAGGTTTAAAAACTGATTCTTGGACTCCAAGGGTGGAAGAGTACCTTGGATGAACACTTTACATACCTTTGTTGAAGAATTTCTAAAATTTTATGGTTGAATTTTGAGTTCTTGATTTGAAATTTAAGCACCTAGGATTTTGTTCTATAGATAATTGGAGAATGAATAAGTATATTTGTTCTCCAAAGGGCTTAATTTCATATTTTGGAGGATAAAGGACGTGAGGAAAAGACCTAAATACCTCCAAGAACGTGGTCTTTTAATGACTTAAAACTGGGCTACCGAAGTGCAGGTCGACGTGGCACGTTAATGATGTCAATGCGATAGCCAACGCATCATGCCATGTTTATGTCGATTCACTAGAATTGGATGCTGGTAGCTGGGGAAAGTATTAATAAATGTGATAGTCAACGCGGTGCACCAAGATTGGGTTGATCTACTATTTTGGGATTCCAAAGAAGCTTCAAACGAAGTCCGAAAAATCCAAAACTTGTTCAGAAATACCTACGGACATTCCTGATCATGAATCAATCTAAACATCAATATTTAATGGATGAAAAGGTCGCAAAATAAGATTTCCAACCTTCGTAGACTAAAATGATACTAAGTCTAAGTACTTAACTAAAATATTTTTAGTCTGGGACCCCTTGTCAAGCCTAAAGGACTGAATTAAGCTTAGGATTTTACAGGGTCTTACATTTCTCCTTTCTTGAATTAGATTGATAATTAGGGATTTACTGATGTGTAAAAGCATTTTAAGGCTCTAAACTCGTACGTAAGGGATTAGGAAGGACTTAGGGGTGTGAAAATACCCTCATGCCCTTAAAATATGCTAAAAGGGACTATTTTGACACATCGGGAGAGGGTTCTCAACGCGACCCCCTAGGGAAAACCTAGAGGTCCGCAATGTAGATCCTAGTGTAGACTTGAGGAAGTGGCTCATCACAGGCCCCTCCGCGGTGCAAAGCCATCATAGGGTGCCTATTCTGCAATGCAAAGCCTTTTTCTAAACTTAAAAATACCCCTAACTCATTCAAACCCAATCTTAGGTGGTTTATCTTTGCTATTGGGTCCTAAGGACTCATTTCAAGCACTTGTTAAGCATTTGAAAGGCTAGGGTGTTATAGATTCTTCATAAAAAATAATATCTCAACAATAACAATTTACTTGATAATAGAATTAAACAACCTATAAGTTTTTAATTTTTCCTTAGTACCAAGAAAATTACAATTAGGCCTTTACGTCCAACTACTTTCTTACAGTATCCGAAATGTCTGCATATGTTATGTACCCAAAAATTCAAAAGTACTCAACATTTGGTTTACGCCTGCTCCAAGATTCATGACGTCTCATATTTCTAATAGATCCAGTAGGACATCTATTCAATATATGAGCATGTTAACGAACTGCTTCTACCTTAAAGTCTCTTGGTAATCCACCTCTCTTAAAAAAACCATGCACTATATCAAGAATAGTGTGATTTTTTCTTTCACACACACCATTCTGTTAAGCTGTTTAGGTTGTCGTAAGATGATTTTTAATTTCATGATTCTCAAAAAATTCTACAAACTCTAGTGAGTTGTATTCTCCACCCTTATCAGTCTGCAAAAACTTAATTTGACAACCAACTTCATTTTTAACAAGCACTTTAAACTTGTTAAAAGTTTTAAATGTGTCAGACTTTTATTTTAAGAACTTGACCAATGTATTTTTACTATAATCATAAATAAAGCTAATGAAATAGTGTTTACCTCTATTAGATGGAGGACCTATCGGATCACAAATATCTAAGTGCACCAACTCTACTATCCTTTTTACCCTCCAAGACTTTCCTATTGAAAATGATTCACAGTATTGCTTTCTAACTACATACTCCATTGGAAGATGCAAGCTACGGAAGACTCAAGACTAGCTATTTTTTGTTAAAGAACTTCAAGCTTCCAAAGTGTAAATGTCAATAATGAAAATGCCACTTACAGGCATCCTATTTCACTTTGACAGAAAGACAAGATTTTATGTAGTTGTGAAGATATAAAGGAAAACAAGTGATTTAAAGGCATATTAATTTGAGAAATTAACCCCAAAATGAATATCTCGTATCTTACAAACTTTACCTTTGATATGAAGTTCACATCCCTCTTCTGGAATATGTCCAACACTTAGTAAATTTGTCTCCAATGCAGGGACATAAAACACATCACCTAAGGAATGAGTGAAGTTTTTTTGGTTGAGACTTGTACCTTTCTTTTTTCCACGGTAAAAACCACGAAATTAACTCTAAATCTCACCGTATCTTAAAAAGTTTCATTCAACTCTGAGAATGTCTCCTGCTACCCACACATATGATTACTGTAGCTGTTATCAAGAAACCATAAATTAGTGAAAACTTTCTCTTTGGAAGTATATTCCATCAACATTGAGAAACCTCTTCTTCTTCTTTTATTTCCATATCTTTCTTTGTTTCTGCAAAGTTAAATCTGCTACCATAATTCCTATTTGAATTAGTACATGTAGATCAATAGTGTCCAAAGTGATGGCATCGATAGCATTTAACTTGATACTTGTCACGTCTCTTTTCCTTTTCCAGTGAATCACCTTCTATACTCTTCTCCTTTTTATGGTGCCAATTTTTTCTCTTTCCTTTATCTTTCTCCTGATTTGTTTCCTTTAAAGAATCACTACCTTATTTCCTACTTCATCCTTTTCTTGCAAATTTATTTCTTCTCATGAATCAATAAAGAACCTGCAACTCGTCAATATAAAGTATCGATATCTTTGGATTCTTCAATTGAGAAAATAATATAATTATACTTTGTTGTCATTGAGCGAAGTATTTTCTCAATGATGGTAACATCCTCCACTTTTTTACCATGAATTTGCATTTTATTAGCGATAGCCGATGTGCTAGAGAACTAATTTGTTATTGAACCACTACCTCGCATATGTAGATCCTCGAACTCACAACTAAGTTCTTGAAATCACACTTATCTCTCCTTTGTCGTTCCTTGATACTTATTCTTCATGGAATCTCACTATTTATTAAAAGTATCCTTGCAAAGAAAGACTTTCAGTATTGAGCAATCAATAGCCTAAAAAAGATAATTTTTCTCTTTAAGATCTTTTATCCTCAGATTGTCCAATTCTATCTTTTATGCTTTCGACAAGGCAGTATCAGTAGCTGACTTTTGCACCCTAAACTGATAATTGGCCAAAACTTTTTAAACCTAAGAAAGTTCTCCATCAACATGCTCCAATGATCTTAATGACCATCAAAGCTAGAAATAACTGTCTAAACAAAATTTTTGGATACATGCCACTAACAACCAGTTGTAACCCCAGAATACATGCAACTTAGCCATAACCCTTTGGATACACACGAATATGTGCATGTGAATGCATCTGAGATACATGAATTTACTGTGATTGAATCATGTATCCTGACGTCTTAATTATGTATCTGAATACTTTTTTAATAATATTAGTATAATTTCAATAACTAGTGTTTAGGAGAGTAATTAAGTCCCATATTAGTAGGATTCTATTAGTTTAGAAAGGGGTGGGGATGGATGATATGAATGTGGGAGTCAAGGGGATAAGAGCCATGTGAGTGGGGTATATTGGTTGGCAGAAAAATGCAATCAGGGTAGAATATTATTTGTGTATTCATTGTGTTATACTGTTGAAGGGCGGAAAGATGCAATTAATGTAGAATATTATTTGTGTATTCATTGTGTTATACTTTCTCTTTTTTTTTTTAATTATTTTATTTGGGGTGTGTTCAAATTCCTTTTTAATTGTTCCTTTCATCTTTCAAGAGTAATTTGATTAAAAACTTCATATTATACCCTTGTTCAAATTACCAACAACAACAACAACAATAACATATTCAGTGTATTAATACATAATGGGGTTTGGAGATGGTAGAATGTACGCAATTCATACCACTACCTCAGATGAAGTAGAGAGATTATTTTCGATAGACCTATAATTGAGAATTTGTATTTCAATATATTTAATTAATTCATGCCAACTTGGTGATAAATATGAATTGAAATTGACGGTAGTAGAGAACTTTTCACATACCCAAACAGTGGCAATACAATTGAAATTGTATGTGATTTAAAAAAATAAAAATTACACAAATGCACAACTTATGTTCCCAATATTACAAAAAAATCTCAACTCCCTAAACATATTATAAAAATCTCAACATATACACAGAATGTTATGTATCTGTCAGCTATGTTATGTATATTAATAGGGAGAGAGAGTAAAGTAATTTAAAACGTGGGAGAGTGTAATTACTTCCTAAAGGGTTGGTATTTATACTTTAAAAAAAGTTTTTTCTTTTTCATAAATGTCTTTTCATTTAAATATAATTATTGTTAATTTGAAAATGAATATAGAATTTAATTAAGGGTTTATTGGTAAAATTATTTTTACTTTTATAGGAGTTAGAGATTCATTAAGGAGTGCATTCAATTCAAATAGAGAAATTAAAAAGGAGTGGAAGAAATAGTTATTTTACTTGTTTTAACATGATGTTTTCCTATAGAGATAGTTTTAGAATAATTTTGACCAATTAAATCGAATCCAACACACATGCCTAGAAGGCTAAATTCAAATTCCATCAACTGGCTATAATAATTTGTTACTCCGTTTGTTATATTTTGCATAATAGTGTTTAATTTGACAAAAAATTTTGATTAAAAAATATTTATTTATTACTCCCTCCGCTTTAAAAAGAATAACATACTTTTATTTTTAGTCCGTTACAAAAAGAATGACTCCTTTCCTTTTTTGATAATTTTTTAATTTCAACTTTTCATGTAACATTTTAGAACCATAAGATTAAAGGACATTTTGATATATTTGACACAACTTTAGTTTGAGGCACAATATTCAAAAGTCTTCTTTATTTTCTTAAATTTTGTGTCAAGTCAAAATAAGTCATTCTTTTTTAAACGAAGAGAGTATTAACTAAAATACAATTTGTTGTGTAAGTAGATCTAAACATGTCATAAATTTTTGTGTAATTGCAAAAATATGTAGAATAAGGTTAGAAGTTTAAAATTTAGAGATTTCAAAAGCAAAACGATCTTATTTTCTTTAGGGCAAGAAGGAATATTAAGCTTCTTATTTTGACATTGAGGAATAGTCCTTCAAAATTAATTTATGCGTCTTAGTTTGATTCTTAAATTTATTAAATTAAAAGAAGATGTATCTATATTTATATTATATATCATAAATATCTTTCGACTGTTATCATTTTAAATATCATATCTTTTCTATAATTAAATATCGTCAAAATAAAATAAAAACATCAAATTAAGAACACATTAAATATTAAAACAAGATATATACATTGAACTAAATGAAGTCAACTCCCTTTGGTACGCTGGTTTAAATAAGTAGAAATTTTCTATGAGTTAGAATATCTCATAGGATTATTTTATATCACCCTTTATTTTAGATAGCCATTTCACCATTTAAATATAAATTATTGAATAAAATAATTTCAAATTAGTTAGTGTTTCATACTAAATGTGGGAAAAAATTAATCCCTAAATTTTTTTCGTTATTCATTGTACCAAAATTTTAGTGCCAATTGAAATAGCATTTTCTCTCTTTTCAAAAGCAGATGAGTATAGAATATTAATTTATCTGTCACGCATATTGCACGATATATATTTTTTTAGCAAAGAATATAATAAAGCAAAAGAAATTTATACTGACGGACCACCATGAAGCTGAAAATAACAAAAAGAATATCTAATTGATTTAGTGAGAAATTAAACAGGGCATGGATCGGATTGGTCGTAGAAATGAAATCCTAGTGCATGCAATAAATTTTAAGTGATGAAAATCACAAATAAATTATAATAAAATGGAGATTTTATTGATAAATATTTATAATATAGTTCTGCTTTTTCTTTGATTTTTCTCTTTGAATTTTATTTGGGATTTAAGAGTTGTTAGTAGTTTCAAATATAGGATGATTTGGACATTCTTGTGATGTCTTATGAATCACCAACCGTCTCTCGATACCTTTTGGTGAATCTCACTCATCTCCTCTCGGACTCAAAGTGTTGGTTTACTAACCCTTATTTTGGATCCTAGATTAACTATTTCCTCTCGGTCTCAAGTTAATTAGATGAGATGGCAAAATAATAAGATGTGGAGGTGAATCTCAAATTACTTTTGTGATCGTCTTTTCTAATATTTACCTCTCTTTTGAAGTAAGTAGTGAATACAAGCGGGTTCTTAATGTTGGTCACCGCCAAAAAATTAATTAAACTTAAGAAAATCACAATACATGCAAGAATATTGATCAAGAATGACTTGGCACTTCCTCTACTTCGTTATTGCGCCAGGGTTTTTACAACCCTGGCAATGAGAATTAGCCGCTCATAGTTGTAAAACAATCCATGGAATTCATATATGAAATCATAGGAACAATTTCAGAATAATGAAAGAAGAAAACCTAAAGTCTCAAATTTATTAATCAACCAAAAATCAAGAACAAGAGAATGCTAAGATCACAAGTCACTCTTGGAATCAAAATATGTTTGTAAGAGTATGAGTGCATCAAACTTTCCCCCAACAACATATATCTAATAAAAAAAATCATAAGAGTATTTATAGATTAGATGGAAACCCTAGAAATTAAATCCTCAATAAAAAAGGAAAACTTGAGTCGGTGGCCACCTACGGTGCCACTTATGGGCAGGTGGTAGGCCGTAGGTAGCAAACCAAATTTTTAACTTCTTATTCTTTGAACTTCAGTCTTCTAGCACCTACGGTCTATAACCTACGCTTAGTAGGTGGTACCTACAGCCAACAAGTGTCAAAGTAGGTAGCAAAAAATTTTAGCTTTCAAGTTTTTCTTCAGGTTAGCTCCCAGAACCTAGTTTCATGCAAAATCAACTCAAAAACACATCATATTCTCCAAAATACACCTAAATGCTTGCGTATTTCTTGATTTAAGCATTGAAAATGTCATGAAAGCATGACATATCACTCCCTATCCTAGTCTCTAGCTGGAGTTGCATCTCTGGTTATCCTCGACCTCGAAGTCATACATGTAGTCCAGTAAGATACCTAGTAGTAAACTCTGGTTCCTCATCTCGTGTATCCATAGCATGCATCCTATCCATCTATGAAAGAGTAAAATTAAATGAATCTTAAAAACCAACATAGAATCTTAGCACAAAATGAGTAAAGGGAGTTAAGAACTCCTAAGAATGTCCAATAACCTCCCAAAGATAAGAAACAGACGTCATCATTATGAACCGCAAGACTCTACTACACACTTACTCTTTTACCAACAATACCAATTAACCTAGTGCTCAAATACCTATTTGTCATGATCCAATTTTATGAGTCATGATGGAATCTAATTTACCCTGACAGTAGGTAAGCCAAATCGTTGCATGAAACAAGAAGTAATGGGCTAGTTGGTGAAAAATGACATAAGTGTCAGAAATATGCAAGTAAATGAATTACATGCCAAAACATAAGAATAAAACATTAATGAAGAAAACTAAGATAAGAGTAATATCATCCCATAATATAGTAAAGTCGGTACAAGATCCACTAATCAAAAGAATATGATTACTATTTAGTCAAAGATACAACAGTCTCCAACATAGAAAGACTATCAAAAAATAGAAGACCAAGAAAATGCCAACTCCAACTCTGAGAGCTCACCTTATTTCCAAACTTTAACCAGCATAATTACAATTTTAACAAGAATAGCTTGTACTCAGATCTTCACCAAAAAGGTACTAAAGTATAGTATGAGTATCAAAATCATCGGTACTTAGCAGACATCATTGATCGACTGAGCTAAATCATAGGATAAATACAATAAAATGCAGGATAAATAAGCTAAGTCATGAAAATGGGCAAACCTATAATACCGCTCCAAATACTAAAAGTAAACAACTAAAATAACAATATTAAAGAAAACATAGCTATCTATACATAACTGAACTCACATAAGTCCAGAAGATGCAAATAAAGCAAATAACTCAACACAGGCCCTCATAAGTCCATAGAGTGCAATCAAGGTGAAGTAATAAGAGTAAAGGTGCAAACTAACCATATCTTAACACCATAACTGTGGATTCTTCCATACCATAAGCACGAGACTCGAACTAGTTCCATGAGCATCATAAATAACCTCTCAATGTCAGACTTGAACTAGAACTAGTATCTCATATTACAGGCCTGAATCAGAACAAATATCATGAATACCAAACTTGAATCAAAAGTAGTATCATTAATAATTTTGCAATCGGATCGGTCCTACTATCATAAATTGTTGAATTTGAATTAAAACTATCATTGTCCAAACACAATTCTAGAGTAAACCATCATACCAAATCCTCCTTGGGATCACGATTATAAATAAGATAATGTAACATGCCTATTGAGTCTGCAAGAAGCTAATAGTAATCTTGGCTTAAGATGGATCAGAGAGGCCCAATTCTAACCCTATAAATTCACTCTAAGGCAATTTTTATCCAAGAGTGTCAAATTCCACTATTAGATGCTAAATAAGCATTATTGCATCCTAAGATGGCAATTCTACTTAAAGATAGAGTAATTAAGTTTCTTATGCCTAATCACGACCCCTTAATCTGCTAAGTAATTCAAATTACAATAAATACGCCTCCAAGGCATACCTCTCAATCTAAAACTAGCATATTATCATATTGGTACTATAATTAAGTCTAATCTAAGTGAAAGGTAAGCATAGCCTACCTGGATGCTAAAGGATACCTGATAAAGTTTGCTAAAATTGACAATTTCCTTTTCTGAGAAGCTTTCACATGATGATACGCTATCAAAATAGTAATTTATGAATTAATACAAGAACAATGGTACCCATATTGTATTTTTATGTTGTGGGTCCTCAAGACAAAATACCATATGAGTCCCGCTTATGGGATTACTTTTTTGAAAATGTCAACACATTCCTCTATGCTCAAGGAACATTTTTCCTTAAGAATTGATAAATTTCAAGCTAAAAAAATGCTAAATAAACCCGATAAGGATATAGAGATTTGGGTCTAAATTGAAGAATTAAACCATGAATTAATTATAAACTTACAAAAAATTCAAAGAATAAATGATTATTCCAAGCTCACAATTTCCCCACGATCTTTCAATAACTAATCTCCTAGTTTCCCATACCATCATCTAATAACTAATCTCCTAATTTTTCATACTCTCTAGGTCTTTTTAGCTCTGAATACTTGTAAAAAAACCGAGAGAAAATCAGGAAAATAAGGAACTTAATACCCTACAGATGTTGCTTAAGTGGTTACCGCTAAAGCGGCATAGTACTACTTAAGCGATACTCATTGTATCTGGCTCTTTAACTAAAGCAGAAAAACTGCCATTTAAGTGGCCTCCGTTTTAGCAGACTGGCTTCCGCTTAAGCGACCTGGTTGGGCAACCTTTATCTCTAAAGTGACCAGCTGTCCATTTATGCAGCCTTCGCTAAATTGACCAAAGGTCCGCGTTAGCGGATGTACCTACTGAGTTGCACCAGCTGAGACTTGGAAAAGTTTTAAGTTTTCATCGACCCCTTGAGATTCATTCGGTATGTTGTGAATGCAAATGAACTAAGATACCCTATTAAATTTGATATTACAGACTCAATGACGCCATTGAAATTTCAATATGAGGTTGTTTCGACGAAATATAGGCCCTACACCTATGGACCATTTTTATCAAGTTCCGACCAATAGCCTAAAATGAGTCTGTAAGACTCGGGATTCAAACCAAAGGTCACTCTAGCCTAAAATCAATATTTTGGCGATGATTGAAACTATCATAATTGGCCTATGATATCAATCATCTAAAGTTTACGCCTAGTAATCAATTCTTACCAGCGAAAACTTTAAAACAAGAAATTGACTCTAAAAATCAAACGAATTGCCCAATAACTGAACTATTATCTCTAGCAAGTCATAAATGACTTGAAAAAATTATAGGAAAGCTCTAAATGATGAAAATATGTGGAAAACATAAAATGACATCGAGGGTCATTATATTTGTATTATCCATAAAAATCACAACAAAATAAAGGATTTGAAAATGAAGAAGTAGGAGGAGGATGGGGAATCGATGACACCAAAAAGATTTTAAGAGAGCATACTATAAATTCTTATGCAGTATAGATATATGATATGGGACTCTGTTTTAGTTGTGTCAATTATTAATTATTTGATAACTTCATAAAGACGGTAGGGAAATATATCTAGGAATAAAGCCTTCTATTTATCATGAATTTATAGTTACTCAACTAAAAGAAAAAGTGAAAATAGTAGATGAACTATTTGAGCAACATAAATTTTTGTGGCAAAAGTATAGTTGTTCCATTATGATGGACAAATGGACAACACAAAAGAGAAAGATGATCATTAATATTTTGGTGAATTATTCTATAGGTAGTATTTTTCTTGGTTCTATTTATACTTTCAATGAATATACTGTAACCACTAAAATATAAAACTTGTTTGAGAAGACAATTCAGGATATTGGACCAAAAAAATATTTTTCAATTTGTCACAGATAACACTAGTGAGAATGTGAAAGCGGGTGATATGATGAAGTGTGTCCAGCCACATATATATTGAAATTCATGTATTATCCATTGCATCTATTTGATATTGGCGACATATTTATGATTAAACCATATGCTTCAGGTAATACTTAATAGCTGTCCTTTCTCCCAAGTTCTAACCTTGTTTAGACTTTATAGTTAATACTTATTAAGATAATAATTATAATAATATTTTTTTACAACTCTGAAGAAGGACAACAAAGTAGTTTCTTACATTAGTTAAATATTGTTGTTGTTAAATTTGATGAGAAAATTCACCAATGAAAGAAATTTTATGAAATCAACTAAGACAAGATTCACAATGGCCTTTTGACTTTGAAAGCTATGTACAAACAAAGGAAGAAATTGAGAGCTTTAATCATCTCAAACAAATGGACTTTAATTAAATTTGCACAAGATGTTGTGGGGAAAGAAGTTACTGCTATTTTTTATTTTGCACACTTTTGGAATGATATTGTCAAGGCTCTTAATTGTGATCCTTTGATCATAGTTCTATAGAGTAAAAAATCACCAATTGGCTATATTTTTTAAGTAGTCGATAAAGCTAAGGAATCTGTTGAATGGAGTTTTAGTGGAGTTTAGAAACACAATGAGAATGACTTTCGAATAATTAATGCAAGGTGGAATGACTAACTCAAACGTCCTTTTCATTCAACAACCTATATTTTGAGATCAGATGTATTTTAAATCCAATATGGATGAAGTTAAATTTGTCAAAGTATGGAAGAATTATTATTTTATTTATTGGTAAGATGGTCCCAATCAAAACATATAATATATATTAGTTGGTGAGTTTGCTTAGTACAAAATAGTAAGTCGATATATTGATTTTGGTCAAGCTATTAGAGCCAGAGACTAAGGTAGCCTTCTAAGCAAATTGGTTTAGTTGTCTTTATTATAGTTTTACTTAATTTATTGACTTTTTTGAACTTTTTCACCTATTAATTTATTTTTCATAGTTGAATGTGGTCACTATTTGGCATCCCAACTCCAACTTTGCAAGAGTTTGCCATGAGAATTAAGTCTAACTTGTAGCTCATTCATATGCGAGCAAAATTAGAATGTGTTTGAATATGTGAGAATTTTTTTATATTCTTATTTCTATATTTCATCAATAATTATTAGTATTCAATTGGTAAATACTCTCTAAAATTTATATGCAGATTCATTCCAAAAGGAGGAATAGGCTTGTGCTATTGCGTCTTACTAATCGAGTGTATGTTAAGCATAATAAAATATTGAAACGTCATTATAATATTTGAAATACCATTGATCCAATTATATTAGTTAATATGTAAAGACTCTTCAGGTCATTTTCCTCTTTTTTGTGTTAATGAGACATGTGGTGGAGTTAATGCTAAGTTAGAAGGCTGGAGGCAATCCCTTGATCTAAACAGATTAGGTTGAGTAGGTCCAAGACAAAATATTTGGAGTGTAAGTTCAATGAGTGTCACATGAGTTTGATGTGGTTGTAAGCTTGACACTTATTCCATCAAAAAGAGAGAGAGTTTCAAGTATCCGAGATCTTTAATTCAGGGGAATAGAGAGATTGACGAGGATGTTACTCATCGAATTGGGGTAGGATAGAGAAAATAGAGGACCACCTCTAAAATCTTGTATTGCAAAAAGGTATCTCTTAAACTCAAAGGCAAGTTCTACAGAATGGTGGTTAGACTGACTTTGTTGTAGGGACAAAGTGTTGACCTTCTAAGAAATCCCACATCCAAAAAATAAACGTGACGGAGATAAAAATATTTTGGTGCATATGTGGGTGTACTAGAAAAGATAGGATAGAAATGAGGTTATTTGAGATAAGGTGGGAGTGGCTTCTGTAGAAGCCAAGATGAGAGAAGTTAGGTTAAGATGGTTCAGATATGTGATGAGGAGGGGCATAGATTCCTAATGTGGAAGTGTGAGATCTTGGTCAGGGATAGATTCAGCGAGGTAGAGGTAGACCTTCTCTGACAGATCATTAGCGATTCTAACTTTACTTTTTCGAAAGACTATATCTTTACTTCTGATGACCTTATTTACAGGATCCCACAATCTGTATCCAAACTCTTCATCTCCATATCTAATAAATATGCAGAGAATTAATTTATCATCTAGTTTTGTTATCTACTTCTTCGGTATACATGTAAAAGCTCTTGAGAGTAGAAAAACTTCTTCGTTGGTCCAAACACTCTCTGGGATGTCAAACTCCAATGGAACTGATGGACTATGATTGATCGGTAAGAGGCCATCTGATCTGCTTCACCCTAGAATGACTTAAGCAGTTTAGCCATTCTGAGTATGCTTCTCACCTTCTCAATAATGGTCTGATTCATCCGCTCAGCTATACCATTGTGTAATGGGGTTCTAAAATTGTCTTCTTATGTCTGATCCCATGACTTGAACTGTACTCTTCAAATTTCTTGCAATGTACTTACTTTCATTGTCAGTGCGGAGACGCTTTAGATTTTGACCAGTCTCCTTTTTCACCAGAGCATGAAACTTCTGAAATACTTGAAATACCTGATCTTTGATTTTCAAGATATAAATCCATAATTTTCATGAAGTATCATTAATAAAGTAACAAAATATTTGTTACCTCCCATCGATTCTTCCTCCATTGGACCACAACCATCAGAATATACCAGATTAAGTATATTCAATTTTCTTTCAGAGGATGTCTGAAATGAAACTCTATGCTGCTTACCAAATAAGTAGTAGTCACGTGATTTTGCCATTGTACCTTTGGCAAAAAAATTGAGTGATTTATTAGCGAGAATCTCTAATCCTTTCTCGTTTATATGACCCATTCTTTTGTGCCACAAATCTATAGAAATCTTTTCTCGAACTACATTCAATTCACCTTGATAAATTTCTGCATTTGTCTTGTACAATGTGCCACGAGCAACTCCTTTTGCAATCACCAATGCTCCTTTGGTGAGTCTCCATTTTTTATTTGTAAAATAGTTCTCATATCCATCTCGATCCAAAGCAATTTTTGAGATCAAGTTCAACCGCAAATCAGATACATAACGTACATCTTTTAGACCTAATGTGCATTCAATATTAGTCTTGATACTAATGTCTCCGATCCCTACGATTTTTAAATAACTTGAGTTACCTATTTTTATAGTGCCAAAATCTCCTGCTACGTACTTGCAGAAAAGATTCTTTATTGGTGTAGCATGGTAAGATGTTGTTGTGTCAACCGCCCATTCCTACTCTCTCCCTGCTAAGTGCATGCACTCCTCTTCCTCGTTTATGAAGAGAACAACATCATCATTGTTTTACATCGTGGAAGCATTGTTGTCGTCATTCTTCTGGCCACTGTTTTCACCTTTTCCCCCTCTTTAGACTTGGGAAATATCTTTTGAAGTTACATGGTTGATCATAATTATAGCAATTTCTGGTTCTTAATTTTGATCGGACCTTGGATTTTTCACGACCTCCGATTCTATCATAGCTACTTGAACTTCTTTGGTGACTTTTGCCTCTACTTTCTGTGATGAGAGCCTGCCTATTATTTTCAGGCTTCTTTCTCTTCTTCTCATTAAGTAGAAAAGTTGATGTGGCATCTTTCAGTTCAATAGAGTCCTTATCATGTAAAATGGTTGTTGCCAAAGTATCATAAGAAGATGACAACGAGTTCAAGAGTATGGTGGCTTTATCTTCCTCCTCGATCTTTACTCCGAGGTTAGCCAACAGCGTGATCAGTCCATTAAGCACATTTAAATGTGATAATGAATTTGTACCTTCACCCATATGTAGGGCGTACAACTGCTTCTTTAGGTACAATTTATTTATCAACGTTTTGGATATGTAGAGATTGTCTAACTTTGTTCAAATACCACATTCATTATCTTCATCGATAATGTTATTAACCATATCATCTGTCAAGTGCAACTTGATTGCACTAACAACCTTTTCATCTATTTCTTTTCAATCCTCCAGTTTCATGGGTTCGGGCTTTTTAGATTTGCCATTTAGTGCCTTGTGTAATCCTTGTTGGATAAGCAGACCCCTCATCCTCCTCTAGCATGTTGAGAAACCGCTATCACTGTTGAATTTTGCTACCTCGTACTTTACTCCAAGCATTTTATTTTTAACAAGTATAGTACCACCAACCGTAAAATATTATTTCGCGAATGAACAGAACCTGTGCTCTGATACAAGTTGTTGGGGATAAACCCCGCCACAATAATAATAATGCGGTAATAAAAGCAATAAATATGACAATAATAATACGATTAATTAATAAGAACAATATGAGCGATAATGACACTAAGATTTTTACGTGGAAATCAAATAAGGGAAAAAATCACAAGCCGAGAGGAGCAACTGATATCATAAGAAATTTTACACCGTAATCATAAGTACAATACTTAAAGCAACTACTACATACTCAAAAGAAATATCTCTCTTTTAATTTTTTCACCTCACTACAATATCGCTCATACTCTTTATTTTTCCTTAAGATTAAACTTTCTATGATGTCAAACTTTATTTTTCCTTCATTCTTTATTTTTTATATGTCTTTTCAAGAAACTGATGAGATCCTTTTAAAGACAAGAATTATCCATGTCATCAATGACATCAAAGAGCCATTGAAAAATCACACTTTTCTTGTCTTTTTGTTTCTTTACGACCCATAAATCACTCTGCAAAAAGATTTTAAAAAATAAGACAAAAAGAGGAAAAACAGTTCCCTTAAAATAATGGAGTATGGGAAAAACTTTCAATATATTTATGAGGCTGGTCCTCACAAATACTCCATTACAGGAACAACTTATTAAATAATTTGATTAACTTGCAGCCTAAGTTAACGTGCAAAATACTTTAATACAAGAAAAATTTCACACTTGCAAGTTTCTTTGTCACATTTTATGCATTTAATTTTCTATCACGCGGAATATTATATAATTAATTTAAAGTAGAAAGAGACCTAATAATTATAATAAAGATATTTGATTATTTAAGTAGTTTTTCCGATTATTTATCTAAAATCATATATTTTTTTAAAATAATAATTTTTAATCACTTATCAATCACAAAAGAATAAATAAGAAATCAATTATTTTTCAATACATTTTCGAGTATATTCTTTACTCTTCCTATATATAACGATGCAGAACCGCTTATATGCAGAAACACAAACTTTCTGTTTAACGAATTTAGGAGAAAACACTTAAGAAAACAAAAATAAACACAGAGAGAAATGGCAGAAGAGGGACAAGTCATAGATTGTCACACCGTTGATGCATTGACTGTACAACTTCAGAAAGGAATTGAAACCAAAAAATTGGTACCTATAATCTGCCTATTTTTTTTTTCAATTTTGATTAAATTTATGGTGTTAAATCTTTTCTTAATTATGATTTACTTGTTTAATTCTGGGTTTTTAGTTAGATTTTTGTTTTCATTATGTTTAATTATTGGCTTCTTTAGCATTCTGCTAATTGTTCAATTTATTATGCTATTTGTTGGATTTGATACGATTTTGATTTGATCTAACACGGAGTGTAAGAAAGTAAAGAAAATTTTGAATTCAGTGTAACAAATTTTTGAGAAAACAAACTCGTAAAAACCTTAGAGAAAAAAAAAAAAAAAAAAGAGACAGAGAAATGGCAGAGGAAACCAAAAAATGGGTATTTGTTTTCTGCATAATTTATATTTTCAATTTTGATTGAATTATGGTGTTAAATCTTTTTGCGATTCTGATTTTTCCTGTTTAATTCTGAGTTTTTAGTAATGTTTTTGTTTTTTTATCATTTTGTTTAATTAATGGTTCATTTAGCTTTCTGTTAATCGTACAATTTGGTGTTCTATTTGTTGTATTTGATATGGTTTGTCTTGTTAATTTGTTTGTCCTGTTTTAATTTTATATGGAGTTTAAGAAATTAAAGAATTATTCGTATGATGTCATCTTAAACTAAAGATACGTGGAATGTTCCAAAATATATTTTGATTTTGTGATATTAAATATTCAGAGGATGGCTCTAGCTCAGCGTTAAGCTTGCTTACCGTGGCGTGCCAGGGTCGGGGGTTCGAAACGCCCCTCCAGCAAAGCTGGGGTGAGGGCGCGTAGGTGAGGCCAGGACCGGTCCCCCCCCCTCCCCGACACCTACGGAGTAGGTATGAACCGGGTCGTCCCTTTTTTGATATTAAATATGTCAGGTGGAAAATTAGTATTAAAGAAAAATAAGAGACATTCTTTTTTAAATAGCTTGATACAAAGTTTAAAAAAGTAAAAGAATATTTTTGAATCGCGTGGTCTTAAATGAAAGATATGGAAAATGTACCAAAATGTTTGGTTAAAAAATTGCCTTTTTTTTTTTTCTTGTTTGTAATGTATTCAAATGAACAAGAATCAAACGGAAAAGTTATTGACTATCTCAACTCAGTAACAAGAATACAAACTTGATGATTTAACAACAATGCAAGAGGTAAGGGAAGAAGGGGAGCCTTGGTGTAACTGTAAAGCTGTTGTCATTGACCTGGAAGTCACAAGTTCAAGCCGGTGAAACTATCTCTGGCATAAATGTAGGGTAAGGCTGCATAGGATAGAACCTTGTGGTTCAGTCTTTCCTCGGGCACCCGTATAGCGGGAGCTTTAGTGCACCGGGCTGCCCTTTTACAAAATATAAGGAGAAAGAACAGAGGAAAGAAGAAGAAAAAGAGGGAGAGAGGGAGAGAGGGAGAGGGAGAGGGAGAGGGGAAGAGGGGGGTGGGGTGGGGGAGAGAGACGGTAGAGAAAGAGATTGAGAAGTTTCTGAGATGTTCGTTGTTGCTTTCCCTTATTGCATTAGTTACTTATTTATATAGAACTAATGGAATGTTTATGCACTTAATCTAATCCAAACATGCACTTAATCTAATCCAAACATAGTTTTTCTCAGAATTATTTCACATAAATGTGCTTTGATGTTGGATCATATGGGCTGACAAGTTTAGTTATTCACTTCATGGATTTCACTGTTTCCTCTATAGGATTGAAATTGTAATAACTTCCCTCTTCTTCCTGTCACCATTGCTTTTTCAAGAATGGAGCAGACAGTACTTGCGTGAACGTGATGATATATTTACCTATTCATGATCTATATGCTTGAATAGTAATTCAATCTGAAATTTCCAGGATTGTTTTTCATCATCTGTATTTACAATCCTATGCTCTATAGCAGTGAGTTTAGAAAGGATCCTTCTCACTTTTAATAGAATGTTAGTCTGAAAGGACAGATAATTTTGAATCTAATTGGTTGGTATACCTCAATAAGCTACAAGCAAAGTAGTTTATGCTTCCCAATCAACTTCAGCATATTAGAGTTTGCTAAATTGCATTTCTGTGGGGAGTTGTTTTCTGTTTCGCTTTATTGGCATGCGTGCACAGGCAAGTTAATTTATACATTCTAATTTTGTTTATCAGAAACAATTTCTCTACTTCACAAGGTGGGGGTAATTAAAATCTGAATATGTAATTGTTGCTATTGTTTTATGGGAAACTACTCACAGTTAATTGACAAGCGAAGTTGCTCCAGTGACAAGTGCACTCCACTTCCAACCAAGAGGTTGATAGTTCGAGTAACCAGGGGAACTAAGTTGGGAAATGGCCACTGCTAACTTCTCCAAAGGGACTTGGGTGGTGGGTTTATTAAAAATTTAAATAAACAGATTAAAACAAGACTCATCGTGAGTCATATGAATCGGATGTTTAGCCGTGGTTATGATGGAAGATTGGGAGAGGAAAAGTAAAAAGAAATGGGGAGTATGAGTATTTTCTTTTTTATGAGGAAGTAAAAGAGAAGTTTTGATATCACTTCATGACTCCTTTCTTGAACCAATTGAGAGAAAACAAAAAGGAAAAGTTATATCTTTAAACATTCCTTTCAACCATATCAAGTAATAGTAAAGTAAATTAACAGTTTGAAGTTGCATGTTCTTTTCTTTTCGTCCAAACACTATATGCTCTAATCTTTGAACAAAAATAAAAAAATTCGTGCGAGGGGCAATAACACAATTAGTGAGGTATTAAGTTGGTGCATCTATTCTTGTTGGAAGCTATGCATCTATTCTTGTTGGAAGCTATTTTCCGACCCCCACCCCACCCCCACCCGCGCCCCCCCTTGTTTTTAAACTGAGGAAATCCCTGTAGGCCTAAAGCACATGGGTTGAAACTCGGTGGATGTTGGGGCCACCCCTCTACAGCTCTACCCTGTTCCACTTAAATATGTTTTTGTTGATAGTAGGATTCGTATGTATAAACCCCATCTTTGTCCCGAGCTTTGTCTCCGGGCATTGTGACATTAAAAGAAAAGAGAAGCCATGCACTTGTTATAGGTCTGAATTGACCTTTTCATTAGGTGTTGCAGTGTTGCATTCGTCAACTTTGTGAAGATCAAATATGTCTGTTTCTATTGTTTTCCACATTTCTTTACGTAAGGAGATGACCAAGTGAGTAAACAGTGGATTCATCACTGTTAGTGGCTATACCACATCAGGTGGTGAGCCGTCTGCCTTGATGCTGCAGGGGCTACCACTCATGTTCTCATTGTTTCTGTGTTAGGAGTATTTTCCCCTACTATGCTAATGAAAAGATAGCATCCGAGATCAGCTTAATGCTAAAATCAAACACAACTTTCATTGGTTATATTATGTCTAGCAATGAGATTAACTACATCGTGAAGCTGGGCGATATATTGTGAGAAAAGAAAATTTCTCATTATGGCTCAAATTAAAAGCTGAATGTTGAAAGTACAGAGTGCTTTACTAGCCAGTAGCTATTTCCTTCTGTCTCACTTCAAGTTGTTCAAATTAATTAATGTTGTCGACTTATCGCAGATAGTCGTGGACTTCACTGCATCTTCGTGTGGTCCCTGTCGGCTTATTGCCCCATTCTTCGCAGAATTGGCCAAGAAACTACCCAATGTTACCTTCCTGAAGGTGGATGTGGATGAACTGCAGGTAAATGTAACATCTGAACCTAACACAGTATATTTGTGGAAGCTTTGGCTCCTTAAACTGAAGTTTAAATTCCTATGTAGCCAATAACTTAGGAATTACAATTTCGAATCCAGATGATTGATTACAAGTATTAATGTTTTATGTCCTTGTTACAGTCAGTCGCTACTGATTGGGCTGTGGAGGCAATGCCAACTTTCATGTTCCTCAAGGAGGGGATTGTGGTCGATAAGGTTGTAGGAGCTAAAGAAGATGAGCTGCAGCAGACCATTGCCAAACACATTGGTAGTGCATCAGCCTAATAATAGCTTTATTTCTACATAGCCATTGACTGTTTAAATATATACTAATATACATATCTGGTGAGAGTTTATCTTAGCATCAGCAAGAATAAATTTGAAATCCAGTCTTGTAATGGGCTTTGAATTTGTGATTATATAAAGTATGATATTTACTTTTTAGTTGGACTTGTTGCTCTTCTTCAAAACTCTAACTTCTTGTACTTTTCTCCTTTTGCTTCACTGAGGTGATACTAGAACATGCTTTAAAGAGTAACGTCAAAATTTACGATGGTTGCAATTCTTAATTGATTAGTTGTAATGTTCACGAGGTTGTATACAATTAAATGTTCAGTGATATGACTTTTCTCCTGACGGGAGGTAGTGCCACGACTTTTCTCTTGACGGGAGGTAGTGCCTCTATCATTTTAAAATTTTGAGGCCTAAAGCATTGGCTTATCATCTTGCCGGCATTGTCCATCAAGTTATCCATCCTAAAAGATATATATTCGGTCCCTCAGAATAGTTACTGAGGGTTATAATAATCTGTGATCTTTTTTGATGTATGCACTCAAAACCAACTAATAAACTCCACTAATAAGGAGTTTATGATCATACAACTAAAAATAATGGTTGTATCGAGAAATTGATATCTTCACATTACTATGATAAAAAAGTGCATGATATAAAGCTCGATGGATCAAACCTTATTATAAACTATAGCTATACGGCCATTTTGAAAAGGAAGAAATTAATACTACTCGATGAGAGGGGGCGAGAGAGAGAGAGGGGATTAATTAAAATCTCCGATGACCAACCAAGGTCTATGGATGCGTTTAGACGTTAGTGCAATTGATTTTATGATACAACTAGTAGAAGATATGAACATATAACAAAAGCTTTTAGACTTATACTTTATGGGCAGCTCGGCTGTTTTCAAGGCTTAAACTTTTGACCTCCTAATCACATAACTAAAACTATACTAGTTACTTGAATGCTCCCTTCTATCATATACTCAAAGTATGTCCATACATTAATACATAGTAACTTGAAAAAAAAGATAAAAGAACAAATTAAAGACAAACACACACAAACGTGGGATACATTACATTAGACATGTTTGCGTAAGTATAAACATTTGGTGGCCATTTTACGTAAGTAGAAACATTTGGTGGCAATTTGCAACATACTCAAAGCAGAAGCAATTGAAATTGCTTTATTTATATTATCAAACGATACATAACACAATATTATTAACCTCTTAATTACGTGATAAATACGTATTTAATTAACGAGCAAGGTAAATTTTGACATTCTCTTCTGGAAAATAATGGCATGCCTTGCAAACAATACCATCTGAGCAGTCATTGTTTGTTGTACAAGTGATGAATGAATTTGAAAAAAGTGCTTGTTCCGTAATAGTTACAACCAAAGGCATGTCACGTGCAGCCATAACCATCATATCATATTTGGCAACCTGAATATTTGGATGTAATTGTATACATATTACACAAATAAAATAAAATAAAATAAAATAATAATAATAATAATAATAATAATAATAATAATAATAATAATAATAATAATAAATTGAAATGATATGTAAAATCATATTATATGTATGTTGTTGAAGACATAATTAAGTAAAGAAAAATTTCAGAAATAGCAATTATAGAGTCTTAATTGTAACTTTTATAGCAACAGTTTCATAATTATGAAAAATAATAAATTGTATTTTTTATTTAAGTAAACTGTTGCTATACAAATACAAATACGATAAGATTTACTGCCCTTGTTTTACTCAAATTACTTGAGTTAAATAAGGAATAATTATCTTATCTAATTAAATTTCCATAAATTACTCTTATTTAAATTAGTAGATTCTTTTTCCAAATCAAACTCAAATATGAAGATTATTATTTCCTTGACCTTCAAAATTTCAAAATATTATTTTCTTATATCTCTAACTATTTTTTCTTGTTAGTTTTTTTTTTTAATCTTTTTTTAATTTTAATTTCTTTTTCTTTTCCATTTTTTTCTTTCCACTTTATTTTGTTTCTTCTACTCTTTTTTTTTCCTTTTCGTTATTTTTTTTCCTTTTCTTTTTTTTTTTCCTTTTCTCATTTTTTTTTCATTTTCTTCTTCTTTTTTCTTTTAATTTTTTTCGCTTTTTTTACACTTCTATTTCTAGTTTCTATTTCTCTTTTTTTTTTTTTTTCCATTTTCACATTTTTTTTTGAATTTTTATTTTTCATGTTTTTTTTTTCACTCTTCTATCTCTATCTTTTATTTTTAAAAGACAAATATCTGTATCATATATATAGATTCAAAAAATATGCAAAATAAATAGACATACAAATCTGCATATGTATTTACGATAAAAAAAATACATATATATCTGCATATGTATTTACAGAAGTACATATCTGACTCACATGTATATATATATAAACATATATGACACAAAATCCCTATAATAAAAATGATAATTATATACATATACATATAGGTAGTAAAAAAGTACATGATACATATCTTAAATAGTAAAAGAAAACAAATAAGTACATATGTTATCCTCTAAAATAACATAGTATGTACAATTCAAAGACAAATCCAACACCATATAAAATACATATAGCTCTGCATATGTATTTATAGAATACATACATGATCTATATGTATATTCTTATTTTATATGAGTTGTCTTTGTATTTTGTAAATACATATGAAGATATATACTATAGTTGCAATACCCCGAACTTTTCTTAAGCCTAAATTGTATCTCGATAAGATCAGGGAATGACTTCCAAAGTGAGTAGTGTTTAAATCATATAGAGTTTTCCTAATTTTGACTTTTTATCATGTGGAAAATTGAATTATCTTTCTAATGATACCAATTTCATTCAAATTCGATATCGGGGTGAGAAGTTATGACCGTTTTATTGAGAGCTGTCAGAACCACCCAGGTGCGACGGGTAGGTTGAAGAACCGTCGAGTTTGCGACAGACCGTCGCAACCAAGTTAGTAAACCCATTCACTGGCCAAGTGCGATGGGCAGGTTAACGGATCGTCAAGCTTGCGACGGACCATTGCCCATGCCGTCGCTACTAAGGCAGTGAGCCCTTATTCTGGTCCAAGTGCGACGGTCAGATTGACAAACCATCTAGCCAACGATAGATTGTCGCACGAGCTTCGTTGATCCCATTCAGCATTTTAAAAGCCATTTTTAAAAGGGCTTTTTGGTCTTTTTTCTATCCTTTTTAACACCTAGATATATAAAAAAGAAACGTAAAACTTCAGATTCTTTCATAGCATCAAAAACTAGGGTTTCTCCCTCAAGAGCAAGACCCAATTCCTTCTCCAAGATTTCACCATAGTTTATGCAAATTGATTTAAGAATCAAGGTCCCCAAGTTAAAAGCTTCAAGAACCCTCACTCAAGAGCACGAAAAAGAGTCTCAAGAAAGCTTGTTCATCTACAAGTCATAATCTAAGGTATGTGGGGTTTGAACAAGGGTAACTCTTTCACCTTTATGCCCAAAGGCTTATTTTAAATACAAAATTTCTATAATTTATGAGATTGTCCATGAAATTAAAGTTAGGGTTTATACCCCTTTACTATTATTTGCAAGATTTTGAGAGTTCCCATGGATTAAGAGTTGAATTTCATGATTTTGTTTATATTTCTATGTCTATTGATGAAATTTACAGATTTTAAGATGATTTATGAGTAATTGCATTACCAAGTATGAATTTTAAGATGTTTTGATACGAGACTGATGATTGGGTCAATAAAACCCATTTAAAAATTGTTGTTCAATATTATTTGTGCTATAAGCACCCCTTGATTAGGTTATTATCAGATTTCAAATAGAGCTTTGACCCCTTTTGGGTCTAAATTAAGATAGAAGTCCACATTACTTATGAATTAAAGTCTAGAGAAGTTTATTTGGTCTTTATTATAGACCCTTGAATTATTTTAAGGTGGATTTCCTAAAAGTTTTGAGCTTAAGTATGGGAGTAGTATTTAGCACCGAGTTGGGTATGATTCCAAGGTCTCATGCCCCAGAACTATGTGCCCCGTAGATTTTTGATTTACCCCAAGTGGGTTAAGATAGTGATCACTAAAGTTAAGGTTCTATTTTGATGGCAAGGGTAAAACAGCTCTCCCCAACGTGGGTAAGACGTTGAACTCCATATGGCTCACATGGTTTATGTCGGTTATAAGAAACTCCCAAGTCTCCCAAGTCCCAAATTCCTATAATCTCTAAATTTTAAAGAAGACTCTTATTCTCCATAAGATAACAAGTTTTGAAAGCTATTGTTTTAAGATTCCTTTTGCTTACAAGTTTTGAGAATAAGATAGAGAACACAGATTTTAGAACTAAGTGTAATGACTCATTAAATTTGTACTATATGCTTCAATATACATGATTTATGAGATTCAGATTTCAGTTTTACTCAAGCTATATGAGTCATTCATATCAGCATGCATGTTTTATAAAGAATGATAACATTGTTTACTTAAATGCATACACTCCCATATACTCAGTATATCCTCAAAGTACTGATCCATATATATGTCTGTGTGCTGTCTCATAATATAGGTTCAGGTGCTCAGTCCCAGAAGTGACAGTGATTCCCTAGTACCTTTGTCTACACTCCGCAGTTGGTGAGTCCTTATGGTTCGAGGACATATTGCTCAGGTTTTTAGTTGTTATTGCTTTCAGCTTAGTCGAGTCAGTTGGGGGTCTATCCCAATAACTCTCTAGTTCTTGATTAGTAGAGGCTTTGTCAGACTAGATTATCTGTACGTTTAGACTTTCAGCATTTTTGACTGTTCAGACAAGTATTTCTTCACATTCCATTATGATTTTGATATGACAGTACCATCGTTTTGCTTTATTTATCTCAAAGTAAGTTTTATATGTAGTAGCAGGCTCAAAAAGGTTAGCTTGGGCTACTTGTAGCCTTAAGCACCGTGAGACGTTTTGGGATGAGATTTTGAGGCGTTACAATAGTTATGTTTGTTACTGTTTAATATGAATATGATATGTATTTCATAAATACATATGTATGTTTTGTACTGAAATACATATCCAGATCTGTATGGCTATGTATTTTGTATATTTTTTGAATATGTGTATGTGATATACATATTTGTCTTATCAAAATAAAAGTTAGAGATAGAAGAGTAAACAAATGAAAAAAAATATAAAAATAAAAAAAAATGAAAAAAAGAGAAGTGAAAAAGAAAAAAAGGAAGAAAGAGAAATAGAAGTATAAAAATAAAAGGGAAAAAGAAACAAAATACAATAGAAAAAAGAAGAACAAAACGAAAATAGAAAAAGAAAAAAAAGGTATGAGAAAGGAGAAAAAAGAAAACGAAAAAGGAAAAAAAAAAGAGAAATAGAAGAGAGAAAATAAAGTGAAAAAAAAAAGAAAAAAAAATCAACATAAAAAAATAAGATGAAAAAAACTAATGAGAAAAAAAAGGTAGAGATATAGGAGAGTGAAAGACAGTAATGATGTTTTATATTGAAATCTTGAAGATCATGAAGATAATTATCTTCAAATATGAAAAAGGGAAAAAAAGAAAAGAAAAAATAAAAAAAATGAAAAAGAAAAAAGAAGAAGAGAAAAAAGAAAATAGTTTAATGGCATATTTGAGCCCTTTTCCTTAAATTTTTTTGGTTCATTTAATTAATGACGTGGACGAATCATTATTGACCACGTGTACAAAATGGTTTTGCCTAAAACCACCAAACTAGACTGTTAAAAAAATTGGCATGAGTGAGCCTTTTTTGTAATGACAATGACATTAATGAGTAAAACTTTAAACGGATGGCATAGATGAGCATTTTCTCAAAGTTTGATGGCATATTTAAGCCTTTTTCCTAGATATATGTGTGTGCGTGCGCGCGCGCGCGCGTGTGTGTGTATGTATGTATATATATATGTATGTATATATATGTATGTATATATATCGCTTGTTTCTTTCATATTTTGGACCCTAACTCTATGGAAGAATATGTTACTGCTGAAATACGAAAAAATTGAAATCTTGGATCAAAATACTATGTATGAATGATATGAACTGCCTAAACAAGAATTCTTGAACATGAAATGACCATTTCAAATATTCACTACCAAGAAGTACTGAAATGCCAACAGACGTCTATTATATTGAATTTACATCCCTCTCTTTTCGTACCTTCATTTAATTCACCAATTTTACTAACAACAATGGCTCAAATAGCAATGAATACAATTATTCCAACAGCTAGACCTTTTTTGATTTAAAGATACAAATTTTCAATTCCGAATTGCTTTGATGCGTAAGATAGATTACTAAAAATAATCATAATCCAAATACTAAAAAGAAAAAAGTATATATATATATATATATATATATATTGCTAATATGATATAATCATTAGTTAATTCTTTGTTTGACATGATTAACGATATAATTTTTCTGTCTAGTAATAGAATTTGTTAGTCGCTAATTTTTATTCATTCCAGACTATATAAACATGCATACTCATGTAATTACACTCATATGTAAGATATGGTTATTAATGTTGTTTTCTAAACTCACCAATGGTAGCGACCCAGAGAAGGAGCATGAGAACAACTAATTGCTTTTGGAAAGAAGCCATAACCAATTCTATGCAAGTGAGTATATAGAAATGGGATCTTAGAAAATTGCTTTTGTGTGCTTTAAGAGAGTGCAAAAATTTGGTAGAATTTATACACAATGAAAGAGCTAAATTTGTTTGCTAGACAATAAAAAATGATTCACGGGAATTGCATGTTATAATAGTTTATTACTAACATATCTATTATTAGGAATGTCTCTTCAGACTATTTTCTTTATGTAATAATGTATTTGTATATTTGTACAAAATTAAATTGGTTTATAGTTTGACTATGTGCTAAAGGATCCTTTTAGGATTAATTCAATTGTAAAAATTAGTTGAAGAAGTGAGGATTTAAGAGACGACATACATGCCTTAAAGAGCCGTTGTGAGACTCTTCACAGCCCGTCATGCCGAGTGCTAGACATTTGGTGCATAAATCGAACATCAAAAATGAGAATTTAGATGCGTCTTGCTTTGATAGGATGTTAAATGAATATTCTTGGACGTAGCTCAACCCAATAGGAGCTAGCAGAAGAAGTGAAAATTCTCAAACCATATTAAAGAGATTACTCATCCTCTAAAAGACAGACGTGGGACTCTTTAACCCCATTCACAATCACAACTAGACATCTGATGAGTGAGAAATTTAATATGTTGATTAACTACAGATTTCATAATAATTTTAATATTTCAGAATAAATAGTAATATTACTGTTGTTGGCTGAAAATGATAATAGGGATTACTGTTAGAAAATACTATTATGATAGAAGTTGGTTTTAGGTAAAAAACAAACAAAAATCAACCTCAAAAGGTAGGTTAGTTTCTCCTGATCGATATCAAAAAATGACCTCTTTGTTTTCGCAAAAAATCAGAATTTTATGGCACTCGACTCAAAAGAAAAAAAAAAGAACCTTTAGAGGCCGATAGTTTGGATTATTTTATTTATTTTAAACAAATCAACCTCTAAATGTAGATATTTGTGATTTTTTAAAAAAAGAACTCTTGAGATTTTTTTAACAGATCTCGAGTTTGTGTTTTGAAATGATATCCCTCTTTATATAAATCTTTTAAAATTCCATAACAAATTTTGATAGAAGCGAATTCAAATTAATCAGCTCAGTAGTAATAACAAAAAGTATATATATACACACTTTATGTGATAGCAGATCATTTTTTGGGATATAATTTTTAGGTTATAGATAACATATAATCATTGCGCAAATTATTTTATAGTTACTGTGGAAGAGAATATGGTGCATTCAATCCCTTTCTCCTACATACATTTTAATTTTCAAGTGTTTTGCCTAAGCTTTTTTTTATTCTTATTCAATTATCTGGAGTCATCATCAAAAGTGTTAGAGCAACAGTAAAATTATCTCGATATAATTATAAGTCGCAGGTTCAAGCTATTAAGGTTTTTGCATTGATTTTCTTATTAAAATTAAGTTTTACTTTTTCTTGGAAAGAACATAAAAGTAACCATAATTACTTTTGCTTTTCTTGAAAGAAAAATATAAAACTTTTTCATATTTGGCTAACCTCTTTCTTGGAGGAAAAGTTTTGGACATCTATAAATAAAAGACCTCTTTTCTCATACCATAACACAATAGCATCCACAATGTAGTCTTTAAAGAGTTTTTGTTTAGGGGGAGATTTCTCCCAATAGGTTTAATGTTTTTCGATATTAGATTTTCAATATGTAGGTCTCTTGATCAAAACATATTAATAATGTTATGTTTCTGTTTAGTTTTCTTTGTCGTCTGATTTATCATCTCATGGTTTGCAATTTTTAACGCCCTCTCGATTTCGAACCCATCAAGTGGTATCGGAGCTTATGGTTCAAAGGTCCAATGGTGTGGTGAGACGAGATTAAACAGATTCAAAACGATTTCAAATCAAGCTGCAACCACTTTGATGATAATTACAATTCTGTCTAACTACATGTAGAGATAATTGTCAATCATATTTCAATAATCCTGCTATCACATATTTGAAAATAAAACTCACTTTTAACCATGCAAAAGGGCTCCAATATTTTTAACTCGAAAAGGGGTGATATATTTTAACCCAAAGAGGCTCAATTTTTAAAGCATGTCAAACAACAGTGATATATGAAGAATATATGAAGAATGAAGACCATGCACAAGAAGAATTAGGATCATGAATAGTTTGCAGAAAATCAAGCCAAAAAGGGGAGATTTGTTAGGGTTTTTGACCTAATTTTCTTACCAAAATTAAGTTTTACTTTTTCTTGGAAAGAAAATAAAAGTAACCATAATTACTTTTACTTTTCTTGAAAGGAAAATATAAAACTTTTCCATATTTGGCTAACCTCTTTCTTGGAGGAAAGGTTTTGGACATCTATAAATAGACCCCATTCTCATACCGTAACACAATAACATCCACAATATAGTTTTAAAGAGTCTTTGTTTAGGGGGAGATTTCTCCCTATAGGTTTAATGTTTTTCGATATTAGATTATCAATATGTAGGTCTCTTGACCAAAACATATTAATAATATTATGTTTTTTGTTTAGTTTTCTTTGTCGTCTGATTTATCATCTCATGGTTTGCAAACTTTAAGCTTCCGCATGACTCCCTCTCGATTCGAACCCAACGCAAGCAATGGATGTTTGTGTTAGAATAGATTGTGTGCATCACTCTTCTTGAGATGCATTCCTCCTCTGAAACTTATTACCGTGAAATATTTTGTACGTCATCGCTCTTCATGAGATGCAGTCCTCCCCTGAAACCTATTAACGCGAGATATTTTGTACGTCTAACCGTAGCCTAATTATCTCGAGTTACCTACAGATTGGAGTTTGAGGGGTTCATCAGATTTAGAAATTCAAAACTAAAAAAAATAAATAAAATTCAAAAGCACAAGAGTCTCTTTTCTTATATTTATTTTTTATTTTTATGGTTGAAGAGATCAGCCAATAATGCATAAATGGGATATTATATATCTCTTCTACTTCTTGACTTATTGCGAGCCAAAAATTAAATTTATATAAATATATTATTTTATAAGTAATGTGTGGGATAAAATGGGAACAATCCCACCTAAATCTTACCAACAAAATCAATGATCAATTTATACATATGTGACCAATTAATGACATCCAAATTCAACCAAAAAAAGAGAAGCTTCTCGCAAATTATGATTAAAAGGATGATTTGGGTTTATTTTACAAATGATTTTCAGCAATGGGGAGACATGCCCATTAATGACGCTATTATAATATCCCAAATTTGAATTGAGCGTAATAATCTTTTCACAAGGATGTTGCTCACCGTATTTGTGCTGATGGGATAAATAAAGGTTCAGATCTGGAGATTTGTGTGATTAAAGACAAGTTCTATAAAGTGGAGGTTAGACCAGTTTTATTATAAGGGATGGAACGTTGGCCGATCAACTACTCTCACATTTAGAAAATGAAAGTAGCGAGTTGAGGGTACTAAGATGGATGTGTAGGCATACTAGTGGAGATAAGATAAGAAATTAGAATATCCGAGATAAGGTGGGAGTGACTTTGGTGGATTGGGGAAAAGGTTAGATCAGAGTGGCTTTGAGATGATTAGGCATGTGATGTGGAGATATACGGATGCCCCAGTGCAAATAGATAGATTCAAGAGGAGTAGAGGAAGACCAAAAAGTAATAAAGTAAGGTAATTAAGTAGGACATGACCCATCTGCAACTTACCAAAGACATGATCTTAGATAAGAAGGCATGGAGGATATACAAATCTAGGTAGAGGGGTTGTTGGTAGGATGGTGTCCATAATAGTGGTAGGAGTGTATTGTCTAGCTGTCAATTCTAATAGTCGTAATATTGCTCTTGTTTCTTGTTCTTCGGTATCTTTTACTATATGTTGTTTCGTGTAGTTTGATTATAGTATTTTTATTGTAGCATTATTCTTCTAGTATCTATTTTTTTCGTATTTTCTTTTGTTTCCTTATTTTCAGTGGATTTAATAAAATAAACGATCACTCGGACTATTATCTCATAAAGTCACTTAACTTTGAACTTTACTCAGAAGGTCACTTAACTTTAGATGTTTTACTCAGAAAGTCACTCAACTTTAAATATTTTACTCAGAAAGGCACCCAACCCATTTTATTATTTTTAAACTAATTTTTGCTTATGTGGAATATTTTTTAATAATAAATTTCTGAAAAATATAAAATATCCATTTTAATGACCCTTTTACCATTTCTTTCATTTCCCTTTCTTTTATTTGATTCCTACATGTAAATGCTTGAGAGCCTACAATATTTTAGTAGTTCATCTTTAGTTCATATGATCTGCAGTCATTTTCTTGATAGAGAATTTTTAGCTATTGTGTCTGTCATTCTTTAATTACATTTCTGTTCTTAAATTGTGTTCACATGTGATATATTTTTTCTTATTAAATTAGGTACATATTAGTTGAAAATTTCAAGTGGGCAAAATAATTAGATTAGGACTCCTGAAAATCATAAGAACACAAATATACTAATATGACTAAAAGCTATTCTCAACTAATTGTTGCCCTTATATAGATCTTTCTCTTTAGTTTTGCTCTATTCTTTGCTATGTCTGCATGAATTCAAAGAAATTATCGCTCTTTCAAGACAATTTCCTTTCATGTAATTTTAAGTCTACCGTAATCACTTTTAACAGCTTCATTTATGATTTTTCATCTACAAACAGGTGCTAAAGTAAGAATGTAATACTTTTGAGTCCTCATATATTTTTAGCAGCCAACAAAATAAATTGTCCATGAAAGATGTTGTCTCAGTGGTGTATGCATGCTATTTAATGCAACTAAAACTGTAGGATCATTTAGGTATAAGCAATTCATTGTTAAGGTTATATTTCTTGAATTCAAAGGCACTTGACTACATCTGTTGGCTTCACTTCTCAAGTTTACATTTTCTGAGGTATATCCACATAGATAAAATTACATTAAGGTTTCTATATAGTTTTACGGGGCTTTGGGCTGTAGGTGATAAAAGAGTTTTAAAATGAGGTGTAGGTGACACAAGTCTTAATTATTGAGTGGAGGTGACAATTACTTTATTATGAATTAAGAAAATTTGATAAGTTTGAGAATAGCCCAGAAGTTTTAAAATTTATACTTTGATCCATATGTTACCTAATATAACGAGAAATGGAGGAAAAAAAGGTGCCTTTCTCTCTCTTCTCATCCATTGTTATTTTCTCTCTCTTAGCGATTTTTGTTCTTCATTGTTGCTGCTGCTTTATTCATCATCTTCTGCTTCATTATCATCATCTTCTGCTTCATTATCATCTTCATCTTTTTCTTGTTGGCCATTGTCGTTGTTTTTGTTGTTGTTGTTGTTGTTACTGCTACTATTGCTATTTGACCAATTTCTTAGGTCAAATTTTATTTCTTACATCATTTTCCACTTTGGCATTACTTCATAGGAAACTTTGGTAAGTTAAATTATGATTTTTAGTTGAATTCGCCATCTGAGAAATTGCTATTGTGCTATTTTTCCAACAATGGATAGAACCCAATCATGAATCCAACATAAGAGCCAAATATTTAAACAGATAAATCATCTATTGCGACAGATGAGACATCTGTTTCAATGAAAGACTGATATGTTGGATTCATATTTATGGTTCTACAGGCCGTAACATGAATCAAATAGATGGGTCATCTATTGCAACAACTGATTTATCTGTTTAAACAGATTAGTTATTTGGTGCAACGTGATAAATATCTGTTACAATAGATTATTAACCTATTGCAACAGAACCTAAACTCTATTCCAACAGACGAGTTGTCAGTTGTAATAGGGTAAATATCTGTTGCAACAGATTATTAACCTATTGCAACAGAATCTGAATTCGACTTCAATAGATGGTAAATATCTATTGCAACATATTAGTAACCTATTGCGATAGAACCTAACTTCGATTCTAACAGATCATCGTCTGTTTCAACAGTTAAGTCATCTATTGCAACAGGTTAATTATTTGTTGCAACATGTCACTCATCTATTGGAATCGGCTTCAAAGGTGCCTCAGTACTATAACATCAATCCTAATAGATATATAGTCTGTTGCAACATATGATTCACTTATTACAACAGATGACTCATCTGTTAAAATTAGCTTCAGGAGCGAACATGAATCCCAACAGGTAATTAATATGTTGCGATTGATTACACATATGTTAGGATTCATTTACGACACTATGAAATCACTATTAAATTTTTTTAATAAATGACTTTATTTAGGTACCACTAATGAAGGGATCAATAATAATAGGGTGGATTGTCATGGTCAATGGATCGAGAAGAGCAATCGATATGTATGGCGTTGAAATGAGGGTGAAATACTTGAGACGATAGCTATGACAGTCCAAAGAGATATTTCGTATGATGATTTTGTGAACTTAGTCATCAGTTATTGTGGACTGAATTATCAATCGGAAGAGCTTGTTATCAGCTAAATGCATAACTCCTTTGAAAATCATAGGGTACTGCCTTTCAAGATAATCGACCAGGTTTAGTTGCATTCTTATCTTAATGATTCATCAAGGTTGGTGTTAAGGGTGTACGTGGTTAAAAAGATTAGAGAGAATAAGAATCATAATGTAAAAGAAGAAGAAGAACAAGACATCTTTGTTGATAGGTTGGATGATGTAGACATGAATATTCCAGATGATGATCAAACACCTACGCCCGTTGATGCGACCAATACGATAGGTAGTTCTTCTCAATCGACACAATTTGGAAATCTTCAAGATGATGGAACCAACTTTTTTATTGGAATGTCATTTAAGGACACGAATGAACTATCTACCATTTTATTTATTTTTTGCTTGAAAAAAGATTTCAGATTAAAGAAGGTGATTAATTCGAGCAGTGTCTTTTTCTTCAAATGTGTTAATCCAAACTGCAAGTGGTGGTTGAGAGCAGTAAAGTATGCAAGTTCTGACAGATTAGTCATTCATAAACATGAAATGCATCATACATGTGGTTCAGAGCACATCTGGGGCCAAAATCCTTATGCCACGACAAAGGTCCTCGGTGAATATTTTAGGAGTAGTTTACCCAATGGCAAAGGACCTTTGTAATAACGGTTATGGCCAATCAACTTCTTACGGAATTGGGTGTCTTGGTCAGTTATTGAAAGATATATACGACCATGGGGATTGCCAAGGACTTGGTCAGGGGGACACACGAGCATGGGTATGCAGTCCTGGAGGCCTACCATTACATGATTGAGTCCATAAATCCCGAAAGTAAGATGACATTGCATATTGATGAAAATGGAAGGTTCGAGTACTTTTTTGTATCCTATGGTGGTTGGATTCAAGGTTTTTAACATTTGAAAAAGGCATAGCCATCGATGGTACCTTCTTGAAAAGAAGGTATAATGGAGTACTACTAGCAGCAATGGCACATGATGCAGAGAATCATATCTTTCCTATCAGTTTTTGTGTAGCCGATAAGAAATGTGATGCCTCTTATGAATTTTTTTGAACAACTGTGAAGCTGCGTTGAAGATACCAAAGAGTTGTGTTTTATTTCGGATAGGCATCCAGGTATTCCAAAGATGAGTTCAATTTTCTTCACTTCAGCTTACTTTTATTGTTGCATCAGTCATCTTGGAGAGAATATTCGGACCAACTATCATAACGAAAGGGTCGTGACCTTTTTTATCCAAAATATGGACCTAAAGTTTACGAGCACTCCTCTCAATATTTTTCAGTGGAAGAATATGAAATGACATATAGTGGGCATATTACTCTACTGCCTCCCAAAGAATCTTGGGTTGTTCCTGTAGAGATTTTGAGGAGATTAATACCTCCTCCATATATTGACCAAAACACTATCAAACCGAGAAGAAAGCCATATAAGAGGAGGCGTAGAGTCGAAGAATAATTTTCATCAAGAAGAAACAAGTGCTTCGTATGTAAGCGCGCTGGCCACAAAAGAACTACATGCCCGAATCATAACCAACCATGATCATTATAATTGCTGAAACTTGTGTAGTTGCTTGTTGTGGACTTTTATATATTTAATTAATTGTTGTGAATGTAATATTATCATTTATTATATATAAAATATATTTTTAATAACTTATGCATCAATAAAAAGAGGAAAAACATGAACTAAATAATATAACAGACCACAATTATTCTCAACAGATTGACCATCTGTGGCAACAGATGGATATTAGCCGAAAGAACACAACACAGTTTCATTAAACTGAAATATTTTCCTCCAATAGATGAAAAATCTATCATAATAGATGGATAATCTGCTGACAGAAACCCAACAGATGACCAATATGTTCGAACACTTGGTCCATCTGTTGAAAGAACTCAAAAGTCAAAATTGTTATTGCTACTGGATTTAAAATTGCTTCTTACCTCCAACCGTCGATATGTTAACATTAACATATATGTTTAGAAGAAATAGACAGAATGAAAATTGAATAAGAATTAAAAATCCAAAGTCAACGAAAACTAAATTTTTTATTAAAATAAAAATAAAATGCATTGGGTATATATCCGATATAGAAAAATTAAAATACATACGCTAAAAGAAAAAACACATTCTAATTCTAATTGTTATTATTATCATCATGATCAATGATAGCCGACCAATCAACTCGCAGTAGCAAGGATTTCACCAGTCTCTGCATCTTTTTGAAAATCATCGCTCTCACGACAACCAATTCCTCTGCAGGTCATTAACCTGCCTTTGAAGTTCCCGTACTGTGTTGCGCAAAATAGCAATGTACCAAACAGGTTTAGCCATATATAGAACATGCATGAATTCATAAATGTAAAGAAAAAGAGTCCAAATGTAATATAATGTATACTACCAACTAGTAAATTTATACTGAAACAAAACTTACCTCAACGAAAAATGAATATGCTCTTTGAAGAGAAGTGGTTGAATATGTCACATGAAAAGAAATAATGCAAGAAATAAATAAAGTTTAGCAGAATAAATATTAAGGAATATAGAGGATTGAATCAGGATGTGTCAGGCCAAAAGTGACGACTGTTAAGCTCCATTGTATTAATTACGTTCAAACTAGTGGCATCTTATTTTCTGTGAAAAGTCGCGACTTTTATTTTACATTAATACTTATCATCTTTTCAAAACAACTTTGAGACTTGATAATAGCCGTTATTATTGAGTTGTTGCAAGCGATCATCCATCTATTGCAATAGATTTACCATTTATTGCAATAGATTTTCTGTATCTGTAACAGATGGTCTGTCAAAATAGATTTACCATCTGTTGCAACAGATGGTTTGTATGTGCAATAGATAAGACATCTTTTGCAACATATGTATTATCTATTTTGACAGATGGACCATCTTTTGGAGATGTTTTGATTTCTTCTAACAACTAATTCATCAGCTACAATAGATGAAGAATTCAATTCATCAGCTGTTTTGAATGTGTTAGATAAAAAGTCATGACTACCTATTTTTTAACAGTTATCACATGCGTGCAAATGAAAAAACATTGTCTGGTTTGTCGCAACAGATTTACCATCTGTTGCAACATATAGATTATCTGTAGTGACAGATGGACCATATGTTGGAAGATATATTTTAATTTATTCTAACAGATAGAGAATTCAATTCATCAGCTATTTTGAATGTGTTTGATAAAAAGTCACGACTCTTCACCTCTTTTTTAATAGTCATCATATGCGTGCAAATGAATAAACAATGTCTGATCTGTCGCAACAGATTTACCATCTGTTGCAACATATGGATTATTTGTTGTGACAGATGGACCATATGTTAGAGAAGATGTTTTGATTTCTTCCAATATCTGATTCATCAGTTGCAACAGATGGTGATTTTGATTCATCAGCTATTTTGAATGTGTTAAGATAAAAAGTCACAACTCTTCACACCTCTTCTTTAGTAGTCATCACATGCTTGTAGATGAATAAACAACACTATCTGGCATATCTTTATGGGGTAGTAGAAATAAGGTCCGTGCAATGGATCCACTTTCATGTGTGGGAGTTATGTATTATTGATCAGTTACCGTGATCGACACACATAAAGTGCAATGATTTTGTGAATGTAGTTTTTTACCGATTGGACATTGATTCTTCAAATAAGATCCTGCATTATACAGTTTAGTTTGATAGGTGCAAACTGATAAGGCCGAAGGGTTCCAAGACGGTGGTGTCAATACCCTGTTACAATTTAGTAACTGTCTATGCTTATGTTTTGGTGTCAAGTTTAGGGAAGCGTTTAAGTTTTTGGTGGCAGTGTAAATATTCAATAGTGGTTGGAATGGTTTTAATTGCTCAATAGACTTCTTGAAAGGCCTCCGAAGCCTCGCACTATAGCAAACAATGATGAAACCAATAGAAATTCCCCTGGTCCAAATTTATATGCATAGGTTGCTCGAGGAGACTATTATACAATAGTAGGTGCTTGGGAGAATACCTGTACGGGAATGGGGAGATGGAAAAGGCCATATATCATCTCAAACCTTGTTTAATAGAAAACACAGGGAAGTAAGTAAGAAAATTCTATCAAATATGGCCAATGAAATTGACATGAGAAACCAAAAAACTGGATGAGCTTTAAATGTGGAAGTGTATCCAAATATAAAAATTCATCTGTCGCTGAAAAAAATGAAGAATGGTCAATAGGAATGGAGCTTGACACTTTTCTCGAGAATGCAACTAGCGAGCGTGGACTCAATGAAGACTCTCACAAAGTGCAGGACCAGAACTCTAAGGAGGAAGCTTAGCGAGCACAGGAAATTGATATGATTGTCGGTCAGAATTTAAACTTGAGCCAATAACTCCTGATTAAAAATAAAGGAAGTCAACGCATTACTTTATGAAGTCTAACTTGCATGCCATGCCTTCTGTTTGTGGCTATGATCAGGTCAATGGCTGTAGAAACAAAAAGGTCTAAAGTTGGGCAAAAATATCTTACCTTGTTGTTTCCACTACCTTTGACATGACCAGAGCCATAAATAGGAGGCATGGGATGCAAGTTTAACTTGAGAAATTGCCACCTTAGCTTGATCCCATATTTTTAATTTAGGAGTAGTTGGTTCAGGTTTCAATTCTGACCGACAATCTTACCACCTTTCATGCTCGTAAAACTGTTTCCTTAGAGTTCTGGTCCCGCCTTTTATGGGTCTTCATTGAGGCCACGCTCGCTAGTTGCAGTCTCTAGAAAAGTAACCATCTCCAATCCTCTTGACCATTCTTGTTTTTCTACAGCAACTGATGGATTTTTATTTTTGGATACACTTTTACATTCACAGCTCATCTATTTTTTATGTCAATTTCATCTTCCAATTTCTCTACACTATCCTTCCTACCTTGTGTTTCCTCTTAAACAAGATCTGAGATGATGTATGGTCTTCTCTATCTCTCTCTTCCTACATAGGTATTCTCCCAAGCACCTACTGCTGTATAATAGTCTCCTCTACCAACCCATCCATATAAATTTAGACTAGGGGAATTTCTATTATTTCTATCATTTTTTGCTGTAGTGCAAGGCTTCAGAGGCCTTTTAAAAAGTCCATTAAGACATTAAAATCGGTCCAATCACTATTGGATATTTACATTGCCACCAAAAACTTAAACCCTTTCCCAAAATTTGCACAAAAACATGAGCATAAATGGTCATTAAATTATAACAGGGTATTAACACCACCTACTTGATCAGTAATACATACCTCCTACATATGAAGTGATTCCATCTGCAAGCAGCTTATTCCTCTGAACCCATCTTTACTCTAGCCTTTAATATTGGTCGGGCAAAAGTGGATTCAGTTCCACTTCCTTTTATCTGCAAATAAGTGAAATACATTTGATGTCAAACAAGAGAAGAACAAAAAGGACATTACAAAAGGGTAGCACAAAATTGAGCGAATCAACTGATGACCAATCTGATGTAACAAATTACCCATCTGCTCAACCGATGAGGCATCTGTTGCAAAAGATGGATGACATATTGCAATAGACGGGTCATCTGTTGGAATAAATCAAAGCAGCCTTGCTTTTGGTTTAATTTCTTCAAACAGTTGCTCCGTTTGTACAAAAGTGTAACACAAAATTGAGTGAATCAACAGATAGCTAATCTGATAATAGATTACCCATCTATTCAACCGATGAGGCATCTTGCAATAAATATAAAATCAATGGTTTATTCGTTCAAGACTTAAAAGTCACCTTTTTTTCAATTTTGTCAATAAATAGAATAATGATAATGGGTAAATCATTAATAGCAATAGATGTAAACATCTAATTTAAATGACATACAAAGAAGAAAATGAGATGGAAAGAGCAATAGTGAACCATACCTACAGTGTGGAAAAAAGCATAGGGATCAGAACATCTAGTTCAGTCAAGAAAAGATATTGATCGGTTGAGATCCGAAAGGATCCTCATCCAAAAGAAGAGAGAAAAGAGTGAAAAAAGGAAAGAAAAAGATTTAAGAATAAAGAAGAGTGATAGATGAGTTGAGTCTTACTTTATGGTTGAAAGAGAAAGTATTCTTCTAGATATGAGTTTTAAATATTTATTATTAACTTTTGAAGGGCACGAAGAGACAGAGATATTGAAAAGACCAGATAAGACTACTCACTCAGGAGATTTTTGAGTTATCCAAGTAATATTTTTTATCACCTAAGTATTTTAACTTTTTTATCTCAGACAGGAAATGCCTAAATTACTTTAAAAAAGGGTCTTAAAATATCTAAGTGACACATATAACAATTTTTGTTTGAAAATTTTCAAAGCTCGGTCATCTATCACAACAAATGTAGCAGCTATTTGATAATTGACAACAAATGCATAATATGTTGCAACAGATGACTTAATCTGTTTGATTAAATCCAATAGAAATGACATCTGTTGCAATAGGTTGAACTTTTATTTTTATACAATTTCAATTGAGTTCATATGTTAGACTAATACCTTCAATGATTAATCTACGACCAGGGGTGAGTTCTCATAGGGTCAATACAACTTTAATTGAGTCTTTTAAAAATTGCATGATAAGACAGTATTGTGTTCCCCTGACCAGAGTTGTTGATCGATCACTTTGAGATGAACCAATTCTTACTACCCTATATATTATACTAATACCTAAATTAGTTAATCTAGGAGTAGGGGTGAGTTCTCATAAGGTCAACTATTATAGATGGCAACGCCTATTTGATAATTTACAATAGATGGGTAATTTTTTGTGACATATAACTTAATCCATTTGATAATTTACAATAGATGGGTAATTTTTCACAACAGATGACTTAATCTATTTGAAAATTTATAACAGGTGAGCAATTTGTTGCAGCAAATAACTTAATCTATTTGATAACTTACAACAGATGGTTAATTCGTTGCAACAGGTTGAACATTTGTTTTTATACAATTTCAATTGATTTCACATATTAGACTAATACCTTAATTGATTAATCTAGGACTAGGGGCCAGTTCTCATTGGGTCAACTACAACTTCAATTGAGTCTTTTAGCGATTGCATGATAAGACGGTATTGCATTCCTCCCAACTAGAGTCATCTATCGATCATTCTGATCTAAACTAATTCTTATTACCTCATATATTAAAATAATACCTTAATTGATTAATCTAGGACTACGGGTAAGTTCTCATAAGGTCAACTACAACTTTAATTGAGTCTTTTAGAAATTGAATAATGAGACAGTATTGTGTTCCTCTCGACCAAAGTCATCGATCAATCACTTTGAGCTGAACTAATTCTTACTACCTCATATGTTTAACTAATACATTAATTGATTAATCTAGGACTAGGGGTGAGTTCTCATAGGGTTAACTACAACAGATGGCAGAGTTGATTTGATAATTTACAACAGATGGGTAATTTATTACGATATATGACTTAATTTATTTGATAATTTAAAATAGATGGGTAATCTATTGTGACATATGACTTAATCTATTTGATAATTTACAATATATGGGTAATCTATCACAACATATGACTTAATCTATTTGATAATTTACAATATGTGAGTAATCTGTTGTAACAAATGACTTAATTTGTTAGATTAAATCTAATAGAAATGACATCTGTTGCAACGGGTTGAATATTTATTTTTATACAATTTCAATTGATTTCATGTGTTAGAATAATACCTTCATTAATTAATCAAGTACCAAGGGTGAGTTCTCATAGGGTCAACTACAACTTCAATTGAGTCTTTCAGAAATTGCATGATGAGATAGTATTGGTTCCCCCGACCAAAGTCGTCGATCGATCACTCTAAGCTGAACCAATTCGTACTACCTTATATGTTAGACTAATACCTTAATTAGTTAATTTAGGACCACAAGTGAGTTCTCATAGGGTCAACTACAACAGATGGCAGTGCCTATTTAATAATTTACAACAGATAGGTAATTTGTTGTGACATATGACTTAATCTATTTGATAATTTACAACAAATGGGTAATCTGTCGCAGTAGATGACTTAATCTGTTTTGATAATTTACAACAGATGACTGATTAGTTACAATGAATGACTTAATCTGTTTGATTAAATCTAACAAAAAAGACATCTGTTGCAACACGTTGAACATTGTTTTTATACAATTTCAATTGATTTCATATGTTAAATTAATACCTTAATTGATTAATATAGGACTAGGGGTGAGTTCTCATAGGGTCAACTACAACTTCAATTGAGTCTTTTGATAATTACATGATGAGACAGTATTACGTTCCTCTCGACTAGAGTCATCGATCGATCACTCTGAGCTGGACCAATTCTTACTACCTCATATGTTCAACTAATACCTTAATTGATTAATCTAGGACTAGGGATAAGTTCTCATAGGGTCAACTACAACATATGGCAGCTCCTATTTGACAATTTACAACAGATGGGTAATCTGTTGTGACATATGGTAATCCATTTGATAATTTATAAAAACTAGGTAATCTGTCTCAATAGATTACTTAATATGTTTGATAATTTACAACAGAAATGTAATATGATGCAACAGGTTGAACATTTGTTTTCATACAATTTCAATTGAGTTCATATACCTAAATTGATTAATCTAGGACTAAGGGTGAGATCTTAGGGTTAACTACAACTTCAATAGAGTATTTTGGCAATTGCATGGTGAGAGGGTTAAAAATTATGCATATCTTTTATAATTTTAAAAAATAATTAAGATCAATTTGGACCAAATTAATATTTTCAAAACTTGTCATTCTTTTCTAAAATACAAATCAACCTATACAAATAATATATTTACGAGAAAAATGTTTCATCATTTCAAAGCTTGAGTTCTTGCACTTTTCTCTTTCTCTCTCAATTATACAGTGCAGACAACAACTACTCAACAAATTGGTCCACCCTTCACAACAAATTAATTTTCTTCTCATTTCCGACCACATAGGTGTTATTTTCGACTTTATTCTTGCTTGTATTAGTCATTTTCTCTATCTTCATAGGTAACAAAGTTCAATAAAAGTTCTATATTTGTTATTTTTTTCTAAAAAATAAGGGCTTGTAAGTTAATGATGAAAAAAAAAACTTTTAATTGTATTATCTTTGAGAATGGGTTTATAATTTTGAGTTTTGATGGTAAAATCATAGGAAGAACTCAAGAAAATCTTAGTTTCTGTTGTAGTGTTCTGTTGGCTATCGTGGTATTGTTGGATGGTATTTATAGTATTTGTGGTGGTGGTAGTGGTGGTGGTTGTGGTGGCACTGGTGGTTGCTGTTGGTGGCATTGGTTAGTGGTGTTTGTGGTGATATTGGTTGGTGGTGTTTGTGGTGGCTGTTGGTGGTATCGGTATTCGTGGTGTTTGTGGCATTGGTTGGTGGTGTTTGTATTGGTGGTGACTGTTGGTGTGTTGGTATTGGTGGTGTTTGTAATGTATTTTTTAAAATTTATGCATACATCAATTGTAATATAATTTTTGTTTTTCTGTTGTTTGTAGGTAAAACATGTATCCCAAAAGAAAAGAAGTAAAAGTGGATCAACATCTAACCACCCAAAAAAGGCTACAGTACAGATAGATTCAGAGGAGCTTTCTGAATAATAGTTAGGGAAAAGTAAAGTTAAGGAGAGATATAAAAACAATATTGAGGGAGGTGGACAAGCGTCTGTAGATGGTAATGAAGAAAATGAAAGTGGAAAAGAGAAGGAATTAGAGAGTGAGAAAGAAAAAGAGGATGATCATCAACATGATGATAATAGATCAGCAATGGGGTGTGAATTAATATCGACATCCCTGCATTATCCTGTCAAAAATTTTAGTATTGACAAGTTTCAAGTTACGATATCGATAAATGATCCAAAAGCAGAAGAAGAACTAACTGGTGAAATTGTATGTAAATATTAGATGGGGAGTAAATTTATTTATTTTAGGAAAATTATGAAGGATGAAAACATTGACGAACTTTTAAGAAGAGCTACTTTGGATGGTTTCTTGAGCTGCCTGACTCCCCTGCCCATTTCCATATGACGATGGTATATGGTCTTCTCAAACGAAGGATCGAGTACATGGGATGATGACGATTCGAAGGAGGGGGCAAAAACATGGATGAAATCTGGATAAAATACTGTGGCATGCTGATTTGTTTTGGCTTGCAAGAGTTTGCCATAGTGACAGGCTTGAGATACCATATTCCAGAAGAACTACCTATCACCAAGGAAATACCCTGCAAAAGATCCAAGTCAAGAAAACATAAGGAAAAAAATTGATGGATTGTTTGACATTGCTCGGCGTGGCTATAAAGCATCAGATTTACTAACAGATCTTATGGATAAAAGCATTCTAAAGTAGTATAGGGAGAAATTATGCTTAGTTTGGTTTGCCCATTCAGTTATATTGGCAAGAGATGTCAACAAGGTCATAGAAGTTTATTTGTTGGCACGTGCTGAGGATTTTGATAAATTCAACAATTATCCTTGGGGATATGACAACTTCTACATGAATTTCCAATATTTACTGACAAAGCTATCCTCAGGGATGACCAAATTATACGGCTTTTCTTGGGCTTTCACGGTAAAATTAATCATTATTTTTACTCGTCCATTAATTTATATTGAATATAGATAGTTATTATGACTTTTTTTTATTGCTTCCTATTTATATTTCTTAGGCTTGGTCATTTAAAGCCAATCCTCCCCTTTGAAAGCAGGTAATGGATTACCTGGATAAGGTTTCTCATCCAAGGATGTTTAGGTGGGTGTCTGTAAAGAACAAAACCAAAATTAAGGAGGCTGATCTCTTTAACCCTCCAGATGATGCAATACATCTTCTTCAAGTAAAATATTTTACTCAATGAAAGATATTAAACAGATTTATATCCAGTGCAATAGATGTTATATCTGATGCACAACATAGGATATCTATTACGACAGATTACCCATCCTGTACCAACCGGTACAACAAATGGATAATCTGTTGTGACAGACGATTGATATCTTGCATCAGATTACCCATCTGTTGCTTTGGTTCTCTAAACCCGACTCCTAATAGATTAACCATCTACTACAAATTATGTAACAGATGTGTAATCTGATGTAACATATTGTTAATACCTATACAAATTATCTATTGCATAACATGTAACCCAATATATTACTTGTCTTGTGAAATTGGTGTAATAGATTGGTAATCAGTTGTGGCAAATGATTGATATTTTGCATTAGATTATCCATGTGTTGCTCTAGTTCTCTGAACCCAGCTCAAATAGATTTTAACCATGCGTTGATATTTTGCATTAGATAAAAAGTCACAACTCTTCACCTCTGTTTTAATAGTCATCATATGCGTGCAGATGAATAAACAATGTCTGATCTGTCACAAAAGATTTACCATCTGTTGTAACATATGGATTATTTGTTATGACAGATGGACCATATATTAGAGAAAATTTTTTGATTTCTTCCAACAACTAATTCATTAGTTGTAATAGATTTAGGTTTTGATTCATCAGCTGTTTTGAATGTGTTAAAATAAAAAGTCACGACTCTTCACACCTCTTCTTTAATAGTCATCACATGCTTGTAGATGAATAAACAACACTAACTGGCATGTCTTGATGGGGAAGGAGGAATAAGGTGCGTGCAATGGATCCACTTTCATGTGTGTGAATTATGTATTATTGATCAGCTACCATAACCGACACACATAAAGTGCAATGATTTTGTGAATGTATTTTTTTACCGATTAGACATTGATTCTTCAAATAAGATCCTGCATTATACAATTTAGTTTGATAGGTTCAACTGATAAAGCCGAAGGGTTCCAAGATGGTGGTGTCAATATCCTATTACAATTTAGTGACAGTCTATGCTTATGTTTTGGTGTCAAGTTTAAGGAAGGGTTCAAGTTTTTGGCGGTAGTGTAAATATTAAATAGTGATTGGACCACTTTTAATTGATCAATGGACTTCTTGAAAGTCCTTCGAAGCCTCGCACTATAGCAAGCAATGATGGAACCAATAGAAATTCCCCTGGTCTAAATTTATATGCATAGGTTGCTGGAGGAAACTATTATACAATAGTAGGTGCTTGTGAGAATACCTGTGCGGGAATGGGGAGGTGGAAAATGTCATATATCATCTCAGACCTTGTTTAAGAGATAACATAGGGAAGCAAGTAAGGAACTTCTAGCAAATATGGCTAATGAATTTGACACGAGAAACAGAAAAACTGGATGAGATTTAAATGTGGAAGTGTATCCAAATATAAAAATTTATCTGTCGCCGAAGAAAATGAAGAATGGTCAATAGGACTGGATATGACACTTTGCTCGAGAATGCAACTAGCGAGCGTGGACTCAATGAAGACTCTAACAAAGTGCAGGACCAGAACTTTATGGAAGAATCTTCGCGAGCACAGGAAATTAATACGATTGTCGGTCAGAATTTAAACTTGAACCAACAACTCCTGATTAAAAATAAGGGAAGTCAAGGCATTAATTTATGAAGTCTAACTTGCATGCCATGCCTTCTGTTTGTGGCTATGACTAGGTCAATGGCTGTAGAAACAAAAAGGTCTGAAGTTGGGCAAAAATCCTATGCCTTGTTGTTTCCACTGCCTTTGACATGACCAGAGCCATAAAAAGGAGGCATGGAATGCAAGTTTAACTTGAGAAATTTCCACCTTGGCTTGATCCCATATTTTTAATTTAGGAGTAGTTGGTTCAGGTTTCAATTCTGACCGACAATCTTACCACCTTGCCTGCTCGTAAAACTGCTTCCTTAGAGTTTTGGTCTTGCCTTTTATGGTTCTGTTCTTCATTTCAAAGCTCGAGTTCTCGCTTTTTTCTCTTTCTCACTCAATTATACAGTATACACAATAACTACCTAACAAATTGCTCTACCCTTCACAACAAATTAATTTTTTTCTCATTTCCGACCGCATAGATGTTATTTTCGACTTTAGTCTTTCTTGTATTAGTCGTTTTATCTATCTTCTTAGGTAACAAAGTTTGATAAAATCTCTATATTTGTTACTTTTTTCTAAAAGTTAAGGGATTTTAAGTTAATGATGAAAAAGAAAACTTTTAGTTGTATTATCTTTGAGAATGGGTTTACAATTTTGAGTTTTGATGGTAAAATCGTAGGAAGAACTCAAGAACCCTAGTTTCTATCACAGTGTTCTGTTGGATATCGTGGTATTGTTGGATGGTGTTGTAGTATTTGTGGTGGTGGTAGTGGTGGTGGTCGTGGTGGCACTGGTGGAGGCTATTGGTGGCATTGGTTAGTGGTGTTTATGGTGACATTGGTTGGTGGTGTTTGTGGTAGTTGTCGGTGGTGTCGGTATTCGTGGTGTTTGTGGCATTGGTTGGTGGTGTTTATGGTGGTGGCGGCTATTGGTGTGTCGGTATTGGTGGTGTTTGTAATGTATTTTTAAAAATTTATGCATACATCAATTGTAATGTAATTTTTGTTTTTCTGTTGTTTGTAGGTAAAACATGTCTCCCAAAAGAAAAGAAGTGAAATTGGATCAACGTATAACCACCCAAAAAAGGCTACAGTACAGAGAGATTCAGAGGAGCTTCCTGAATAATCTTAGTCAGAAAAAAGTAAAATTGAGAAGAGATATGAAAATACTATTGAGGGAGGTGGACAAGGGTCTGTAGATGGTAACAAAGAAAATGAAAGTGAGAAAGAGGAGGAATTAGAGAGTGAGAAAGAAAAAGAGGATGATCATCAACATGATGATAATGGATCACCAATGGGATATGAATTAATATCGACATCCCAGCATGATCCTGTCAAAACTTTTAGTATTGACAAGTTTCAAGTTGTGATACCAATAAATGACCCAAAAGCAGAAGAAGAACTAACTGGTGAAATTGTACATAAATGTTAGATGGGTAGTAAATTTATTTATTTTTGGAAAATTATGAAGGATAAAAACATTGAAGAACTTTTTAAGAAGAGCTACTTTGGATGGTTTCTTGATCTGCCTGAGTCCCCTGCCCATTTCCATATGAGGATGGTATATGGTCTTCTCAAACGCAGGATCGAGTACATGGGGGATGATGAAGATTCAAAGGAGGGAGGCAAAAACATGGATGAAATCTGGATAAACTACTATGGCATGCTGATTTGTTTTGGCTTGCCAGAGTTTGCCATAGTGACGGGCTTGAGATGCCATCTTCCAGAAGAACCACCTATCACCAAGGGAACACCCCACAAAAGATCCAAGGCATGAAAACATAAGGAAAAAATAGATGGGTTGTTTGACATTGCTAGGCGTGGCTATAAAGCATCAGATTTATTGATAGATCTTATGGATAAAACCATACCAAAGCAGTACAGGGAGAAATTATGCTTAGTTTGCTTTGCCCATTCAGTTATATTAGCAAGAGACGTCAACAAGGTCATAGAAATTTATTTGTTGGCACGTGCTGAGGATTTTGATAAATTCAACAATTATATCTGGGGATATGACAGCTTCTACTTGACTGTCCAATATTTACTGACAAATCTATCCTCAGGGATGACCATATGAACTGGAAGGAAATAAACTGATTTGGTCATCCTGTCTAAATGACCCAAACTGGATCATGTTGATGACGAGTATGAGGCAAACCCATCACAAATTCCATGCTCACTTCTTCCTATTTCTAGGTGGTAATAATGCACTCTTGCATAGACCCACTAGGCTTCTGATGCTCAATCTTAACTTGTTGACTTGTTGAACATTTAGCCACACACTCTACAATGTCTCTTTTCATCCCACTTCACTAATAGATCTTCCACAAATCACGGTACATCTTTGTGGCCCCTGGATTAATAGAGTAACGTAAATCATGTGTTTTTGCAAGAATTCACTGCCTCAAGTCATATATACTTGGCATACACAAATGACCCTGACAACGCAATATACCATCTCCCCCATGGAAGAAAATCTTTACTTTCTCATTTCTAACTGATTCCTTTAACTGAACTAGACTGGGATCCCTATCCTTCTTTTCCCTCACTTCAGAAACTAGAGATGATTCTAAGCTACTCTATACCCACACACTACCATCTGCTAAATAGACTAAGCAAACACCCAGTCAGGCTAGCTGATTAACTTCCTGGTCTAACTTCTTTTTACAGAACTCAACATGGGCAATACTACCCATATACATTTTATTAAAAGCGTTATCCACCACATTGGACTTGCTTGGATGATATAGAATATTCATGTCATAGTCTTTCAACAATTCCAACCACTTTCTCTGATAGAGGTTGAAGTCTTTTTGAGAGAACACATACGGTAGGATCTTATGATCAGTGAACACATCAATGTGCACACCATACAAGTAATGCCTCTAAATCTTTAAGGCAAAAACTACTGTTGTTAACTCAAGATCATGAGTAGGATAGTTCTTCTCATAGATATTAAGCTGTATGGAGGCATAGACTATGGACTTACATCTCTATATCAAAACACAACCCAATCTGACTCTGGAAGCATCACAGTACCCAACAAAGCCATCGAAACTACCTGGTAAGGATAAAACTAGAGCTGTGGTGAGTCAACACCTAAAAGCTCTTCTCACAAGATTCTAACCACTCGAACTTGACTTTTTTTAGAGTCAATCTGGACATAGGGGATGCAATAGATGAAAATCCCTAAACAAATCATCAGTAATAGCCAGCCAAACCTAAGAAACTCCTGATATTTGATAGAGAGATAAGCCTGGTCCAATTTCTCACTACTTCAGTCTTTTTGGAGATCAACTCTAATGCTATCACTAGAAATTATATGGCCAAGAAATTCCACTGACCTTAGCCAAAATTCACACTTACTGAATTTGGCAAATAGCTGATGGTTTTTGAGAGTCTGCAATACTATTTTGAGATGGTCTGTATGATCGTGTTCACTACAGGAGTAAACAAGAATGTTATCTATGAATACTATAATGAATATGTCCAAGTATTGCTTGAACACACAGTTCATCAAGTCCACAAAAGCTGATAGGGCATTGGTAAGACCAAAGGACATGACTAAAAATTTGAAGTGACCGTACCGAGTTCAGAAAACTATTTTTTTGATGTCACTTTCCTTGACTCTAAGCTAATGATAGCCTGATCTGAGGTCTATCTTATAGAAATAATTGGCACCCTGAAATTGATCAAATAAGACATCAATTCTGGGGAGTGGATACTTGTTCTTGATTATAACTTTGTTTAACTAATGGTAATCTATACATGTTCTGAGAGAACCGTCTTTTTTACGCACGAATAACACTGGTGTGCCCTACGGGGACACACTGGGTCTGATGAATCCCTTATCTAAGAGATCCTTTAAATTTTCCTTTAATTCTCTAAATTCTGCAGAGCCATTCTATATGGTGGGATAAATATGGGTTGAGTATCTGGGAGAAGATCAATTCCAAAATCAATTTTTCTTTCGGGAGGAACTTTGGGAAGATCTTTGGGAAACATATCTGGGAATTCATATAATACTACACTGATTCAAGAGTAGTGGTTTCTTAACTAGAGTCTTGGAATTAAAGGAGATGATAGACACATCCCTTAGATATCATCTTTCTAGCCCGAAGGTAAGAAATAAGTTAACCCCTAAGTACTGAAGTACAACCCTTCCACTATAGGATAGGTTAATTCGGAAATTGAAACTAGATAATTTTTTCTGTAATTGACTGAGGCATACCAGGAATAAAGCCAATCCATGTTGAGAATGACATCAAAATCAGTTATCTTTAATTCAACTAAGTTTGCTGAAGTGAATTTTTTAGATATCATAACTGAATAGTTCCTATATACCCATCGGGCTATAATAGATTTACCCATTAGGGTGAAAACTGAGAAGGGCTTTGCTAGAATTTTGGGACTAACTCCAAAATCAACTGCTATATATGGAGTAATAAAAGACAAAGAAGCTCCTGGATCTAGCAAAGCGTAAAACATAAACATTCAAAAGGAAAACTTGTAATGTACCAGTGACCACATTAGGAGAACTTTCCTGATGCTGTCAAGAATGAAGAGCATAGAGTCTATTTGGGCGCTGCCAACTAGTGGCACTGAAAGAGGCATCCTTCTTATTCAGATGACCAGACTGAGCTGGGGCACGGTTATGCTAACTTTATGAACCCACCTACGGACACTGTCTAACTCTGTGGCCTAGCTTACCATACACAAAACACACATCGCTGCCAGCTCTGCAGATACCCTGGTGGTTTCTACCGTACTTCTGGCAAAGGGGATTGGTTTGTGCACTACTGACACAGCCTTGGGGCTTAAGGACTGATGCCCTATCTTAGTTTCCATCTCTAAATTTTGGCACTGGAGCATTGGCTAAGGAAGGAGCTGGAATTGAGGATTTCGAGCAGAACTGAGAACGATTCTCACCCTCGTACTTAGGCTGAGCGAAATTAAAACTATCTATTCTTACTCTTTTGTTCTCCCTCTTTTTCTATGTATTCTTATCCTCCTTTATTTGCTGAGCATGGACCATAAGCCTAGCTATATCCATCTCGTTAATAATCATTGTGGTCCTACACTCTTTGACCATGTTGCTAGACACTCCTGACATAAACTTACTCATCTTTGCTCTGCTATTTACTTCAACATACAAGGCATATCTGTCTAACTTAGTAAACTTAAGAGAATACTTTTGTACCAGCATATTGCCTTGCTTCAGTTTTATAAACTCTAAAACCTTCGCTTCCCTCAACTCTAGTGGAAAGATCCTATCCAGAAAAGCAACTGCAAACTTTTCCCATTCTATGGACCCTACATATGCGGCCCTCTCTGACTTCCACTATTTGAACCATAAGTGTGCCACATCCTATAACTGATATATTGCCAACTCAGCACTCTCAACAGCAGTTACCCCCATGATATCGGTAACTTTTTGCACTTGAGCAAGAAATTCTTGAGGGTCCTCATCTGACTTAAACCCTGTAAAATAATAGAGCATTTATTCGGGTTAAGTCCCAAATCTTGGCAATAGCAGTATTGGCCACTGGGTTGGTCGGAACCGCAGCTGGACGTTCATTTTGGGCTGCCACAAAATGAGCTAAGGTGGTGAAGGCTAATCTGAACTCCGCATGGGAGATATACTTGGCCAAAAGATTTGGATGGATGGGCTGAGAGGCTAACTGATCTCCTATTCCTCTTCCTTAAGTCCTCTTTGGAGGCATATTTTATAAATAGAAGAGAAGCTAGGATTAGAAAGGGAGTGTAACTGGAGCTCATGCTCACTCGTACGATATGAATTTTGAAAGAGGGGAAACTATTCCTAAAATATCATATAGTCTCATATCCATAAGTGTGGCGTGCAACACACCCATGCGCAGACTTTACTACATGCAGTTTCCAGATTTCCTAGGACTCGGTTGAACCTTAGACTCTAATACCAAGTTTGTAACTTCCCGAGTTTGTACCCCAGATGCTAGACGATGCTTATAATCCTGAGGGACCACAAGCTAACCCATGACTGGTACCTAGTGAAATAACTAAAAAATAATACTAAATAATATGTGGAATTAGAAGGAAACATTCCATAAGGTTCAATATAAAAATAAAACTGAATGTGGTATTAAAAACCAAAACTGAAAGACAAAACTAAAATCTGAATAACTATCTAAAATACCCTAGTTTGGGAAGCCTCTAGTTGTCTGAACTATGAAGTTGATGGGATAAGTCCCTAACAAACTGTATCTACTGACATAAAATGAAATACAATAAATAGAAATCATATCCTTGAAATATGAGGACTCGACACTATATTAAATGTTGAAAGTTTGGTCTACTGAAGGTGCTATGGAGATCGTCCATCAAAACCTATGATATAAGACATCATAGCACAAAAAAACATACATCAGTACTTTAAATGTACTGGTATGCTTAGTAAGGTAGGATGAAATACATGGTTTCATAGGCATGCATAATAATAATTGAATAACATGAGTATGACTGCGTAAGATTATATGCATGAATACATAAACTATAACTGAGATCATAATAACATTAAACATTGAGTCTCAATACTGATTAACAAATTTACTGGATAACTGATACTATATAACTGATGACTGGGTGACTATATCTGATAGGCTTAAATTTTGGGCAACTATACTTAGTTTCATATTGAGCTGAGTGACTATGTCTGATAGTCCAAGATCTGTAGAACTAGACTAGGTTCTATTCTAAGACTGAGACTGTGGGAGGTAATCATCTAATCGACATGCCCCTTCTCTAACTGATTTGGGGTACAACCTGCAACCCTAGTTGAAAGGGTTCCAATACTGTGCCATGGATAAGGACAAGCTGTGAGTTAACCCTCTCTGACAGAAATTTCTTTCGTCATCCTTTGCTGACATGATAACTCGGATGAGAAGTACCAACCCTCATAATGTCTGTTAGAAAGATATCTTAACCTACGCTGGCTACGTAGTTTTGTAATGCAGGGATTGATACTAAGGGTCAAAACCTCTACTGACAGGAATGCCACCGTCCTTGGGTGAACTCGGTACTGAATCATACTCCCAACTGAATAGACACTGAACTGATTTTTATTCTGTACTAGGCTGGAATGAACGGTTACTGAGATTACTATTAAGCTGAACTGAACTAAGTTCACTGAGTTCCGTTGACTAGTTAAATACTATTGAATTCTATTAACTGATAGAGTTTACTGAGGTTTGAACTGAATATTGAGTTAGACTAAAATATTACTAACTCTACTAAGTTTTCCTAAGTTCTGTAACTGACTGAGAGTAATACTGATTGTAACGTGACTGATACTATTCTATGACTGACCATGGCTCTAGGTAATCAGCTAAATTATGGGGTACAAGTATACCCAGGACTCGATAGCATAAATTAAGAGACATGGCATAAATTTGAAACATGAAAACTATAAACTTGATCATCATTTACTCATTAGGGCATTTTAACAAACACTTGCATGATTTTATTCTCTTAATAGTTCACATGAACAATTTATCAAATATTTGGAAGGCATAGAACATGTGCATAACACTAATCAATATGTGAGCACACAATTCAATCATCAACTTCACAATTTGAAGGCTTTAACATAATCTCACATAGTAAGACATATAAATCAATAAACTCCACATGAAACTTAGTATAACACATGGATTTGAAACTTAAATAATCATTATAAACATGAATATTATCAAACCCATCATGGTATTCATTAAATTCATATAATTGAGGTTTAAAAACTGATTCTTGGACTCCAAGGGTGGAAGAGAACCTTGGATGAACACTTTACATACCTTTGTTGAAGAATTTCTAAAATTTTATGGTTGAATTTTGAGTTCTTGATTTGAAATTTAAGCACCTAGGATTTTGTTCTTTAGCTAATTGGAGAATGAATAAGTATATTTGTTTTCCAAAGGGCTTAATTTCATATTTTGGAGGATAAAGGACGTGAGGAAAAGACCCAAATACCTCCAAGAACATGGTCTTTTAATGACTGAAAACTGGGCTACCAAAGTGCAGGTCGACGCGGCACGTTGATGACGTCAATACGATAGCCAACGCATCACGCCATGTTTATGTCGATTCACTGGAATTGGACGCTGGTAGATGGGGAAAGTATTAATCAATGTTATAGTCAACGCGGTGCACCAAGATCGGGTTGATCTACTATTTTGGGATTCCAAAGAAGCTTCAAACGAAGTTCGAAAAATCCAAAACTTGTTTAGAAACACCTACGGACATTCCTGATCATAAATCAATCTAAACATCAATATTTAATGGACGAAAAGGTCGGAAAATAAGATTTCCAACCTTCGTAGACTAAAATGACACTAAGTCTGAGTACTTAACTAAAATATTCTTAGTCTGGGACCCCTTGTCAAGCCTAAAGGACTGAATTAAGCTTAGGATTTTACGGGGTCTTACATTTATCCTTTCTTGAATTAGAATGATAATTAGGGATTTAAAGCATTTTAAGGCTCTAAACTCGTACGTAAGGGATTAGGAAGGACTTAGGGGTGTGAAAATACCCTCATGCCCTTAAAATATGCTAAAAAGGACTATTTCGACACATCGAGAGAGGGTTCTCAACGCGACCCCCTAGGGCAAACCTAGAGGTCCGCAATGTAGACCCTAGTGTAGATTTGAGGCAGTGGCCTATCACAGGCCCCTCCGTGGTGCAAAGCCATTATGGAGTGCATATTCCGCGATGCAAAGCCTTTTTCTAAACTTAAAAATACCCCTAACTCTTTCAAACCCAATCTTAGGTGGTTTATCTTTGATATTGGGTCCTAAGGACTCATTTCAAGCACTTATTAAGCATCTGAAAGGCTAGGGTGTTACAGATTCTTCATAAAAAATAATATCTCAACAATAACAATTTACTTGATAATAGAATTAAACAACCTATAAGTTTTTAATTTTTCCTTAGTACCAAGAAAATTACAATTAGGCCTTTACGTCCAACTACTTTCTTACAGTATCCGAAATGTCTGCATATGTTATGTACCCAGAAATTCAAAAGTACTCAACATTTGGTTTACGCCTGCTCCAAGATTCATGAGGTATCATATTTCTAATAGATCTAGTAGGACATCCATTCAATATATGAACATGTTAACGAACTGCTTCTGCCTTAAAGTCTCTTGGTAATCCACCTCTCTTAAAAAAACCACGCACTATATCAAGAATAGTGTGATTTTTTCTTTCACACACACCATTCTGTTAATGTGTGTAGGTTGTCATAAGATGCTTTTTAATTTCATGCTTCTCAAAAAATTCTACAAACTCTAGTGAGTTGTATTCTCTACCCTGATCAGTCTGCAAAAACTTAATTTGACAACCAACTTCATTTTTAACAAGCACTTTAAACTTCTTAAAAGTTTTAAATGCGTCAGACTTTTATTTTAAGAACTTGACCCATGTATTTTTACTATAATCATAAATAAAGCTAATGAAATAGTGTTTACCTCTATTAGATGTAGGACCTATCGGATCACAAATATCTAAGTGCACCAACTCTACTATCTTTTTTACCCTCCAAGACTTTCCTATTGAAAATGATTCACAGTGTTGCTTTTTAACTACAAACTCTTCACATACTCCATTGGAAGATGCAAGCTACGGAAGACTCAAGACTAACTATTTTTTGTTAAAGAACTTTAAGCTTCCAAAGTGTAAATGTCAATAATGAAAATGCCACTTACAGGCATCCTGTTTCACTTTGGAAGAAAGACAAGATTTTATGTAGTTGTGAAGATATAAAGGAAAACAAGTGATTTAAAGGCATATTAATTTGAGAAATTAACCCCAAATGAATATCTCGTATCTTACAAACTTTACCTTTGATATGAAGTTCACATCCCTCTTCTGGAATATGTCCAACACTTAGTAAATTTGTCTCCAATGCAGGGACATCAAACACATCACCTAAGGAATGAGTGAAGTTTTTTTGGTTGAGACTTGTACCTTTTTTTTTCCATGTTAAAAACCACGAAATTAACTCTAAATCTCACCGTATCTTAAAAAGTTTCATTCAACTCTGAGAATGTCTCCTGCTACCCACACATGTGATTACTGTAGCTGTTATAAAGAAACCATAAATTAGTGAAAACTTTCTCTTTGGAAGTGTATTCCATCAGCATTGAGAAACCTCTTCTTCTTCCTTCATTTCCATATCTTTCTTTGTTTCTGAAAAGTTAGATCAGCTACCATAATTCCTATTTGAATTAGTACATGTAGATCAATAGTGTCCAAAGTGATGACATCGATAGCATTTAACTTGATACTTGTCACGTCTCTTTTCCTTTTCCAGTGAATCACCTTCTATACTCTTTTCCTTTTTATGGTGCCAATTTTTTCTCTTTCCTTTATCTTTCTCCTGATTTGTTTCCTTTAAAGAATTACTACCTTCTTTCTTACTTCATCCTTTTCTTGCAAATTTATTTCTTCTTATGAATCAATAAAGAACCGGGAACTCGTCAATATAAAGTATCGATATCTTTGGATTCTTCGATTAAGAAAATAATATAATTATACTTTGTTGTCATTGAGCGAAGTATTTTCTCAATGATGGTAACATCCTCCACTTTTTTACCATGAATTTACATTTTATTAGCGATAGCCGATGTGCTAGAGAACTAATTTGTTATTGAACCACTACCTCGCATATGTAAATCCTCGAACTCATAACTAAGTGCTTGAAATCGCACTTATCTCTCCTTTGTCGTTCCTTGATACTTATTCTTCATGGAATCTCACTCTTTATTAAAAGTATCCTTGCAAAGAACGACTTCAGTATTGAGCAATTAATAGCCTCAAAAAGATAATTTTTCTCTTTAAGATCTTTTATCCTCAGACTGTCCAATTCTATCTTTTGTGCTTTTGACAAGGCAGTATCAGTAGCTGACTTTTGCACCCTAATACTGATAACTGGCCAGAACTTTTTAAACCTAAGAAAGTTCTCCATCAACATGCTCCAATGATCTTAATGACCATCAGAGCTGGAAATAACTGTCTAAACAAAATTTTCAAAGGATATCGTTTTGATTTTGTAGTAGTATTGCAAGGGAGGAAAAAAACTCAATTTGGACGGGATACCAAATGATAGAAAATTAACTATAGCAAAAGTGTAAAGAAGAAACTCACAAGTGTGGAATTTTCTCTGTATTGAAGCTACAAAATATGTTAAGTTGTAGTCTAAAGACTAGGAACAACTTATTGACTTCTAAATAAATGAAGCAACCAAAATACCACTCCATAGAGCTAGTCACATTGCCAACAATAATATTTTGGATCCATGCCACTAACAACCAGTTATAACCCCAGAATACATGCAACTTAGCCATAACCCTTTGGATACACATGAATATGTGCATGTGAATGCATCTGAGATACATGAATTTACTGCGATTGAATCATGTATCTTGACGTCTTAATTATGTATCTGAATACTTTTTTAATAATATTAGTATAATTTCAATAACTAGTGTTTAGGAGATTAATTAACTCCCACATTAGTAGGATTCTATTAGTTTAGAAAGGGGTGGGGATGGATGATATGGATGTGGGAGTCATGGAGATGAGAGCCATGTGAGTAGGGTATATTGGTTGGCAGAAAAATGCAATCAGCGTAGAATATTATTTGTGTATTCATTGTGTTATACTGTTAAAGGGCGGAAAGATGCAATTAACGAAAGATGCAATTAATGTAGATATTATTTGTGTATTCATTGTGTTATACTTTCTCCTTTCTTTTTTAATTGTTTTATTTGGGGTGTGTTCAAATTCCTTTTTAATTGTTCCTTTCATCTTTCAAGAGTAATTTGATTAAAAACTTCATATTATACCCTTGTTCAAATTACCAACAACAATAACATATCTAGTGTATTAATACATAATGGGGTTTGGAGATGGTAGAATGTACGCAGATCATACCACTACCTCAGATGAAGTAGAGAGGTTATTTTCGATAGACCTATAATTAAGAATTTGTATTTCAATATATTTAATTAATCCATGCCAACTTGGTGATAAATATGAATTGAAATTGACGGTAGTAGAGAACTTTTCACATACCCAAACAGTGGCAATACAATTGAAATTGTATGTGATTTAAAAAAATAAAAATTACACAAATGCACAACTTATGTTTCCAATATTACAAAAAAAATCTCAACTCCCTAAATATATTACAAAAATCTCAACATATACATAGAATATTACGTATATGACAGCTATGTTATGTATATTAATAGGGAGAGAGAGTAAAGTAATTTAAAAAGTAGGAGAGTGTAATTACTTCCTAAAGGGTTGGTATTTATACTTTAAAAAAAGTTTTTTCTTTTTCATAAATGTCTTTTCATTTAAATATAATTATTGTTAATTTGAATGAATATAGAATTTAATTAAGGGTAAATTGGTAAAATTATTTTTACTTTTATAGGAGTTAGAGATTCATTAAGGAGTGCATTCAATTCAAATAGAGAAATTAAAAAGGAATGGAAGAAATAGTTATTTTACTTGTTTTAACATGATGTTTTCCTATAGAGATAGTTTTAGAATAATTTTGACCAATTAAATCGAATCCAACACACATGCCTAGAAGGCTAAATTCAAATTCCATCAACTGGCTATAATAATTTGTTACTCCGTTTGTTATATTTTGCATAACAGTGTTTAATTTGACAAAAAATTTTGATTAAAAAATATTTATTTATTACTCCCTCCGCTTCAAAAAGAATGACGCTTCAAAAAGAATGACATACTTTTATTTTTAGTCCGTTACAAAAAGAATGACTCCATTCCTTTTTTTGACAATTTCTTAATTTCAACTTTTCATGTGACATTTTAAGACCATAAGATTAAAGGACATTTTGATATATTTGACACAACTTTAGTTTGAGGCACAATATTCAAAAGTCTTCTTTGTTTTATTAAATTTTGTGTCAAGTCAAAATAAGTCATTCTTTTTTAAACGGAGAGAGTATTAACTAAAATACAATTTGTTGTGTAAGTAGATCTAAACATGTCATAAATTTTTGTGTAATTGCAAAAATATGTAGAATAAGGTTAGAAGTTTAAAATTTAGAGATTTCAAAAGCAAAACGATCTTATTTTCTTTAGGGCAAGAAGGAATATTAAGCTTCTTATTTTGACATTGAGGAATAGTCCTTCAAAATTAATTTATGCGTCTTAGTTTGATTCTTAAATTTATTAAATTAAAAGAAGATGTATCTATATTTATATTATATATCATAAATATCTTTTGACTGTTATCATTTTAAATATCATATCTTTTCTATAAATAAATATCGTCAAAATAAAATAAAAACATCAAATTAAGAACACGTTAAATATTAAAACAAGATATATACATTGAAATAAATGAAGTCAAAATACCTCCCTTTGGTACGCTGGTTTAAATAAGTAGAAATTTTCTATGAGTTAGAATATCTCATAGGATTATTTTATATCACCCTTCATATTAGATAGCAATTTCACCATTTAAATATAAATTATGGAATAAAATAATTTCAAATTAGTTAGTGTTTCATACTAAATGTGGGAAAAAATTAATCCCTAAATTTTTTTCGTCATTCATTGTACCAAAATTTTAGTGCCAATTGAAATAGCATTTTCTCTCTTTTCAAAAGCAGATGAGTATAGAATATTAATTTATCTGTCACGCATATTGCACGATATATATTGTTTTAGCAAAGAATATAATAAAGCAAAAGAAATTTATACTGACGGACCACCATGAAACTGAAAATAACAAAAATAATATCTAATTGATTTAGTGAGAAATTAAACAGGGCATGGATCGGATTGGTCGTAGAAATGAAATTCTAGTGCATGCAATAAATTTTAAGTGATGAAAATCACAAATAAATTATAATAAAATGGAGATTTTATTGATAAATATTTATAATATAGTTCTGCTTTTTCTTTGATTTTTCTCTTTGAATTTTATTTGGGATTTAAGAGTTGTTAGTAGTTTCAAATATAGGATGATTTGGACATTCTTGTGATGTCTTATGAATCACCAACCGTCTCTCGATACCTTTTGGTGAATCTCACTCATCTCCTCTCGGTCTCAGAGTGTTGGATTACTAACCCTTATTTTGGATCCTAGATCTCCTCTCGGTCTCAAGTTAATTAGATGAGATGGCAAAATAATAAGATGTGGAAGTGAATCTCAAATTACTCTTGTGATCGTCTTTTCTAATATTTACCTCTCTTTTGAAGTAAGTAGTGAATACAAGCGGGTTCTTAATGTTGGTCACCGCCAAAAAATCAATTAAACTGAAGAATATCACAATACATGCAAGAATATTGCTCAAGAATGACTTGGCACTTCCTCTACTTCGTTATTCCGCCAGGGTTTCCACAACCCTAGCTATGAGAATTAGCCGCTCATAGTTGTAAAACAATCAATGGAATTCATATATGAAATCATAGGAACAATCTCTAAATAATGAAAGAAGAAAACCTAAAGTCTCAAATTTATTAATCAACCAAAAATCAAGAACAAGAGAATGCCAAGATCACAAGTCACTCTTGGAATCAAAATATGTTTGTAAGAGTATGAGTGCATCAAACTTGCCCCCAACAACATATATCTAATAAAAAAATCATAAGGGTATTTATAGATTAGACGAAAACCCTAGAAATTAAATCCTCAATAAAAGAGGAAAACTTGAGTCGGTGGCCACCTACGGTGCCACTTATGGGCAGGTGGTAGGCCGTAGGTAGCAAACCAAATTTTTAGCTTCTTATTCTTTGAACTTCAGTCTTCTAGCACCTACGGTCTATCACCTACGCCTAGTAGGTGGTACCTACAACCAACAAGTGTCAAAATAGGTAGCAAAAAATTTCAGCTTTCAAGTTTTTCTTCAGGTTAGCTCCCAGAACCTAGTTTCATGCAAAATCAACTCAAAAACACATCATATTCCCTAAAATACACCTAAATGCTTGCATATTTCTTGATTTTAAGCATTGAAAATGTCATGAAAGCATGACACATCACTCCCTATCCTGGTCTCTAGCTGGAGCTGCATCTCTGGTTATCCTCGACCTCGAAGTCATACATGTAGTCCAGTAGGATCCCTAGTAGTAAACTCTGGTTCCTCGTCTCGTGTATCCATTGCATGCATCCTAGCCATCTACGAAAGAGTAAAATTAAATGAATCTTAAAAACCAACATAGAATCTTAGCAGAAAATGAGTAAAGGGAGTTAAGAACTCCTAAGAATGTCCAATAGCCTCCCAAAGATAAGAAACAGACGTCATTATTATGAACCGCAAGACTCTACTAGACACTTACTCTTTTACCAACAATACCAATGAACCTAGTGCTCAAATACCAATTTGTCATGATCCAATTTTATGAGTCATGATGGAATCTAATTTACCCTGCCAATAGGTAAGCCAAATCGTTGCATGAAACAAGAAGTAACGGGCTAGTTGGTGAAAAATTACATAAGTGTCAGAAATATGCAAGTAAATGAATTACATGCCAAAACATAAGAATAAAACATTAATGAAGAAAACTAAGATAAGAGTAATATCATCCCATAATATAGTAAAGTGGGTACAAGATCCACTAATCAAAAGAATATGATTACTATTTAGTCAAAGATACAACAGTCTCCAACATAGAAGGACTATCAAAAAATTGAAGATCAAGAAAATGTCAACTCCATCTCTGAGAGCTCACCTTATTTCCAAACTTTAACCATCATAATTACAATATTAACAACAATAGCTTGTACTCAGATCTTCACCAAAAAGATACTAAAGTATAGTATGAGTATTAAAATCATCGGTACTTAGCAGACATCATTGATCGACTGAGCTAAATCATAGGATAAATACAATAAAATACAGAATAAATAAGCTAAGTCATGAAATGGGCAAACCTATAATACCGCTCCAAATACTAAAAGTAAACAACTAAAATAACAATATTAAAGAAAACATAGGTATCTATACATAACTGAACTCACATAAGTCCAGAAGATGCAAATAAAACATATAACTCAACACAGGCCCTCATAAGTCCATAGAGTGCAATCAAAGTGAAGTAATAAGAGTAAAGGTGCAAACTAACCATATCTTGACACCATAACTGTGGATTCTTCCATACCATAAGCACGAGACTCGAACTAGTTCCATAATCATCATAAATAACCTCTCAATGTCAAACTTGAACTAGAACTAGTATCTCATATTACTGGCCTGAATCAGAACAAATATCATGAATACCAAACTTGAATCAAAAGTAGTATCATCAATAATTTTGCAATCGGATCGGTCCTACTATCATAAATTATTGGATTTGAATTAAAACTATCGTTGTCCAAACACAATTCTAGAGTAAACCATCATACCAAATCCTCCTTGGGATCACGATTATAAATAAGATAATGTAACATGCCTATTGAGTCTGCAAGAAGCTAATAGTAATCTTGGCTTAAGATGGATCAGAGAGGCCCAATTCTAACCCTATAAATTCACTCTAAGGCAATTTTTATCCAAGAGTGTCAAATTCCACTATTAGATGCTAAATAAGCATTATTGCATCCTAAGATGGCAATTCTACTTAAAGATAGAGTAATTAAGTTTCTTATGCCTAATCACGACCCCTTAATCTGCTAAGTAATTCAAATTACAATAAATACGCCTCCAAGGCAAACCTCTCAATCTAAAACTAGCATATTATCATATTGGTACTATAATTAAGTCTAATCTAAGTGAAAGGTAAGCATAGCCTACCTGGACGCTAAAGGATACCTGATAAAGTTTGCTAAAATTGACAATTTCCTTTCCTGAGAAGCTTTCACACGATGCTACGCTATCAAAATAGTAATTTATGAATTAATACAAGAACAATGGTACCCATATTGTATTTTTATGTTGTGGGTCCTCAAGACAAAATACCATATGAGTCCCGCTTATGGGATTACTTTTTTGAAAATGTCAACACATTCCTCTATGCTCAAGGAACATTTTTCCTTAAGAATTGATAAATTTCAAGCTAAAATAATGCTAAATAAACCCGATAAGGATATAGAGATTTGGGTCTAAATTGAAGAATTAAACCATGAATTAATTATAAACTTACAAAAAATTCAAAGAATAAATGATTATTCCAAGCTCACAATTTCCCCACGATCTTTCAATAACTAATCTCCTAATTTCCCATACCATCATCTAATAACTAATCTCCTAATTTTTCAAACTCTCTAGGTCTTTTTAGCTCTGAATACTTGTAAAAAAACAGAGAGAAAATCAGGAAAATAAGGAACTTAAAACCCTACAGATGTTGCTTAAGTGGTTATCGCTAAAGCGGCATAGTACTGCTTAAGCGATACTCGTTGTATCTGGCTCTTTAACTAAAGCAGACAAACTACCATTTAAGCGGCCTCCATTTTAGCAGACTGGCTTCCGCTTAAGCGAGATGGCTGGGCAACCTTTATCTCTAAAGTGACCAGCTGTCCATTTATGTAGCCTCCGCTAAATTGACCAAAGGTCCGCGTTAGCGGATGTACCTACTGAGTTGCACCAACTGAGACTTGGAAAAGTTTTAAGTTTTTATTGACCCCTTGAAATTCATTCGGTATCTTGTGAATGCAAATGAACTAAGTTACCTTATTAAATTTGATATTACAGACTCAATAACGCCATTGAAATTTCAATATGAGGTTGTTTAGACAAAATATAGGCCCTACACCTATGGACCATTTTTATCAAGTTCCGACCAATAGCCTAAAATGAGTCTGTAAGACTCGGGATTCAAACCAAAGGTCACTCTAGCCTAAAATCAATATTTTGGCAATGATTGAAACTATCATAATTGGCCTATGATATCAATCATCTAAAGTTTACGCCCAGTAATCAATTCTACCAGCGAAGACTTTAAAACAAGAAATTGACTCTAAAAATCAAACGAACTGCCCAATAACTGAACTATCATCTCTAGCAAGTCATAAATGACTTGAAAAAATTATAGGAAAGCTCTAAATAACGAAAATATATGGAAAACATAAAATGACATCGAGGTCATTATATTTGTATTATCCATAGAAATCACAACAAAATAAAGGCTTTGAAAAGGAAGAAGTAGGAGGAGGATGGGGAATCGATGACACCAAAAAGATTTTAAGAGAGCATACTATAAATTCTTATGCAGTATAGATATATGATATGGGACTCTGTTTTAGTTGTGTCAATTATTAATTATTTGATAACTTCATAAAGACGGTAGGGAAATATATCTAGGAATAAAGCCTTCTATTTATCATGAATTTATAGTTACTCAACTAAAAGAAAAAGTGAAAATAGTAGATGAACTATTTGAGCAACATAAATTTTTGTGGCAAAAGTATAGTTGTTCCATTATGATGGACAAATGGACAACACAAAAGAGAAAGATGATCATCAATATTTTGGTGAATTATTCTATAGGTAGTATTTTTCTTGGTTCTATTTATACTTTCAATGAATATACTGCAACCACTAAAATATAAACTTGTTTGAGAAGACAATTCAGGATATTGGACCAAAAAATATTTTTCAATTTATCACAGATAACACTAGTGAGAATGTGAAAACGGGTGATATGATGAAGTGTGTCCATCCACATATATATTGAAATTCATGTATTATCCATTGCATCTATTTGATATTGGCGACATATTTATGAATAAACCATTTGCTTCAGGTAATACTTAATAGCTCTCCTCTCTCCCAAGTTCTAACTTTGTTTAGACTTTATAGTTAATACTTATTAAGATAATAATTATAATAATATTTCTTTTACAACTTTGAAGAAGGACAACAAAGTAGTTTCTTACATTAGTTAAATATTGTTGTTGTTAAATTTGATGAGAAAATTCACCAATGAAAGAAATTTTATGAAATCAACTAAGACAAGATTCACAATGGCCTTTTGACTTTGAAAGCTATGTACAAACAAAGGAAGAAATTGGGAGCTTTAATAATCTCTAACAAATGGACTTTAATTAAATTTGCACAGGATGTTGTGGGGAAAGAAGTTACTGCTATTTTTTATTTTGCGCACTTTTGGAATGATATTGTCAAGGCTCTTAATTGTGATCCTTTGATCATAGTTCTATAGAGGAAAAAATCACCAATTGGCTATATTTTTGAAGTAGTTGATAAAGCTAAGGAATCTGTTAAATGGAGTTTTAGTGGAGTTTAGAAGCACAATGAGAAAGCCTTTCGAATAATTAATGCAAGGTGGAATGACTAACTCAAATGTCCTTTTCATTCAACAACCTATATTTTGAGCTCAGATGTATTTTAAATCCAATATGGATGAAGCTAAATTTGTCAAAGTGTGGAAGAATTATTATTTTATTTATTGGTAAGATGGTCCCAATCAAAACATATAATATATATTAGTTGGTGAGTTTGCTTAGTACAAAATAGCAAGTCCATATTTTGATTTTGATCAAGCTATTAGAGCCAGAGACTAAGGTTACCTTCTAAGCAAATTGGTTTAGTTGTCTTTATTATAGTATTACTTAATTTATTGACTTTTTTGAACTTTTTCACCTATTAATTTATTTTTCATAGTTGAATGTGGTCACTATTTGGCATCCCAACTCCAACTTTGCAAGAGTTTTCCATGAGAATTAAGTCTAACTTGTAGCTCATTCATATGCGAGCAAAATTAGAATGTGTTTGAATATGTGAGAATTTTTTTATATTCTTATTTCTATATTTCATCAATAATTATTAGTATTCAATTGGTAAATACTCTCTAAAATTTATATGCAGATTCATTCCAAAAGGAGGAATAGGCTTGTGCTATTGCGTCTTACTAATCGAGTGTATGTTAAGCATAATAAAATATTGAAACATCATTATAATATTTGCAATACCATTGATCCAATTATATTAGTTAATATGTAATGACTCTTTAGGTCATTTTCCTCTTTTTTGTGTTAATGAGACATGTGGTGGAGTTAATGCTAAGTTAGAGGGTTGGAGGCAAACCCTTGATCTAAACAGATTAGGTTGAGTAGGTCCAAGACAAAATATTTGGAGTGTAAGTTCAATGAGTGTCACATGAGTTTGATGTGGTTGTAAGCTTGACACTTATTCCATCAAAAAGAGAGAGAGTTTCAAGTATCCGGGATCTTTAATTCAGGGGAATAGAGAAATTGACGAGGATGTCACTTATCGAATTGGGGTAGGATAGAGAAAATAGAGGACCACCTCTAAAATCTTATATTGCAAAAAGGTATCTCTTAAACTCAAAGGCAAGTTCTACAGAATGGTGGTTAGACTGACTTTGTTGTAGGGACAAAGTGTTGACCTTCTAAGAAATCCCACATCCAAAAAATAAAGGTGACGGAGATAAAAATATTTTGGTGGATGTGTGGGTGTACTAGAGAAGATAGGATAGAAATGAGGTTATTTGAGATAAGGTGGGAGTGGCTTCCGTAGAAGCCAAGATGAGAGAAGTGAAGTTGAGATGGTTCAGACATGTGAGGAGGAGGGGCATAGATTCCTAATGTGGAAGTGTGAGAGCTTGGTCAGGGATGGATTCAGCGAGGTAGAGGTAGACCTTCTCTGACAGATCATTAGCGATTCTAACTTCACTTTTTCGAAAGACTATATCTCTACTTCTGATGACCTTATTTACAGGATCCCACAATCTGTATCCAAACTCTTCATCTCCATATCCAATAAATATGCAGAGAATTAATTTATCATCTAATTTTGTTATCTGCTCCTTCGGTATACATGTAAATGCTCTTCAACTAAACACCTTCAGATGAGAGTAGAAAAACTTCTTCGTTGGTCCAAACACTCTCCAGGATGTCAAACTCCAATGGAACTGATGGACTATGATTGATCGATAACAGGCCATCTGATCTGCTTCACCTAAGAATGACTTAAGCAGTTTAGCCATTCTGAGTATGCTTCTCACCTTCTCAATAATGGTCTGATTCATCTGCTCAGCTATACCATTGTGTAATGGGGTTCTAGAAACTGTCTTCTTATGTCTGATCCCATGACTTGAACAGTACTCTTCAAATTTCTAGCAATGTACTCACTTTCATTGTCAGTGCGGAGATGCTTTAGATTTTGACCTATCTCCTTTTTCACCAGAGCATGAAACTTCTGAAATACTTGAAATACCTGATCTTTGATTTTCAAGATATAAATCCATAATTTCCGTGAAGTATCTTTAATAAAGTAACAAAATATTTGTTACCTCCCATCGATTCTTCCTCCATTGGACCACAACCATCAGAATATACCAGATTAAGTATATTCAATTTTCTTTCAGAGGATGTCTGAAATGAAACTCTATGCTGCTTACCAAATAAGTAGTAGTCACATGATTTTGCCATTGTACCTTTGGCAAAAAAGTTGAGTGATTTATTAGTGAGAATCTCTAATCTTTTTTCGTTTATATGACCCATTCTTTTGTGCCACAAATCTATAGAAATCTCTTCTCGAACTACATTCAATTCACCTTGATAAATTTCTGCATTTGTCTTGTACAATGTGCCACGAGCAACTCCTTTTGCAATCACCAATGCTCCTTTGGCGAGTCTCCATTTTTTATTTGTAAAATAGTTCTCGTATCCATCTCGATCCAAAGCGATTTTTGAGATCAAGTTCAACCGCAAATCAGATACATGACGTACATCTTTTAGAACCAATGTGCATTCAATATTAGTCTTGATACTAATGTCTCCGATCCCTACGATTTTTAAGTAACTTGAGTTACCTATTTTTACAGTGCCAAAATCGCCTGCTACGTACTTGCAGAAAAGATTCTTTATTGGTGTAGCATGGTAAGATGTTGTTGTGTCAACCGCCCATTCCTACTCTGTCCCTACTAAGTGCATGCATTCCTCTTCCTCGTTTATGAAGAGAACAAAATCATCATTGTTTTACATCGTGGAAGCATTGTTGTCGTCATTCTTCTGGCCATTGTTTTCACCTTTTTCCCCTCTTTAGACTTGGGAAATATCTTTTGAAGTGACCTGATTGATCATAATTATAGCAATTTCTGGTTCTTAATTTTGATCGGACCTTGGATTTTTTACGACCTCCGATTCTATCATAGCTACTTGAACTTCTTTGGGGACTTTTGCCTCTACTTTCTGTGATGAGAGCCTGCCTATTATTTTCAGGCTTCTTTCTCTTCTTCTCATTAAGTAGAAGAGCTGATGTGTCATCTTTCAGTTCAACAGAGTCCCTATCATGTAAAATGGTTGTTGCCAAAGTATCATAAGAAGATGACAACGAGTTCAAGAGTATGGTGGCTTTATCTTCCTCCTCGATCTTTAATCCGAGGTTAGCCAACAGCGTGATCAGTCCATTAAGCACATTTAAATGTGATAAAGAGTTTGTACCTTCACCCATATGTAGGGCGTACAACTGCTTCTTTAGGTACAATTTATTTATCAACTTTTTGGACATGTAGAGATTTTCTAACTTTGTCCAAATACCACATGCACTATCTTCATCGATAATGTTATTAACCATATCATCTGTCAAGTGCAACTTGATTGCACTAACAACCTTTTCATCTATTTCTTTTCAATCCTCCAGCTTCATGGGTTCGGGCTTTTTGGATTTGCCATTTAGTGCCTTGTGTAATCCTTGTTGGATAAGCAGATCCCTCATCCTCCTCTACCATATTGAGAAACCGTTATCACTGTTGAATTTTGCTACCTCGTACTTTACTCCAGGCATTTTATTTTTAACAAGTATAGTACCACCAACCGTAAAATATTATTTTCGCGAATTAGCAGAACCTGTGCTCTGATACAAGTTATTGGGGATAAACCTCGCCACAATAATAATAATGCGGTAATAAAAGCAATAAATATGAGAATAATAATACGATTAATTAATAAGAACAATATGAACGATAATGACGCTAAGATTTTTACGTGAAAATCAAATAAGGGAAAAAACTACGACCCGAGAGGAGCAACTGATATCATAAGAAATTTTACACCGTAGTCATAAGTACAATACCTAAAGCAACTACTACACACTCAAAAGAAATATCTCTCTTTTAATTTTTTCACCTCACTACAATATCGCTCACACTCTCTATTTTTCCTCAAGATTAAACTTTGTGTGATGTCGAACTCCATTTTTCCTTCACTCTTTATTTTTTATGTGTCTTTTCAAGAAGTTGATGAAATCCTTTTAAAGACAAGAATTATCTTCATTGATGTCATCAATGACATCAAAGAGCCATTGAAAAATCACACTTTTCTTGTCTTTTTGTTTCTTTACAACCCATAAATCACTCTACAAAAAGATTTTAAAAAACAAATCAAAGTGAGGAAAAATATTTCCCTTAAAATAATGGAGCATGGGAAAAACTTTCAATATATTTATGAGGCTGGACCTCACAAATACTCCATTACAGGAACAACTTATTAAATAATTTGATCAACTTGCAGCCTAAGTTAACGTGCAAAATACTTTAATACAAGAAAAATTTCACACTTGCAAGTTTCTTTGTCACATTTTATGCATTTAATTTTCTATCACGCAATCGGTAAGAAGCGGAATATTATATAATTAATTTAAAGTAGAAAGAGACCTAATAATTATAATAAAGATATTTGATTATTTAAGTAGTTTTTCCGATTATTTATCTAAAATCATATATTGACACATTTTTAAAATAATAATTTTTAATCACTTATCAATCACAAAAGAATAAATAAGAAATCAATTATTTTTCAATACATTTTCGAGTATATTCTTTACTCTTCCTATATATAACGATGCAGAACCGCTTATATGCAGAAACACAAACTTTCTGTTTAACGAATTTAGGAGAAAACAAAATTCTTAAGAAAACAAAAATAAACACAGAGAGAAATGGCAGAAGAGGGACAAGTCATAGATTGTCACACCGTTGATGCATTGACTGAACAATTTCAGAAAGGAATTGAAACCAAAAAATTGGTACTTATAATCTGCCTATTTTTTTTTCAATTTTGATTAAATTTATGGTGTTAAATCTTTTCTTAATTATGATTTACTTGTTTAATTCTGGGTTTTTAGTTAGATTTTTGTTTTCATTATGTTTAATTATTGGCTTCTTTAGCATTCTGTTAATTGTTCAATTTATTATGCTATTTGTTGGATTTGATATGATTTTGATTTGATCTAACACGGAGTGTAAGAAAGTAAAGAAAATTTTGAATTCAGTTTAACAAATTTTGGAGAAAACAAACTCGTAAAAACCTTAGAGAAAAAAAAAAAAAAAGAGACAGAGAAATGGCAGAGGAAACCAAAAAATGGGTATTTGTTTTCTGCATAATTTATATTTTCAATTTTGATTGAATTATGGTGTTAAATCTTTTTGCGATTCTGATTTTTCCTGTTTAATTCTGAGTTTTTAGTAATGTTTTTGTTTTTTTATCATTTTGTTTAATTAATGGTTCATTTAGCTTTCTGTTAATCGTACAATTTGGTGTTCTATTTGTTGTATTTGATATGGTTTGTCTTGTTAATTTGTTTGTCCTGTTTTAATTTTATATGGAGTTTAAGAAATTAAAGAATTATTCGTATGATGTCATCTTAAACTAAAGATACGTGGAATGTTCCAAAATATATTTTGATTTTTTGATATTAAATATGTCATGTGGAAAATTAGTATTAAAGAAAAATAAGGGATATTCTTTTTTAAATAGCTTGATATAAAGTTTAAAAAAGTAAAAAGAATATTTTTGAATCGCGTGGTCTTAAATGAAAGATATGGAAAATGTATCAAAATGTTTGGTTAAAAAATTGGCTTTTTTTTTTTCTTGTTTGTAATGTATTCAAATGAACAAGAATCAAATGGAAAAGTTATTGACTATCTCAACTCAGTAACAAGAATACAAACTTGATGATTTTACAACAATGCAAGAGGTAAGTGAAGAAGGGAGCCTTGGTGTAACTGTAAAGCTGTTGTCATTGACCTGGAAGTCACAAGTTCAAGCCGGTGAAACTATCTCTGGCATAAATGTAGGGTAAGGCTGCATAGGATAGAACCTTGTGGTTCAGTCCTTCCTCGGGCATCCGTATAGCGGGAGCTTTAGTGCACTGGGCTACCCTTTTACAAAATATAAGGAGAAAGAACAGTGGAAAGAAGAAGAAAAAAAGGGAGAGGGAGAGGGAGAGGGAGAGGGGAAGAGGGGGGTGGGGTGGGGGAGAGAGACGGTAGAGAAAGAGATTGAGAAGTTTCTGAGATGTTCGTTGTTGCTTTCCCTTATTGCATTAGTTAGTTATTTATATAGAACTAATGGAATGTTTATGCACTTAATCTAATCCAAACATTGTTTTTCTCAGAATTATTTCACATAAATGTGCTTTGATGTTGGATCATATGGGCTGACAAGTTTAGTTATTCACTTCTTGGATTTCACTGTTTCCTCTATGAGGATTGAAATTGTAATAACTTCCTTCTTCTTCCTGTCACCATTGTTTTTTCGAGAATGGAGCAGACAGTACTTGCGTGAACGTGATGATATATTTACCTATTCATGATCTATATGCTTGAATAGTAATTCAGTCTGAAATTTCCAGGATTGTTTTTCATCATCTGTATTTACAATCCTATGCTCTATAGCAGTGAGTTTAGAAAGGATCCTTCTCACTTTTAATAGAATGTTAGTCTGAAAGGACAGATTATTTTGAATCTAATTGGTTGGTATACCTCAATAAGCTACAAGCAAAGTAGTTTATGCTTCCCAATCAACTTCAGCATATTAGAGTTTGCTAAATTGCATTTCTGTGGGGAGTTGTTTTCTGTTTTGCTTTATTGGCATGCGTGCACAGGCAAGTTTTATACATTCTAATTTTGTTTATCAGAAACAATTTCTCTACTTCACAAGGTGGGGGTAATTAAAATCTGAATATGTAATTGTTGCTATTGTTTTATGGGAAACTACTCACAGTTAATTGACAAGCGAAGTTGCTCCAGTGACAAGTGCACTCCACTTCCAACCAAGAGGTTGATAGTTCAAGTAACCAGGGGAACTAAGTTGGGAAATGGACACTGTTAACTTCTCCAAAGGGACTTGGGTGGTGGGTTTATTAAAAATTTAAATAAACAGATTAAAACAAGACTCATCGTGAGTCATACCGTGGTTATGATGGAAGATTGGGAGAGGAAAAGTAAAAAGAAATGGGGAGTATGAGTATTTTCTTTTTTATGAGGAAGTAAAAGAGAAGTTTTGATATCACTTCATGACTCCTTTCTTGAACCAATTGAGAGAAAACAAAAAGGAAAAGTTATGTCTTTAAACATTCCTTTCAACCATATCAAGTAATAGTAAAGTAAATTAACAGTTTGAAGTTGCATGTTCTTTTCTTTTCGTCCAAACACTATGTGCTCTAATCTTTGAACAAAAATAAAAAAATTCGCGCGAGGGGCAATAACACAATTAGTGAGGTATTAAGTTGGTGCATCTATTCTTGTTGGAAGCTATTTTCCGATCCCCTCCCCCCCCCCCCCCCCCCCCCCCTTGTTTTTAAACTGAGAAAATCCCTGTAGGCCTAAAGCACATGGGTTGAAACTCGGTGGATGTTGGGGCCACCCCTCTACAGCTCTACCCCGTTCCACTTAGATATGCTTTTGTTGATAGTAGGATTCGTATGTATAAACCCCATTTTTGTCCCGAGCTTTGTCTCCGGGCATTGTGACATTAAAAGAAAAGAGAAGCCATGCTCTTGTTATAGGTCTGAATTGACCTTTTCATTAGGTGTTGCAGTGTTGCATTCGTCAACTTTGTGAAGATCAAATATGTCTGTTTCTATTGTTTTCCACATTTCTTTACGTAAGGAGATGACCAAGTGAGTAAACAGCGGATTCATCACTGTTAGTGGCTATACCACATCAGGTGGTGAGCCGTCTGCCTTGATGCTGCAAGGGCTACCATTCATGTTCTCATTGTTTCTGTGTTAGGAGTATTTTCCCCTACTATGCTAATGAAAAGATAGCATCCGAGATCAGCTAAATGCTAAAATCAAACATAACTTTCATTGGTTGTATTATGTCTAGCAATGAGTTTAACTACATCGTGAAGCTGGGCGATATATTGTGAGAAAAGAAAATTTCTCATTATGGCTCAAATTAAAAGCTGAATGTTGAAAGTACAGAGTGCTTTACTAGCCAGTAGCTATTTCCTTCTGTCTCACTTCAAGTTGTTCAAATTAATTAATGTTGTCGACTTATCGCAGATAGTCGTGGACTTCACTGCATCTTGGTGTGGTCCCTGTCGGTTTATTGCCCCATTCTTGGCAGAATTGGCCAAGAAACTACCCAATGTTACCTTCCTGAAGGTGGATGTGGATGAACTGCAGGTAAATGTAACATCTGAACCTAACACAGTATATTTGTGGAAGCTTTGGCTCCTTAAACTGAAGTTTAAATTCCTATGTAGCCAATAACTTAGGAATTACAATTTCGAATCCAGATGATTGATTACAAGTATTAATGTTTTATGTCCTTGTTACAGTCGGTCGCTTCTGAATGGGCTGTGGAGGCAATGCCAACTTTCGTGTTCCTCAAGGAGGGGATTATGGTCGATCAGGTTATAGGAGCTAAAAAAGATGAGCTGCAGCAGACCATTGCCAAACACATTGGTAGTGCATCAGCCTAATAATAGCTTTATTTCTACATAGCCATTAATGTATGACTGTTTACATATATACTAATATACATATCTGGTGAGAGTTTATCTTAGCATCAGCAAGAATAAATTTGAAATCCAGTCTTGTAATGGGCTTTGAATTTGTGATTATATAAAGTATGATATTTACTTTTTAGTTGGACTTGTTGCTCTTCTTCAAAACTCTCTTAACTTCTTGTACTTTTCTCCTTTTGCTTCATTGAGGTGATACTAGAACATGCTTTAAAGAGTAACGTCAAAATTTACGATGGTTGCAATTCTCAATTGATTAGTTGTAATGTTCACGAGGTTGTATATAATTAAATGTTCAGTGATATGACTTTTCTCCTGACGGGAGGTAGTGCCACGACTTTTCTCTTGACGGGAGGTGGTGCCTCTATCATTTTAAAATTTTGAGGCAGATAAAAGAACAAATTAAAGTCAAACACACACCAACGTGGGATACATTACATTAAACATGTTTGCGTAAGTATAAACATTTGGTGGCCATTTTACGTAAGTAGAAACATTTGGTGGCAATTTGCAACATACTCAAAGCAGAAGCAATTGAAATTGCTTTATTTATATTATCAAACGATACATAACACAATATTATTAACCCCTTAATTACGTGATAAATACGTAATTAATTAACGAGCAAGGTAAATTTTGACATTCTCCTCTGAAAAATAATGGCATGTCTTGCAAACAATGCCATCTGAGCAGTCATTGTTTGTTGTACATGGTCTTTGGCAAGTGATGAATGAATTTGAAAAAAGTGCTTGTTCCGTAATAGTTATAACCAAAGGCATGTCACGTGCAGCCATAACCATCATATTTGGCAACCTGAATATTTGGATGTAATTGAATACATATTACACCAAATAATAATAATAATAATAATAATAATAATAATAATAATAATAATAATAATAATAATAATCCGGCCTTTAACTCTAAAGGGTCTTCCGGAAACATGCTTAGCAGCTCTACGAGATGCTAGGAATTTAAATTTCAGAAAATCTCTTATGGGTTCTGTAGAATCAACTCTTGCATATGGCCCTGTATATTTTAATACGCAGCCTAATCTGTTACTATCTTTAACTGATGTTAATATTCTTCATGCTTTAACTCTGAATATTAAAACTCATGGTTATCATTATGCTCCTGGTTCTGAGCTTATTGGTTTATCCTACCGCATATATTATCGATTATTATCTACTTTAAATCCTCGTTGTAAATTGATGGATGATAATTCTGATTGTACTCTGCTTATTGAAACTAACTTTATAAAATCCAAAATAACTACCCGAAGACCAATTCGATGGGATGAATTTGATTTCCCTCAGACATGGATCTTAAACTCTGTTACTTCTCCAAAACAATTGGCAGATGAAGTAACCAATTCTGAGTTAACACATGTAACTCAAAACTCAGATGGACAGATTTGTCTACAATTTGACAATAGTCTTCCGGTATATCGAAACTCTTTCTCAATATCTCGAAAACTTCCTCAAATTCAGCACATCTCTCCGATTGAACCCTCTGCTCCACCAGAGTATGGTCTAGCTAGGAATCGCGCTGCATCTTTGCATACTTTAAACTCTACTGAAACTCATGCTACGCCTAGACACGTAGAAAAGATTAAAATCAACCCTAAAACAAATATTGTTCAAGATTTTGATAACGAAAATCCTACTCCTTCCGAGATGGAATTTGATATAAACTCTGTTTAATTATGATTAGACAAATTATTGATTTTAGTCCTGGTTCACAGGCAAGAAGATATATTCAAAAGGAATTCTTTACTGAAAAATGGTTAACTTTTAGAACTTGGTTCTTTGAAACCTATTCTAAAGATGAACTACGGAATATTTCTGAAGAATTTTATGAAATGTGTGCCCTGCATAATCAAATTATCTTTTTTGTTCCTTGGTTTATGTCTGCATATTTACCTTCATATATTAAACTCATTGAAAGATCCTACCAACATCCTGACGGTACGACTACTCAATCAAAGTATCCCCCTCAATCTTCTTTTATTTTACCAAATAATACTGGAATGACTTTTTCGGCTTTTCAAAAATTCATTCATGATGATATTGGAAAAATTACTGTTTCTGAAATAAATAATCTTATTTCTCAGAATAATTATTTGAGTCTATATGTTAAATTTCTCGGTGAACATATCTCCTCTTTGGATACCAAATCGATGAACTCATTCTGTTAGTTAATAAACTCAGTACCCAAACAAACTCTTCTAATGTTGCTTCAACTTCCAAAACCACTGCGGAAGTAGAAGGATTCATTCTTTCTAAACCTTGTATTCAAAGACCTCTAGAAATAGAAGGTTTTACTAAGGTTTCGCCTCTAGAGCAACTAGAAACTCTTTTAGATAAAAAATTCTCTGGACTTAATATCCAACCTCTGAATATGTCCAATGACCATATCCAGACTATTGAGTCCAATTTTGCGGATAGTCTAGAATCCACCGATAATCCGGGTGAAGTTCTTTCTTCAGAACTTTATAAACTCAGGGGAATGATGAAAAAACAATCAGGCAAAAAATTTGCTGACCTTCCCCGAATGTCTACCGCTTATTATCCTCGTCCCACTCCTCAAGATGTTCTGATAGAGGAAAGGGATTGGAATCAAACAAACACTTCGTATAGCGGCGACGCTATTTACGAATGGAATATTGACGGTCTTTCTGATCGCCAAATCTCAATTCTGATTCATCGTATGTCTATGTATGCTACTATCTGTCTGGCTACAAAAGCCACCGATAGAAACGCAAAGACTGACCAAACAATCTGTAAAATGATTGTTGTTGGGTTTACTGGCCAACTTCGTGGCTGGTGGGACAATTTCCTAGATGATACTAAACGCGAGGCAATTTTTAATGCCACCAATGACAAAGAAGGCACAGATAATCTTGGCCGAACTCTTGCGGCAGGACGATCTGATGCCGTTTATACTCTTATGCTGACTATTATTGAACATTTTGGCGGACGATTTACAAATCATCACGAAAATATTCGTACTCTTCTTAATGGTTTAAAATGCCGTCATCTTGGAGAATTCCGCTGGTATAAAGATACCTTTCTTAGTCGGGTCATGGATTTATCCGAAAGTAGATACGAACACTGGAAAGCCAAATTCATTGATGGTCTTCCTCCCCTATTTGCTGAACGTGTTCGTAAAACTCTTCGAGGATCTTATGGTGAGATCCCTTATGCTGACAAAACCTATGGCCAACTGAGCGTAGCTTGTACTCAAGAAGGCTTAGCCCTTTGCAATGAGTTAAAACTGGCTAGACAGATCAAAATTGATAAACTCCGAGAGAAATCCCAATTGGGTGATTTCTGTGAACAATTTGGCATGGAAAAACCCTTAGTCCAAAAACCCTACAAATCTTCCAAATATCAATATAAATCCAAGCGTCCTCGACGACGAAGTAAGGAACAGCGAGAAGCTCGCAAATCCTTCCGAAAATCTACTCGATTTGCTAAGAATCATTCCAAAAGAGACTTAGAAAAAATTAAATGCTACAAATGCAACCAATATGGTCATATTTCTCCAAACTGCAAATTGCAAAAATTAAAAGCTTTAAATCTTTCTGATGAAATACAGGATCAAGTCTATAATTTGTTGTACACTTCTGATTCTGACTCTGATTCTGATTCTGCTTCTGAAAATGATTTTGAATTACCTGACTCTGATAGTAATTTAGATCAGAATAATAAATGTGATGATTGTGATAATCATAATTGCAATTGTGATGAGATGATGTACAAAATTCAAGCTCAATTTGAAGATCTTGATTTAGATGTTAAAACTCTTACTGCTGAAAATGTTCTCGAATTGTTAAAGGAAGTCACGGATGAAAAACTTCGTGAAAAAATTCTGCATTTGGCCACCCAAAAGTCTTCTACTCCTTCTAGTTCTGCTAATATTGCAAGAGACAATTTTGAAAATCAGCCTATGGCATATTCTTTAGCTGAAGTTAATCGAAGATTAGCTTTAAGCAAAACTCCGGGTAGAGATACCACTTTTGATGATTTAAAAATCGAAGTTGAAAAACTTAAAAAGGAAATTATTTCCTTAAAACAAAATCAGATGATTACTGATCATCGAATTTCAAAACTCGAAGAAAAAGAGTGTTCTTCAACTCCTTCAGATGACAAGGAAAAGGAAAAAGATTTTGCAAATACTGAAACGCTTCAACTTGAAAAATTGAATATTGAGAATCTGAAAAATGATTCCTTTTTGGGAATGCTGCAAATAGTTACTGCTCATAAATGGTATATTAATTGTACCATTTTAGTAAATAAGGAATTCTTTATCACTAATGTCGCCATGATTGACAGTGGGGCAGACGTTAGTTGTATTCAAGAAGGTTTAATCCCTACAAAATACTTTGAAAAAACTACTCATCTTGTTAAATCTGCAACTGGTCACTCGCTTGACATTAATTATAAACTGCCTAATGCTCATATTTGTCGTGATAAAGTCTGCATTCCTCATTTCTTCTTTTTAGTTAAAAATCAGATATATCCTCCTATTATTTTAGGAACTCCGTTTATAAATGCTATATATCCTTACACTCATATTGACGTAAACGGTTTTAAAGCTACTTATAAAAATCAGCCTATTTCCTATTCTTTTGTTACTCAACCTGTAACAAGAGATATAAATGCTCTTATTAATATAAAGCAAAAACAGCTCAATTTTTTACAATTAGAAGTAATGAGTATTACTACCCCTGAAATTAAAAAATCTGTTAAAATACAGGAAAAAATAAAAACTGTTTCTTCACAATTAATGATTGATATTTGTGCTGACCACCCAAATGCTTTCTGGAATCGAAAGAAGCATATTGTTTCGCTTCCTTATGAGAATGGCTTCACTGAAGAAAAAATTCCAACGAAATCTCGACCCTGTCAGATGAATGCGGAATTAGTTGAATTCTGCAAAAGGGAGATTGATAGTCTCCTGCAAAAGGGTCTCATTAAACCCTCAAAGTCTCCTTGGTCTTGTACCGCTTTTTATGTTAATAATGCTGCCGAAAAGGAAAGGGGTACGCCTCGGTTAGTCATAAATTATAAACCTCTTAATAAAGTTTTAAAATGGATTCGATAGCCAATTCCGAATAAAAAGGATTTACTTTCCCGATTATATGATGCCAACATATTTTCTAAATTTGACTTAAAATCTGGATATTGGCAAATTCAAATTGATAAAACTCATATGTATAAAACTGCGTTTAATGTTCCTTTTGGTCAATATGAATGGAACGTTATGCCTTTTGGTTTGAAAAACGCCCCTTCTGAATTTCAGAAGATTATGAATGATATTTTTAACCCTTACATGGATTTCATTATTGTGTATATTGATGACATTCTTGTATTCTCAAAAACTCTTGAAAATCATTTTAAACATCTGTATATATTTAAACAGGTAATTATTCAAAATGGTTTGGTTATCTCTAAACCTAAAATGAGTTTATTTCAGACTAATATAAGATTCTTAGGTCATAATATTTGTCAAGGTTCTATTGAACCTATTCAGCGAGTACTTGAATTCGCCACTAAATTCCCCGACGAATTTACTGATAAAAAACAGCTTCAAAGGTTTCTGGGAAGCCTTAATTACATCTCTCCTTTTTACAAAAATCTATCTAGAGATTTAGCTCCTCTGTACGATAGACTGAAAAAGGATCATAAAACTCCGTGGACTCAAGCCCACACTGATTTGGTAAAACTAATTAAAACTCGTGTTCAATCACTTCCCTGTACTTCTCTTGCTAATCCCAATTGGCAAAAAATTATTGAGACTGATGCATCCAATATTGGATATGGTGGAATACTTAAACAAGTAAATCCCCATACAAAAACTGAATGTTTAATTCGCTTTTATTCAGGTAAGTGGACGGAAAGCCAGAAAAAATACGCCACTGTGGCTCATGAAATTCTCACCATTGTTAAATGTGTTCTAAAATTTCAGGATGATCTGTATAATCAAAAATTTATTATTAGAACGGACGCACAATCGGTCAAATTCATGTTTGATAAGGACTTTAAACACGATGCTTCTAAATTAATATTTGCAAGGTGGCAGGCTCAATTGGCCCCATTTGATTATGAAATTCAGTATAAGAAGGGTAGTGAAAACTCATTACCTGATTTCTTATCAAGAGAATATCTACTATGACTTTCTACTCTCGTTTTCTCTCTGAGAGAGTTATTATTGCTATTCTTCAAAGTATTCCCCTACCTCAAGAAATCCAGCAGTTAATATTAGAAGCCCTCATCCACAAACTTATCCTAACAGATCTATGGTGGTTTAATTTAATTCACAATGATTTATGGTGGTACACCACTCCTGAAAACACTGATAATGATTGGTACGATATTGATATAAATGATGACTAACTGCATAATGCTTCTTTTCAGTATGGCCGATCCTCCCCCTTGGCAAACGGTCAGAGGAAGAGGTCGAGGTCGACAACAAAATCCTGCATATATGCGCTATGGAGAAAGAACAAATCCTTCCTATCCACACCGAAATACTGCTTATAGCACTTCAAGTTCTAATTTCCCAGTACTTCAACATGGAAATAGAACCCTGGTAAACGCCAAAATCTCTCAAGAAGCATCATCTTCTCAGCAACAAACTCCGAATATTAATCTGGATGAGATTCCTGAAACTCACCCACTATTCCAGCAGATTAAGACTTATCTATCTGAACAAAAAAGGACTGCAGATACTTTTGCATCCATCACTGCTGAAAACTCTGAAGATAAACCTTCATATGAAAAACTTGACGCAATAGAACTCATTGTACATATCGAAACTTAGCATATTCCTTCTGAAGAAAATACGGACGAAGCATGGCGGATCCTGAAAAACTATTTAACCGCTAATGTTTATGTGGCAGGCGAATCATATAAAACCAAAACATATTATGAACAAATCCTGGTTAACACTGCCAGTGCCACTTTCGATCACAGCCCCCTGGGTGAATCCACTCCTGGAGTACATGGCTACTCCAAAATTGTTATTAAAAAACTAATCCCTATCGAAGAATGGGGAATATCTTCGATGACGCAAAGATCTCTCCCAATGGGACCCCAAGGACAGACTATTGCCAACTTCACCTATTGGGACTATATTAAAGCCTTCTCTCACGTATTATATTACAACAATTATAAACATAAACACACATGGTTCATCAAAATTTGCTCTAAAGTATTTGATAAACCAATACCAAATTGGTTCATTCAATGGTGGAACTACCATGGCCCCACCATAAAAATCCTACCAACTGAATATTCCAGTTTTTATCAGTCATGGAAAAAGTCTTCCCCTTTTTTAAATGAATTATACATGGCAGACCATATCTGCAATTTAGACACGATCGATCAGATGTATTTCTACATCGAATTTTCTATCCCTTGGATTCACGGATGGTCGATTGAATTTGGCTATGACTCACACCAAATCCCAGCCATCTATAGAACATTTTATTGTAATTTCTGGGATAAACTCCTCCGAATAGATCCTGCAACCAAATTACCCTATGGGCATGAATTGCGGGAAGAAATTAAAACCAAAATCTCTGCATATGAGCAAAAACCCAGAAAAACTATTTTAGTTGAAGATAAAACTCTCAACTATGTCTCCAGACGAATCTCTGCCCATGATGGCAATAAACTTCAATTAATTGAAGAATATTTATCTGAAGTACGCGACAAATTATTGCTCACTGTAGAACAAGCTTCAGATACTTCCATGAACAACACCGAAGCAAACACGGATGAAGCCATCACCGATGCTCAGCTTCCAGAAACGCCTCTCAGTGACGAAGACGCTTTAACCAATGCTGAAGCTTTCTTGAAGAAATGGGGCAAGGATAAACTCTAAAAATTTAAAACAGACTAAATTATTGGAGAAACACTGTTATACTGTTGTAATAACAAAATCACTGTAGAAACACTGTGCACAGGACCCCACAATCTACTGTGTAAGATTCTTTTTCTTTCTATATAATGAGCCTCATTCTTAACTGAAGAGGCATCAAGTTTTCATCAAATTCTCTCTCCCTCTCTAAAATCCCCTTGTAATAGTTTAGTTGTTCAAGAAATAAAAGCAGTTTGTTTTGCAATTACTATTCCAGCGACTCTCCGGCAAGGTACATATTTATTTTAAGTTTTGTTTTCATTATACTTCTCCCCATCTACGCCGTGACTATGTCCGGCTAGACCCCTTTTATGTTCATACTACAGTTCTAACCTCTCGACGTATGTTAACTATGAAAGATCCAGACTCTACTTAGATAGCCGAAGAACTTTTAAAAATTCCTGACTTGGTTCCGAAATGGTGGTACAGTCAAAGCCATCAACTTTATGTCAGCCTGGTCTCTGTGACTGGTCTAGTGAGTTGTGCCTTTACAGCCCGCAGCAAGGAAGCGAAAAGGGCGACTTTTTGCACAATTAGAACTACTAGACAATAGGCTTTCATAAATTTGTTTAGCTTTCTGACAGGCCCCTTGTTCGGGTGAAAGATCTTCCATACAGTCAAATAATTTCTTAAGTTCTTTACTATTTCGGTTGGTGCTTTGGTTTGGTTTTCCGACTTTAGCATAATCCGATATTATTACACGGTCTGGTAGGTTGAGCGGCTTACCCCAGCCTAAGAGATCCTGTTAATGTAATAATAATAATAATAATAATAATAATAATAATAATAATAATAATAATAATAATAATAATAATAATAATAATTGAAATGATATGTAAAATCATATTATATTTATGTTGTTGAAGACATAATTAAGTAAGGAAAAATTTCAGAAATAGCAACTATAGAGTTTTAATTATAACTTTTATAGCAACAGTTTCATAATTATGAAAAATAACAAATTGTATTTTTTATTTAAATAAATTGTTGCTATACAAATACAAATACGATAAGATTTACTGTCCTTGTTTACTCAAATTACTTGAGTTAAATAAGGAATAATTATCTTATCTAATTAAATTTCCATAAATTACTCTTATTTAAATTAGTAGATTCTTTTTCCAAATCAAACTCAAATATGAAGATTATTATTTCCTTGACCTTCAAAATTTTAAAATATTATTTTCTTATATCTCTAACTATTTTTTCTTGTTATTTTTTTTAATCTTTTTTTAATTTTAATTTCTTTTTCTTTTCTATTTTTTTCTTTCCACTTTATTTTGTTTCTTCTACTTCTCTTTTTTTTTTCCTTTTCGTTATTTTTTTTCCTTTTCTTTTTTTTTCCTTTTCTCATATTTTTTTTCGTTTTCTTCTTCTTCTTCTTCTTTTTTTTTTTATTTTTTTTGTTTTTTTACACTTCTATTTCTAGTTTCTATTTCTCTTTCTTTTTTTTTTTTTTCCGTTTTCACATTTTTTTTGAATTTTTATTTTTCAGTTTTGTTTTTTTTTTCTTTTTTCTTTTCACTTTTCTATCTCTATCTTTTATTTTTAAAAGACAAATATCTGTATCATATATACAGATTCAAAAAATATGCAAAATAAATAGACATAAAAATCTGCATATGTATTTACGATAAAAAAACATACATATATATCTGCATATGTATTTACAGAAGTACATATCTGACTCACATGTATATATATATATATAAACATAGATGACACAAAATCTCTATAATAAAAATGATAATTATATACATATACATATAGGTAATAAAAACGTACATGATACATACCTTAAATAGTAAAAGAAAACAAATAAGTACATATGTTATCCTCTAAAATAACATAGTATGTACAATTCAAAGACAAATCCAACACCGTATAAAATACATATAGCTCTGCACATGTATTTACAGAATACATACCTGATCTATATGTATATTCTTATTTTATATGAGTTATCTTTGTATTTTGTAAATACATATGAAGATATATACTATAGTTGTAATACCTCGAACTTTCCTTAAGCCTAAATTGTATCTCGATAAGATCAAGGAATGACTTCCAAAGTGAGTAGTTTTTAAATCATATAGAGTTTTCCTAATTTTGACTTTTTATCATGTGGAAAATTGAATTAGCTTTCCAATGATACCAATTTCATTCAAATCCGATATCGGGGTGAGAAGTTATGACCGTTTTATTGAGAGCTGTCAGAACCACCCAGGTGCGACGGGTAGGTTGAAGGACCGTCGAGTTTGCGACAGACCATCGCAACCAAGGTAGTAAACCCATTCACTGGCCAAGTGCGACGGGCAGGTTAACGGATCGTTGAGCTTGCGACGGACCATTGCCCAAGCCGTTGCTACTAAGGCAGTGAGCCCTTATTCTGGTCCAAGTGCGACGGTCAGATTGACGGACCATCTAGCCAGCGATAGATTGTCGCATGAGCCGTCGTTGATCCCATTCAGCATTTTAAAAGCCATTTTTAAAAGGGCTTTTTGGTCCCTTTTCTACCCTTTTTAACTCCTAGATATATAAAAAAGAAACATAGAACTTCAAATTCTTTCATAGCATCAAAAAACTAGGGTTTCTCCCTCAAGAGCAAGACCCAATTTCTTCTCCAAGATTCCACCATAGTTCTTGTAAATTGATTTAAGAATCAAGGTCCCCAAGTTAAAAGCTTCAAGAACCCTTACTCAATAGCACGAAAAAGATTCTCAAGCAAGCTTGTTCATCTACAAGTCATAATCTAAGGTATGTGGGGTTTGAACAAGGATAACTCTTTTACCTTTATGCTCAAAGGCTTATTTTAAATACAAAATTTCTATAATTTATGAGATTGTCCATGAAATTAAAGTTAGGGTTTATACTCCTTTACTATTATTTGCAAGATTTTGAGAGTTCTTATGGATTAAGAGTTGAATTTCATGATTTTGTTTATATTTCTATGTCAATTGATGAAATTTACAGATTTTAAGATGATTTATGAGTAATTGCATTACCAAGTATGAATTTTAAGATGTTTTGATATGAGACTGATGATTGGGTCAATAGAACCCATTTAAAAATTGTTGTTCAAGATTATTTGTGCTATAAGCACCCCTTGGTTAGGTTATTATCAGATTTCAAATAAAGATTTGCGCCCTTTTGGGTCTAAATTAAGATAGAAGTCCACATTACTTATGAATTAAAGTCTAGAGAAGTATATTTGGTCTTTATTATAGACCCTTGAATTAGTTTAAGGTAGATTTCCTAAAAGTTTTGAGCTTAAGTATGGGAGTAGTATTTAGCACCGAGTTGGGTATGATTCCAAGGTCTCATGCCCCAGAACTATGTGCCCCTTAGGTTTTTGATTTACCCCAAGTGGGTTAAGATAGTGATCACTAAAGTTAAGGTTCTATTCCGATGGCAAGGTAAAGCAGCTCTCCCCAACGTGGGTAAGACGTTGGATTCCATGTGGCTCACATAGTTTATGTCGGTTATAAAAAACTCCCAAGTCTCCCAAGTCCCAAATTCCTATAATCTCTAAATTTTAAAGAAGACCCTTATTATCCATAAGATAACAAGTTTTGAAAGCTATTGTTTTAAGATTCCTTTTGCTTACAAGTTTTGAGAAAAAGATAGAGAACATAGATTTTAGAACTAAGTGTAATGACTCACTAAATTTGTACTATATGCTTCAATATACATGATTTATGAGATTCAGATTTCAGTTTTACTCAAGCTATATGAGTCATTCATATCAGCATGCATGTTTTATAAAGAATGATAACATTGCTTACTTAAATGCATACACCCCCATATACTCAGTACATCCTCAAAGTACTGATCCATATATATGTTTGTGTGCTGTCTCATAATATAGGTTCAGGTGCTCAGTCCCAGCAGTGACAATGATTCCCTAGTACCTTTGTCTACACTCCGCAGTTGGTGAGTCCTTATGGTTCGAGGACCTATTGCTCAGTTTTTTAGTTGTTATTGCTTTCAGCTTAGTCGAGTCAGTTGGGGGTCTATCCCAATAACTCTCTAGTTCTTGATTAGTAGAGGCTTTGTCAGACTAGATTATCTGTACGTTTAGACTTTCAGCATTTTTGATTGTTCAGACAAGTATTTCTTCACATTCCATTATGATTTTGATATGACAGTACCATCGTTTTGCTTTATTCTTCTCAAAGTAAGTTTTATATGTAGTAGCAGGCCCAAAAAGGTTAGCTTGAGCTACTTGTAACCTTAAGCACCGTGTGACATTCTGGGATGAGATTTTGAGGCGTTACAATAGTTATGTTTATTACTGTTTAATATGTATTTATGAAATACATATCATATTCATATGAAATATGATATGTATTTCATAAATACATATGTATGTTTTGTACTGAAATACATATCCAGATCTGTATGGCTATGTATTTTGTATATTTTTTGAATATGTGTATGTGATATACATATTTGTCTTTTCAAAATAAAAGTTAGAGATAGAAGAGTAAACAAATGAAAAAAATATATAAAAATAAAAAAAATAAAAAAAAGAGAAGTGAAAAAGAAAAAACAAGGAAGAAAGAGAAATAGAAGTATAAAAATAAATGGAAAAAAGAAACAAAATAAAATAGAAAAAAGAAGAACAAAACGAAAATAGAAAAAGAAAAAAAGGTATGAGAAAGGAGAAAAAAGAAAACGAAAAAGGAAAAAAAAAGTGAAATAGAAGAGAGAAAATAAAGTGGAAAGAAAAAAATAAAAAAGAAAAAAAATCAACATAAAAAAATAAAATAATAAAAAAATAAGATGAAAAAAACTAATGAGAAAAAAAAGGTAGAGATATAAGAGAGTGAAAGACAGTAATGGTGTTTTATATTGAAATCTTGAAGATCATGGAGATAATTATCTTCAAATATGAAAAAGGAAAAAAAAAAGAAAAGAAAAAATAAAAAAAATGAAAAAGAAAAAAAAAGAAGAGAAAAAAGAAAAAAAAGAAGAGAAATAGAAGAGAGAAAATAAAGTGGAAATAAAAAAATAAATAAAATAAAAAATAAAATGATAAAAAAATAAGATGAAAAAAAAGGGTAAAAGATATGACTATATTTGGGGGAGATGAAATAGTGGAGTGAAAATAGAAAAATATAAAGTAGTGAGAGTACAATATGCACTTGCCTAGTTAATGAGTTAAATAATGCTACTCTTGCTATAAACTGTAATTTTACAAAAGTGTTGCCATTTATTGTAATTATAGTTTTAAGTATTCTACTTTTTGTAATTTTTTCATTAAGTAATAATATGTTAACAAATTGTTATTGGGCCAAGTTAATCCATAAGAAATGTTATTAGTGATTAGTGCCTTATTTGCTCCTCCTGAGACCCTACTTAAGATATAAATACATTATATACAAGTGTTGAAGAAATCAAGAAACTAAATCGAATATTTTCATCAAAAGATGACAACTAGGATTTATAACGAAAATTGTCTAATCTTCTTGAGAATTTTTTTGGCTTTGAAAATTAAGAAATTTTGAACTGATAACTTAAGTCATGGTTGAAAGAGATCCGTTTTCACAAACAGAACCTCCTAAGTCCTTACAATTATATGACATCAGAACAGTTAGATCACGATCTAGCTAGGTTCAAGTATTATTGTTATTTATTATTGAAAAGAAAGAACACAACGTGCTTTGTTCATGGAAAATAATAATTAGAACCTCATGTGAGCATCGTCTTAAAAAACATAATCTAGTTATTAACTAAAATATTATGCTTTTTCAAACAATTTAAACTTTTAAATTAGATGGTTATACACACATACATATACACAAACAGATTTGGAAGCCCAATTAAGGGTTCATGTAAACCTAATAACCTTTTCCCAAATTTGTATATATAAAAAAAAAAATCTGTTAAATATCTGTAAATATTAGCTTGCGAATCCCATTATTTTAAAATTAACTTGAAGGCGTTGTTTGAGCTAGCCTATAAACTTTACATTCTAGATTTGTCTCCAACACACACAAGTATGTATGTACGCATGTATGTGTGTGTATATATATATATATATATATGTATGTATGTATGTATGTATGTATGTATGTATTTATTATGTGTATATATATATATATGTATGTATGTATGTATATATGTATGTATGTATATATATGGGAAAAATCTTATTTATGCTATCAGTTAAAAATTTGGCGCCATCACCGTTACAAAACTAACTTATTCAAGCCATTACTTTTTAACGGTAGATTTTCAAAAATAACTTTACCACGTGGCCTTTTATTAGAGGTCCATGTCATTAATTAAAATAAGAGAAAAGTCTCAAATATGCCATTGAACTATAAGAAATAACTCATTTTTGAAATTAATATTAATTTATTTTAATTAGTGACGTGTACCTTTAACAAAAGGCCACATGTAAAGCTGTTTTTGAAAATCTATCATTGAAAAGTAATCGCATGGATGAGCTGATTTTATAACGGGGATGGCACGAATAAGCCAAACTTTTAACTGATAGCATAAATGAGTCATTTCTAATAGTTTAATGGCATATTTGAGCCCTTTTCCTTAAATTTTTTTGGTTCATTTAATTAACGACGTGGACGAATCATTATTGACCACGTGTACAAAATGGTTTTGCCCAAAACCACCAAACTAGACTATTAAAAAAATTGGCATGAGTGAGCCTTTTTTGTGACGACAATGACATTAATGAGTAAAACTTTAAACGGATGACATAAATGAGCATTTTCTCAAAGTTTGATGGCATATTTGAGCCTTTTTCCTAGATATATGTGTGTGTGTGCGCGCGCGCGTGTGTGTATGTATGTATGTATATATGTATATATGTATGTATGTATATATATGTATGTATATATATCGCTTGTTTCTTTCATATTTTGGACCTTAGCTCTATGGAAGAATATGTTACTGCCGAAACACAAAAAAATTGAAATCTTGGATCAAAATACTATGTATGAATGATATGAACTGCCTAAACAAAAATTCTTGAACATCAAATGACCATTTCAAATATTCACTACAAAGAAGTACTGGAATGCCAACAGACGTCTATTATATTGAATTTACATCCCTCTCTTTTCGTACCTTCATTTAATTCTCCAATTTTACTAACAACAATGGCTCAAATAGCAATGAATACAGTTATTCCAACAGCTTGACCTTTTTTGATTTAAAGATATAGATTCTCAATTCCGAATTGCTTTGATGAGTAAGATAGAATACTAAAAATAATCATAATCCAAATACTAAAAAGAAAAAAGTATATATATATATATATACACATGTTGCTAACATGATATAATCATTAGTTAATTCTTTGTTTGACATGATTAACGATATAATTTTTCTGTCTAGTAATAGAATTTGTTAGTCGCTAATTTTTATTCATTCCAGAATATATAAACATGCATACTCATGTAATTACACTCATATGTAAGATATGGTTATTAATGTTGTTTTCGAAACTCACCAATGGTAGCGACCCAGAGAAGGAGCATGAAAACAACTAATTGCTTTTGGAAAGAAGCCATAACCAATTCTATGCAAGTGAGTATATAGAAATGGGATCTTAGAAAATTGCTTTTGTGTGCTTTAAGAGAGTGCAAAAATTTGGTAGAATTTATACACAATGAAAGAGCCAAATTTGTTTGCTAGACAATAAAAAATGATTCACGGGAATTGCATATTATAATAGTTTATTACTAACATATCTATTATTAGGAATGTTTCTTCAGACTATTTTCTTTAAGTAATAATGTATTTGTATACTTGTACAAAATTAAATTGGTTTATAGTTTGACTATGTGTTAAAGGATCCTTTTAGGATTAATTCAATTGTAAAAATTAGTTGAAGAAGTGAGGATTAAAGAGACGACATACATGCCTTAAAGAGCCGTTGTGAGACTCTTCACACCCCGTCATGCCGAGTGCTAGACATCTGGTGCATGAATCGAACATCAAAAATGAGAATTTAGATGCGTCTTGCTTTGATAGGATGTTAAATGAATATTCTTGGACGTAGCTCAACCTTATAGGAGCTAGCAGAAGTGAAAATTCTCAAACCATATTAAAGAGATTACTCATCCTCTAAAAGACCGACGTGGGACTCTTAAACCCTATTCACAATCACAACTAGACATCTGATGAGTGAGCAATTTTATATGTTGATTAACTACAGATTTCATAATTAATTTTACTATTTCAGAATAAATAGTAATATTACTGTTGTTGGCTGAAAATGATATAGGGAGTACTGTTAGAAAATACTATTATGATAGAAGTTGGTTTTAGGTAAAAACCAAATAAAAATCGACCTCAAAAGGTAGGTTTGTTTCTCTTGATCGATATCAAAAAATGACCTCTTTGTTTTTGCAAAAACTTAGAATTTTATGGCACTCGACTCAAAAAAAAAAAAGGAACTTTTAGAGGCCGATAGTTTGGATTATTTTATTTATTTTAAATAAATCAACCTCTGAGTGTAGATATTTGTGATTTTTTTTAAAAAAAAACTAAAAAAGAACTCTTGAGATTTCTTTAACAGATCTCGAGTTTGTGTTCTGAAATGATATCCCTCTTTATATGAAACTTTTAAAATTCCATGATAAATTTTGATAGAAGCAAATTCAAATTAATCAGCTCAGTAGTAATAACAAAAAGTATATATATGGACACTTTATGTGATAGCAGACCATTTTTTGGGATATAACTTTTAGGTTATAGATAACATATAATCATTGCGCAAATTATTTTATAGTTACTGTGGAAGAGAATATGGTGCATTCAATCCCTTTCTCCTACATACATTTTAATTTTCAAGTGTTTTGCCTAAGCTTTTTTTATTCTTATTCAATTATCTGGAGTCATCATCAAAAGTGTTAGAGCAACAGTAAAATTATCTCGATATAATTACAAGTCGCAGGTTCAAGCTATTAGGGTTTTTGCATTGATTTTCTTATCAAAATTAAGTTTTACTTTTTCTTGGAAAGAATATAAAAGTAACCATAATTACTTTTACTTTTCTTGAAAGAAAAATATAAAACTTTTTCATATTTGGCTAACCTCTTTCTTGGAGGAAAAGGTTTTGACTTTTATAAATAAAAGACCTCCTTTTTCATACCATAACATAATAACATCCACAATGTAGTCTTTAAAGAGTTTTTGTTTAGGGGGAGATTTCTCCCAATAGATTTAATGTTTTTCGATATTAGATTTTCAATATGTAGGTCTCTTGACCAAAACATATTAATAATATTATGTTTTTGTTTAGTTTTCTTTGTCGTCTGATTTATCATCTCATGATTTGCAAATTTCAACGCCCTCTCGATTTCGAACCCATCAAGTGGTATCGGAGCTTATGGTTCAAAGGTCCAATGGTGTGGTGAGACGAAATTAAACAGGTTCAAAACGGTTTCAAATCAAGCTGCAACCACTTTAATGATAATGACGATTTTGTCTAACTACATGTGGAGATAATTGTCAATCATATTTCAATAATCCTGCTATCACATATTTGAAAATAAAGCTCACTTTTAACCATGCAAAAGGGCTCCAATATTTTTAACTTGAAAATGGGTACTATATTTTAACCCAAAGAGGCTCAATTTTTAAAGCATGTCAAACAACAGTGATATATGAAGAATATATGAAGAACGAAGACCATGCACAAGAAGAACGAGGATCATGAATATTTTGCAGAAAATCAAGCCAAAAGGGGGAGATTTGTTAGGGTTTTTGCCCTAATTTTCTTACCAAAATTAAGTTTTACTTTTTCTTGGAAAGAAAATAAAAGTAACCATAATTACTTTTACTTTTTTGAAAGGAAAATATAAAACTAATATAGTTTTAAAGAGTCTTTGTTTAGGGGGAGATTTCTCTCAATAGGTTTAATGTTTTTCGATATTAGATTATCAATATGTAGGTCTCTTGACCAAAACATATTAATAATATTATGTTTTTTGTTTAGTTTTCTTTGTCGTCTGATTTATCATCTCATGGTTTGCAAACTTTAAGCTTCCACATGACTCCCTCTCGATTCGAACGCAAGCAATGGATGTTTGTGTTAGAATAGATTGTCTGCATCAATCTTCTTGAGATGCATTCCTCCTCTAAAACTTCCGAACGCAAGCAATGGATGTTTGTGTTAGAATAGATTGTCTGCATCAATCTTCTTGAGATGCATTCCTCCTCTAAAACTTATTACCGCGAGATATTTTGTACGTCATTGCTCTTCTTGAGATGCAGTCCTCCCCTGAAACCTATTAACACGAAATATTTTGTACGTCAGACCGCAGCCTAATTATCTCGAGTTACCTACAGATTGGAGTTTAAGGGGTTCATCAGATTTAAAAATTCAAAACTAAAATAAATAAATAAAATTCAAAAGCACAACAGTCTCTTTTCTTATATTTATTTTTTATTTTTATGGTTGAAGAGATCAGGCAATAATACATAAATGGGGTATTATATATCTCTTCTACTTCTTGACTTATTGCGAGCCAAAAATTAAATTTATATAAATATATTATTTTATAAATAATGTGTGGGATAAAATGGGAACAATCCCACCTAAATCTTACCAACAAAATCAATGATCAATTTATACATACGTGACCAATTAATGGCATCCAAATTCAACCAAACCAAGAGAAGCTTCTCGCAAATTATGATTGAAAGGATGATTTGGGTTTATTTTACAAATGATTTTCAACAATGGGGAGACATGCCCATTAATGACGATATTATAATATCCCAAATTTGAATTGAGCGCAATAATCTTTTCACGAGGATGTTGCTCACCGTATTTGTGCTGACTGGATAAATAAAGGTTCGGATCTGGAGATTTGTGTGATTAAAGACAAGTTCTATAAAGTGGAGGTTAGACCAGTTTTATTGTATGGGATGGAACGTTGGCTGATCAAATACTCTCACATTTAGAAAATGAAAGTAGCGAGTTGAGGATGCTAAGATGGATGTGTAGGCATACTAGTGGAGATAAGATAAGAAATTAGAACATCCGAGATAAGGTGGGAGTGACTTTGGTGGATTGAGGAAAAGGTTAGATCAGAGTGGATTTGAGATGATTAGGCATGTGATGTGGAGATATACGGATGCCCCAGTGCAAATAGATAGATTCCAGAGGAGTAGAGGAAGACCAAAAAGTAATAAAGTAAGGTAATTAAGTAGGACATGACCCATCTGCAACTTACCAAAGACATGATCTTAGATAAGAAGACATGGAGGATATACAAATCTAGGTAGAGGGGTTGTTGGTAGGATGGTGTCCATAATAGTGGTAGGAGTGTATTGTCTAGCTGTCAATTCTAATAGTCGTAATATTGCTCTTGTTTCTTGTTCTTCGATATCTTTTACTATATGTTGTTTCGTGTAGTTTGATTATAGTATTTTTATTGTAGTATTATTCTTCTAGTATCTATTTTTTTTCGTATTTTCATTTGTTTCCTTATTTTCAGTGGATTTAATAAAATAAACGGTCACTTGGACTTTTATCTCATAAAGTCACTTAACTTTGAACTTTACTCAGAAGGTCACTTAACTTTAGATGTTTTACTCAAAAAGTCACTCAACTTTAAATATTTTACTCAGCAAGGCACCCAACCCATTTTATTATTTTAAACTAATTTTTGCTTATGTGGAATATTTTTTAATAATAAATTTCTAAAAAATATAAAATATCCATTTTAATGACCCTTTTACCATTTCTTTCATTTCCCTTTCTTTTATTTGATTCCTACATGTAAATGCTTGAGAGCCTACAATATTTCAATAGTTCATCTTTAGTTCATATGATCTGCAGTCATTTTCTTGATAGATAATTTTTAGCTATTGTGTCTGTCATTCTTTAATTACATTTCTGTTCTTAAATTGTGTTCACACGTGATATATTTTTTCTTATTAAATTAGGTACATATTAGTTGAAAATTTCAAGTGGGCAAAATGATTAGATTAGGACTCCTGAAAAGCATAAGAACACAAATATACTAATATGACTAAAAGCTATTCTCAACTAATTGTTGCCCTTATATAGATCTTTCTCTTTAGTTTTGCTCTATTCTTTGCTATGTCTGCATGAATTCAAAGAAATTATCTCTCTTTCAAGACAATTTCCTTTCATGTAATTTTAAGTCTACCGTAATCACTTTTAGCAGCTTCATTTATTATTTTTCATCTACAAACAGGTGCTAAAGTAAGAATGTAAATACTTTTGAGTACTCATATTTTTTTAGCTGCCAACAAAATAAATTGTCCATGAAAGATGTTGTCTCAGTGGTGTATGCATGCTATATAATGCAACTAAAACTGTAGGATCATTTAGGTGTAAGCAATTCATTGTTAAGGTTATATTTCTTGAATTCAAAGGCACTTGACTACATCTGTTGGCTTCACTTCTCAAGTTTACATTTTCTGAGGTATATCCACATAGATAAAATTACATTAAGGTTTCTATATAGTTTTACGGGGCTTTGGGTTGTAGGTGACAAAAGAGTTTTAAAATGAGGTGTAGGTGACACAAGTCTTAATTATTGAGTGGAGGTGACAATTACTTTATTATGAATTAAGAAAATTTGGTAAGTTTGAGAATAGCTCAGAAGTTTCTAAATTTATACTTTGATCCAAATGTTACCTAATATAACGAGAAACGGAGGAAAAAAGGTGCCTTTCTCTCTCTTCTCATCCATTGTTATTTTCTCTCTCTTGGCAATTTTTGTTGTTCATTGTTGCTGCTGCTTTATTCATCATCTTCTGCTTCATTATCATCATCTTCTGCTTCATTATTATCTTCATCTTTTTCTTGTTGACCATTGTCGTTGTTGTTGTTACTGCTACTATTTCTATTTGACCAATTTCTTAGGTCAAATTTTATTTCGTACATCATTTTCTTCTTTGGCATTACTTCATAGGAGACTTTGGTAAGTCAAATTATGATTTTTAGTTGAATTTGCCATCTGAGAAATTGCTATTGTGCTATTTTTCCAACAATAGATAGAACCCAATCATGAATCCAACATAAGAGACAAATATTTAAACAGATAAATCATCTATTGCGACAGATGAGACATCTGTTTCAATGAAAGACTGATATGTTGGATTCATATTTATGGTTCTACAGGCCGTAACATGAATCGAATAGATGGATCATCTATTGCAACAACTGATTTATCTGTTTAAACAGATTAGTTATCTGGTGCAACGTGATAAATATCTGTTACAACAGATTATTAACCTATTGCAACAGAACCTAAACTCTATTCCAACAGACGTTTTGTTAGTTGCAATAGGGTAAATATCTGTTGCAACAGAAGCTGAATTCGATTTCAATAGACGGTAAATATCTATTGCAACATATTAGTAACCTATTGCGATAGAACCTAACTTCGATTCTAACAGATCATCGTCTGTTTCAACAGTTAAGTCATCTATTGCAACAGGTTAATTATCTGTTGCAACATGTCACTCATCTGTTGGAATCAGCTTCAAAGGTGCCTCAGTACTGTAACATCAATCCTAATAGATATATAGTCTGTTGCAACATATGATTCACTTATTACAACAGATGACTCATCTGTTAAAATCAGCTTCAGTAGCGAACATGAATTCCAACAGGTAATTAATCTGTTGCGATTGATTACACATCTGTTGGGATTCATTTACGACACTATGAAATCACAATTAAAATTTTTTAATAAATGACTTTATTTAGGTACCACTAATGAAGGGATCAACAACAATAGGGTGGATTGTCATGGTCAATGGATCGAGAAGAGCAATCGATATGTATGGCATTGAAACGAGGGTAAAATACTAGAGACGATAGCTATGATAGTCCAAAGATATGTTTCGTATGATGATTTTGTGAACTTAGTCATCAGTTATTGTGGACTGAATTATCAATCGGAAGAACTCGTTATCAGCTAAATGCATAACTCTTTTGAAAATCATAGGGTACTGCCTTTCAAGATAGCTGACCAGGTTCAGTTGAATGCTTTTCTTAATGATTCATCAAGGTTGGTGTTAAGGGTGTATTTGGTTAAAAAGATTAGAGAGAATAAGAATCATAACATAGAAGAAGAAGAATAACAAGATATCTTTGTTGATAGGTTGGATGATGTAGACATGAATATTCCAGATGATGATCAAACACCTATGCCCGTTGATGCGACCAATACGATGGGTAGTTCTTCTCAATCGACACAGTTTGGAAATCTTCAAGACGACGGAACCGACTTTTTTATTGGAATGTCATTTAAGGACACGAATGACCTATCTACCATTTTATTTATTTTTTTCTTGAAAAAAGATTTCAGATTAAAGAAGGTAATTAATTCGAGCAGTGTCTTTTGCTTCAAATGTGTTAATCCAAACTGCAAGTGGTGGTTGAGAGCGGTAAAGTACGCAAGTTCTGACAGATTCGCCATTCATAAACATGAAATGCATCATAAATGTGGTTCAGAGCACATCTCGGGCCAAAAGCCTTATGCCACGGCAAAGGTCCTCGGTGAATATTTCAGGAGTAGATTCCCCAATGGCAAAGGCCCTTTGCAATAAGGGTTATGGCTAATCAACTTTTTACAGAATTGGGTGTCTTGGTCAGTTATTGAAAGATATATACGACCATAGGGATTGCCAAGGACTTAGTAAGGGGGACAGACGAGCATGGGTATGCAGTCCTGGAGGCCTACCGTTACAAGATTGAGTCCACAAATCCTGAAAGTAAGATGACATTGCATATTGATCAAAATGGAAGGTTCGAGTACCTTTTTGTATCCTATGGTGCTTGGATTCAAGGTTTTTAACATTTGAAAAAAGTCATAGCCGTCGACGGTACCTTCTTGAGGAGCAGCTATAATAGAGTACTACTAGCAGCGATGGCACATGATGCAGAGAATCATATCTTTCCTATCACTTTTTATGTAGCCAATAAGGAATGTGATGTCTCTTATGAATTTTTTTGAACAACTGCGAAACTGCGTTGAAGATACCGAAGAGTTGTGTTTTATTTCGGATAGGCATCCAGGTATTCCAAAGATGAGTTCAATTTTCTTCACTTTAGCTTACTTTGATTGTTGCATCAGGCACTTGGAGAGAATATTCGGACCAACTATCACAACGAAAGGGTCGTGACCCTTTTTTTTATCCAAAATATGGACCTAAAGTTTATGAGCACTCCTCTCAATATTATTCGGTGGAAGAATATGAAATGACATATAGTGGGAATATTACTCTGGTGCCTCCCAAAGAATCTTAGGTTGTTCCTGCAGAGATTTTGAGGAGATTAATACCTCCTCCATATATTAACCAAAACACTATCAAACTGAGAAGAAAGCCATATACGAGGAGGCATGGAGTCGAAGAATCATCTTCATCAAGAAGAAACAAGTGCTCCGTATGTAAGCGCGCTGGCCATAAAAGAACTACATGCCCGGATCGTAACCAACCATGATCATTATAATTGCAGAAACTTGTGTAGTTGTTTGTTATGGACTTTTATATATTTAATTCATTGTTGTGAACATAATGTTATCATTTATTATATATAAAATATCTTTTTAATAACTTATGCATCAATAAAAAGAGGCAAAATATGAACTAAATAATATAACAGACCACAATTATTCTCAACAGATTAACCATCTGTGGCAACAGATGGATATTAGCTGGAAGAACACAACACAGTTTCATTAAACTGAAATATTTTCCTCCAATAGATGAAAAATCTATCATAATAGATGGATAATCTGCTGACAGAAACCCAACAGATGACCAATCTGTTCGAACACATGGTCCATCTGTTAAAAGAACTCAAAAGTCAAAATTGCTATTGCTACTGGATTTAAAATTGCTTCTTACCTCCAACCGTCGATATGTTAACATTAACATATATGTTTAGAAGAAATAGACAGAATGAAAATTGAATAAGAATTAAAAAGCCAAAGTCAACTAAAACTAAATTTTTTATTAAAAGAAAAATAAAATACATTAGGTATAGATCCGATATAGAAAAATTAAAATACATACGCTAAAAGAAAAAACACATTCTAATTCTAATTATTATTATTATCATCATCATCATCAATGATAGCCGACCAATCAACTCGCAGTAGCAAGGCTTTCACCAGCCTCTGCATCTCTTTGAACATCATCGCTCTCACGACAACCAACTCCCTCTGCAGGTCATTAACCTGTCTTTGAAGTTCCCATACTGTGTTGCACAAAATAGCAATGTACCAAACAGGTTTAGCCATATCTAGAACATGCATGAATTGATAAATATAAAGAAAAAGAGTCCAAATATAATACAATGTATACTACCAACTAGTAAATTTATACTGAAACAAAACTTACCTCAACGAGAAAGGAATGTGCTCTTTGAAGAGAAGTGGTTGAATATGTCACATGAAAATAAATAATGCAAGAAATAAATAAAGTTTAGAAGAATAAATATTAAGGAGGGACCTATTTATAGAGGATTGAATCAGGACGTTTCAGGCCAAAAGGGACGACTGTTAAGCTCCATTGTATTCATTATATTCAAACTAGTGGCATCTTATTTTCTGTGAAAAGTCGCAACTTTTCTTTTACATTAATACTTATTATATTTTCAAAACAGCTTTGAGACTTGATAATAGCCGTTATTATTGAGCTGTTGCAAGCGATCATCCATCTGTCGCAATAGATTTACCATTTATTACAACAGATTTTCTATATCTGTAATAGATGGTTTGTCAAAATAGATTTACCATCTGTTGCAACAGATGGTTTGTATGTGCAATAGATAAGACATCTCTTGCAACATATGTATTATCTATTTTGACAGATGGAGCATCTTTTGTAGATGTTTTGATTTCTTCTAACAACTGATTCATCAGTTACAATAGATGAAGAATTCAATTCATCAGGATGTGTTAGATAAAAAATCATGACAACCTATTTTTTAACAGTTATCACATGCGTGCAAATGAAAAAACATTGTCTATTTTGTCGCAATAGATTTACCATCTATTGCAACATATAGATTATCTATAGCGACAGATGGACCATATATTGGAAGAGATATTTCAATTTATTCTAACAACTGATTCATCAGTTGCAACAGATGGAGAATGCAATTCATCAGCTATTTTGAATGTGTTCGATAAAAAGTCACGACTCTTCACCTCTTTTTTAATAGTCGTCATATGCATGTAGATGAATAAACAATGTTTGATCTATCGCAACAGATTTACCATCTGTTGCAACATATGGATTATTTATTATGACAGATGGACCATATGTTAGAGAAGATGTTTTGATTTCTTCCAACATCTGATTCATCAGTTGCAACAGATGGAGATTTTGATTCATCAGCTATTTTGAATGTGTTAAGATAAAAAGTCACGACTTTTCACACCTCTTCTTTAGTAGTCATCACATGCGTGTAGATGAATAAACAACACTATCTGGCATGTCTTTATAAGGTAATAGGAATAAGGTGCGTGCAATGGATCCACTTTCATACGTGGGAGTTATGTATTATTGATCAGCTATCGTGACCGACACACATAAAGTGCAATGATTTTGTGAATGTAGTTTTTTTACCGATTAGACATTGATTCTTCAAATAAGATCTTACATTATAAAGTTTGTTTTGATAGGTGCAAACTGATAAGGCTGAAGGGTTCCAAGATGGTGGTGTCAATACCCTGTTACAATTTAGTGATGGTCTATGCTTATGTTTTGGTGTCAAGTTTAAGGAAGGGTTCAAGTTTTTGGCGGCAGTGTAAATATTCAATAGTGGTTGGACTGGTTTTAATTGCTCAATGGACTTCTTGAAAGGCCTCCGAAGCCTCTCACTATAGCAAACAATGATGGAACCAATAGAAATTCCCCTGGTCCAAATTTATATGCATAGGTTGCTGGAGGAGACTATTATACAATAGTAGGTGCTTGGGAGAATACCTGTGCGGGAATGGGGAGATGGAAAAGGCCATATATCATCTCAAACCTTGTTTAAGAGAAAACATAGGGAAGCGAGTAAGAAACTTCTATCAAATATGGCCAATGAAATTTACATGAGAAACTAAAAAACTGGATGAGCTTTAAATGTGAAAGTGTATCCAAATATAAAAATTCATCTGTCGCTGAAGAAAATGAAGAATAGTCAATAGGAATGGAGCTGTACACTTTGCTCGAGAATGCAACTAGCGAGCGTGGAATCAATGAAGACTCTCACAAAGTGCAGGACCAGAACTCTAAGGAAGAAGCTTCGCGAGCACACGAAATTAATACGATTGTCGGTCAGAATTTAAACTTGAACCAACAACTCCTAATTAAAAATAAGGGAAGTCAAGGCATTAATTTATGAAGTCTAACATGCATGCCATGCCTTCTGTTTGTGGCGATGATCAGGTCAATGGCTCTAGAAACAAAAAGGTCTAAAGTTGGGCAAAAATCCCATACCTTGTTGTTTCCGCTACCTTTGACATGACCAGAGCCATAAATAGGAGGCATGGGATGAAAGTTTAACTTGAGAAATTGCCACCTTAGCTTGATCCCATATTTTTAATTTAGGATTAGTTGGTTTAGGTTTCAATTCTGACCGACAATCTTACCACCTTTCGTTCTCGTAAAACTGTTTCCTTAGAGTTCTGGTCCTTCCTTTTATGGGTCTTCATTGAGGCCACACTCGCTAGTTGCAGTCTCTAGAAAAGTGACCATCTCAAATCCTCTTGACCATTCTTTTTTTTTTCTTGAACAACTGATGGATTTTCATTTTTGGATACACTTTCACATTCGCAGCTCATCTATTTTTTTATGTCAATTTCATCATCCAATTTCTCTACACTATCCTTCCTACCTTATGTTTCCTCTTAAACAAGGTCTGAGATGATGTATGGTCTTCTCTACCTCTCTCTTCCTACACAGGTATTCTCCCAAGCACCTACTGCTGTATAATAGTCTCCTCCAGCAACCCATCCATACAAATTTAGACTAGGGGAATTTCTATTGTTTCTATCATTTTTTGCTGTAGTACAAGACTTCAGAGGCCTTTTAAGAAGTCCATTAAGCCATTAAAATCGGTCCAATCACTATTGTATATTTACATTGCTGCCAAAAACTTAAACCCTTACCCAAAATTGACACAATAACATGAGCATAAATGGTCATTAAATTATAACAGGGTATTAACACCACCTACTTGGTCCATCAGCCTTACTAGTTCGAACCTAACAATCTTAACTATAAAATACCATATCTTTTTTGAAGGATTAACACCTAATAGGTAAAGAACAAATATTTACAAAATTATTGTACTGGATGTATATTTTCACGATAGGTTGATCAGTAATACATACCTCCCACATATGAAGTAATTCCATCTGCAAGCAGCTTATTCCTTCGAACCCATCTTTACTCTAGCCTTTAATGTTGGTCGGGCAAAAGTGGATTCAGTTCCACTTCCTTTTATCTGCAAACAAGTGAAATACATTTGATGTCAAACAAGAGAAGAACAAAAAGAACATTACAAAAGGGTAACACAAAATTGAGCGAATCAACAGATGACCAATCTGATGTAACAGAGTACCCATCTGCTCAATCGATGAGGCATCTGTTGCAAAAGATGGATGACATATTGCAATAGACGGGTCATCTATTGGAATAAATCAAATCAGCCTTGCTTTTGGTTTAATTTCTTCAAACAGGTCCTCCGTCTATACAAAAGTGTATCACAAAATTGAGTGAATCAACAAATGACTAATCTGATATAATAGATTACCCATTTGTTCAACCGATAAGGCATCTTGCAATAGATATAAAATCAATGGTTCATTCGTTCAAGACTTAAAAGTCACCTTTTTTTCAATTTTCTCAATGAATAGAATACTGATAATGGGTAAATCATTAATAGCAACAGATGTAAATATCTAATTTAAATGACATACAAAGAAGAAAACGAGATGAAAAGAGCAATAGTGAACCATACCTGCAGTGTGGAAAAAGCAAAGGGATCAGAACATCCAGTTCAGTCAAGAAAATATATTGATCGGTTGAGATCCGAAAGGCTCCTCATCCAAAAGAAGAGAGAAAAGAGTGAAAAAAGGAAAGAAAAAGAATTGAGAATAAAGAAGAGTGATAGATGAGTTGAGTCTTACTTTATGGTTGAAAGAGAAAGTATTCTTCTAGATATGGGTTTTAATATTTATTAATAAATTTTGAAGGGCACGAGGAGACAGAGATATTGAAAAGACCAGATAAGACTATTCACTCAGGAGATTTTTGAGTTATCCAAGTAATATTTTTTATCACCTAAGTATTTTAACTTTTTTATCTCGGACAGGAAAAGCCTAAATTACTTTTAAAAAGGGTCTTAAAATATCTAAGTGAAACATATAACAATTTTTGTTTGAAAATTTTCAAAGCTCGGTCATCTATCGCAAAAAATGCAGCAGCTGTTTGATAATTGACAACAAATACGTAATATGTTGTGAAAGATGACTTAATCTGTTTGATTAAATCCAATAGAAATGACATCTGTTGCAATAGGTTGAACTTTTATTTTTATACAATTTCAATTGAGTTCATATGTTAGACTAATACCTTCATTGATTAATCTAGGACCACGGCTGAGTTCTCATAGGGTCAATACAACTTTAATTGAGTCTTTTGAAAATTGCATGATAAGATAGTATTGTGTTCCCCTGACCAGAGTTGTTGATCGATCACTTTGAGCTGAAATAATTCTTACTAACCTATATATTATACTAATACCTAAATTGGTTAATCTAGGACTAGGGGTGAGTTCTCATAGGGTCAACTACAACAGATGACAGCGCCTATTTGATAATTTACAATAGATGGGTAATTTTTTGTGACATTTAACTTAATCCATTTGATAATTTACAATAGATGGGTAATTTTTCACAACAGATGACTTAATCTATTTGAAAATTTATAACAGGTGAGTAATTTGTTGCAACAAATGACTTAATCTATTTGATAACTTACAACAGATGGTTAATCTGTTGCAATAGGTTGAACATTTATTTTTATACAATTTCAATTGATTTCACATGTTATACTAATACCTTAATTGATTAATCTAGGACCAGGGGCGAGTTCTCATAGGGTCAACTACAACCTCAATTGAGTCTTTTGGCGATTGCATTATGAGACGGTATTGCATTCCTCCTAACCAGAGTCATCTATCAATCATTCTGATCTAAACTAATTCTTATTACCTCATATATTAAAATAATACCTTAATTGATTAATCTAGGACTACGAGTAAGTTCTCATAGGGTCAACTACAACTTTAATTGAGTCTTTTAGAAATTGAATAATGAGACGGTATTGTGTTCCTCCTGACCAAAGTCATCGATCAATCACTCTGAGCTGAACTAATTCTTACTACCTCATATGTTTAACTAATACATTAATTGATTAATCTAGGACTAGGGGTGAGTTCTCTTAGGGTTAACTACAACAGATGGCAGCGTCTATTTGATAATTTACAATAGATGGGTAATCTATTACGACATATGACTTAATTTATTTGATAATTTAAAACAGATGGATAATCTATTGTGACATATGACTTAATCTATTTGATAATTTACAATAGATGGGTAATCTATCACATAGATGACTTAATATATTTGATAATTTACAATATATGAGTAATCTGTTGTAACAAATGACTTAATTTGTTTGATTAAATCCAATAGGAAAGACATCTGTTGCAACAGGTTGAATATTTATTTTTATACAATTTCAATTTATTTCATGTGTTAGAATAATACCTTAATTAATTAATCAAGTAACAGGGGTGAGTTCTCATAGGGTCAACTAGAACTTCAATTGAGTCTTTCAGAAATTGCATGATGAGATAGTACTGCGTTCCCCCGACCAGAGTCGTTGATCGATCACTCTAAGATGAACCAATTCTTACTACCTTATATGTTAGACTAATACCTTAATTGGTTAATTTAGGACCACAAGTGAGTTCTCATAGGGTCAACTACAACAGATGACAATGCCTATTTAATAATTTACAATAGATAGGTAATTTGTTGTGACATATAACTTAATCCATTTGATAATTTACAACAAATGGGTAATCTGTCACAATAGATGACTTAATCTGTTTGATAATTTACAACAGATGAGTGATTAGTTACAATAAATGACTTAATCTGTTTGATTAAATCTAACAAAAAAGACATTTGTTGCAACACGTTGAAAATTGTTTTTATACAATTTCAATTGATTTCATATGTTAGGTTAATAACTTAATTGATTAATATAGGACTAGGGGTGAGTTCTCATAGGGTCAACTACAACTTCAATTGAGTCTTTTGACAATTACATGATGAGACGGTATTACGTTCCTCTCGACTAGAGTCATCGATCGATCACTCTGAGCTGGACCAATTCTTACTACCTCATATGTTTAACTAATACCTTAATTGATTAATCTAGGACTGGGGATAAGTTCTCATAGGGTCAACTACAACAGAAGGCAACGCCTATTTGACAATTTACAACAGATGGATAATCTGTCGTGATCTATGGTAATACATTTGATAATTTATAAAAAATAGGTAATCTGTCTCAATAGATTACTTAATATGTTTGATAATTTACAACAGATGTGTAATATGATGCAACAGGTTGAACATTTGTTTTCATACAATTTCAATTGAGTTCATATACCTAAATTGATTAATCCAGGACCAAGGGTGAAATCATAGGGTTAACTACAACCTCAATAGAGTATTTTGGCAATTGCATGGTGAGAGGGTTAAAAATTATGCATATTTTTTATAATTTTAAAAAATAATTAAGATCAATTTGGACCAAATTAATATTTTCAAAACTTGTCATTCTTTTCCAAAATACAAATCAACCTATACAAATCATATATTTGCAAGAAAAATATTTCATCATTTCAAAGCTCGAGTTCTCGCACTTTTCTCTTTCTCTCTCAATTATACAGTACAGACAACAACTACTCAACAAATTGCTCCACCCTTCACAACAAATTAATTTTCTTCTCATTTTTGACCACATAGGTGTTATTTTCGACTTTATTCTTGCTTGTATTAGTCATTTTCTCTATCTTCATAGGTAACAAAGTTCGATAAAAGTTCTATATTTGTTATTTTTTTCTAAAAAATAAGGGCTTGTAAGTTAATGATGAAAAAAAAAACTTTTAGTTGTATTATCTTTGAGAATGGGTTTATAATTTTGAGTTTTAATGGTAAAATCGTAGGAAGAACTCAAGAAAATCTTAGATTCTGTTGTAGTGTTTTGTTGGCTATCGTGGTATTGTTGGATGGTGTTTGTAGTATTTATGGTGGTGGTAGTGGTGGTGGTTGTGGTGGCACTGGTTGTTGCTGTTGGTGGCATTGGTTAGTGGTGTTTGTGGTGACATTGGTTGGTGGTGTTTGTGGTGGCTGTTGGTGGTATCGGTATTCGTGGTGTTTGTGGTATCGGTTGGTGGTGTTTATAGTGGTGGTGACTGTTGGTGTGTCGGTATTGGTGGTGTTTGTAATGTATTTTTTAAAATTTATGCATACATCAATTGTAATGTAATTTTTGTTTTTCTGTTGTTTGTAGGTAAAACATGTCTCCCAAAACAAAAGAAGTAAAAGTGGATCAACATCTAACCACCCAAAAAAGGCTACAGTACAGAGAGATTCAGAGGAGCTTCTTGAATAATAGTTAGGAAAAAGTAAAGTTGAGGAGAGATATAAAAACAATATTGAGGGAGGTGGACAAGGGTCTGTAGATGGTAATGAAGAAAATGAAAGTTGAAAAGAGGGAGGAATTAGAGAGTGAGAAAGAAAAAGAGGATGATTATCAACATGATGATAATGGATCACCAATGGGATGTGAATTAATATCGACATCCCAGCATGATCCTGTCAAAACTTTTAGTATTGACAAGTTTCAAGTTGCGATGCCGATAAATGACCCAAAAGCAGAAGAAGAACTAACTGGTGAAATTGTACGTAAATATTAGATGGGGAGTAAATTTATTTATTTTAGGAAAATTATAAAGGATGAAAACATTGACGAACTTTTTAAGAAGAGATACTTTGGATGGTTTCTTGAGCTGCTTGAGTCCCCTGCCCATTTCCATATGAGGATGGTATATGGTCTTCTGACACGCAGGATCGAGTACATGGGATTATGAAGATTCGAAGGAGGGGGGCAAAAACATGGATGAAATCTGGATAAACTACTGTGGCATGCTGATTTGTTTTGGCTTGCAAGAGTTTGCCATAGTGACAGGCTTGAGATACCATCTTCCAGAGGAACCACCTATCACCAAGGAAATACCCTGGAAAAGATCCAAGTCAAGAAAACATAAGGAAAAACATTGATGGATTGTTTGACATTGCTCAGCGTGGCTATAAAGCATCAGATTTATTGACAGATCTTATGGATAAAAGCATTCCAAAGTAGTACAGAGAGTAATTATGCTTAGTTTGGTTTGCCCATTCATTTATATTGGCAAGAGATGTCAACAAGGTCATAGAAGTTTATTTGTTGGAACGTGCTGAGGATTTTGATAAATTCAACAATTATCCCTGGGGATATGACAACTTCTATATGACTTTCCAATATTTACTGACAAAGCTATCCTCAGGGATGACCAAATTATACGGATTTTCTTGGGCTTTCACAGTAAAATTAATCATTATTTTTACTCATCCATTAATTTATATAGAATATAGGTAGTTATTATGACTTTTTTTGCTTGCTTCCTATTTATATTTTTTAGGCTTGGGCATTTAAAGCCATTCCTCCCCTCTGAAAGCAGGTAATGGATTACCCGGATAAGGTTTCTCATCCAAGGATGTTTAGGTGGTTGGCTGTAAAGAACAACACCAAAATTAAGGCTGATCTCTTTAACCATCCGGATGATGCAATACATCTTCTTCAAGTAAAATAATTTTACTCAATGAAAGATATTAAATAGATTTATATCCAGTGAAATAGATGTTATATCTGATGCACAACATAGGATATCTATTGCGACAGATTACCCATCCTGTGCCAACCGGTGCAACAGATGGATAATCTATTGTGACAGACGATTGATATCTTGCATCAAATTACCCATCTGTTGGTTTGGTTCTCTAAACCCAACTTCTAACAGATTAACCATCCATTACAAATTATGTAACAGATGTGTAATCTGATGTAACATATTGTTAATACACATACAAATTATCCATTGCATAACATGTAACCCAATATATTACTTGTCTTATGCAACTGGTGTAATAGATTGGTAATCAGTTGTGACAAATGATTGATATTTTGCATTAGATTATGCATGTGTTGCTCTAGTTCTCTGAACCCAACTCAAATAGATTTTAACCATGTGTTGATATTTTGCATTAGATAAAAAGTCATGACTCTTCACGTCTTTTTTAATAGTCATCATATGCGTGCAGATGAATAAACAATGTCTGATCTGTCGCAACAGATTTAGCATCTGTTGCAACATATGGATTATTTGTTGTAACAGATGGACCATATATTAGAGTAGATTTTTTGATTTCTTCCAATAGCTAAGTCATCAGTTGTAATAGATTTAGATTTTGATTCATCAGCTATTTTGAATGTGTTAAAATAAAAGTCACGACTATTCATACCTCTTCTTTAGTAGTCATCACATGCTTGCAGATGAATAAACAACACTATCTGGCATGTCTTTATGGGGAAGAAGGAATAAGGTGCGTGCAATTGATCCACTTTCATGCGTGGGAGTTATATATTATTGATCAGCTACCATGACCGACACACTTAAAGTGCAATGATTTTGTGAATGTAGTTTTTTACCAATTAGACATTGATTCTTCAAATAAGATCCTGCATTATACAATTTAGTTTGATAGGTGCAACTGATAAGGCCGAAGGGTTCCAAGACGGTGGAGTCAATAGCCTATTTCAATTTAGTGACGGTCTATGCTTATGTTTTGGTGTCAAGTTTAGGGAAGGGTTCAAGTTTTTGGTGGCAGTGTAAATATTCAATAGTGATTGGACCAATTTTAATTGCTCAATGGACTTCTTGAAAGGCCTTCAAAGCCTCGCACTATAGCAAACAATGATGGAACCAATAGAAATTCCCCTGGTCCAGATTTATATGCATAGGTTGCTGGAGAAAACTATTATACAATAGTAGGTGCTTGTGAGAATACCTGTGCGGGAATGGGGAGGTGTAAAATGCCATATATCATCTCAGACCTTGTTTAAGAGATAACATAGGGAAGCAAGTAAGGAACTTCCAGCAACTATGGCCAATGAAATTGACATGAGAAATAAAAAAATTGGATGAGCTTTAAATATAGAAGTGTATCCAAATATAAAAATTCATCTGTCACCGAAGAAAATGAAGAATGGTCAATAGTACTGGAGATGACACTTTGCTAGAGAATGCAACTAAAGAGCGTGGATTCAATGAAGACTCTCACAAAGTGCAGGACCAGAACTCTAAGGAAGAAGCTTCGTGAGCACAGGAAATTGATACGATTGTCGATCAAAATTTAAACTTGAACCAACAACTCCTGATTAAAAATAAGGAAATTCAAGGCATTAATTTATGAAGTCTAACTTGCATGCCATGCCTTCTGTTTGTGGCTATGATCAGGTCAATGGCTTTAGAAACAAAAAGGTCTGAAGTTGGGCAAAAATCCCATGCCTTGTTCTTTCCACTGTCTTTGACATGACCAGAGCCATAAACAGGAGGCATGGGATGCAAGTTTATCTTGAGAAATTGGCACCTTGGCTTGATCCCATATTTTTAATTTAGGAGTAGTTGGTTCAGGTTTCAATTCTGACCGATAATCTTACCACCTTCCATGCTCGTAAAACTGCTTTCTTAGAGTTTTGGTCTTGACTTTTATGGTTCTGTTCTTCATTTCAAAGCTTGAGTTCTCGCTCTTTTCTCTTTCTCACTCAATTATACAGTACAAACAATAACTACTTAACAAATTGCTCTACCCTTCACAACAAATTAATTTTTTTCTCATTTCCGACCACATAGGTGTTATTTTCGACTTCAGTCTTTCTTGTATTAGTCATTTTCTTTATATTCTTAGGTAACAAAGTTTGATAAAATCTCTATATTTGTTATTTTTTTTCTAAAAAATAAGGGATTTTAAGTTAATGATGAAAAAGAAAACCTTTAGTTGTATTATCTTTGAGAATGGGTTTACAATTTTGAGTTTTGATGGTAAAATCGTAGGAAGAACTCAAGAACCCTAGTTTCTATCATAGTGTTCTGTTGGCTATCGTGGTACTGTTGGATGGTGTTTGTAGTATTTGTGGTTATGGTCGTGGTGGTGGTCGTGGTGGCACTGGTGGGGGCTATTTGTGGCATTAGTTAGTGGTGTTTATGGTGACATTGGTTGGTGGTGTTTGTGGTGGCTGTTGGTGGTGTCGATGTTTGTGGTGTTTGTGGCATTGGTTGGTGGTGTTTGTGGTGGCGGCGGCTATTGGTGTGTCAGTATTGGTGGTGTTTGTAATGTATTTTTAAAAATTTATGCATACATCAATTGTAATGTAATTTTTGTTTTTCTGTTGTTTGTAGGTAAAACATGTCTCCCAAAAGAAAAGAAGTGAAAGTGGATCAACGTCTAACCACCCAAAAAAGGCTATAGTACAGAGAGATTCAGAGGAGCTTCCTGAACAATCTCAGTCAAAAAAAAGTAAAATTGAGAAGAGATATGACAACAATATTGAGGGAGGTGGACAAGGGTCTATAGATGGTAACGAAGAAAATAAAAGTGAGAAAAAGGAGGAATTAGAGAGTGAGAAAGAAAAAGAGGATGATCATCAACATGATGATAATGGATCACTAATGGGATGTGAATTAATATCGACATCCCAGCATGATCTTGTCAAAACTTTTAGTATTGACAAGTTTCAAGTTGCGATACCAATAAATGACCCAAAAGCAGAAGAAGAACTAACTGGTGAAATTGTACATAAATGTTAGATGGGTAGTAAATTTATTTATTTTTGGAAAATTATGAAGGATAAAACATTGACGAACTTTTTAAGAAGAGCTAATTTGGATGGTTTCTTGATCTGCCTGACTCCCCTGCCCATTTCATTATAAGGATGGTATATGGTCTTCTCAAACGCAGGATCGAGTACATGGGGGATGATAAAGATTCGAAGGAGGGAGGCAAAAACATGGATGAAATCTGGATAAACTACTATGGCATGCTGATTTATTTTGGCTTGCAAGAGTTTGCCATAGTGACAGGCTTGAGATGCCATCTTCCAGAAGAACCACCTATCACAAAGGGAACACCCCGCAAAAGATCCAAGGCAAGAAAACATAAGGAAAAATAGATGGGTTGTTTGACAATATTCGGCATGGCTATAAAGCATCAGATTTATTGACAGATCTTATGGATAAAACCATACCAAAGAAGTACAGGGAGAAATTATTCTTAGTTTGCTTTGCCCATTCAGTTATATTAGCAAGAGACGTCAACAAGGTCATAGAAGTTTATTTGTTGGCACGTGCTGAGGATTTTGATAAATTCAATAATTATCCCTGGGGATATGACAGGTTCTACTTGACTGTCCAATATTTACTGACAAATCTATCCTCAGGGATGACCATATTATACGACTTTTCTTGGGCTTTCATGGTAAAATTAATCACTATTTTTACTCATCCATTAATTTATATTGAATATAGATAGTTATTATGACTTTTTGCGCTTGCTTCCTTTTTATATTTTTTAGGCTTGGACATTTAAAGCCATTCCTCCCCTCTGAAAGTAGGTAATGGATTACCCGGATAAGGTTTCTCATCCAAGGATGTTTAGGTGGTTGGATGTAAGAACAAAACCAAAATTAAGGAGGCTGATCTCTTTAACCCTCTGGATGATGCAGTACGTCTTCTTTAAGCAAAATAATTTTACTCAATGAAAGATATTAAATAGATTTATATCCAGTGCAATAGATGTTATATCTGATGCACAACATAGGATATCTATTGCGACAGATTACCCATCCCGTGCCAACCGGTGCAATAGATGGATAATCTGTTGTGACAAACGATTGATATCTTGCATCAGATTACCTATCTGTTGCTTTGGTTCTCTAAACCCGACTCCTAACAGATTAACCATCTACTACAAATTATGTAACAGATGTGTAATCTGATGTAACATATTGTTAATACACATACAAATTATCTATTGCATAACATGTAACCTAATATATTGTCTTGTGCAACTGGTGCAATAAATTGGTAATCAGTTGTGACAAATGATTGATATTTATCCATGTGTTGCTCTAGTTCTCTGAACCCGACTCAAATAGATTTTAACCATCAACTACAAACTATGCAACAGATGGGTAATCTGATGCAATATATTGTTAATCTGTTACAGAAGTTGACTATGTTAAAAGGTTATCCAACTGTGAAAATTATTATATTATACAATTTAAATGTATCTATTTTTTTTTCTAAGTTGTGCATCCATGGATCGTGTCAACTGAGAAAAAGTCGGTGATGACTTCTTATATTAATCTAGGCCATGTTGATACTATAGCAGACCCAACAGTGATGTTAATAAAGAAGAAATTGGCTGGAGCAACAGCCACAAGAAGAGCAGTTAGGCAAAGTTAGCCTAATGTTGAGGCTCTTTATGACCAACCTACTAAGGCAAATCTCGGTGGTTCTTCTGGTGAAGTGGTTAGTATTGGTGGCAGACATGCTGATGCCGCTACCACTCATGATAATGAGCATGTTGATACTGAAGAAAAAATAAATATGTTTGAAAACACCCCTTTTCACCTTTACATAGGTCCCTCTCACCCTTCTTTACCCTCGTGTTCTCATTGCGAATGCGAAGAGTGCAAGGACAGCCAGGATAAACTCTTTGAAAAAGTAGAAGCTATCTTTAAAGCTATCGAGGAATTCAAATACAGGAGGGGTTTCATACCATCCAATAAGGTGACAGAGCCATACACTCCTATAGTGTTGGTTCGAATGAAAAAAAAGTGCAATAACTGACATACTCTCTGATCAAAAATAAAAAATAATTGCAACTCCTTCCTCTCAAAAAGCTGTTGAAGTTCAGGGGCCATTCAAGAAGGTGGAAATATACGTGAAACATGGTCCCAAATAGAGGAGGGTTATGCGACAGGCCAAGAATACCAAGCCAGGTGCACCAGATTACCACAGGCCTCTCTTTCCCCCGCCAAGACTTCCAGACTATGACAGATATGCATATGCATTATAAGGACAAGGAAAGTTAAATTTTCATAACCTAGACTTATAATCTACCCCATGAAGAAGAAGCTACGTAACAGATGTGAAATCTGTTACAACAGTTTCATATTCTAGTGCAACTGGTAGTGGTTCTGTTGCAACTTATTATCCGCCCGTTGCATATGTTGCATTGGATTATTGATTCAGAGAACCCTATGAAATAGATGGACCATCTTTACAATTACTAACCTATTTAAAAATTGGCTTTTTATATCACAGCATATTGATAAAATTCTTTGCCTCATGAGGAAAAGGCAATTAACGTACCCGAAAGCTTATGACACTGATGATAGGATAATGGACATCGAATTCTGCAAGAAGCTCAAGGATAAGTAAGATCAACTCAATACTGATGCACCGTCCTGTGGTGTGGGACTTGATTTCTTCGTTTCTACATTGGACTTGGATGAAGAAGAAATGATAAAATATATTAGAGGGGAGAGGCCAAATCCACACGGCAAGAGCTAGACCGAGGAAAAGAGGATTATTGTAGTCATTAGATCGAACAACATACATTATCGGGCTGTTGAGATACTACTCGAGGAAGGAAATATCAAATTTTATGACTGCAATAAACCTACCATCGACGAGGTCGATTTCTTTTGCACGTACAACTACTAATGGAGCTGTTACCCATCTTGTTGAGGGAGAGTAAACTGATAAATCATTTTCCAAAGAAAGTGTTGATGAAGAAATCATGGGATTTTAAAGGTCGAAACTATGGCATGAACCTTCTAAAAAATAATACCTATTATGCGTGCGGCTCGCACGCTCTTGCACACATCAAATGTTTGCTGACCGACACAGAAATGGCCAAGACAATGATCTTTCTATGCAACAACGCTGTGGTAAACCTACAAGAGGTTTGGTCTTATGGGTACTAACTGGACGCTTGGATCCTGTGTATATAGAAGAGCCTGTGAAATAATAATTTTTTATTTCAAGTCACACTTTACTTTAGTTTAAATTATATGTACATGTAGTGGCAATAATTTTTTTTGATGAAAGTTGAGTTTTTTATAATGCAATAATTGTCAATCTATTGTAAAATATATTCTATCTGTTCTGGCAGATAGTTTATCTGTTGCAATAGGCTAGTCATCTGTTGCATTATGATGATCTTATTTCTATCTAATCTAAGTCTAATCTGTTGCAACAGTGGGAAGACCTGTTTGATAATTTCCAACAGATGACCTAAATTTTACAACATATGACTAAATCTGTTTGATATTTTACAACAATTACATTTGAATATCCATGTGCTTGACAACACCAAACCAGTAGCAAATACACCACTGTGAAAATTTCAGCAATTACACTTGAGTATCCATGTGCCCAAAAACACCAAACCAGTAGCAAAACGGAACAATGAAGTATCTTCTTGCTCGATTTTGTTTCTCTTTAGAAGCCTTGACTTTGTTCAGCAAACCCCAGATTACACGATTTTCTTGTGAAGGGTATCGTTCTCCATACCAATCAAAGTAATCGCACCCACTCAATTTCTATAAAAACAAGAACACAATTACAAAGAATTACAAGTCAATAATTAATCAACTAATTAAATTAAAAAAATATTATCTTTGAAATCTTACAAGTAAAACACCTATGACCTAAATTTTTTTGAGTTCAAAAAGTCTTCAATAGAGCTTCATGACCACACTTATAATATTAAAAATCGTTATCACCAAAAATAGTGGAAGATGCGCTCGACATTGTGAAGCTAAGTTGAAAAAAAATAAAAATAAAATGAAGAAAAGAAAGACCAAATGCAAATAGTTTGAAGAATTTGGATAGATTAAAGAAAGATAATGATAAAGAAGAAGATTTGGGAATTTAGGGTTAAATTTTAGGAAGAAGATGAATATATAAGACAATGGAGGAAAAAAATGACCGTTGGGGGCCAAGTCGGCAAAAAGTGCCAACCTGACACATTTAATGCCTATTTTATTTTACATGTTTAAAATGAACATTGTCTATTTGATGCCTATTTTATTTTAGGTGTTTGAACTGAACACTGCCGATGGGCTCCGTCTTTTTATTTCAATCTACTTTCACTTTTTACATGTATTGGCAATTTTTTATGTCCAATGAAAGTTGAATTTTTATAATGCAACAAATTCTCCATTCGTTGTAATAGATATTCTCTTGTTCTTCCATATAGTTTATCTGTTACAATAAGTTGGTCATTTGTTTCATTATGTCGATGTTTCTATCTAAGTATATCTATTGCAACAGTGGAAAAACCTGTTTGTTATATTCCAACATATTACCTACCGGTTGCAACATATGTCTAATCTTTTTAATATTTTTCAACAGATGTGTCATCTTGCAACAGATATATTATCAGTTGCAATACTTGAATCTAGTTTTCCATTTCAATTAATAAGTTCAAATCTAAGGAAAAATAAAATTCATAGACAAAATAAAATAAATTGAAGCCTTAAGAAATTAGCTGGAATAAATCAACGAATAAATGAAATCTAAAAAAATTATTATAGGTACAGATCTCAACAAATACATTAATAATTTAAGTATTGAATCTAAGGATTCCTAAGGAGGGTGAGGTTATTACTTTGACTGACTCAAGCTATAAAGATCTACTCAATATGGACAAGTTGTTCTTCACCAGGTGCTATTGAAGTCAGCTTTGCTCATCGTGCATCTTTATTGTCGCTTATGATGGTTTTCGTGCTTTTTGTTCTCTATATTTTCATAAAAAGAGTAGCATATTATTAGTGCTGTTCAGCAGTAGCTTTTACATCCACCTGGAAAGCCAGAATTGGTCAATGCTAATCATAGAGATACAACAAAACAAAAAAGGATAACTCATCTGTTCTAGCAAATTAAATAGGTCTTCCTCCTATTTTAAATTGTTCCAAAAAGATTATATTTATGTTGTAAAAATGAATCAACTGTTGAAACAAATATATACATGAGGAAGACCTGTATGATAATTTCCAATGGATGAACCATCTGTTGCAGCATATGACTCATCTGTTACAACATATGACTTATTTTTTGCAATAGATAGGTCATCTGTTGGTACAAATGAAAGTGGTACAAAGAGCTATTTGATTTTCTAAAACAGATGAGACATATGTCTTAATAGATACATTATCTGGTGCAACAAGTTAGTCAACTTTTGCGACAGATATATATATCTGTCTAATAATTTTCAGCAGATGTGTCATCTGTTGAAACAGAAATGTGTCTGTTTGTTAGTTGGAAGACATATAAATTCACCTTCATTAGCTTGTGCTGCTCTCCTTTGTACATTATACATTGCTCAGTGCAACACACGGACAGAGGAGTTGTAATTTTGCTTTTTTGGATACTTGATAATGCCATAGAAAACACTTTCTTTCTCTTCTCAGCCTTAATCTCTAATTGAGTGGATGGAAATAAAATCCTCTTTGATGGAATGACGCCCCTCTTAGATGTCAATTCATTTACAGATGTTAATTCATTTACAGAAGTAGTTAATGTATTAATAACATTAATCACTACAACATATTTTGCCCTCCAGTGTTAACATTTGCGTACAGAACATTCACTGAGAGAGGCAAAATATGTATAACCAGTATGATCATACTCATAATGGTTTGTTTTAAATACTGTAAGAGGAGAATTATTTGCACCACCAACAACACCACTACCCCCACCAACATCTCCATCACCAATAAGACCATCAACAACAACAAGCCCACCCTAAAAAATATTTTTCTTGTAATGGCTGTTGCTTTAAACAATTCCATTTTTATTATATCGATGACCTTAGGGTCCGATAAAGTTTGAACAGACCATAAAGTAAGAAAAAATGGCATCTTCAACTCCTGATTGGTCGGAACTAGCAATGGATGCACAATCTAACATAAATTATTACATATATTAGAATGATGATTAGATCATTCAAAAAAATCATTAATTAAAATAAAAACTTAATTATAATTATTCTTACTGCATCCTTTGGGGGGTTGAAGAGATCAAGAAATTTTACATTTTTATCAGTTTTTGCTGACAACTATCTCAAGTTTCTTAGACAAGAAACTTCTTCCTGGTAGTTCACTTGTAGTCTCAAATAAGGAATGGCTTCAAATGACCAAGCCTATAAAATAACATCAATAAATCAAAACTATTACTGAGTAAAAAAATGAATGATATCATATTCAAAGAAAGAAACATTTACCATGAAAGCCCATGGAAAGCCATATAAGTTGACTGTCTTTGGTGCTAATGGAGTCAACAAATATTTGACAGTCATTTTAAAGCTTTCATAACCCCAAGGATAGCTGTTAAACACCTCAAGATCCTCGGAGAGTTTTATTAAACCAACATTTATGTTGTTATTAACGTCTCTCGCCCAAAGAATATTATATATAAACCAAACCAAGAACAATGACTGCTTGTACTTCTTTGAAAGTTCTTTACCTTTCAACGCTTCTATTAAATTTTTGTTTTTGAAGCTTGGAACAACAATGGACACCAGGTCATCATGATCACACGACTTTCCTTTGCCTTTTTTTGGGTATGTGGGTGCTTTTTTAGGGTTAGAATAGGTATAACTTGAGAAGGAGGATAACATTTTAGTCCAGTAACTATGTCAAACTCCTTCCAACCAAAAGAAACAGGCATGCCATAGTAATTTATCCACACCTCATCCATCTTATCTTTATTGTCATACATAAACCTACGCTTGAGAAGTTCATATACCATTTTCATTTTGAAATGAGCATTGTTGTCCTCTGGCAAATCAAGATATTTCCCAAAGTAGATGTCCCTGAAATAAGCATCCAATTTTTGTTCTCGAAGTATTTTTCGGAAGGCGTCAAAAGATTTTCTTATGGCTGACTTAACCACAAAATCACTCGTTAAATCTGTGGCACCATCACACTGCATTCTCACAGGATAATGATCAATGCTTAAGGTTTTGACTAACTCTTTGGTGGAAGAGCTATTATCATTTGGATCATCTCCTTTAAAATATTCCTCATCCCCGTGTTCATCAAATGCTGCTCCTGATTGAGATAACACTTGTAAAGCATGCTCATAGAGTGGTGAATGTAGCCTAGCTGCTTCACTTGTTCCTTTACTTGGACTTGATTCGATTTCTATTCTTTTGGGAGACATATTATCTAAAATTAACAAAAACATAAAAAAATATATTATAGTTGATTAATGCATCGTTAAAAAAGGATAACAATAAATCTAACAAGCAAAATAGTAAAATAACAGTTCTAATAGATCACTTATCTATTGCACTAGGTAGTATATCAGTTACAACATTTAACAAACCTGTTGCAGTGGATGAGTAATCTGTTGCAACAATACATAATGTATCACTTATATTTTAAGATAGATGAATAGTTTGTACAACAGATTAGACATTGTTGCTACATATGAGTGATTTATTGGAATAATTAAATAACCTGTTGCAACGGATAAGTAATCTATTGCAACAATACAAAATATATTACTTATCTTTTGAGAAAATTGAATGGTCTGTGCAGCAGATCACACATCTATTGCAACATCATTTGTAGCAATATATGAGTGATTTGTTCGAACAGTTAAATAACCTGTAGCAACAGTTGAGTAATCTATTATGATAATATAAAATATATCACTCATCTATCAAGAAAGATGGATGGTTTGTGCAACAAATCACACATCTATTACAATATATGAGTGATTTGTCAAAATAGTTAACTAACCTGCAGCAACGATTGAGTAATATATTATAAAAATACAAAATATGTCACTCATTTATTGAGAAAGTTAAATGGTCTGTGAAATAGGTCACACATCTGTTAAAACACATGAGTGATTATTGGAACAGTTATCAATGGTCGATATTGTTTAGATTTATTCAAACATAAGGGTCGTCTATCACGGCAGATGAATGATTAGTTGGAAAAATCAAGTCTTGAACATTTCCTATTAAAAGAGTTGATAGGATTTTATCCAACAGGAGGTTCATCTATTGCATCAGATCATTAATCTGATGGTTCTTTCATTGCATCAGATGGTTAACTAGTTGCATCAAATTTTTTATCCTATGCTTAATCTGTTGCAAAATATGGTTAATCTTTTATATCAAATAGTTAAATTGTTGCATCATATGCTAAATCTGTTGCATCAAAATTTTAATCTGATAGTTCCTCTGTGTAATACCCCAAATCTTTCCTAATCTTAATTTCTCCTCGAGAAGGTTAAGGAGTGACTTCCTAAGTGAGTATTATTTTAACCATATAGTATTTTCTTAATTTCAAATTTTTATCACATGAGAAATTTGATAAGCTTTTCGTTGATATAAGATTTGCCCAAATTCAATGCCCGGGCAAGAAGATATGGCTAATTTAAGTCCTAATCATAAAATAACGTTATTTTAGTGCTTGGCGTGTTGTTGAGAGGGTCTATTTGATAATTATCAAATTCCAGTAGAACTCTGCGATAGTGGCGCGCCGCGGAGGACCCTAATTTCCAAATAGTCAATTTCTAGTGGCCTTGCACGATTGTGACACATCATGGTGAAGTTCTAGGTCCCAACCAGTAGTAAAACGTGATGGCTCTACATCTCGGTGACTCCTAGATTCCCATTTTTCAATTTCCAGTGAGCTACCGCGATAGTGGCGCATTGCGGTGGCCCATAAAATTGGGTTCGTAGTTCAATTTTTCCAGCTTCATACAGATGTTAAAAAGGGACTTTGGACTTTTTCCAAGACTCTTAAACCATACAAACACCAAATTAAAGTCATTTACAAGCATTCTGTGAAGTTCTTCTCAAGTTTTCTCTCAACAAAACCCCTAAGTATCCAAAATCTCTTCCAAGAATCTCAAGAATCCCTCATAGATTTTCCAAATTGAGTCAAGATTCAAGGTTCCCAAGTCTAGGGCTTCAAGAAACATTATTCAAGAGTAAGAATAGAGTCCCAAAAGCGAGAGGTCATCCAAAGCTTCTAATTCAAGGTATGCAGGGTTTGGACAAGGACAATCCTTTCGTCCTTGTGCCCAGAAGTTGTTTTAAATTACAAGAACATATGGTTTCGCATGTTTTCTTATAAAAATTGAAGTATGGGTTTGTGCCCTTTGTTGTTGTTCTTGAGATTATGATAATTTCCATGTTTTAGAAATTGATATACATGAGTATGTTGAGATTTTAATGCATAATGCTGATTATTTATGAATCCTTATGATCTCTAGTATGTATCTTGATGAGTCTTAACTTGAGATTGAACTATGGGCCACTAAGCCCTACTTGAGAATTGCAATTTTATGAACTCCTATTCTATAAGCACCTATAATTGAGTACTTTGAGATTATTGAGAAATATTTGACCTTTTGGTCCTAATAAAGTTGGAATCTACAATCATGTTCTATTAAAACAAATAATAATACATTTTGGTCTTCAGTATACACCCTTGAGTTATTCGAGATAGATTTACTAAGAGGTTTAAGATGAGTATAGGAGTAGTATTTAGCACTGAGTTGGGTATGATTCCGAGGTCTCATACCCCAAAACTGTGTGCCACCATAGGACTGAGATTTATAGGCCCAATGCTGAGATAGTGATTACTTGTGTTTTGTTTATTTTATTTTGAAATAAGTTATTATATGTAGTAATAGGCTCAAAGGGTTAGCTTGGGGCTACTTGTAGCCTTAAGCACCGTGTGATATTTTGGGATGAGATTTTGGGGCATTACAAACTTGGTATCAAAGCCTAATTTTTAAAGAGTCTTAGGGAGTCTGACAAGTCGCGTTAACTAGAGTCTTGATCAGCAGTGTGGAGTGTACCACAATTATGAGCAAGAGTCTAAAAGACATTTTAGGAAAAGGTTATTTCTTTCTTTTAGATTCTAGTGAGCCTACGGTTGTCCCTCTCATCTAATAATTCTTGCTCTCCTATTTCAGAAAATGCCTCACCAAAGAGCGAACGCTTACAGAAATAATAATTAGCAACCCCAGCCTATTGATTCCTTGAATGAGATTGTGTCTTATGCTGAGTTTCGGGTGGCCTTTAAGGCATTTTCCCAAGTAGTCACCACTAATGTTTAGGACAATAACTAGGCCACAATTCCAAATTAGCAAAGAGGTGATTTAGTTGCTGCTAGGATTCATGATTTCATGTAGATGAATCTGTCAGAGTTTTATGGGTCTAAGGTAGGTGAAGACCCACAGTTATACCTTGAGGAGGTAAGAAATATCACACAGGTGATGCATATTTTTAAGGAAGATAGTATAGAGCTAGCGTCTTACAGGTTGAAAGACATTTCTTATGAATGGGTTGTCTCATGGAGGAAGGGTAGAGCTGAAGATGCTGTTCCTCTGACTTGGCAGGTGTTCCAAGATGCATTCTTGGACAAGTTCTTCTCATTTAAGTTGAGAGAAGTGAAGATTGAGGAGCATATAAACTTAACATAAGGCTCTATGATTGTTAAGAAGTATTGCTTGAAGTTCAACCAGTTAGCCAAGTATGCTCCTGATTTGATTTCTGACACCCGAGCTAGTATAAGCAAGTTTGTGATAGGTGTTTCTGGTTTAGTACGAAAAGAGTGTAGGACTGCGATGATAAATAGACATATGGATCTATCTAGGTTGATGATACATACACAACATATAGAGGCAGATAAGATAAGGGAGACAGATAGAGTAAGGGGTAACAAGAGGGCTAAATCTGAGCAGCATGAGTATAGTCAGGGTAGGTCCCATGAAGGGAACCACCCACAGTTCTAGGGCCGTTCGTCTATGATAGTGCCTTCATAATCTAGTTCTCCTACTCCTAGACGCAGGCAGGATCTAGGGAATAGTTCTTCTATGTCCCAGTCCCAGAATAGTGTAATTAATAGACCCCGCTATCCTCTATGTGCTAAGTATGGTAGGGATCATGCCGGTGAGTGTTTAGAAGACCAGAAGGGTTGTTTCGGTTATGGCAAGCTGCGCTACAAACTTAAAGATTGTCTGCACGCTAGGCAGGGGAACATAGATTCCCAACCCCAGACATAAACTACTAGTGCACTAGCTCCTATAGCTCGTTCTTCCCTTATTCAAGGCACTTTATCTAGCACTGCTAGAGGTCAGAGCTAGAACAGATTCTATGTATTACCATCCCATTAGGAGTAGGAGGATTCTCCTGATGTTGTTACTGGTACACTCTGTGTCTTTTGCTTTGATGTTTTTGTGTTGTTGGACCCCAAGTTAAGTTTCTCTTATGTGACCCTATTATTAAGTGTGAATTTCAAATAAGTTCTGAGAAGATTCCTGAGCCTTTCCTAGTTTCCACACCAATAGTGGAGTCAGTTGTTGCTAAACAAGTATATAGAGATTGTCCTGTTACTATTCTTCATAGAGTCATATTTGCTAATTTGATAGAGTTGGACATGGTGGATTTTGACCTTATTCTGGGTATGGATTGATTTGTTTCTTGTTATGCATTTATAGATTATCGTACCCACGTGGTCAAGTTTCAGTTTCCTGATGAACCAGTTTTTGAGTGGTCCCAGAGTTTGGTATCTCCTAAGAGTCATTTTATATCTTATCTCAAAGCTAGAAAGCTAATATCTAACGGTTGACTCTATGACCTTGTTAGAGTCAAATACACTAAGTCCGAGGCTCCAACTATTTAGTCAATCAACATTGTTAATGAGTTTCCTAATGTTTTTTTGGAAGATCTCCCAGGGGTACCTCCCGATAGAAAGATAGAATTCAGGATTGACCTTCTTCCCTAAACTCAACCTATTTCTATTCTGCCATATCATATGGCACCTGCAGAGCTTAAGGAGTTTAAAGAGGAATTCAAAGATCTTTTAGATAAAGGTTTCATAAGGCCAGTGTCTCTCCTTAGGGTGCACCTGTTCTTTTCATGCAAAAGAAAGATGGTTCTTTGCATATGTGCATTGACTATTGTCAACTTAATAAGGTCATAGTTAAGAATAAGTAACCCCTTCTGAAAATTGATGACCCTTTTGATCAGTTGCAAGGTGCAAGTTGTTTCTCCAAGATAGACCTTAAATATGGCTATCATCAGCTTAAAGTCAGGGAATGTGATATTCCAAAGACAGGCTTCCGAACCTGTTATGGTCACTTTGAGTTTCTAGTCATGTCTTTTGGGATAACCAATGCCCCAGTAGCCTTTATGGACCTTATGAATCAAGTGTTCAAGAAATATCATGATATGTTTATCATTATTTTCACATATGATATCCTTATGTACTCCCGTACTGAGAACGACCATGCATATCACATTTGAAGCCACATAAAAATAACTACCCAACCCATGATCTTGAGTTAGCAGCTGTGGTCTTTGCTTTGAAAATATGGAGACACTATCTTTATGGTGTTTATGTTGACGTGTTTACTGATTACAAAAGCCTGCAGTATTTGTTTACTCAGAGAAAGTTTAACCTTAGAAAGAAGAGGTGGTTAGAGTTGTTAAAGAACTATGATATGAGTGTGTTTTATCACCCAAACAAGGCCAATATAGCGGTAGATGCCCTTAGCAGGTTGTCTATGTGTAGTGTTACTTATGTAGAGGAAGGTAAGAAAGAGTTAGCTCATGATGTGTATCATTTGTCTAGGCTGGGTGTTAGGTTGCTTGATTTCGTTAAGGGAAATACTTTGGTGCAAAGTAGTTCTGAATCATCTTTAGTTTCAGAAGTGAAAGACAAGCAAGACTTAGATAATAATTTGATCAGACTGAAGGGGTCAGTTAAGGACCAAAAGGTAGAGGTCTTCTCCCAAGGGAGAGATGGTGTACTGAGATTGTAGGGTAGATTGTGTGTTCCTTATCTTGATGATCTATGGCAGAGAATTATAGCTGAAGTGCATGACACGCGATATTCTATTCATCCTGGTGCTACCAAGATGTACCACGACTTACGGGAAATCTATTAGTAGAGTGGTATGAAGAAGGATATAGTTGGGTTTGTAGCAAAGTGTGCAATATGGCAACCGGTTAAGATAGAGCACCAAAGACCTGGTGGTGTGATGCAAGAGTTTGGTATTCACACTTAGAAGTGGGAAGAGGTGAATATGGATTTTATGACTGGTTTACCTCTTTGGCGACGTCATGATGATTCTATTTGGGTTGTTGTAGACAGATTGACTAAGTCAATGTATTTCCTACCTGTGCATACATCTTATACAATTGAGGATTATGCTAGATTGCATATTCGGGAATTGGTTATGTTGCATTAAGTCCCCTTGTCTATCATTTTGGATTGGGGTACTCAATTTACTTCTCAATTTTAGAGAGCTTTCCAGAGGGGTCTTGGCACCTAAGTTCATTTAACATTTGTGTTTCATCCACAGACTGGTGGTCAGGATGAGAGGACCATCCAAACTTTGGAGGATATGTTGAGGGCATGTACTCTAGATTTTAAAGGTAGTTGGGATAAGCATTTGTCACTAATCTAGTTTGCATATAACAATAGTTACCATGTTAGCATCGAGATAACACCATTTGAGACTTTGTATGGTAGGAGATGTAGATCACCCATAGGTTGGTTTGAAGTGGGTAAAGCTGCTTTAGTTGGACCTGATGCAATATTTGAGGCTATGGATAAGGTAAAGTTGATTAGAGAAAGGTTGAAGACAACTCAGAGTTGTCAAAAGTCGTATGACGATGTGAGGAGAATGGATCTTGAGTTTGAGGTGGGTGATTTGGTGTACTTAAAGATTTCACCCATGAAAGGGGTGAAGAGGATTGGTAGAAAAGGGAAGCTTAGCCCCCGTTATGTTGGCCCCTATAGAGTCTTGAGCCGTGTTGATAAAGTAGCCTATGAAGTTGAGTTTCCCACAGAGTTGTCAGCCGTTCATCTTATTTTTCATGTCTCCATGCTTAAAAAACATATCGGTGATTCCGTTGTAGTAGATCCTTCAGAGAGTGCTGGTATGCAGAACAGTTTTTCATTTGATAAGATTCCTATTAAGATTCTAGATTTTCAGATCCGTAGACTGAGGAACAAAGAAGTTCCCTTGGTCAAAGTTTTGTGGAGGAACCAGTCAGTTGAGGGTGCTATTTGGAAGGCAGAAACAGACATGCGAGCCAAGTACCCGCACCTCTTTTCCGCGAGTTCAGATATGGACGAAGGTAATATTCTTCCTTAAATCCCTTCTAATCTAAAGTTTGAGCTATGCATCTACCCTTATTAAGTTCATGCATTCTCTATAGTATTCGAGATTTTAGAAAGACATAGAGTCAGTTTAGCGAGTTCTTCTAGCTTTACGTACTTAATTTTCTCCGTGCTCTTAGCCTAACTAGAGACATTCGTGGATGAATGTTTCCAAGGGGGAGATATTGTAATACCTAGAATTTTTCCTAAGATTAATTTCTCCTCGAGAAGTGTAAGAAGTGACTTCCTAAGTGAGTATCATTTTAACCATATAGAATTTCCCTAATTTTGACTTTTTATCACAGGGGAAATTCGATAAATGTTTCGTCGATATAAGATTCGCTCAAATATGATGCCTGGGAAAGAAGTTATGGCTAATTAACTCTTAGTCATAAAATAGCACCATTTTAGTGCTTGGCGCATCGCGGAGAGGGTCTATTTGATAATTGTCAAATTCCAGTGGAACTCCGCGATAGTGGCGCATCGTGGAGGACCCTAATTTCCCAATAATTAATTTGCAGTGGCCTAGAGCGATTGTGATGCATTGCTCTGAAGTTCTAGGTCCCAACCAGTGGAAAAATGCGATGGCTCCACATCGCGGTGACTCTCAGATTCCCATTTATCAATTTCCAGTGAGCCACCGCGATAGTGGCACTTCGTGGTGGCCCATAAAATTAGGTTCCCAGTTTAATTTTCTTAGCTTCATAAAGAAGTTAAAAAGGGAACTTTGGACATTTTTCAAGACTCTTAAACCGTACAAACACCAAATTAAAGTCATTTACAAGCATTTTATAAAGTTTTTTTCAAGTTTTGTCTCAACAGAAATCCTAAGTATCCAAAACCTTTTCCAAGAATCTCAAGAATCCACCATAGATTTTCTAAATTGAGTCAAGATTCAAGGTTCCCAAGTCAAGGGCTTCAAGAACCCTCATTCAAGTGTATGAATAGAGTCCCAAAAGCAAGAGTTCATCCAAAGCTTCTAATTCAAGGTATGTGGGGTTTGAAAAAGGACACTCCTTTTGTTCTTATGCCCAAAAGTTTTTTTAAATTACAAGAATATATGGTTTCACATGTTTTCTTATGAAAATTGAGTATGGGTTTGTACCCTTTGTTGTTGTTCTTGAGATTATGATAATTTCCATATTTTAGAAATTGAGATACATGAGTATGCTGAGATTTTAATGCATAATGCTGGAATTCCAGATTTCTATATGATTTATGAATCCTTATGATCTCTAGTATGAATTTTGATGAGTGTTAACTTGAGATTGAACTATGGGCCACTAAGCTCTACTTGAGAATTGTAATTTTTTGAAATCCTGTGCTATAAGCACCTATGATTTGAGTACTTTTAGATTATTGAGAAATATTTGACCTTTTTGGTCCTAATAGAGTTGGAATCCACAATGATATTCCATAAAAACAAATAGTAATACATTTTGGTCTTTACTATAGACCCTTAAGTTATTTGATGTAGATTTCCTAAGAGTTCTGAGTTGAGTATGGGAGTAGTATTTAGCACCGAGTTAGGTATGATTCTGAGGTCTCATACCCCAGAACTATGTGCCATCATAGGACTGAGATTTATAGGATCGAGGCCAAAAAGTATCACAGAGTTGAGGTTATCATCCCCGACAAGAGTATAACGCTTCTCCCCAACATGAGGTTTCTTTATTAGGAGGACAAGACGTTGGAATCCATGTAGCTCACATAGTTTATGTTTGTTAGAAGAAACTCTCGAGTGTCCAAAGTTATATAATTCCGAGTTCTAAGTGTCCCAAGTATAAAAGAGTTCTAGAGTTCCCAAGTGTTGAAAGTTCCTAAGGGTTCTAAGTCCTTGAGTTTTAAAGAAGTTTTACCCTCCGTGAGATAAAAGTAGGATTTTGAAAGTATTGTTTAAAGTTCCTTTGGCCGTCAAGTATTGAGAATAAGAGGAGAGTAGAGATTTTTAAAGTTAGGTATAATGACTCACGAGATTTGCATTTTATGCTTCACTATTTACTATTCATGAGAATTATATTTCAGATTTATTCAAGCCATGTGAGTCATTCATATATGTATGCATGATTTTATAAAATGTAATGATAATGTTTATTTAAATGCATACAACTCTATATACAGTGTTGATCCACATATACGTCTATGTGATACATTGTCTTATAATATAGGTTCAGGTGCTCAGTCCTAGCCTCATTAGTTATTTCCAAGTACCTTTGTCTATATCTCCATAGTGGTGAGTGCTAATGGTTTGAGGACTTATCTTCAGACATTTCATTATTTTAGTAGATATATTATTGCTTTCAGTTCAGTTTGAGTCAGTTGGTGGCCTGTCCCAATGCCTCTCTAGTCATGGAGTTGTAGAGGAATTGTCAGACTAGTTATGAAATTGTTAGTATGTTGAGATTTCCAGTATTGCGGTCGTTTGGACCGAGTATTTTCTTCGTATTTCCTATCATTTTATATGACAGTACCAGTGTTTTGTTTATTTCATCTCGAAATAATTATTATATGTAGTAATAGGCTCAAAGGGTTAGCTTGGGGTTACTTGTAGCCTCAAGTACCGTGTAACGCTCCGGGATAGGATTTTGGGGAGTTACACTCTGGTGCATCAGATGGTTTATCTATTGCATCATGTGACAAATCTGTTGCATCAGATGGTTAATATATTGCACCAGATGAATAATTTATTGGAGAAAACAAAAAATAGTAGCATGATTTTGTTCCACAGAAAAACAACAATATCACCATTTTTATCAAGAACAAGAACAGAACAAATCAACCCAAATCATTGTTTTATTTTTATAAACACCAACAACAAAAATCAAACTTAAAAAAAATACAACAAATAATAAAAAATCATAATACACTTCGAAAAGAGAAGAGAAGAAATATCAAAATTTAGGGTTTTATTCAAACCACATTTCAAATTAAAGAAACAAATATTAAAATTTTTAACCAATACTAATAGAGAAGTTGGGTCAAGTTCCTCGTTTTCTTCAAAACTAAAAAGGACATAAATTTTTAATTGCGAGTATGGCTATCATGTCGATTGAAGGTTGAAGAATTCAAAGCTGTTGTAGCCGGAGAACAAGGCTATCACGTTGATTGAGGTTGAAGTCGAAAAGAAACTCGAAGCCCAACTATTTGTCATCGGATATTGAAGTTTCCAAGGATTAAAAGGAGAAATTTGCGGAACTGTTGGTTGGGAGAGTGTTGAGAGAAGCTATAAAGAGAGAGATAAGAGAGACTGGTTGTTTTGGATTGAATAGGAAAAATCAAAGTCCAACTATTTGTCATCAAAGGTTAAAGTCATCGAGGATTGAAAGGAGAAATTTGCAGAATTGTTAGTTTGGAAAGAGTCGAGAGAAGTTGTCGAGAGAGAGGAGAGAGACTGTTTGATTTGGATTGAAGAGGGGTGTGGGTTGGGTTGATATGTATATTTAAAAAGACTAGAAAGTTTTGAAAATATTAATCAAGTCCACAATTAACTTAATCAAGTTTCCTAATGATGTTTGACCTTTTAAGTTGGTCAATGTCACCAATCCTTCATTCAATAAAAGACAACTTTCCTTCAATTTTATCTAGTTTTGCATCATTTCATAGAAAAAAGAGATCTTGAAACTTCACCAACTACATTTAGCAAAACTAAATATCCCACTTCCACTCTAATCAAAATCTAGACTCGTCTGATTATGCAAGTTCAGTCCCTACTTTGGTGCTGTTTTTTCTTGGTCATGATTTATTTATGATTGCCAATTTCATTTATAGTTCAAATAGAGATATTTTATTTTAAATATCACCCATAGTCCAGATTAATGAAAAATAGAGATGCTTTTTGATTAAGAGAGACTTCTATGTTGAATTAACCAAAATTCCTTTTTATTTAGGAAATTTCACTTCTATCTAATTTTTTTAACGATTGAATTTTAGTAATGATATTTTTCATGTCGTAGGTATTTTTAGATTTTCATTTAATTCATTTTATTCAGACCTCAAAAGAAGTTTTGCTCCCTTTAACAAAGGTCACCAGAATGAAGTGTCAAATGTTTTACTCTTCGGTCAAGGAAAGAAGGGGTAAAAGGATCATTAAATAGATATTTTGTATTTTTCAGAATTTTGTTATTGAAAAAACTTTTACATAAGCAAAATTACTTAAAATAATAATAAAATGAGTTGGGTGACTTTCTGAATAAAACATGTAAAGTTTAGTGACTTTTTGCGTAAAATTCAAAGTTAAGTGACTCTCTTGGATAAAAGTCCAAAGTTGAGTGACCATTTAAGTTATTAACTCTATTTCTAGTACTTCTTGTATAGATTGTTTTATTTTAAGTAGAGGGTTGATCGAACCAACTTCTTAAAAAGAAATATATTATTAATATGAAAAATATGCTATCTTTGGCTTAGAAATTTCAGTGGAAATTGCAAAAGTACATATGGAAAAGAATATTATTTTTCTATACAAAGTAACTGAAGATTAATATGCAAGATGAATCATGGTTTTTATATATGCGACTTGGGTGCTTAAATTTTGAAGCACTCTGTAACACCCCGCACCTTTAGGGTAGGATTTAAACCGTCGTTCCTATACATATAGACCCGAACCCAATGATTTCTTGTTAATAAATATGTGATTATCAATCCTATGGTATTGGAATAACTTTGAATATGAATTGAGGTCACAAAAACCCCCCAACTCAAAGATGAGTTTAAAGCTTTTCTATCGATTAACTTTTAGTAAATGTCTCAACTTGGGTCAACTTCCATCAACTATTACTTATTTTATATAATGAGTTAGAGGGACTACTATATATCAAATGAAAGATCTTTGAGTATTCTTTCCAACGCCACTAGTTTTGCCTTAATCAGTTATCGTGGTGAAAAGTTATGCCTTTTTTCCAAAGAGGTATTAGTCTGCCAAGGTGCGACAGCAAGACTGACGGCCCGTCAAGCCAGTGAACTTGAAGCAGTAAGGTCAAAAAATGTTTTTTTTTTGATGGTTTGAGTGATGGAAAGTCACGGGATTGATGGTCTGTCACTCAGGCCATCAGTAAGGGCCAACCTATGCTAAAGTATTATTTTCAAGGGATAGTTTGGTATTTTCCCATCCCAAACTCCTTTCCAACGAACATAAAGCATACCCTAAGCATTATAATCCATCTTCTATCAGTTTTTAACATCTCATATCCACTCTACTCTCAATAACAATGAGAAATTAGGGTTTTCTTCAAGGCAAGAATTCAAGCCTTTCAATCTATGATTTCCCAAAAGAAGTGTCAAGATTAGGGTTCTATTCTTTAACTAAGGAACATAAGGTATGTGGGACTATCCTAAACCTAATGGGCATGAATTTACTATTTTTTAAACTTGATTTAAAGAGTATATATATGTATACATATGAAATAGGTTTCAAGATCTTGATGAACATGCATTGAAAACCCTATGATTTGATGAAGTATTATAGAAATTATGATATGGTGTCTTGAACTCAAACTATTTTCATGTGATCATACGTGTGCCCCCTACTGATGCTCCAATACTTGTGGAAAACTTGGATTGAGGGCTTGGCCGCCGAGTTATGGGAGGGATCTATATAGCTCATGGAATTACAAAGTGTAGGGTGTACCATTTATATTAGAAGAGAAGATAGAGTAGAGTCATGATTCAAAGAATGTGTTTTAAAAGATTCAGAATATCCCCATGTGTTTTCAAATATTTTAAGATGACATGATTTTATGAAATGCTCCCACCTATGTTGTATAAAAAGGTATTTGATTTTTGGATTGTTCTACGTACAAGTACATTTGTATTGAACCCCTATATTTCAGGATCTGAGGATCAATCCTGGGGTTTCGCTAAGCAGTAGATGATTGTCAGTCGATTGGAGTTGGTGAGCCTTCCTTATTTTTGAAGGCCTTGTCTTATGTGATGATTTCATTGTTTTTAGTTCATGGTCCGACTATGGGCCTTGTCCCAGACTCAGACAGATGTTGCTTTTAGTTTTCATTAGAGATTTCGCAGACTTATATGAATGGTTTTGAGTCTTGTTAAAGTTATATCATGTTGTTAGTTGATATAATCAAAGGATCATGTTTTTTTGTTTTGTTTCCGTATTTTATAGTTTCTGAATTATGCATATGCTTGCGAGTTAGAAGGGCTCTCGGGCCTTTATGGTTTGGGATTCCTATCATGGCTAGGGCCTTAGTTCGGGTCATAAAAAACTTGGTATCAGAGCACAATTCATGGTCCCAGGGTCTCTGCAAAGTCGTGTCTAGTAGAGTCTTGCTTATGGATGTGTTGTGCACCACACTTATAATCAGGAGGCTACCGGGCATTTAGGAGTGGTTTCTTATTCTTTCATACTCTAGTTTGTGCTATGGTATCGTCCATAGGAAATTTATCCAAATTCCTTCATTGTTCTAATTTCATGGGCCATGCCTTATTGTCGAGGTGATACAAGTCTAAGAGTCTAGCTCCCCTAATGATGTGGTTCTCTCTGATTGAGTTATCCATAAAATTATGAGATAGCACAAGGACTTAAAAGGAGTCCATTAGTGCTTTAAGGTGTATTAATTTGAGTGTATACTTTTATCCTAATAAGATCATGCTTTTCATCCTGAGGTATGAAGGGTATTTAGTCTCCCATTCAAAATTATTATTGCAAATGTCATGCATAAGGGTAATAATGTGTAGCAAAACATTGGAACTGTGTAATCACCCAAGTAGTAGTATATGTTAAAATGTCATGACCTATTGGTAGTGAGATGGTCCAGAAGTTGGTGACATGGAGTAACAAGGTTAGCGGTCGGAGTGAGGGTGACTTTTACGTAAATAAGTAGTTTTAGTTGTATACCCTTTGATTGAGGGGTGGTTTTTCCTTTTATGGCGGTTGGTTAATGTTATAGCAAGATTTATAGATTGTATTGTAGTCTGTGAAGGAAGTGTTTGGCTATAAGTATTATTTATTCAAATTAGGGAAACAGCCTAGAGTGGATAGTTATGGTGGTTATAGAAATCAGTTATAGGTTGTAAATGGAAAGGGGTAGACTAGTAAATATGTTATGAGTAGAGACTCATTGGTGTTTATGGAATTTGATGATAGTGAGAATGTATACATGAGTAAGTAGACTTAATATGAGAAGGTATGTAGTGGATTTTGAGGTGTAGTAGTAATGTCAGGGAGAGGATGTGATTATAGGTAGTAGTTAAGTGAAATTCACAAACATGAGAGTATGGTATATGGCATATTCCATATGATTTGTGTTGTTAGACAATAGGCTTGAAATTTAGATGTAGAGTATAGTGATGAAAATAGTACTTCAAGATTGATAATGGATGTTTTATGGGAATGAATTAGTTGATTTGGTATAATGTTTGAAATAGCCTAGGTTGGAAACTTGCGGAATAAGGAGTGGCTAATTGTGATATATATATATAGTCACGAGGATTAGTGGTAAAAATGATGAATTGTGGTTGAGTGTAACGACCCGAGTCTATACCTCAAAAACTACACGGTGCTTACGACCCTGAAGGACCAGAAGCTAACCCATGACTGGTACCTTCTAAAATAATATGGAATATAGGCTAAAATGCCATAAGATTCATAAATCTGAAATACTAATAAAATAACATCTGATAAAAACATCTGAAGTCTGAATACTGTCTGAATTAGTCTAGTCTAAAAAGCCTCTGACTAAACTGTCTGAATGAGGAGTTAATGGGACAAGCCCCCAACAAACTCCAAGTACTAAAATACTGAAATAGTAAAATAAAAGCATATCCTTCATAGATGAGGACTCACTAATGGATCTGTTGTTGCTAGCTAGATTTTTCTAAGTGCGGTCGAGAACCTGAGCGTCCGAACCTCTGATATGAGACATCATAGCATAAAGAAAAGGTATGTAATAGTAAGCGCAATGTATTGATATGCTAGATGAGGTAAGGCTGAATGCAAGGGCTCATATACATGAACAGTAACTAACTGAATGGTATGAAGTAACTGAATGAGAGTTTATGGATAACTAAAACTACTATATATACTGACTATGCAATACTGTGCATATATATGTATACTGTATCTGAGCTTTTCTGAAGCTGAGTACTGAGTTTTGATAACTGAATAACTGATATCTGGGATTACTGACAACTGAGTTACTGATAACTGAGTGACTGTGTCTGACAGTCATGATTCTGTATAACTGAACTAAGTTCTATACTAAGACTGAAACTGAAAATGTGGGAGGTAATCATCTAACCGACATTACCCAAATAAGATAATTGGGATCCAACCTGTAACCCCAGTTGGAAGGGTGTCATTATCGTGCCACGGGTAAAGACAAGTTGAAAAGTTAGCCTCATCTGGAAGGTACTCTAATGATAATGGTGGTACCCTCAACTGGCAGGTAGAAACACCTCATCAACCCTCAACTGGCAGGTTGATGTCTCAACCTACACTGGCTACATAGTTCAGGAATGCAAGAACTACTTCTAAGGATCACACCCTTTACTGTCAGGTGAGCCCCCATCCTTGGGTTTACTCGGTGCTGAATCCTACTCCCAACTGTATAGACCATGGAATAATTACTAAACTGTACTGGATTTAACTGAACTATTACTGATCGTGTTGACTGATTGAACCAGACTAAGTTCACTGAGTTCTATAACTGACTGAGTACTACTGTTTCGTGACATGACTAAGACTATTCTGTAACTACTATAGCTATAGGTAAACAACTAGATCATCGGGTATTAGATACCCCCTGGACTCAATATCATGAAAAATAAAGGATAGCATGATCTTGAAAGCATTATAATGTCCACTTATTCATAATTCATTCATAGAGACATTTTGTCAAACACTTGTAGGGCATAATCTTGCACATACACTAGCATGTCATGATTTCACCATTTAATTCACATGGACATTCCATCAAACACATGGAAAGCACAACTTAATGCATATAATCATGGACAACATATAAACATTGTAACTACAACATCCAAGCTTGCTAATTCAAGGATTATGACATCGAAATTACACAATTCAATATACATGTTATTTCAATTTCATGGAATCTACAATTAATCATGGATTGAAACTCAATTAATATCATATATATGAATACAATCCAATTTCAAGCATGTAAATCATAAATCAATAATATTGCATTTTTTAAAATGGATTCTTGGACTCTATGGGTGAAAGGAACCCCTAGATGAATACCTAACATACATGGGAAGATTAAATCTGGAAGGTTCTTGGAGAAATTATTGAGCTTTCTTCTTGATTTTTTGAAGCTAGGGTTTGCTAATTGAGAGAGAATATTTTTAATCTTGAGAAAAGTGAGTAAATAATAATATAATAGGTTATTTAGGGGCTTAATTTCATGTTTAGGCTGATTAAGGGTTTTGAGAATTGACCAAACATCTCCTGAAATAAAATCACGAAAACTAAAAATCCCGATTTTGCATGCTGGCGTGACGCGGTGAAATCGTGACAGCTCACTGGAAACTGGACAACTGGTAACTAGAAGTTTGGCGTGATGCAATACAATCGCGGTACCCTACTGTATGTGAATTTAACCCTTTTTGCGATGCGCCATGATCGCGGAGTCACACTAAAAAGTGAAAAGTGGGAAAATTGCTGATGGCGTGATGCAGTGGGATCACAATGGCTCACTAGATTTTGACAATTGCCATATGCACCCTCTCCATTATGTGATGAGGTCTATTTTGGCATAATGTTTTATGAAAATGGCTCTAGCTTTTCGCCCGGGTATCGAATTTGGGCAAACTTTATATCGTTGGAAAGCTGAATGAATTTCCTACACATTGGTAAGCTTTAAACTGACAAATTCTATGTATTTATAAAAATTTGTATAGGATAACTCATGCACTAAGAGTTAAATCAAGCTAGGGAAATACGGGGTATTACAATATCTCCCCCTTGGGAACATTCATCCTCAAATGGGACTGATTAAGCTGAGAAACACTGATAGACTGAGTTTACATACTAAACATGCATATCTGATACATGGAATACATGACTAAAAGTACTGATAAACTTAGTTTTCATGCTGAACATGTATATCTAATGCATGAGTACATGGATGAACTGATTCATGAATGCATGATTGTCAAGAAGATGATATACAACGGTAAAGAATACAAAGTTTATGACTGTAACTAAATATGGAACTGAGTAAAGCTAAGAAATACTATTACCTCAAGCTAAATATGAGTTCGCGGCGAAGAGGTGAGGATACTTGGTCTGCATATCTGCTTCTTCTTCCAAGTAGCTCCCTAAACGGACTGATTCTGCCAAAGAACTTTGACCAAGGGAACTGTTCCTCAGTCTGCGAATCTGACGATAGAGAATTTGGACTAGAACCTCTTCGAAAGAGAGATAATTCTGAATATCTACATCCTCTAAGGGAACTATGATTGCTGGGTCACCAATGCATTTCTTTAGAAAAGAGACATGGAATACTGGGTACACTAATGCTAGATCTGAAGGCAACTCAAGCTCGTGAGCTACCTTTCCAAAATGATTGAGAATTCTGTAAGGACCGATATATCGGGGTCTGAGTTTTCCCTTCTTGCCGAACCTCTTCACCTCCTTCATGGGAGAGATTTTCAAGAACATAAAATCACTAATATCAAACTTCAGATCTTTTCTCCTCACATCTGCATATGATTTCTATCAGCTCTGGGCTGCCTTAAGCTTTTCTCTGATCAACTGAACCTTCTTTAAGGCATCAAATACTAAGTCAATCCCTACTACTGCAACCTCTTCTACCTTAAATTAACTAATTGGAGATCTACATCTTCTACCATAAAGAGCCTTAAACGAAACCATCTGAATATGGGAATGATAGCTGTTATTATATGTAAATTCAATCAAAGGCAAGTGGTCATCCCAACTACCTTTAAAATCAACAACACATACTCTTAACATGTTTTCTAGAGTCTGAATGGTCATTTCTGCTTGACCATTTGTCTAAGGGTGAAAAGTTGTACTGATGTGAACTTGGGTACCATGACCTTTTTGGAATGCTTTCCAGAAGTAAGAGGTAAACTGGGTACCCCTAGTTGAAATGATAGACACTGGGACTCCATGTAACCTGAACAACTCTCTGATATAGAGTTTAGCATAGTCCTCGGTAGAATAGGAGGTATGGACTGGCAAGAAGTGAGTTGATTTGGTCATCCTATCTACAATGACCCAAATAGAATCATGCTAAAGATTAGTATGAGGCAAACCCATTAGAAAGTCCATGTTCACTTTTTCCCATTTCCATGTAGGAATACTAAACTCCAGCATGGCCCACTATGTTTCTGGTGCTCAATCTCAACCTGGTGAAACGTAGAGCAATTAGCTAAAAACTCTATAATATCTTTCTTCATCCCACTCCACCAATAAATTTCCCAAAAACTACAGTACATCTTAGTGGACCCTGGATGTATAGAGTAATGCATACCATGTGCTTATACAAGAATTCGTTGCCATAAGTCTTCTACACCTAGTGCACATAGCCTACCCTGGTAACGCAACACACCATTCCCTCCTTGGGAGAAAACCTCTACTTTAAGATATCTGACTGAATCTTTTAACTTAACAAAATTGGGATCTCTGTCCTACTTTTCCTTTGCTTTGGAAACCAGAGATGATTCTGAACTATTCTACACCCACACACTACCCTATGCTAAATCGACTAAATGAACACCTAGTCGGGTAAGCTGATGAACTTCCTGAGATAACTTCTTCTTGTAATTCTCAACATAAGCAACACTAACCATAGACAACCTACTGAGTGCATCAACCACTATATTGGCCTTGCCCAAATGATACAGAACAGTCATGTCATAATCATTCAAAAACTCTAACCACCTTCTCTGACATAGATTCAAATCTTTCTGAGAGAACACATATTGTAAGCTTTTGTGATCTATGAAAACATCTACATGCACCTCATACAAGTAATGCCTCCAAATTAATAAGGCAAATACTACAACTGCTAACTCAAGATCATGGGTAGGTAATTCTTCTCATGGGGCTTAAGCTGTCTAGAGGCATAGGATATGACCTTACCTCTCTGCATGAGGACACAACCCAAACCAACTATACATACACCACAATACACAACAAACCTATCTGAACTATCTAGTAGAGTCAAAACTAGGGCTGTAGTGAGTCGAGTCTTCAACTCCTGAAAACTTTTCTCACAAGAATCTAACCACTAAAACTTGACTTTATTCAAATTCAATATGGACATAGGGAATATAATAGATGAAAACCCTTCAACAAAACCGATGGTAATAGCTAGCTAAACCCAAGAAGCTCCTGATATCTAACGGAGAAATAGGTCTAGGTTAATTTTTCACCATCTCAGTATTTTGCGGATAAACTTTAATGCCATCATCGGAAATGATATAACCATGGAATGCTACCGATGTTAACCAAAATTTGTATTTACTAAATTTGGCAAACAACTGATGAGCTCTGATAGTCTGAAGTATGATTCTGAGGTGATTTGTGTGATCATACTCACTGCGGGAGTAGACAAGAATGTCATCGATGAAGACTATAACGATCATGTCCAAGTATTAATTGAACACGCAATTCATTAAGTCCATGAAAGATTTTGTGGCATTTGTAAGACCAAAGGACATGACTAGAAAATCGAAGTGACCACACCGGGTTCAGAAAGCTATTTTTGAAATGTCACATTCTCTGACTTTGAGTTGATGATAGCCTAATCTGATATATATTTTAGAAAAGTAACTGGCACTCTGAAGTTGGTCAAATAAGTCATCAATTCTAGGAAATAGGTATTTGTTCTTGACTGTGACTTTGTTCAACTGACGGTAGTCTATACACATTCTAAGAGAACTATTTTTCTTACGCACAAATAGAACTGGTACGCCCCACGGGGAAATGCTGGGTCTAATAAACCCTTGTCTAAAAGGTTCTTTAACTATTCTTTTAACTCTTTGAGTTTGGCTGGTGCCATTCTGTATGTCAGAATAGAGATAGACTGAGTGTATGGAAGAAGGTCTATTCCAAAATCTATTTCCCTAACGGGAGAAACTCTGGGAATATCTTTGAGAAACACATCTGAGAATTCATTTACTACTGGAACTGACTCAAGGATAGGAGTCTCTGAACTAGAGTTTATGACTCACACAAGATGAAAGATAAAACCTTTGGCTATTATTTTTCGCACTCCAAGGTATGAAATCAACTGACCCTTAAGCACTGTGGTACTACCCCTCCATTCAAGGGCTGGTTAATTTAGAAACTGAAAATGAACAATTCTATTTCTATAATCGACTGAGGTATAGCATGAATGGAGCCAATCTATACCGAGAATGATATTAAAATCCGCCATCTATATCTCTACAAGGTCTACTGAAGTTACCTTCTGAGATATCATAACCAGACAGTTACTATATACCCATTAAGCTATGATAGACTTACCCTCTGGGATAGAGACTGAGAAAGGCTCTGCCAGAATTTCAGGATTGACTCCCAAATTAACGGCAATATAAGGAGTTACAAAAGACAACAAAGCTCCTGGATCTAGAAAAGTTGTAATGCCCCAAAATCGGATCCCGGGACGTCACGCGATTCTTAAGGTCACAAGTGATCCCAAGCTAACCCTTCACCTGGCATAACCCAAAGCAACTGAATTATATACATAAAATAAAAGAAATAATACGAAAACAACCCATAACTTAGTCTAACCAACATGAAAGTAAATTTATACGGTCACAATTCTGCTCATATATATACAAATCTGAAACTGAATACACTGACTACTAGTGACTGTCTCTGAAGCCTCTACTAGCATTGACTAAAGATAGCCGGGTCGTGACTTCTAACTACCCCTACTAAATACTACTGAATATAAAAGAAATAATACACCTCAAATCTGAACAACTCAAGTCCCTGAATCAAAAGGACTATTCACCTGCCGATCGAGAGTTGCGATCAAGCTGAACATGATATGTAGCCGATGAAAATATGTTTATGTTGGTCAGCACTTTAAAATGTACAGTGTATGTGGGGGTGCATGCAACAATATAAATAGTATAATCAATTTCATGAAAACATGCATACGGACAATGATGACTCACTTGGCTTGAGTTATATCAAATCATACTTTTCGTAATTTCATAATAAATAGTTCATATGATAAAATCTCATAATCCACGTAAATCATTATAAATCATAAATTATGATAAATCATCCTAAATCATCATAAATTATCATCTCGTCAAAAATCATCATAAATGACCATAAAACATCATAAACATCTCAACTCATTGACTCAAATCTCGGAGTGACTCGGTAATTCATGAAACTTAATCTTATGGACATGGGAGTTTTCTATAACTGACAACCCCACATGAGCTATGTGGAATACCAATGTTTGAAACCCCCGTTGGCGGGAGCATCATACTTTTTGCAGGGAGTACGACCTTGAAACTACAATAATCACAATCGGGCTCTTTGTCCAATAATATCATAATCAACCAACCCTACAGTGGCACATAGGTTTGGGGAAATACCAAATTTCCCTCTCGGTGCTAAGTACTACTCCCCGACAAGTTCAGAATGCATTAGGAAATCAACCACAACATCACAAGGGTCTATCGTTAAGACCAAATCAAATATCTTTCTCATTTATCAAATCATATCAATTTGTGGATTCCTAACTGAACACATTTTAGCTCAAAACATTTTAATCTTCCTCAACATCAACAAGGTATCAATGCATTGAACCATAACCGACTCGACATTTGGACAAGGATATGAAGACTCACTATGTAATATTTTCAAAAATTTAACTCATCAAAACCATCTGAAAAATACCAAAACTCATTGCAACTTCTATATCAATATACCCAATATCTATAATTGTCATAAGGAAGCTCAAAATTTGACACATGGCTCGAAAACAATTGGAAATACCAATAATTCATTCTTGAACTTAAAACGTGGATACATGTTCAAAACATATCAATTCTTGATAGAAACATCAAGAATTCCAATATTAAATCTCAATTCATAAAACGAAATAGTCAAATACTAATGTGATTCAAAACTTACAATTTAAATCTTTATAAGTTCATAATCGAATTATTTAGACATAATTCAACTTACAGAACCATACGAATCCATTAAATAATCATAATTGGCAAGCTTGAACAATTTACATATATAAATAGTCAAAATCTCATGGTAGGATATCTTGAAAATAAATTCATTTGCCAAACTCATAATAATCAATAATAAAAATTAAAGATACAGGCACAAGAATGGAAGAATTATTCTTGTTCAAACCCCACATACCTTAAAATTAAAGACTGGAATGAATTTTTGCCTCGGAACACTATTCACAAAATTGATTGGTGCATCTCAAAAAGCTCGGAACGGGGACTTCATTTATTGTATTAATTTGGAATTTCCATGGTGGAATTGGAAGATTTATGAAGGGAAATTTAGAGGTTTAGGGTTTCTTTCTTGAAATTTGTTTTTGAAAATAACAGACTTTGATTTCCAAAATCAGTTTTTATGCTTATTTCCACGAAATGGGGCAAGGGTGAAATTACTGGATTTCCCCTAAGGAAATTGAAAAATGGCAGAAAAATCCTGCCTACCTTTGGCCACGAAAAACTGAATAACTCCTCATTTGGGTATTGAATTTTTGTGAAATTTGTATAGTTGGAAAGCTAACTCAAAGATCTTTAATTTTATCTATGGTAGGCCACCCAGTTCGTCATATATAAGGAGTTATGATTGATCGAAGTTGACCCAAATCAAATCCGTCCCTCAGTTACTGACTTGACATGCTAAAATAAATTGATCGTAACTTATTACTCTAATGTTGGAATGAGGTAAAACCAATTGCATTGGAAAGAAGACTCAAAGAGATTGCGTTTGATATATAGCAGATCTCCCAGTTCCTTATATTCAGGAAGTGATGATTGTTTGAAGTTCTGAAATGCTGAAAATTTTTGGAGCATGCTAATCGGATGGTGCCACTGTTTTGGGCACCCAAACGTGCCCTTATGCTACTCCAAAAATTCCGAAACTCACTCAGGATGTATTACGACCTTTTCCCATCAGAAAACAACTTGAAAATCGAAAAATGAATGTCGGAAAGGTCGTCCAACAAATACCCGAAGATAAGAGGTCTAAATGAGAAAGTTTCAACACTTAGATTTTTTTTTTTTGAGTGCTAAGCTTCTCTTGGCAAGATAAAAAGGCTTTAACGACTCGACACATTTTGGAGAGAAATATTTAACGGGAAAAACTCGGGGTATCACATGATGTCCCCCTTGAAAACATTCATCCCCGAATGTCGCTTGTTAGGTTAGGAAGGCAAGGAAAATTGAGGATATGCAACTAAAATAGCTTGATGAACAAGTTTATATTTTTTCTAAGCTTTGGAGTACTTTCCGACGCATAAGCTCATGATAATAACAATGACATAGTTGAGTCTATTACTAAAAGAGTTGGATGAAGGAAAAATTATTAACTTCGATTTAAATCCGCATTCACAAAGAAAGAGATGAAAGATCTAGGATATGAAAACTTGGGATATCACAATATCTCCCTCTTGGGATCGGTTTTCCCCGAATAATACTAATTGATACATGGGATACTTTATGATTGACCCATGACTTAATACTTGGGTTGGGAACAAAAGAAAAGGCTAAATAGAATTTGGTAATTCGCTTCGACGCAAATAAATCATTCTTGAAATGGTTATGCTCACGAAACTTCAAGTACTGAGATTGGACCACATTGGAAGATGGAAGAAATATATGAATCCGTTGGAATAACTATCAAGTTGAATTTCTAGGTGCACGGACCGAATCAAGACACACTCTCATTCAATTAGGACATGATTCAAAATCTTTCCAAGGAACTTTCAACACTACTAGGAAGCAATTGGGTTTGGGATATGGTCCGAACAATTTTTATATATATATATATATATATATATATATATATATATATATATATATATATATATATAAATATATTGAAATAAGGTTTTATAACTCGATCCTAATTTTAAGTACGAAGCGTAGATCGATCAGTGTTATATCAAAATAAAAGTACTAGACCCCACGCAGTACAACTTACTTTCAAGATTATCAATACGCTTTGCACAAACTTTCTCCGCAATACTATTTTCCCCAAATACCAAACTTACTTAATTCAATTCATAATTCTCACAAGGCATTTGCAATCTTGGCTATTCAAATCTAACTAAGCCAAATTCTCTCTCTCATTTTCAAGCTTAATTTGGAGTCACCAATTCCTCCACCTAACACCGTAACATAGCACCATTCTGAATTATAAATTTACACACATCCACATTGTTACAATTCCTCATCTCACAGATAATTCTTATTACCACTCAATCAACTCTAATCCACTTAATACTCACCATTTTCAACCGTCATATTCATATCAACAAGTCTTGAAGCTTAGGGAACTATTCATAGGCATATACACAATTCAACTTATAGCAAGGCCAAGGCTTGCAACTAATATCCTCAGACAGGAGATATATTCACAATACATGAGTGCTATGCAAGATCAATTTACAAGAGCTTTTAGCTTAGACTTCTAAATCAACATAGACACCAAAACTTATCGATAATATAAACTTTAATCTCCGTCCATATATACACACATGATGTTCAAGCCTATCTTTATAATTACGTATACACTCCTAATCAACACTTATAAAACACCTTTTTCAAATTCTACAATCCTTTATTAAGACAACTTCCAGGCACTATTCTTAAGAAAACACTCACTAACTTTTCCAATTAACTAAGCCATGCACAAGACTTCACTTCAATAATTCCCCACCTACAAACCTAGATAAACCATCACACAACCACTTTCACAAACACAACATGAAATGCTTCAAATAACCATGACATACACCAAAATCCTAGCCTCAAGCTTACTCCACACTTGCCATCTTAGATAAAATGAACATGCTACAATTTTATCAACAAAAACCCGCTCACTCTCTCCTATCGTCACCACTATTCATCCATACTCCCTTAACAAATGGAAAGTCATGAAAGGGTAGAATATAAAGGGATATTGTGTATGAATTGGTGCGGTTATTGAGGCCGGAGAACTAGGGCATCAAATGCATGAATTCAACTAGAATCAAGATTAAAGATTAAGGACACCCGGGACATTAATTGAATCTTATTGGTCGCTAATAGTGTTGCCGGTGGACTGAACTTGAACATACAATAAAACTTAAGCACATGCATTATGAACCGCACAACTTGAGTTTGGAGTTTATAACTTATGGAATGTCGATTTCGCCCGCTAGAAAAATTGGGGCTCCATATTTTGATTGTTAGGAGAATATATGTTTTCCCATGATATGCATGAACATGTATTATGATCGGGGGAATGAAACATAAGGCATGAGAAAATATCGAAGTCATTGATAGGGCTGGGGTAAAATAGGATCAACACCACTATTTCTCACCACCAACTTGCAACCCACTGATACACCTACCTGAATCCCGCAATCTTAACTTAGTTAATCTACTATCTCCCCTTTAGACTTAAGCCAACACTCCGAGTCAACGAATCACCATACAAACTCTAGTCCACGGCATTCGCTTTACCCCAGGTCCCCAGATATACCCATACACAAGATCCATAACTTAACCCGCATAACTACACCCGCGAGCGCAAAACCCATTCTTAACATAACTCTCAAATACCCACCAACTTAGACCACTTCAAAAGTTATCATACAATAATTCATGCACTCCGCAGCTTAGATTCTAGCACTTACCATGGATACGTCAAACCTTCGCTAAACCATACTAACTTCTTTGTGCTTTACTAATATCACATATCAAACTAACACCCTCGTCAACCTCTAATGTCCAAATTAACTCACAATTACATCATATACCACATATCCTCATTCATACTTACCCGATCAAGGATAACACTAACCGCTTAACATTTAATAACTTAAAAAAAAATTCCCATAACACCTTGAGCATACTACTACCTCAACACACAATATCACAATTGATCACAAACAAATAGACTTAAGCTACCGTACATATGGTTCAATCCTACTAAATCTCCTCCCTATCACTAACGTCGTAGCAATTAATCATTAAATTTATTTTTCTCATCATCCGCTATACAAACTTAATAAATCACTCTGACTACGATTAACAACAATCTCAACAACCATTTCCATCTATCAAAAACCTTAAACATACAAGTCCACCAAAACCTCATAACGACAATAATCATCCACAATTCCATGGCCAATGCCATAATAATTTATTAACACCTCCTTTCACCATGTTTCTAACCAATGGAAGAACAACAGAGTAAACAGCCAGCTGCTAGTGAATCAAAACAGGCCTCACACGGCTTCACTAGACTTTGGTTTTGTATTTTGAAAAAGGAAATAAATATCAAAATAATTATGCTAATAAATCGAAATAAGCCCCACACGACTTCACTAGACTTCAAGTTTTAATCAAAAGATGATCAAAAATATTTTCAAGAAATAAAAGCCTGGTATACCATAATCAAGGATCCGAGAATATATGTCTCGCTTTACCTCAACTGAACGACTCAAGAGGGATGCGGGTACATCTTGATAGCTATGGAACCTTTGCTATTAAGCCCAGGAATATAATCAAGAGAGGAAATTGGAACTAGTTAATCACCCTGTCTCAACATTAGTACCTGGATAAGGAAAATACGAAATCACATCATGAATTCTAGGGAGAAATCCAAAAACACTTCTGACATAGGCTTAATGCACAACCTTCAAGAACATATATATGACACCTCAATTTTTTGGAACTCAAGCACTAATGAAATTATTTTTTTTCTAGCTCACTTATAAGCCCGTAATATCTGAGGAGATTATCTAAGAAAGCACCATCTATAAGGATTTAGCTTGACTATATCCGGTATTTTAGAATAAGGTGAAATGGCCCAATTTATGCAAGCTATGAATTCGTATGAATTTCTTAAGGAACCTTTCCACAACACGATCTATGACTTGAAAGAAAGGGATCATTTTCCTAAATGCCTCATAGCCTATCAAACAAAAGTACAAACGTCTTCGTATCGGTCCGCAAGACTCTACTAGACACGGCTTCATAGACACCTTAGGACACTTGAACCCTGTGCTATGATACCAAGCTTGTAACGCCCCAAAATCAGATTTTGAGACATCACACGGTGCTTAAGGTCACAAGTGACCTCAAGCGAACCCTTCATCTGGCATAACCCAAAACAACTCAATAAAATACATAAAATAGAAGGAATAATGCGGAAACAACCCATAACTTAGTCTGACCAACATGAAAGTAAATTTACACAGTCACAATTCTACTCATATATATACAAATCTGAATCTAAATAGACTGACTACTAGTGACTGTCTATGAAGCCTTTACTAGCATTGACAAGATAGAAGGGTCATGACTCCCAACTACCTCTACTCAATATGATTGAATACAGAAAATATAATACATCTCAAATCTGAATAACTCATGTCCCTAAATCAAAAGGACTAATCACCTGCTGATCGAGAGCTGCGATCCAGCTAAATATGATATGTGCGCTACAGATTGTACTTGCATTTTGGTGAGAATGTAGCCCATGGAAATATGTGGGTCGGCACTTTGAAATATACTGAGTATGTGGGGGTGCAAGCAACAATATAAATAGTATAATTAATTTAATGAAAACGTTCATACGGACAATGATGACTCACTTGGATTGAGTTATATCAAATCATACTTTTCAGAATTTCATAATAAATAATTCATATGATAAAATCTTATAATCCACGTAAATCATTATAAATCATAATTTATGACAAATCATCCTAAATCATCATAAATTATCATATCGTCAAAAATCATCATAGGTAATTATAAATCATCATAAATGACCAAAAAACATCATAAACATCTTAACTCTTTGACTCAAATCTCGGAGTGACTCGGTAATTCAAGAAACTTAATCTTATGGACACGGGAGTTTCCTATAACCGACAACCCCACGTGAGCTACGTGGAATTCCAACATTTGAAATCTCCATTGGCTGGAGTATCATACTCTTTGTAGGGAGTACGACCTTAAAATTGCAATAATCACAATCGTGCTCTCTGTCCAATAATATCATCATCAAACAACCCTACGGTGGCTCATAGGTTCTCGGTGTTAAGTACTACTCCCCGACAAGATCAGAACGCGTAGGAAATCCACCACAACATCACAAGGGTCTATCATAAAGACCAAATCAAATCTCTTTCTCATTTATCAAATCATATCAATTTGTGGATTCCTAACTCAACACATTTTAGCTCAAAACATTTTAATCTTCCTCAACATCAACAAGGTATCAATGCATTGAACCATAACTGACTCTATATTTGGACAAGGATATGAAGACTCAATACGTAATATTTACAACAATTTAACTCATCAAAACCATCCATAAAATACCAAGACTCATTACAACTTCGATATTAATATATCCAATAACTCAAATCGTCATAAGGAAGCTCAAAATTTGACACATGGCTCGAAAACACTTGAAAATACCAATAATTCATTCTTGAACTTAAAAACAGGATACATGTTCAAAGTATATCAATTCTTGATAGAAACACCATAAATCCCAATATTAAATCTCAATTTATAGAATGAAAATAGTCAAATACTCATGTGATTCAAAACTTACAATTCAAATATTTATTAGTTCATAATCGAATTATTTAGACATAATTCAACTTACAGAACGATATGAATCCATTAAATAATCATAATTGGCAAGCTTGAACAATTTACATATATAAATAATCAAAATCTCATGGTAGGAAATCTTGGAATAAATTCATTTGCCAAACTCATAATAATCCATAATAAAAATTAAAGATACGGGCACAAGAAAAGAAGAATTATTCTTGTTCAAGATCACATACCTTAAAATTAAAGATTGAAATGAGTTCTTGCCTCGGAACACTATTCATAAAATTGATTGTTGCATCTCGAAGAGCTCAGAACGGGGACTTCATTTATCGTATTAATTTGAAATTTCCATGGTGGAATTGGAAAATTTAGGAAGGGAAATTTAGAGGTTTAGGGTTTCTTTCTTGGATTTTTTTTTTTTAAAATAACATACTTTGATGCTTAAAATCAGTTTTTATGCTTATTTCCACGAAATGGGGCAAGGGTGAAATGGCTGGATTGCCCCTAAGGAAATTGAAAAATGGCAGAAAAATCCTGCGTACCTTGGCCACGAAAAACTGAATAACTCCTCGTTCGGGTATTGGATTTTTGCAAAATTTATATAGTTGGAAAGATAACTCAAAGATCTTTAATTTTATATATGGTATGCCACCATTTCGTCACATATAAGTAGTTATTATCGATCGAAGTTGACCCAAATCAAATCTGTCCCTCAGTTACTGATTTGACATGCTGAAATAAATTGATCGTAACTTATTACTCGAATGTTGGAATAGGGTGAAACCAATATAATTGGAAAGAAGACTCAAATATATTTTGTTTGATATATGGAAGATCTCCCAGTTCCTTATATTCAGGAAGTGATGATCATTTAAAGTTGGACATGAAATGCTGAAAATTTCTGAAGCATGATAATCGCATGGTGCCACTGTTTTGGGCACCCAAACGTGCCCTTATGCAACTCCAATAATTCCAAAACTCACTCGAGATGTATTACGACCTTTACCCATCGCAACGCAAATTGAAAATCAAATAACGAATGTCAGAAAGGTCATCAAATAAATACCCAAAGATCAGAGGTCTAAATGAGAAAGTTTCAACACTTAGCAAATTATTTTTTGAGTTCTAAGCTTCTCTTGGAAAGATAAAAAGGCTTTAACGACTCAACACATTTGGGAGCAAAATATTTAACGAGAAAAACTCGGGGTATCACAAAAGCATAAACATGTAAATGGAGATCTATACTGTACCAGTGACCATATCTGGAGAACTTTCCTGATCTTGTCTGGACTAAAGTTCATAAAGCCTGTTTGGGCGTTGCCGACTAGTGGCACTTGAGGTGGCACCCCATTGATTCGGGTGATTGGACTGAGCTGAAGAATGCTTATACTGACCTTGAGAACCTGACAGAGGATAATCTTTGATTCTATGGACTATATTTCCATACCCAAAATATACATCACTGCCAACTCTGCAAACACCCTGATGGTTTCTGCCATATTTGTAGCAAAGAGGATTTGTTCAAGCACTGCTGTCACTACCCTGAGATTTTGAGCCTGGTTGTCTATCTTTGTTACCATTTCTGAACTTAGGGACCGGAGTAGTAGCTAAGGACGGAGTTGGAACTAAAGACTTTGGATGGAATTAGGAATGGTTAGCGCCTTTTGACTTAGGCTGAGTAACAATGAAGCTACCTATTCTATCTCTCTTATTTTCCCTCTCTCCATTTTTACTCTTAGCTTCTTCTATCTTCTAAGCATGGACCATAATCCTGGATATGTCCATATCCTTAATTAACATCATTGTTCTGCACTCTTTAACCAAACTTTCTGACACCTCAGACACAAACTTACTTATTCTGGACCAACTATCTGCTATTACACGGGGAGCATATCTATCTAACTGAGTAAACTTGAGAGAATACTCTTTCACACTTATGCTACCTTGCCTAAGATTGGTGAATTCTAATACCTTGGCTTCTCTCAGCTCTAAGGGAAAGAATCTATCTAGAATAGTAGTAGCAAATTCTTCCCACTCTATGGGCTCTGTATTCGTGCCCCTATCTACCTTCCACTGCTTAAGCCACATATGAGCTACATCTTGTAGCTGATAGGCAGCTAACTCAACACTCTCACTGGAAGTCACTCCTATAATATTTGTGACTTTATGAACTTGATCAATGAACTCTTATGGATTCTCTTTCGACTTAGACCCTAAGAATAGGGGAGGATTTATTCAGGTTAAGTCCCAAATCCTAACTATAGCAGTATTGGCCAATGGGATGGACTGAATAGAATCTGTACGTTCATTTTGAGCTTCAACGGAATTGGCTAGAGTGGTGAATACAACTCTGAATTATGCACATAAGACATGCTCGTCCAGGGGATCTGCCTGAATGGGTTGAAGTGCTGACTAATTTCATGTTCTTCTTTTGTTGTTCTTTTAGGAGGCATGTTCTGTAAATGGAAGGAAGAAAAGGATTAGAATGAGAGTTTAACTTGAGCTCATGCTCACTCGCATAATATGAATACTGAAAGAAGGGAAACTTTTCCTAAAAACATCTCATAAACAATTGCCCATAAGTGTGGCGTGCTACACACACATGCACAAGACTCTACTAGATATGACTTTTAGACTCCCTAGGACTCTTTTGAACCTCAGGCTCTGATACAAAGTTTGTAAATCCCTGAGTATGTACCTCGAACACTACACGATGCTTATGACCTCGAAGGACCATAAGCTAACCCATGACTGGTACCTACTATAAGCACTGTGGTAATAATACTAAAATAATACAAAAAATAGGTTGAAATTCCATAAGGTTCATAAATATCAAATACTAATAAAATAACATTTGATAATAATTGCTAAAATATGAATACTGTCTGAGCTAGTCTAGTCTGAAAAGCCTATAACTGAAATATCTGAATGTGGAGTTGATGGGAAAAGCCTTCAACTAACTTCGTCTACTGAAATACTGATAAACTAAAATACTAAAATAAAAGCATATCCTCAATAGATTAGGAATTACTACCGAATCTGCTGTTACTAGTTGGATTTGACTAAGCACGGTCGGGAACCTGAGCATCCAAACCTATGATATGAGACATTATAGTACAAAAAAGGTATGCGTTAGTACGTGCAATGTACTAGTATTCTAGACAAGGTAAGGCTGAATGGAAGGGTTTATATGCATGAATAGTAACTGACTGAATGATATGAGGTAACTGAATGAGAGTACATAGATAACTGAAACTACTATAAATATAGAGTATGAAATACTGTGCATATATATGTATACTATATATGAGCTTTCCTAAAGCTAAGTACTTAGTTTTGATAACTGAATAACTGATATCTGAGATTACTGATGACTGAGTTACTAATAATTGAGTGACTATGTCTGACAGTCCTGATTTTGTAGAACTAAACAGAGAATAAAAGTAAAATAGTGGGAGGTAATCATCTAATTGACATGCCCCAAATAAGAGTTAACCTCATCTATCAGGTACTCTAATGAGAATGGTGGTACCCACAATTGGCAGGTAGAAACACCTCATCAACCCTCAACTGGTAGGTTGATGTCTCAACCTACACTAGCTACGTAGTTCTAGAATGCAAGGACTGCTTCTAAGTATCACACCCTCTACTAGCAGGTGAGCCCCCATCCTTGGGTTCAGTCGGTGCTGAATCCTACTCCTCACTGAATAGACCGTGGAATAATTACTAGACTGGACATGATTTGACTAAATTGTTACTGATCGTGTTGACTGACTGAACTGGACTGAGTTCACTGAGTTCTATAACTGATTGTGTACTACTATTTTGTTACATGACTAAGACTATTCTGTAACTAATATACCTCTAGATTAACAACTAAATTATCGTGTATTAGATACCCCCAGGACTCAATAGCATGAAATGTAAAGTATAACATGGTCTGGAAAGAATAACAATGTCCACTTGTTCATAATTTATTCACAGAGACATTTTGTCAAACATTTGTAGGGCATAATCTCGTACATATACTAGCATATCATAATTTCACCATTTAATTCAAATGGACATTCCATCAAACACATGGGGAGCATAACTTAATGCATATAATCATGGACAATATGTAAACATTGTAACTACAACACCTAAACTTACTAATTCTAGGATTATAACATGGGAATTACACAATCCAATATACATGCTATTTAAATTTCATGGAATCTACAATTAATCATGGATTGAAAGTCAATTAATGTCATGAACATGAATACAATCCAATTTCAAGCATGTAAATCATGAATCAATAATCTTGTAGTTTTTAAAATGGATTCTTGGTCTCTATGGGTGAAAGGAACCCATAGATGAACACCTAATATACCTGGGAAGATTAAATCTTGAAGGTTCTTGGTGGATTCTTGAGCTTTATTCTTGGTTTCTTGAAGCTAGGGCTTGCTAATTGAGAGAGAATGTTTTTAATCTTAAGAAAAGTGAGTAAATAATGATAAAATAGGTTATTTAGGGGCTTAATTTTGTGTTTAGGTTGATTAGGGGTTCTGAGAATTGACCAAACAACCCCTAAAATAAAATCACAAAAATTAAAAATCTCGATTTTGCATGCTGGCGCGATGTGGTGAAATTATGCAAGCTCACTAGAAACTGGACAACTCAAAACAAGAAGTTTGGTGTGACGCGTTACAATCGCGGTACCCTAAAATATACAAATTTAACCCTTGGCACAACACGCCATCATAGTAGAGTCACACTAAAAAGTGATAATTGGGAAAATTGATGATGATGCGATGCGCTGGGATCGTAATGGCTCTCTAGATTTTGAAAATTTCCATTTGCACCCTCTCTACGATGTGATGATGTGCATTTTGGCACACTATTTTATAAAAATGGCTCTAACTCTTTGCCCAGGTATCAGATTTGGGCACACATTATATCATTGGAAAACTGACTAAATTTCCTATGCATTGGTAAGATCTAAACTGAAAATTTTTGAGTATTTAGAGAAATTTATATATGATAACTCATGTACCGAGAGTTAAATTAAGCTAGGGAAATACATGGTATTACATTGAGTCTTTAAGTGGATAAAGGCGTAAGTATATAAAAATAAGGTTCCCCCTAGTAGCATGTTGTTTGATAAAGTTTTATGTGTATGAGTGTCATATACACCTATTCTATGTCCGCAAGTTTCTTAGTGTGGATAAGTCTAGGGAGTTGTTATATGTTGTTATGTAGAGTTGAATTGAGGAAATATAGGTAGGCAATATGCGCCTTTGGTATAGTTTTATAAATTTTGTTAAGTTGTAAGTTATATGATTAGAGGTGTAATGCTAAGTATTCTATGGAGTTGAAGATGAAGTGTTAAGTATTTAGAAGCATGGATGTCTATGCCCATGATAATGTTAGTCATAAGTCGATGACTTTGGGGGTTAGAAAAAGCTATGATTAGTATCCCTGAAGGGGGGTGTCCTAGAAAGAAATTAGTGAGTTTTTATTAAAATTATTGTGGAGAGTTTTGGTTATATATTTGATGAGGGGATATGTCCACAAATCTAGGATTATGACTTTGATCTAAGGGGGAGTTTGTGAATTAAAGTAGTTCTCAAACTCTCTCAGTGTGGAAAGTTGTGGGGAAGAGTCATGATAAACCTATTCCTACTAAAGCATACTCCTCATACTTCAATTTAGGAGATTTTTCATCTAATGTCTTACATCAAGTGTTCAAGTCATTCCTATGCCTGTGCTTCGAGTTATCTATGGACTTATGTTCATGATCTGACCTCCAAACTAGAAGTAATAATGTCTCTTAGTAATCCAATCTTTCAAGTATTCAAGATCTATGTTATGATGCTTATGATCCATAAAAAAATCCATGTCTTATATCATGCTTAGTTCTAAGGGAACTATGCTTTCGATATGTTACCAATTTGTTTTATGTTGGGATTAGCGAAAGTGACAAAGTTTATGCAAATAAAATGAGGAGAAATAGCTTCAAGTGGAAATCCTTGTCTCAGTTGTTAACTACATAAATTCTGGCTTTATTCTATATAGCTTACGATATGTGCACCCATGTTTTCTCATAGTGGTTTGTCCTAAGAACTCATGCTATGTTGTGTTTATGCCAGAATGACTCTATACTTATGATCTAGACACTTGATATATGAAATGTTTTATGGCTATTCTATCGTATCTTCACCTCTTTTCCCTCCTTGAGTAATACAATAAGTATAAGTGATGGTCTAATAATGTTACTTCCATTTATCATATTTATGCTCGGGTCCCTCAATGACCCTCCGTATATTAGTATGATGGTGGTTGTGGAAGCGTGGTGATGCTTTAGCTAGGGGAGTCGATTATCTTGAATGTGAAAATTTTGATGTGATTTCTTTACCTAAAATTATAGGAGAAGGGGAAAAGAAGGAGATAAACTTTTATTATGTGAAATAGTTAGGAAGGATATATGTATTGAAAGTCTATATGATGAGTGATTGAAATTTTTGGTCTTAGTGTGAGATCCTCGGAGTGGGTGTAGTAATGTTAGGCTTAAATGTTGTGATTGATGAAAACACAGACCAATGCGCTATGTGTTGGTATTTTTTGATTTAAAACCCAAGCGTGTTTGATGGTAGTGATAAGGTGAAGTAATTTTCTTAATGGGATGTAGAGTATAGGGCCCTGCAGCTTAAGTTAGCACTTTGTTATTTCGAGTTAGTCTTTAACATAAGAGCATTTTGCAGTGGGACTCTAACTCTTATGGTTAGATATGTGATGGTAGAGATGGAAGATAGAAAGGACGAAGTATGTTATTTAATGTTGGGGCATATCTAAGTAATGTGTTTAAGTTTAAGTCTATTCGTTGTATCAAGAAAGATGGAGAATGCTTCGATCCCTATCTTCCATGAAATCTCAGCTCATGATTGTAATGATGTAAATCGGGCCTATTATCACCAAATTAACTCATGCCTATGTTGTGATGATTATGATTCATAGAACTCATGTGCAAGATCATGTGTAGAGTTTCATAACCTCATCCATCGTGCTTATGTATTTCACTAGGAGTTCTCATGAATCTCTTTTGATGACTTTGAATATTTTGTTGATGAAAAATGTTCAATGTGAGGTTATGTTTATTATTCCATACTTTTATATCTTTAACAAGTCCCTATCTATCATTCGGGGATGAATGATCCCAAGGGGGAAATAATGTAACACCCCGCACTTCGGGCTAGAATTTAAACCACCGTTCCTACGAGTAGAGACTTGAATCCAATGATTCTTTGTTAATATATGTGTGATTATCAATCATATGGTGTAGGAATACCTTTGAATATGAATTGATGTCAAAAAAATCTCCTAACTCAAAGACGAGTAGAAAACTTTTCTATAGATTAAGTTTTAGTGAATGCCTTAACTTGGGTCAACTTCCATTGACCATTACTCCTTGTATATAACGATTTAGAGGGCCTAATATGTATAAAATGAAATTTCTTTGAGTCTTCTTTCCAACGCCACTGGTTTTGCCTTAATCCGATATTGGGGTAAAAAGTTATGCCTATGTTTCAGAGAGGTGTCGGTCTACCGAGCTGCGAAGTCCAGTCTAAAAAACCGTCAAGCCGGTGATAGTCCATTAAGCCAGGCCATCAACTTGAAGCAGTAAGGTCAAAAAATGGTTTCTTTGAGACATTTTAAGTAATGGTCAGTCACGAGAGTGATGATCCATCACTCAGGCCATCGGTAAGGGCCGACCTAAGCTAAAGTATTATTTTCAAGGGATGTTTTGGTATTTTCCCATCCAAAACTCCTTCCCCACGAATATAATTCATATCCTAAGCGTTATAATCCATCTTCTATAAGTTTTTAACACCTCTAACCCTCTCCATTCTTAAGAACAAGGAGAAATTAGTGTTTCCTTCAAGGCAAGAATTCAAGCCTTTCAATCCAAGATTTTCCAAGAGAAGTGAAAATATTAGGGTTCTATTCTTCAACTAAGCAATGTAAGGTATGTGGGACTATAGTAAACCTCATGGTCATGGATTTACTAATTTTTAAAACTTGATTTAAAGCGTATATATATGTATACGTATGAAATTGGTTTCAAGATATTGATGAACATGTATTGAAAACCCTATGATTTGGTGAAGTATTGAAGAGATTGTGATGTGGTATTTTGAACTAGGAATATTTTTGTGTAATCATGAAATATCAAGATCTGTGAAGTTAAATGAGTGCATGGGATATGCATTCCTTCTTTTACTATGAAATCCCTTGATTTTACATGTTGTGAATTGATTATGCAAATTGCTAAAGGTTTGAGTCTGTTGGTGAACTGATATGTACAAATTGTACTATTTAAGGAATAATGAGAGGGTGATTTACTTGTTTTATAAATAATCACACTTTTCATTAAGAATGGCTTCAAAATTTGATAAGAAAGGTGACCATCGTAGATAAAGTATTGAAGAGTAAATTGTTTGGTTTCCAACTATTTTGAAATATGAACTCTTTCTTAATTATTCGTCTTTTGGGTGGTCAATAATACCTTTTGAAATAATAAGAGGGCAGTAGAGTTGTGATATGGCTTGCAAGTCTGGGTATTACGATACCCTATTATGATGCGCCCAAAAATAGAATGAGAGATAAATAATTATAAGATAAAGATATGTTTTAAGAAGTCTAAAATTGGGCTTAAGAGAGTTAGACGGTTACTCAAAGAAAGCACGAGTTAAGAGATTCTATGTTGGAAACTGTGATTTGCTAACACAGGACATTGGTACCCTACTAGGTGATCTTGTGTACATTGAATAATTTCGTACCAGTTTGGGACCATGGTTAGGACCCCTGCTTTGTGATCTTGTGCCCAACCACGACATGTTTATTTTATTTGGAGATTTTGGCACCTTGCTATGTGATCTTGCGTATCCCCCCTTACTGATACTCCAATCCTTGTGGAAAAATTGGATTGGGGGCTTGGCCGTCGAGTCAAGGGTGGATTCCATATAGCCCATGGAATTACAGAGTGAGGGTGTACCATCTAGATTAGAAGAGAAGAAAGAGTAGATTCATGATTCGAAGAATGTGTTTTGAAAGATTCAAATTATGCCCATGTGTTCTCAAATGTTTTAAGATGACATGATTTTATGAAACGCTCTCACCTATGTTGTACAAAAATGTAATTTGTTTTTGGATTGTTCTACGTACCATTATATTTGTATTGACCCCCTATATTTCAGGATTTGAGGATCAATCTTGGGGTCCCGCTAAGTAGTAGATCATTGTCAGACAATTGGAGTTGGTGAGCCTGCCTTATTTTAGAAGGCCTTATCTTATGTGATGATTTCATTATTTTTAGTTCATGGTCTGACCGGCGGCCTTGTCCCAGACTCAGACAGATGTTGCTTTCAGTTGTCAGTAGAGATTTTCAGACTTGTATAGATGGTTTTGAGTCTTGTTGAACTTATATCATGTTGTTAGTTGATATAATCAAATGACCATGTTTCCATTTGTTTTGTTTGCATTTTATAGTTTCTGAATTATGCATATGATTTCTAGTTAGAAGAGCTCTTGGGCCTTCATGGTTCGGGATGCTCGTCGTGGATAGGGCCTCAGTTTGGGTCGTGACACACTCAAATCAATGGGACAAACTAACAAGGCTCATGAGATTACTTCAATCAACCATGATAATTAGTTGTATAAAGTTTGGCCTCTAGAAAAATATGTAAGGAAGAGGTTTTCTAGAAAAACCACGTCAAGAGCAACCGAGCCACTTCAGCTTGCTCATACTGGAAGTGCACAAATCGATCAATCCATATTATTTTGGTAAAATTAAAATATTTCTTGATTTTTATTGGTGATTTCAGTAGAAAGACTTGGATTAGTTCTTGAAACAAAAATATGAAGCATTTGTTGCTTTTAAAACTTTCATAGCACTTGTAGAAATAGAAAGTGTCTATGATATAGAAGTTGTAAGGTCTAATAGAGGATATAAATTCCCTTCTAAAATAATTTAAATACTTTGTTTAGTCTCTTGAAATCCGTCTCCCTTTAATGGCACCTTACTCACGTCAGTAAAATGGAGTTGTAGAAGAGGAGGAATAAATATTTTTTTTAGATGTATGTTGACAACTAAAAATATGCCAAAGGATTTTAGAACCCAATATGCTTCTTGTGTTGTTTATTTGTGCAATGGGTGTACAACAAATTTTTTTTAGAGATTGAACCCCTCAAAAAGCTTGGATTGGAAGAAAGATAATTTAGTAGCATAATCTATGCTTGTGCCATACCAATGGAGCGCTAAACTTGTCAATCAATGGTCAAGTATGTATTTGTTGGATATGACACGAGTTCAAAAGGCTCCAAGTTACACAACCTAAGTAATAACAAAGTAGAGGTTAGTCGTGATGTTGAATTTGATGATGAAGCATAGCAAGAAAATGGGAGGCGCAAAAAAAAGAAAATATTTTTTCTCATTTTTGAAGATAACGAAGAATAGAAGATTGTGGAACTTGCACAGGATGCAACAGCACCCCATTCTCAAGAAATTTCAACTGAAAGGCCGCAAGGTGTCATGACTCAAACTGTAACCCTAACCGTGATGGACATCCCAGAACAATGAAAGCCTAAGATGACCCCTTAGAATTTCATCACAAGTATTCCCATAAATAAAGAGCAAAATTAGGCCCATAAAATATACAGTGCAATAACTTAAATTATTTGAAAACCAAGTCTTGAAATGTGGCATAAAATAGTTGAATGACTAAGTCTACAAAGCCTATAACTAAAGGAGTGGCTATCCTATGCTGGGACATGACCCCGACAAATACCATAAAGATAAAATAAACCAAAGTCTAACTGAAAGGAATAAAAATAGCCCTCAGAAATATAAATGACTCACAATTTTATAGCTGTCATTCTGAGTGAAATTTTAATGTTGAATTGGATTGCGGGAATGAGCTTCGAAACCTGCATCATGAAAGAATGTAGTGTCCAAGGATGGTCAGTATAATCAGTACTAGCATACAACTTAGGGAATAGGGAACCAAAGCAGTTTATAAAATTCATATTATAAGCTTATAATGAAGATAATAAGTAGTATGTGACCAAAATTATATGAGAAACATAATCACTTGAAATCTTTAATTCTGGACTATTTAGTTTTACACCGACATTAAGTAACCCACAGAAAATATAGGTCCAGTCCAAACCTAAATGGCGGGGTCCCAATCTATGTTAGCCGCATGGACTAAGGTATTCATAGTTTGTCCATCATATCATAAGCATAACTGTATACAATTATGTGAAGAAAGTATCAGTTGTCGTCCTTTGTTTAGGACAAGACCTCCCACGTCGGCAAACATAATTTTCACTGTTAGTCACAAGGATTGCACCTTCTCAGTGAAAATAAATGATCCTCTTTGAGCCCAATTAGAATATTTTCCCTTACTTTTATTCATGAAGTTTTTCATTAAGACATTCACATTTGGTACCGTGATTTCAAAACTTTTAACTCATTCTTATCATACAAAATCATTATCATAAAACATTGTTGACTCTTTAGCCCCATCATTTCAAAATCAAATACATAAGCATCTTTAAATTTCCACAAGTGTATTGAAATATGTCATAAAGTTTTATACTTTCATTCGTTCAAAGGACAGGGTGACATACTCAAGCATCATTGTAATTCCAATCATTTTTGAAAGAATTGAAGATCATAATTTCAATCATTAATAATATTTAACATTCCAAATCTATATAAAGAAATACACCTTTTCAAATTGTATGTTCAAGTCTTAAAAACCACAATTAGAGATAGCAAAAACAGATTATAAATAGAGGAAAGTCAACATCAGCTTTTCTGAAAAACATTCTTAACCCTACCTTTAAATCATAAATAGAACATACATATATAATAGTTAAAATCAAACTTTATTATAATAATTAAAGTAGGGAGTATTCAACATGTCTTTTTTATGAAAAGAATTCAAGAAAAAGCTTAACCTTCAGATTCTCTTAAGGGATAGACTTGCTTCTTGACTTAAAGAGGAAGAAAGGGGAGCTCTTGTTATTGATTCAGAGTGAATAGAACTTAGGGAAAATTTAATAGTATAATAGGGGACGCTTTTTAGTGCATAAGGACCAAAAAACCTTTGAAAATAGCTTAAAAATATAAAGCTCCATCAGGTAAATAAGAGGGGGGAGTGCGACGCACACTATATCACATGGCCTACCCTTGTGTGGCGTAGAGCCATCGTGAGGCTGAGGAATTAGTCACTTGCACCAGCCAATGTGATGCAGGGCCAAAATGCACCCTTCTCCTACGCAACACACTACCCCATCTCAACTCCTAAACTCCCCCAAGGTTCCCAAACTCATCTAAAATATTTTACATGCATTCTAAGGGTCATGTAGGTCCATTTTAGGTTTTAATAAGTTTTGTAAATGTATAGGGAGTTATATTATCCCCCCCCCCCCCCCAGGATCATTTGACCCCTAATGATGATTAAAGACTAGGTAAGGATGATTATACGATATTATGGAAACATATCAAAAAATAAGAGTAAGCTCAAGATTAGTGCCTTTCATAACTCTGTCAATGATCATGAAAAAAGAGAGAGATCTAGATTTTATATTATATTTAGATTCCCAAGTAGCTTTCTCTATCTTTTGATTCATCTATAATACTTTAATTCAAGTGATTTCCTTGGTTCTCAACTTCCTCACTTGCCTATCCAAGACCTCTATGGGAACTTCCCCATGTGACATAGAATCTTTTCACACCAATATTCTCTATGGGGATTATAAGAGTAGGATCACCCACACATTTCTTAAGCATAGACACGTGAAACATCGGGTGAACCGTAGCCAAACTCATGAGAAGATCTAACTTATAAGAAACATTTATAAACTTCCTCAAAATATGATAAGGACTAATGTAGAGAGGACTGATCTTACCCCTTTTTGAACCTCATCACTCCTTTCATAAGAGAGATTTTTAAGAATACCCTCTAAATAATTTCAAACTTCGACTCTTTTCGCCTCACATTAGCATATGACTTTTGGACACTTCGAGTGGTTTTAAGCCTCTCTTTAATCACCTTAGCCTTCTTCATTGCTTGGTGTACAAGGTTGGGTAAACCTCCTACCATCCCATTGGGGACCTACAATGTCTACCATAAAGATCCTCAAATGGTTCCATTTTGATGTTAGAATGATAACTATTATTGTATGCAAACTCTATAAGAGGTAGGTGGTCCACCCAACTACCTTTAAAATCAATAACAATGGCTCTTAGCATATTATTTAAGTTTTAATAGTTTGTTCTGCTTGCCCATCCATTTGAGGATGGAAATCAGTACTAAGATTCACCTGTGTTCCCAAACTTTTCTAAAAATACTGCCAAAACTGAGAAGAAATTTACGTGCCTCTGTCAAATATGATGGAAACATGAGCCCTATACAATCTAACAATCTCTTGAATGTACAACTTAGAATAATCCTTCCTCGAATAAGTTTTCCACATAGGCAGAAAGTGAGCAGACTAAGTCATTCTATAGACTATAGCCCAAATGGAATCATATAGTTTGCAAGAATGCAGAAGTCCAGTGATACAATCTATATTTACCATTTCCTACTTCCACATCAGAATATCTATCTCTTGGGACACACCACTATGCCTTAGTGTTCAACCTTGACTTTCTGATAATTTGGACAGTTAGTAACAAAGTTAGGAATATCTCTTTTCATATTATTCCACCAGTACATCTCTTTCAAATCATGATACATTTTAGTAGATTTGGGATGGACAGTATACCTTGAGACATGAGTTTTTGTTAAGGTCCTCTTTTGCAACCCATTAATATTAGGAACACACAATTTTTCGTGATACCACAATATACCATCTCCCCTAATCTCAATAACTATAACTTTTTGTTAGACAACATTCTCCTTGATGTGCATAAGTATGGGGTTATTAGTTTGCTTCTCCTTAACTTCAGAACCAAAGGATGACTTAGTCATTTCATGAATGATCATTCCCCTACATTTAGAGTCCAAAAGTTGAACTCCTAAATTAGAAGTTCGATAGATGTCGTTTACAAAGCCTCTCTTGTCCTCCTCAACATGAGAAAGAATCCCCATGGACAAATTGATAAGAGCATCAGGAACAATATTGGATTTGTCTGGGTGATATTTCATACTCATGTTATAGTATTTCAGCTATTCGAGCCACCACCTTTGCTTGAGGTTCAACTCTTTCTGGATAAAGACATATTACAGACTTTTATAGTCAGTGAAAATGTGTACATGAACCCTAAATAAATAGTGATGCCAAATATTAAGTTCAAATTCCATAACCACTAATTCCAGGTCATGGGTAGGGTAGTATTTCTTATGAACCTTGAGCTTCCTGGATGCATAAGCCACCAACTTCCCATGATGCATAAGTACACAACCAAGTCCCACCTTAGCCACATCATAATATACCACAAATACCTCATAACCCTTAAGAACTATCAAACCAGGAGCAGTAGTCATGCCTAAAATCCTATTGGGGCAGACTGACACCCGTAACCGAGAAGGCCCGGGAAAACCAGCTCATAACCTTATATTTCCCATGCATACCTCTATGACAAACCGCAATTCGGACAGCATTATGTCACATATAAAAGGAAATAATCACCTGTTTAAGATTGAGCACACATATATATGTATATACAATACTTGGCCATTAGAGCCATCACACCTATTAACAAAACACCACCTCGACTGTACCTTAGGTTTACAAAGACTCTAGATAATACACAGAGTTTAACTAAGGTTGGGACACACCCCGCCATATAACTAACTTCTGTACAATACCAAAAGAGACTGGATATGACACGGAAAGCCCCAAAGTAAATTGGAGCTCACCAAACACAGCTGGATATCCTGGCTCCTACTTGTGCGATGTATGAGCTGAGGTACCTATGCCTGCAACATGAAATGCAGGTCCCCCGTAAGGGACGTCAGTACGAAATAGGACCTTATACTATGTTTGGATTCATTTATCCTTCCAACCAATCCATTAAACCAAATTGAGCCATAGACATAAATAATCATCAATTCAATAGTATATCACCATATCCACCTTCCATAACTCAATTACCATATCCACCTTCCACAATTCAGTACAACCAAACAATGTAAAATAGTCCATAACCTTATTTCCATCACCTTTCAATAACAATCTATACATATAATGCTCTATCACACATATACATATGGAAAAGAACAAAGGCAAACAATATTCATACTTTAGAATTCGCCTCTTGATTATTCAATCCTGTTTACACAAATAATAGGTGCCGTTCGAAGCTCTCAAGATGAAAGACTTAGTTATCGGATTACTTTGAAATTTCTACGGTTGAATCAAAAGTAATTTAAAGGTCAAATTTGGCAAGGGTTTGTTCTTTCCCAATGATTAATGATGAAAATGAGTTTTTGAACTCATATAAATGTATATATACACATATTGCCGTCCATAATAAAATAAAAAATGACCAAAATGCCTTTAAAATTTAAATAATGTCAAATCTGTCCTTTGGTGGACTGTTTTGATAAGCTAAAGTAGATCGACCATAACTCTTTGATCCGATATCGGATTTGGGTGAAATTGGTATCGTTGGAAGGATAATTCAAAGGGATTTCATTTCATATAAAGTAGGCCAACCAGTTCTTCCTGTACAAGGAGTTATGGTTGTTTGAATTTGACCCTAAAAATCTGTTTTGATAGGTTAAAGTAAAACGAGTATAGCTCCTTACTTAGATGTTGGATTTGGATGAAACCAATTGCATTGGAAAGAAGACTAAAAGATATTTATTTTCATAGGTTGCAAATCTCCTAGTTAATTATATTAAGGGAGTTATGATTGTTCGAGGTTGATCCAAAAATTTGGCTGACCTCAGTAGTTTGTGTGCAGGAAATTTTCTTGCACATTTACTATTCCCAAATATCCCAGCCACCATTTTATAGTTTTGAACATGCTCGATTATATCTGAAACCTATCCATTTTTTGAAATATTTATATCGTTGGAAAGCTTATTCAATAACCTTCGCATTGAACCATTGACGGGTAAATTTCAGTATAAATAAAATAAAAAAATTAATTCAATATAAATAAAACCAATACACATACTTGAATACACCAATACACGTACGGGGTGTTACATAGTAGTCAATCGATCTTTCAACTTCTCAAAAATGCCCTCAGAAGCATCAGACCATAAGAAATTCACTTTTTTTTTTCTAAATCAACATAATTAGTAGCGCATCTGTTGATGGGAAACTTTCCATGAACCTCCTATAGTAATCCGCTAGACCCAAGAAATTCCTAATGTCGGTTGGAGTAGTTGGTCTAGGCCATTTCTTTATAGACTCAATCTTTTGGGGATCAACTCTAATCCCTTCACAAGAAATAATAAGCCCAAGAAAAGTCACAACACTAAGTTACAATTCACACTTGGAAAAATAGGGATATAATAAAGGATGGTTTACAATGCATAAGGACCAAAATACCCTTAAAATAGCTTTAAAATATGAAGTCCCATCAGGTAAATAAGGGGGAAGGGTTGTGACGCACACCTTATTGCATGGCCCACCCTCGAGCAACATAGGCCCATTGCGGGGCTAGCCACATATAGCACAGGGTCATCATGAGGCTGAGGGAATAGCTCCTTATACTATCTCGTGCGACGCGGGGCCAAAATATTGCCTTCCTCTATTGTCACACCCCTTTCTTAACCAAAAAAATTATAATTTTAAGTTCAAAAGGATTTTATTATTAAGTGACAAAAAGGAAAATTTGTTTCGAAAAAGATTATTGAACGTTTAAATTCAGAGTCTCCACTTGGCATAAATCGGGTGTGCCAAGTCACCTTTGAAAATCCTTTTCCAAAATAATTTGACTCTTTAAAAAATTAGTCCACGAAAAGAGATTCCGGTTAAGTAATTTTGTTGATTGAGGGGAAGGTGTTAGTCTCCCTTTGATCTCATGGTTAGACCATGGTCACTTTATAGAATATATCGTCTAGTATGACACTATAGAATGCATAAATCAACAAAACGCATAAACAAGAAAACAAACAACCAAAAATAAAAAATAGTGTCCTGTCCAATTTATTACAAACCAAAATAAAAATACTGAAATGAAAACCTAAACTACTCCAATTACCCTATCTATGCTTTACCCGATGCCTCGAGCCTTGGTCACAAACCTTTTTTGCATACATGATACGCCGGGGCATTCCCCGGTGAATAAATACAATATGTATTCCCTGGCCAAATAAATACAATTGATCCAAATGCAGTAAACAGAACCATTCAAAAAAAAATTCCAGATATTCAATAATCAACAAATTCTAAATTTGCCTACTCAAGCCTACTGCTTGCCTACCCAGCTCGACCTATCATGGCACTATCAAAATCAATGACATTAATGAATCGAAAACAATAATATTAACTTTATCAACTTTCAATCTCCGCCATACTTATTTCCAATTAAGTTTAAATCATTTAATTATTTAATTCAAATAATCAATAGCATGGTCCAAACATATCAAAATCAATGAAAATAAGAGCCACACACCATGAATTTACCACATAAAGTATCACACAATTAAAAATTAATCTAGAATGAGATGAATAATGGACCTTAATTTTTCTTATATTCAATTAATCGATGGAGATTCACAGATTTGGAACCTAGGATTAGCACGACTTTGAACAAACCCAAACTCCCCAATCGATTTTAGACCCAGAACAGTGTTGATTTTGGTGCTAACTTCAATCCCACTACTGTTCTGCTCTATTTTTGGTGGGTTTCACCGAGAAATTAGAATGAGGATCCGGTTTTGAGCTGGACAATACTTTTGGTTGAATTCTGGTGATGGTGTCACCATAACAGTAACAAGATACAACCGGTGGTACTTCCTGGTGAAAATTCCAGCGATGATTTCCCTGGAAGAAACTCTCTGTTGCCGATTTTTGATATGTTGTGTATAAATTATGGAGTATATCCAGAGGGTGTGTTCTGTGAGTGGAAAATTCCAATAAAGATTCTTCTATTTATGTAATTATTTCGTGGAAAAGAAATGTGGGGGAGCGGGGTATGTGGGGATACTAGGGTATAAGGGTAGGGGGTGTGAGTTGGTTAAATATGATTGGATAGGTTGTTATTTTGTTAAGGTGAGGTGTCCCTAGTTGTTAAGAATTTGTTGGTATTGACACCTAATTTTTGCCCTCCACGATAAAATTTAATCTTGAGATTCTTCGATTTTAACAAAATCAAAATATTTATTTCACCTGAATAAAAAAATTTCAACATATTTTTTGTACGTAATTTTGTCATTTTAAGTAGTGATTATATATTATCGTGTTAAGTTATATGAGATTATATAATTTGAATACTTAAATATTTATTCTATGAAATATTAGATTTTAATTAAGGATTATTTTAAAAATAAATATAATGATTAAAATCTTAATTTTAATATAATTTATTATCAAAATAATTTATTTGGATAAATATACATTTGATTTTATTAAATCAAGAAGCTCGGGATTAAAAAAAGCATTAATTCGTATCAAATTTCAATATAATTTAGCCAATCTATTAGATTTGGGCATAATTGAAATCAAATTGGCCATAATTGCAATGCAATCCGTCAATTGATTTTTAATTTGGTCAAAATTAAATATATATGGTTAAATTTTAAATCCCAATAGAGGTTATATTTTAAATAACCCCAAAATTCCCAAAAACTCTCATACCTTCTACCGAATTCCCACACAAAAAATAATTTCAAATTGTACTACATTGTACTATTCCCCCCAACTTTGTCCTTTCCCAATTTTGAAATTCAAAAGTTGTACTACATTGTACAATTTTCCCCTCACATTATCTTCCACCTCACCTTAGCTTTAATTTTCAAATTTCAAAACACCCTTAATTGCTTTTTCTCCCACATTGGTGGATGATAAAAATAAATCTTCATCCTTTCTTATAAATACTTTTCTCTCATATTGGTGGAAAAGAGGAAGAAAAACCCTATTCTCTCTTATAAATACTACCACTACTTTGGTAGAAAAGGTGGGTGGAAAAGTAAAAAAAAACAGAGGCGAGAAAGGTGAAAAAATTATTTTGAGCAAAATAGTGTATTTTTATTTAGTAAAAACTTTTGCTTTATAGAGTTGGTCGGCTAATCAAAATTTTTGAGTTGTCGGCGACGTTTTCTAGTGGTGGTTAATTCCGACGAAGCTAGTAGTCTCGTTTTGCTGCCCCTAAAAAGGTAAACAAACCTTTCCTTTTTTTAGTTTTATTATCGTTTTCTTCATCATCTTTTTCTTCTTCGCAATTCGTAGTTATAATTTTGTTTGTTGAGATTGTTTTTTGTAGATGGCCTTGAAGGTCATAGGACGTTGTGGTATCAATATTTTAATTATTTTCATGTTCATGATATAAAAATGAGCTAGCGATAGTTGTGCATGCCTTTTTTGACTTTATTCTTTTATTATTATAGATAAAGTTTCAATCTTTGCTTAAAATATGTACTTATGCATTGTTTAAACTCATTGTTGGTGGATATGTTTGTTTTTAGCATGTAAAGTTATTTTCTTTATGTTGAAAAGAATAGTTAATATTCATTGTTTTGTATTTTCACCTTATTCTGTGATTATTTTGGATAAAGTTTAGATCTTTGCTTGAAAAACATACTCATATCTTGTTTAAACTCATTGTTGGTGGATATGATTATTTTTAGCATTTAAAGTTATTTTCTTTAAGTTGAAAATAATAATTAATATTGCTTGTTTTGCCTTTTGACCTTATTCTTTGATTATTATAGATAAACTCATTGTTGGTAGATATGTTTGTTTTTAGCAAGTAAAGTTATTTCCTTTATGTTGAAAAGAATAGTTAATATTGTTTGTTTTGCCTTTTGACTTTATTCTTTGAATGCTATGTATAAAGTTTTGATCTTTTCTCAAAAGAAGAACTCATGCCTTGTTTAAATTCATTATTGGCAGATATATTCATTTTAGCATGTAAAGTTATTTCTTTTATGTTGAAAAAATTGTTATTATTATTTGCTTCGCCTAGATAAAAATAGTAATTAGTTAAGTCAAGAATTTGTAATTTGTTTGCTAATTATTTTAATGGATTTCAAAATCCTCATATAAGAGATGAAGTGCTAGCTTTATTTTCCATTAAATATGTTTTTTTTTTCCGCATGTTGTCTTGTCCAAATGATGAGAACGTTCGGACTTTTACAGCTAAATAGAATTATTTGGATATTTTTGACTCATGCATAGTATGATTGTTGAACGATATTTCACTTTTAGAGATGCTAAACTTTTATTCTTAATTTATTACTCAAGATTATTATATGTGCTCTTTGTGTGTGTAAAGACTTGATTCATGTCTCTCTTTTATTCATATTATCAAAAGAGAATAAACAATGTGTTAGAAATATAAGCTATAGGTCGTTACACGTTTCTTCATAAAATTTTGATTGTAATTTAGATGTATGAATTTTAGTTAATGTTGCCTTTATTGAATTTTTTTTCTTTTTTGAAAAGTTAACCTTTATTTTCTTTTGTTATATGGATTAATGTCTATGTTTATTCAAGTTTTAAAGTCATGAGTATTTTCCTTGTTGCCTCATCCCTTTACTTTCTCAAACTTACGTTGTTTGTTTCTCACATTAATTCATTGAATATGACCTTCTTCTTTTTACCTTTATCCATTCTTGTATGAACATAAATCATGAGCATGTAAGTGTCTATCTTCGCTTTGCATTTTATTTGTTGACATTCATTCTTGTGCAAGTGTGCTTCTCATTGTCTTTCAAAAATTGATTCTTGATATATTTTTTTTCTATGAAATATGTCACTTTTATGCTTTGAACGTTTATTAATTTCCTTATCTTTTCTTTGCATGCAAAAAATGTCTCTAGTCCAAATAGACTCCTTTCCTCTTTCATTTCGTAAAGGGTCAATAGTCTCACCTCTTCGAGTCAAGTTCGAAGTTTAAACCCAAGGTCCACTATATGGCGTGCGGGTGCTAGAAGATAGACGAAGAAGGAAAATGGTTCAAAACCCATTGATGACGTCACTAAGAGACTTGAAAAGTCTCAATTGTTTATTTATTAATTGTCTTCTTTTTATTTATTCATTTATTCATTTTTTATTCATTTATTTGGGCCTCGAAGCCAAAGTTGTATTTTAATATAGGTGAGGCGAATTTTGCGCCTCAAAGGTCCAAAAACTATCTTAGGATAGGTTGTGGGTCGAAAGTCCAATATTTAGATTAGGACACGTGCAAGTGGGCCAAAAGCCCAATTACATTAGGAGAAGGTCTACTGATTTGGGCCCAATGGCCTAAGTCTTTTATTTTCTCCCATTCCCCTTTTACATTCTTTGTTGTTAGTTTATTTTGACATAGTTAAAATGCCTACTAAGTCATCCAAATCTATTTTACGTATGTCTTTTCCTAATATCAATCACTTTTCAAAAATCAATCTTTTTGAAGTTAGTTAAAAGATATTTTCAAACAGTCCGGATAACCGCAAGTTAGCGGACTCTTTAGGTGCCTTAAACCTTCCTTAAACATTAATAGGAATCGCTTACCCTGAATCTTCAAATTTTAAATGATTATTTTTCCATTTTGGATCATTTAAAGTATCTTATAAAGGTTTCTTAATTCCTTTTCAAAATTTAGTGCCGACTCTTTAAAAGTCAAAATTTCCCCAAAACAGAAAGGGGACTCTGCTGGGAATTTTTCACTAGGCTTTAACCAATTGTTTGATTTCTTCTTTTGATTAACTGTTTACTTGTTTATATGTTTTTATTTTGTGGTATTTAATTATTTTATCTCATGGCATTATCCTGAATTCATTAAATTGTTTTTGAGTTTCATGGATGTTCCGACCCCTGTTATTCCATTCCAAATAACGTGTTAGAAATACGATGGTTTATTAGCACGTAAGTTGTCTGATGGTTGTTTGTATTTCCAAACCCAAGTCATCCGCTTGGGAACCTGGTTCAAACCCACTCTAGACACCTAGGATAAAGCAAAACCAAAACCCTATTTTAGACATGAGCCTAGGACGACCCAATACCCGAGGGGGTATTGGGCCCATTAGAAAACCTTCCCCTCTTCTATGGACCCCAAGTCAATTATAGACGAATCAGATTTATGTGTTGAAGAAAAATATTTTTATTTAATCCAATCCATCATCCTTTGGGGGTCGGGAGAAAGCTTGTTTTTCTTACTTTCGTGTAAGGATGCCTCAATCATACACCAATTGAGAGAGGAATTGAAACAAGCCAAGAAAGAAATTGATCTATTTGGACAGTTGCATCTAGGACACATCTATACAAAAATCGCTTGATCATCAATGGATCTCTCCAATGACAAAAAGTGGATAAAGCTAAGACAGCGAAGGTCGATAGAAGAGCATTCAGGAACTAGTATTTCATATCCCCTGCGTGGGACATTATTTTTTTTCTCATGTTATTTTCCCTTTCCCTAAAGATTGTATCCCTTTTTGTATAACTTTTTTATACATTTATGTCATTTATGTATACCTATGAAGATTTTTGGGGATAATGGATTGGCTTTAAAAAGGCGTATATTTTCTTCAAAGTTTGTTGGGCCTAAACCCTTAGCTCAAAAGGGTCACCCAATTACGATGCACATTTATTATAATATACTTGTGTAATATAATAGTTTATGTGCTTATACGTGTTATGTTGATTCAAATCAAAGGCGAATTGATCCGATCCCATTTTCCATAGAAAACCTTTAGGCAGAAATATACTCCGCTATACAAAAGTCCGACCAAACGTATTCCAAGTCTCCCAAGTTTCTGAGAAAAGTCCATAGTCATTCTTAAAACTTTTAAAATGATCGCTACCATTTTAGGAAAATTGACTTTAGAATCATAAAAACTCATTATAGTTCGAACTATGTAAGGCCTGATTTCTCCCCCGTAAGATATGTAGACAGCCTTTCAACCCAACCTCTATCATTAAAAACTTTGTTATCCTCCACTCTTTGAAGGAAGAGAAAGAGTTGAATCTTCCTGACAAATTCCAACTATCCATATAATTGAGCAAAATATAGAGTTGAATCTTCCTGACAAATTCCAACTATCTATATCATTGAGCAAAATATTGTTCATTGAATTTCTCGAGTCATCATTACTTCATGGATCAATTTTCATGAGATAAGAAACAACTCTTTGTGTTTACTTTCTACCTAATCTTCTTGCTTTACTTATTACTAATAGAATCTAACACGTCAGCGTTTAAGTTGTTTTTACTTTGTAGGTTATAGAAACTACTCTGTGTTGTCAAAAAATGACCCTACTTCACCAGATCAAAATGAATAAGAGATCCCCTTCATGACTATAGCTTTGTTACAGGAAAATAAAAATGACCAATAGTAAAATTGGACTCTACCAATCATTTTCAAACCTATAAGCAATGGTCGCGAGGATGGAATAAGGAAAAATGTGAGGGAATAATTTTCCAAGACAACTGGGATCGTGGAATATTAATTGGAGGAAACATTATTGAATTGGACCTCTACTCCACTCAAAACTCATCATCCCTCGTATAACAATAACTTAAAACCTGCCATTATCGTGTCATGTGAAGAAATAAGATAATAATAGCCCTAGAATAGTCAACAGAGGAGTAATAGAGTTTGAGAAACAAAGAAGCCTAATCTAGAGGAAATCGAGGTGGTTAACTAGGAAGACGATAACTAAAGGAATTGGACATTTGATCCTTTGTTCTATCAAGACAAACACAATGAAAACTCCATGTCATCCATAAAAGTGCTTATTTCTATCCTATTAAGATGGATAATTTATCCCTTTTTTTATGTACGAACTACGTTTGACCTGAATTACCAAGAAAGGGATACGTAGGCGGCCTATGTCAGCTTTGGTCAACCCCCTTAGGAAAATTTATCCTTTTCTTTCATGTCCAAACTACGTTTGACCTGAATTCCCAAGAAAGGGATACGTAGGCGGCCTATGTTAGCTTTGGTCAATCCCTTAGGATAATTTGTCCTTTTTTTTACGTACGAACTACCTTTGACATGAATTCCCAAGAAAGGGATACGTAGGCGGCCTATGTCGGCTTTGACCAACCCTTTAGGAGAATTTATCCTTTTCTTTTACGTACGAACGACATTTGACCTGAATTCCTAAGAAAGGGATATATAGGCGGCCTATGTCAGCTTCAGTCAACCCTGTAGGAGATTTATCCCTTCCTTTTATGTATGAACTATGTGATGACCTGAATTGTCAAGAAAAGGATACGTAGACTGCCTATGTCAACTTCGGTCAACCCAATAGATTTTACTATATATCCTTAGTGTAGTCTTGAACTATGTTTGAACTGATTCTTACTTCAACAGGATACGTAGGTGCCCCAACGGCTCGATCATATAACCCTAGGAAATGGAAACCGAGGAAGAATTTTTTAGAAGGAATCTCGAAAATTCACAAGAGGAAGATCATCTCCCAAAAATAAAGTGAACGAAGCCTAACAAAGAGTTCGGATCCTCACGGGCTGATATCACCTCAAACAACTTTAAACTTGGGCAGAAAGTTTGAGGAGCTCCTCAAATTTTGACTAATATATTGGAATATATTTCAAATTCCCCAGCACCAGAGGTCAAATTCAAAATCTAGAAGTCACCAAAAGTGATAAAGTCTAAATAGACTAAATCTCTAGCTATGATAAAACTTCTGATTGAGAGCCTCAACAATGCTGAATCCCGAGCAATCCTTCATAAAATGTCAGACATAGTTAGAACCAAGAGGAATACGTTCATCGTGATTTTATATGACATGACTGACAGAGATATCCTAGATCTTTTACAGACGTTTTGAAACTAGTTTATAGAAAAATTAAGATTACTTTCAAAAATTCATGCAACTCTTCTTACTTAGTAATTGCCTAAGCATCTATTGGGATGAGGAGTTAGGGTGAAATTCCCAACAAAATGGAGCACCTGAAAGATAGTGAGGAGCAAACCGAGGAGTGAAGGAGGTCAACACGAAGTAGTTTCACTCAAACTATTAATTTTTCTGTGGATGCAAGGATCAATACATAAAATGAGAGTCTCTATCAAAAATTCCGGAGCAAGTTGGGAGCCACACCAGAGTATTAATACTCAAGAATTGTATTTTTGGGTAGCCCCAAAAATGGGTTTAATACCCATTTATTGAGGAACTTTTAAATTGTCTATCTTATTTCTTGAGATCATGAAGGACAAACAAAGGCGTCTTATCTTCTTTATGAATATTGTATTTAGAAGCTTTCTAAAAAAATAGTCGCTAGCAAAAGCGACTTTATGGCTACCAAATATTTACCTTGAGTACAGGTACGTTAAAGGGAGTTGGGATAATAAATATAACAATCATAGGATCACTAAATAGGAGGAAGAACAAAAAGTCACCCTTAGAATTTGCCTTGAAGTGAAGCAATGGTATATGTAGAAAGAAAAATGCTGACAAATGAATTAAAGTGAAACTATTTTCAAATCACCGGAAGAACTATTTCATATCATTGCCAAGAGGGCCATTTCATATCATTTTTCGAGAGGGCCATTCATTCCATTATCAAGAGGGTTATTTCATATCATCACCGAGAGGGCTATTTCGTGCCATTGTCGAGAGGGCCATTTCATATCATCACCGATAGGGCTATTTTATGCCATAGCCAAGAGGAACATTCAATATCCGTTGACACGTTAGACATAAATACTGGTGTCAAGGATATCATCAATATTTCATATCCGTTGACACACAAGACATAAATATTAGCACTGAGGATATTATCTGCATTTCATATCTATTGACATAAAAGATATAAATACTGGCGTTGAGTATATTATCTGTATTTAATATCTGTTGACATATGAAAAATAAATGCTGGCGTCGAGGATATCATCTGCATTCAATATTTGTTGACACGTGAGACATAAACGCTGGCATCGATGATATCATCGGAATTTAATATTTGTTGACACGCAATGCACAAACACTGGCGTAGAGGATATCTCATCATTTTATGAATCAACATTTGAATGCATCAAAAGCACATGATTTGAGGAGACATATTTAAGTCACTATTTAAAGACGGATGATATATGATATTTCCTAGAAATTAACAATTTGAGGGTCATCTATAAGTCATATTATTTGAAATATGATAGTGTACAAGATTATCTATGAATTAACAGTGCATAGGTCATCCGTAAGCTGCAAGATTATCAAATTGATAATATCCAAGGGTTCTCTATAAGCTGTGTCATATCCAAGATCAATTATGTGAAGGATTACCCAAAGACTAGAAATTTGAGACATATCTGTAAGTCATATTGTATCCAAGGTTGGATGATGTGCAGGAATATCAGAGAGCTAACTATTGGAGGGATATCTGTAACTTATCTATTATCTAAGGTCGAATAATGTGTAGGATCACCTAAAAGCTATCAATTCAAATGATATCTATAAGTTGCCTCATATATAATATCAAATAATGCGCGATATTATTCAAAGATTGAAAATTGAAAGGAAATCTATAAGTCGTATCAATACAAAAGATGTGTAAGACTTACCCGATGTCATATGTAAATAATCATTGGCAATAATTGGAAAGGTTATAATTCCACATAAAACTAGCATAATATGTTACCAAAAGGGTTGCCGCATCAACATAAGATTACACAATTGCAGGGACCCTTCTACATAAAGTGTGGTCGATGTCCGAAAGAGCCACCACACTTAGAAGACATGTTCACTTGACAAATGAGATAAGTCTGCAACAACTAAGAGGATTGTTATATTTTTTTTGCAAGTTTTTTCCTTCCAAATAAGTACATGAAGGGATGACTTTGTTTTTTAGCTAACAACCCACGTGGGGATATGGTAAAGGACTACATACCTCTTTCGTGAATTATGTTTAGCACTAATAATTTTTCTTGAAACATTGTTGAGAGCATTCAAGAGGATGAAAATCTCAAATCAAAACCATAGGTGCGGATGACTCCAGATAGGACGCAGCACAACGTGGAACTCTTTCTTAGCAGCAAAATAGTACATAGTCTAGAGAGGGATGTCATACTCTTTGGATGCAAGCTAAAGGATGATCGCCACCACCATCCAACCACATCCATGTTATAAGGAATGTGGAATTTTTGGGATATTCTAGTTTTAAATTCACCTTCTGTATTTTCTAAACTTATACCAAGGGTAAACTTCTTTTTCTTTCAAATTCGAGGGATAGTGCACCTAGAGTTTGGAAATAATGTTCGGGTAAGTTCTTGCCTATGGATTTGAAGGATCCCACATTCATTTTTAAGAGGTTACAATCCTTTTTTCCATAACTCGATCAACTTTTCACTCATCCTGAGTCAAAGATCGACTGAAATAAGAGACTATCTTTTTTACTGATTGAGTCGAAATACAAGCAGTCTGATTCCCTGAGTCTTAGGGATATATAGGATGAGATCTATTTTGAAAACTCAACTACATTCCAACCTCCACCCAAATCCCTTTATTCTACAACTTTTCAGTTTCAGCAAAAACTCTAAAACTGATGTAGCTTGTGAATTTTTTAAAATCATGCTTTAAATCAAGATTTATGAACTACAAGTGGCCTGAATTCAAATGTAATTTGAGATATGTAGGAAATATGATACGAAGGTCAGGCCATAACTTTATGAAACTCGTGTGAAAACCAATCTCTTTCAGATTTGATTTTGTGGTCGGACAAAAATTAGGAACGTCAACCTCCCTTTGTCTAGGGTTAGTTGCATCCACCCTACCCAAAGGGAGGGGACAGTTGTTGACACCTAATTTTTGCCCTCCATGACTAAATTTAATTCTGAGTTTCTTCGTTTTTTAATAAAATCGAAATATTTATTTCATTCGAATAAAAAAAATTTAAATTTTTTTTGTACGTGATTTTGTCATTTTAGGTAGCGATTAAATATTATCGTGGTCATTTTTATGAGATTATATAATTTGATTACTTAAATATTTATTCTATGGAACATTGAATTTTAATTAAGGATTATTTTGAAAATAAATATAATGATTAAAATCTTTCTTTTAATATAATTTATTATCAAAATAATTTATTTGAATAAATATCCATTTGATTTTTTTAAATCAAGAAGCTCGGGATTAAAAGAAGTATTAATTCGTATCGAAATTCAATTTAATTTAGCCAATCTAATAGATTTGGCCATAATTAAAATCAAATTGGCCATAATTGCAATGAAATCCATCAAATGATTTTTAATTCAGGCAAAATTAAATAAATATGGCTAAATTTAAAATGTCAATTGGGGTTTTATTTTAAATAACCCAAAAATTCTCAAAAACTCTCATAACTTCTACCTAATTCCCACCAAAAATAATTTCAAACTATACTACATTGTATAATTTTCCCCCAACTTTTTCTTTTGTCAATTTTGAAATTCAAAAGCTGTACTACATTGTATAATTTTCCCACATTATCTTCCACCTCACCTTATCCTTAATTTTAAAATTCCAAAACACCCTTAATTGTTTTTTCTCCCACATTGGTAGATGATAAAAAATAATCCTTATCCTTTCCTATAAATACTTTTCTCCCACATTGGTGGAAAAGAGGAAGAAAAACCCCATTCTCTCCTATAAATACTACCACTACTTTGGTAGAAAAGGTGGGTGGAAAAGTAAAAAAAAAAGAGGATAGAAAGGTGAAAAAAAATCCTTTTGAGAACAATAGTTATTTTTATTTAGTAAAAATTTTTGTTCCAAAGAGTTGGTCGACTAATCAAAATTTTTGAATCGCCAGCGATTTTTTTCGGTGGTGGTTGATTCCGACGAAGCTCATATTCTCGCTTTACTGCCCTCAAAAAGATAAACACACATTTCTTTTTTTGTAGTTTTATTATCATTTTCTTCTTCATCTTTTTTTTCTTCGTAGTTCGTAGTTATAATTTTGCTTGCAGGGATTGTTTCCTGTAGATGGCCTTGAAGGCCATAGGACGTTGTCGTATCGATAGCTTAATTATTTTCATGTTCATGATAAAAAAATGAGCTAGCAATAGTTGTACGTGCTTTTTTTGACTTTATTCTTTGATTATTATAGATAAAGTTTTAATCTTTACTTAAAAGATGTACTTATGCTTTGTTTAAACTCATTGTTGGTGGATATGTTTGTTTTTAGCATGTAAAGTTATTTTCTTTATGTTGAAAAAAATAGTTAATATTGATTGTTTCACCTTTTCACCTTATTCCTTGATTATTTTGGATAAAGTTTAGATCTTTGCTTGAAAAACGTACTTATGTCTTATTTAAACTCATTGTTGGAGGATATTATTATTTTTAGCATGTAAAATTATTTTTTTTCTGTTGAAAAGAATAATTAATATTGATTGTTTTACCTTTTGACCTTATTCTTTGATTACTATAGATAAAGTTTCAATCTTTGCTTAAAAGATGTAGTCATGTCTTGTTTAAACTCATTGTTGGTATATATGTTTGTTTTTAGCATGCAAAGTTATTTCCTTTATGTTGAAAAGAATAATTAATATTGATTGTTTTGCCTTTTGACTTTATTCTTTGACTGTTATGTATAAAGTTTTGATCTTTTCTCAAAAGACAAACTCATGCCTTGTATAAATTCATTGTTGGCAGATATATTTGTTTTAGCATGTAAAGTTGTATCTTTTATGTTGGAAAAATTGTTATTATTGTTTGCTTCGCTTAGATAAAAATAGTGATTAGTTAAGTCATGAATTTTTCATTTGCTTTCTAATTATTTTAATGGATTTCAAAATCCTCATATAAGAGATGAAGGGCTAGCTGTATTTTTCATCCAAGATGTTTATTTCTCTTTTGTTCGCATGTTGTATTGTCAAAATGATGTGAAAGTTTGGACTTTTGTACCTAAATAAAATTATTTGGATATTTTTAACTCATGCATAGTATTGTTGTTGAACGATATTTCACTTTTAGAGATGCTAAACTTTTATTCTTATTTTCTTACTTCGGATTGTTCTATGTGCTCTTTGTGTGTCTAAAGACTTGATTCATTTCTCTTTTTATTCATCTTATCAAAAGAGAATCAACGATTTCTTAGAAATATAAACCATAGGTCATTACACGTTTTACCATAAAATTTTGATTGTAATTTAGATGTATGAATTTTAGTTAATGTTTCCTTAATTGAAATTTAAAAATTCTCTTTCTTAAAAAGTTAACCTTTATTTTCTTTTGTTATATGGATTAGTGTCTATGTTTATTCAATTTTTAAAGTCATAAGTATTTTTCTTGTTGTCTCATCCCTTTACTTTCACAAGCTTACAACGTTTGTTTCTCTCATTAATTTATTGAATATGACCTTTTTCCTTTTACCATTATTCATTCTTGTATGAACATAAATCATGAGGCATGTAAGTGGGTGTCTTTGCCTTTCATTTAATTTGTTGACTCTCATTCTTGTGCAAGTGTGCTTATCAGTGTCATTCAAAAATTAGATCTTGATATTTTTTTTATCTTTGAAACAGTCCACTTTTATGCCTTGAACATATATTAATTTTCTTATCTTTTCTTTGCATGGAAAAAATATCTCGAGTCCAAATGGACTCCCTCCCTCTTTCATTTTGTAATGGGTCAATGAGGCTCACCTCTTCGAGTCAAGTCCAAAGTTTAAACTCAAGGTCCACTACATGGCGTACGGGTGCTAGAAGATAGACGAAGAAGGAAAATGGGTCAAAACGCATTGATGAGGTCACTAAGAGACTTGAAAAGTAACGATTATTTATTTATTTATTTATTGTTATCTTTTTATTCATTCATTTAGTCTTTTATTTATTCAGTCATTTGAGCCTCGAAGCCAAAGTTGTATTTTAATACAGATGAGGCGGATTTTGGGCCTCAAAGGTCCAAAAACTAGCTTAGGATAGGTTGTGGGCCGAAAGTCCAATATTTAGATTAGGATAGGTGCAAGTGGGACAAAAGGCCAATTAGATTAGGATAGAGTCTATTGATTTGGGCCCAATGACCTAAGTCATTTATTTTCTCCCCTTCCCCTTTTACATGCTTTGTTGTTAGTTTATTTAGACTTAGTTAAAATCTCTACTAAGTCGTCCAAATATATTTTACACAAGTCTTTTTCCTAAAATCAATCACTTTCCAACAATCAATCATTTTGAAGTTAGTCAAAAGATATTTTCAAACAGTCCGGATAACCGCAAGTTAGCGGACATTTTAGGTGCCTCAAACTTTTCTAAAATGTTAATAGGAACTGCTTACTCAGAATCTTTAAATATTAAATGATTTTTCTATTTTGGGTCATTTAAAGTATCTTATAAAGGTTTCTCAATTTCTTTGCAAAATTAATTGGCGACTCTTTAAAAGTCAAAATTTCCGCAAAACAGTTGGATTTGTTATTGTGTGAAAATTATCACATGGGTAAAGGTACGTGGTAAGACGGGGTAAAAATGATTTTGGGAAAGGAAAAAATTACATGTCTAAATCATGCCCCTCTTTGGGTGTAAACACAAAGTGTTTTTCAAACAAATAAGTAGACAACGAGACAAAATTTTGACCCAACCACTATTCAAAAGGAATAAAAGAAGGACAGACGCAACCGAGTATTTATTTTAGAAATCCTATACATCCCAATTATGTGAGGATCAAGTAACAGATATCTGAAAGGGTTGGAAGGAGAATGACTATATCGAGTTGAGGAGTCTAGTGAGGTCCTGTCAAGGTTCCAATCGGCGGCTCTGTCATTACATCAAATATAAAATTTACAAGTTAAAACATAAATAAACGTACAAAAGTCCTATATATGCAACTCTTCTTGGGTCTTGACTTGATATTTATTCACCCTATTCTCTAGGCTAGTTCCTGACTTGCAATTTCATTACCTTGTTGCATGAAATTAATTTATTCACCCTGTTCTCCAGGCGGGCTCCAGGTTTTCTATTTCTTCAATCCATTGACTTTCAATTTCTTCACCTTATTTCATGACTTTCAACTTATTCAACTTGTTTCTCGACTTTCGATTTCTTCACCCTATTTTCCAGGCAGACTCCTGACTTTTAATTTCATCACCCCATTCTTTAAACGGGCTCCTGACTTTCCATTTCTTTACCCTATTCTTTAGGAGGGCTCCTAACTTTCAATTTCATCATCCTATTTTTCAGGCGAGCTCCTAACTTTCAATTTCATAACCAGTTCTTCAGGCGTGCTCCTAAAATCAAAATCAAAAATAGAATAAAAATTATCCCAAACAAAGATTATGTTAAAGAAAGGTTTGATTTTTCAAAATAACGTCCCACGTTCCAGGAGGGTCCTAAAAAGAAAGTAAAGTCCCATTTTCCAAAAGGGTCCTGAACAAAAAGTAAATTCCCTTTTATCTGGAGGGTCCTGAATAGAAAGTTAAGTCCCATTTTTCAGGAGGGTCCTGAACATGATGTAAAATCCCATTTTTTAGGAGGATCCTGAACAAAAATTAAATTTCCATTTTCCCGGAGGGTCCTGAACATAAAGTAAATTACCATTTTTCAGGAGGGTCCTAAGCATAAAGTAAATCCTATTTTCTAGGAGGGTCCTAAACATGAAGTAAAATTCCATTTCCAGGAGGGTCCTAAACATAAAGTAAATGGTCATTTTTCAGGAGGGTCCTGAACATAAAGTAAATTCTCATTTCTCAGGAGGGTCCTGAACATAAAGTAAATCCCATTTTCAAGGAGGGCCCTGAACATAAAGTAAATTCTCATTTTTCAAGTGGGTCCAGAACATAAAGTAAATTCCCATTTTCTAGGAGGTTCCTGAACATGAAGTAAATACCCATTTCCCAGGAGGGTCCTAAGCAGGATATTGTAACATCCCATATTTTCCTAGCATAATCTAAGTCCCAGAGCGTGAGTATTCATATATAGAATTTTTGAAACACTAACTATTTTTCAGTTTAGAGCCTTCCATTGCATAAGAAATTTAATTTGCTTTCTAACGATATAAAATTTGCCCAAATCCAATAACCGGGTAAGAAGTTATGGAAATTTTGTGTTTCACTCAATAAACATCATCATTTTAACCCTTAGCGCGTCGCAGAGATAGTCCAAATGATAATTGTCAATTTCTAGTATGACTTTACAATCATGGCGCATCGCAGAGTTGGCTAAATTGGCATTCCAAAGGCTTAACTCGATAGATCCGCGTCGCGATGTTTGTCCAAGTCCCAATTTTCCATTTGCAGTGGCTCTGGACGTGTAACACCCTAATTTTTGAATTGGAATGCTACACGGTGCTCATGACCCCGAAGGACCACAAGCTAACCCATGATTAATATCTATACCTGTAAACTTCATAATATAACATGAAAATATGGAAACATGTACTGAATATCCATAAGGTTCAAATCTAAATAAATATATAATAAGACAATGTCTGAAAATGGTATAACAATATCAAAACAAATCTGAAATAACTGTCTGACATGCTATTGTCTGGAAAGCCTCTAAACTGTCTGAATAAGAAGTTGATGGGACATGTCCCCAACTAACTCCATCTAGTAACTGAACTAATATAGTAAATAAAGCAATAATCATATCGTCCTCGAATGAGAAGGACTCACTGCAAACTCTGAACACTGGAATGCTACTGCTGATCTGGAGCTCGTGTCTCTGAACCTATGGTGTAACATAAGAGAAAACACCATAGATTAAATATGTCAGTATGTCTGAATGTATTGAGTATACGAGTGAGGTAGGATAAATGCATAGGGTTATATGCATGAACAATGCTAACTTATATGAATGTGAGAATACATACATGCATACGTAACTGTAACTGAAATCATGGAGATACTGAATACTGAGTATGGATACTGAAAACATGAATGTACTGATACTGAGATACTAAATAGATGAACGACTATTTTTGATAGTTCGAATTATGAAGAACTGGTCTGATTAACTGTCTAACAATCTTGAAACTAAATATTGAGTATGTAAATCACTAATAAGTAAGGAAATGATACAACATTACTAAATACTGAGGGACTAGTACTATGTTTCTAAGACATGAATAACTGTATATGACAATTCTGATTATGAAGAACAGGTCTGGTTGACTGTGTATGACAGTCCTGAAGATGAATACTGATATCATGAATTCTAATAACTGATGTGACTGAAAACATGAGTTCTAAAAACTAATATAATTGATATCATAAGTGACTGTATCTGACAGTCCATAAATCTGAATGAACTATCTGAGTTCCATTCTATTTTTGAGTTGATTGTATTTGATAGTCCTAAAATTTGAAGAATTATCTGAGTTCTTTTACTGAAACTGGGACTGAAACTAAGATAGTTGGAAGTCGTTGTCTAAATGACATACCCCAATAACACATATAGCTAATTTGGGGTCCAGTCTCTGCCCCAACTGGAGGGGTGTCAATACCGCGTCACTGGTAAGGACAGGTGTGAGTGGCCCTTATCTAGTAGGTACTTCAATAAGAATGGTGGGAACCCTAAACTGACCGGTTAAGCCACCTCATCAACCCTAATCTAATAGGTTAATATGTCTCAACCTACGCTGGCTACGTAGTTCTGAACACAAGGATGACTGCTAAGAATCATACCCTAAACTAGTAGGTGAGTTCCCATCCTTGGGTTCACTCGGTGCTAACTTCTACTCCTATTTAAAGGACATTGAACTAAATTTCTTAGATGAACTGAATAACTGAACTGAACTGATTAACTAAACTGATATTGATTAACTGGACTGATACTAATGGTATTGTTTAGTTGAGCTAAGCTTACTTCTGATGACTGACGGAATGTACTGAGTTCTGAGGACTAGTTGAGAGTACTGAAGTTACTGAGATTAACTATGAATACTGAGGTTGCTGAGGTTACTGAGCACTAAGATTACTGGACTACTGAGATTACTGAGTTTTCCTGAGTCACATGACTGACGAAATTCTATAAATCATGGCTTGACTGAGTGTATCATGATAACATGACATGACTCTAGGCACACAACTACATTTTTCAGGTATAAGTATCCCTAAGACTCGATGGAAGGAAACTGACACAAAATGAATTTGTTGAATACATCACCATTAATAATAATCCATAACACATGAGTGACGGATTTCATGAAGTACATGGTCAACATAATATCTAACATGAATGGGAATTCATAAAATCAAATCATAAATCTCATATTCTAATATCATGGGTATTCCGACAACATATACTATTCATAACAATGGCATGAAAACCATTTAAGCATAAGGGAATGACAAACATGTAACATTTAGTTCATATTGTAATAATTTGGGGATAACTCATGTGATACTTCAAATCATGATCTTGTTCATCACATGGAAGGCATATAGACACGCTATGAATCCATTCCCCAATCATCATGTACATTCCATTAACACATATATTGCACAACAATGACAAGTGAGCTCTTTGAACATAATAGACTAGCATGAATTTATCATATAGGTCACCCCTAAGTTATAATACATGATTTTTATCATTCTAGGCATTTTATCAAACACCTTACATGCACAATATTGAGCATAGGTGTACTTAATAAATTTAGAAATCTTGAACCACCCAAATTCCTGGGTTTCCAACTAACATGCCCATACACTTTTTGGAAACAAATTTAGATACCATCTTGAAACACAATTAGCAACCATGATGTTGGGCATATTTACACGCCTAAAGTACTATAATTTACCAATATTTTAGCTAAGTTTTAAGGACAAAATATATAATTCCTGGACTTTTAGTCCTTTTTCTTGTAAGTGAGCTAACAAACGTGATTAGCAAGTTTTAAGGTATAAATGACGAAGATTTCAGCATTTTATGGGAATTGGACGCCAAAGGAAACTTCATGTAAGAAGGAAGGCAGCTTCTGGAAGCTTGTGGACTGAAAGTGATGCATGGAGAACTTGTCCCGGGAAAAAATAGTATTTCTAAAGACTTGGGGATCAGCAGTAACTTAGTAGGATTAGGACAAGGATGCAGTAACCCCGTAGCACTACGACAAGGATAAAAACCCTATTTCAGTAGGACTAGGACAAGGGTGTTATAAAAACCCTTATTTGCTGAATTTTTCAGCATCCAACTCCTTCAACTCATCCATCCTATTTTCTATTCAATTCTATTTTTCATTATTTAGTACTATTCACGTTACTTTTTGACAGAGAAAGCACGACCCTTGTGAACAACTTGAGTTCGTTCAAGCTTTGGTACGATGATGATGTTTATTGTAGTCTCCGTTGCACTCATGAGTAGCTAAACTTCTCTGTTAGGGTTATGGAAGCCTTATGAGATACTATCTATTGCTATGAGTTTGTGAATTCGTGATACGCATGCTGCTTATATCATTACTCTCTTCATCTTAATTTAAATTCTTGTGGTTGCAACCATGTAGAATACGCCAGTATAGCATTAACTTGTTCGAAAGAAAAGTTACATGTCCGGAAAAGAGGGAATGACAAGGAAATAGGGCTACCAACCCCTTTTTAAGAGTTAGTGCCGTAACTGGATTAAACTCTTGGAGAATTCGTACCATTAGTTATACGCTTTAAGCTTGAAAGAGTGAAAGTGAGATAATCCTTGATGGTCGAAAGTCGCCTGGATTTACCATAGAATACGAATATCTATAAGCCCATGCATGTCTGAATTTTGCATAACTTATAGCCAATAGATACGTAGAACTCATAAGGTGGACATAACCCTAACTTACAATTCTCATTGATTAAAACCTACTAAACATTCCATTTTTCTTTGTTACTTTGATACTCTTAATTCACTCTACAATTAAATCCCCCCCTTTTTATAGAACTTTCATCAAAAGTCTGCTAATCGTTGCATTCGTATTCTATTGTAAATACAGACGTCTTTCGACCATCAAGGATTATTTCGCTTTAAACTCGAAAGAGTTAAAGTGAAATAATCCTTGATGGTCGAAAGACGCCTGGATTTACCATAGAATATGAATCTCTATAAGCGCATGCATGTCTGAATTCCGCATAACTCATAGCCAATAGATACGTAGAACTCATAAGGTGGACATAACCCTAACTTACAATTCTCATAATATGGTTGTCAACTAAGTTTGTGATAGTTACTAGACCCTTTGGTCAAAAGTTCTTAGATTTTACTTTTAGCTGTTGTTTTTGTTTTATTCAGGTTCTGTTGGCAGGATGGAAGCACAACGTGACATTGATAGAAGGGTTGCTCAACTGAAGTAGGCTAGACTAGCTGCGTTGGCCGCTTCCCAAGTGCATCAATAGAATATTAATATCCCTGGGCGAGCATCAAATCTTGATGATGAGGACCTAGGCGATGATCAGTTACTAAACCCTAGGTGGGATGCTGAGGTGGTGACACCAACAAATAAAAGAGATCGTCAAGCCAGATTTAGGCCTGATTGCCACGCTATGGAAATGCCTTTCGATGATGATGGTGATGACCTGGACGCAGCTGGTGCCACAGGAGCTATTATTCCTATGCCCTTAGCACCCGGAGCCAAGTTCAATATCACCAGCACCATGATTTAGTTATTGCAACTCAAAGGACTATTTGGTGGACTTGCAGGTGATGATCCAAACATGCATCTGGTCAATTTTTTCTCTACATGCAAGTCATTCGACAACCAAGGTATTGGACAGAATACAATTCGGCTATGCCTATTTCCATTGTCTCTATCTGGGGAGGTTGATCTATGGTTGAATGGGATAACTCCTGATTCTATCACTAATTGGAGGCAATTGAAAGATGCTTTCCTAGAAAGATTCTTTCGGCCATCCAAGAGAGCATAGTTGAGAGATAAAATCAGCAATTTTCGATAGCTTCCAACTGAAGATCTCCATGAAACATGGGAGAGGTTCAAGAAGAAGCTTATGAGGTGCCCAAACCATCATATGACCAATGTCCACTTGATGGAGATATTATACAGATCTTTGAATTCGATGACCAAGCCTGTGGTTGGTAATGCGGCAGAAGAATCATTCATGGACCTCACTTTTGTACAGGCAAGTGATATGTTAGATCGTATGACAAAGCAAAGTAGAGCTTAGAATACCATTAATTCAGAGGTAGCAAGCTCTACCACATCAATTGGCATGACTGCAGAACAAAGGCGAAGAGAAGAGGAATGCGATCAAGATATGGTGCACATGAAAACACAGATGGATCTTCTGACCAAGCATTTATTATCAGGAAAGACTGAAAAGGTCAAAGCAGTTGCGTCGAAAGGAAGAGACGAATCAGATTCTGAGGAAGAAGCTAACTACTTGAACAATCAGGGGGGTTTTCGAGGCAATGCCCAAGGAAACCAAGGTCAGAACAATTATGATAAATCTGGAAACAAGGACCGTGATCAAGGTAGTTGGAAGGATAAGACTGACATGAGTGGTTTGTTTGTTCCTCCTGGAAGACGTGACGCCGCTGCATCTGGTTTTAGAAATATGTCCATGGAAGACATGATGGATAAGCTGTTGAAAGGAGTGGAGGCAACCAACACGGGAGTAATTGAGGTAATAAATGATTTGTCCTCAATGAAGCAATTGGTTGACTCGCATTCAACTGTAATAAAATATCTAGAACAACAATTGAGTCTACTTTCAGCGGCATTTAATCAAAGAAAAGTCGGCACCTTACCTAGCAACACCATGCGAAATCCAAGATATGATGGAACATGTATGGCTATTACTACCCGAAGTGATAAATTATTGGAAAATCCATACAAAGGCAAGCAGGTGGTTGATGATATAGCGGATGATGTTATTGATGCAGATCGTGATGATTCTGTAGAAGCTGAAAATCTGATTGAGAGCGTTCATGAGAAAACTATTCCCCTTCCACCACCACCTTTTTCGTAGAGACTAAAGAAAAAGGCTGATGACACTCCTGAAAAGATCGCCAACCTGAAGCAAGATGAAAAGAAAGTCGTGGAGAAAACTATTCCCCTTCCACCACTACCTTTTCCTCAGAGACTGAAGAAGAAAGCTGATGATACAAGGTTCAGTAAATTTATGACCATGTTGAAGCAGCTGACCATTAATGTTCCGTTGGTAGAGGCGCTAGAACAAATGCTTGGGTACACAAAATTTATGAAGGATCTCTTGACAAAGAAGCGGGTTGCAAGTTATGAGATGGCAGATAATGTTCATCATTGTGGTGCAATCGCTACAAGATCGTTAGTTCAGAAGAAGGCAGACCCTGGTGCTTTCACCATTCCTTGCACCGTTGGGTCTTTAAATTTTGCCAAGGCATTATGCGATTTGGGAGCTAGCATCAACTTGATGCCACTATTCGTCTACAGAAAGCTGGGGTTGGGCGACCGTACACCAACCAATATGCGGCTCGTGATAGCAGATAGGTCGATAAAATGACCTATTGGTATCTTAAATGATGTATTGGTGAAGGTTTCCTCATTCATCTTTCTGGCAGACTTTGTTATTCTGGATTGTGAAGTAGACTCTGAAGTTTCCATAATCTTGGGGTGCCCCTTCCTTGCAACAGGAAGTGTGCTCATTGATTTGAGAGATAATGAGCTTTTATTCTGGATGAATTATAAAGTGGCCCGCTTTGATGTATGCAAATCAATGAAGAAACCCAAAGATATGAGCATGTTCTCTGTAGCTGAGGATTATTTTGATGATGAGAAAGAATTATGTATAGAGACGCAGCTTATTATTGATCCTTTGGCAGCTGTACTTATGAATATAGAGCGTGAGGATGCTGAAAATTATGAAGAAACTATTTATGCTCTAACAGGAATAGGGTCTTATCCTTATGCTCCCAAGAAGCTGGACCTTGATCTCAAAAATCAACCTACACCACCAGCTAAACGATCCATTGAAGAGCCACCAACGTTAGAATTGAAGGAGCTGCCTAGTCATCTAAAGTATGCTTTCTTAGGATGTGGAAATACACTTCCGATGAGTGTTGCGGATGATTTAAGTGAACAGCACGTAGAGGATCTCATCTCTGCTCTGATGAGGTACAAGAGAGCTATGGGTTATTCTATTGATGATATAATTGGTATCCCTCCTGGGATATGTATACACAAGGGTCATCTCGAAGAAGACTGCATACCTACAAGTAAGCATCAGCGTCGTCTGAATCCATTCAGAAAATAATGCACTATATATCTCGATGAAGTCTGAGTAATCGAGATAAGCTATGTCGTACTGCAACAATAAATCAAGTGCTAGATGGAAGGCAACCCATCGTCTTTAATTGTTTTTGTTGTTTTTGTTTTCCTAGGATTTTGTCGAGCCACGACCAAAACTAAGGTGCTTGATGGGAGGCAACCCATCGTTCTAATCATTTTTGTTGTTTTTGAGTAAGTGTAGGTGCAAGATGTATAAAAGAGGAGCTTGGTCTCAAATTTTGATTTGAAAGTGAGCAATATTAAAGGTGATCATCTTCCGAGGCCTTCACCACGTAGAATGGCCTCAAAAGGATGACAAGAAAAACGAAAAGTGTCCACCTCACACAAAGGATAGAAAAGTGGAAGAAAAGAGCAAGCTGAATCTTCCTCGCTGCAATTACCTTAACACACTTTTGGGATCAAGTGGGGTATAAGTGGAGGAGAACTCTGATGACGACGACTCTGATGATGATTCCGATGCAGGGGGTATGACCCCAGATATAGACAAAGAGTCCGACAAATCAGGTTCTTCTTATTTATTTTCCACTGAGGACAGTGTGTCCCGTCTAAGTGTAGGGTGCTGGTATTTGTATGCTATGCTGTACTTCTTTGCCTACATTTATTTATGTTCATTTGTTTGAATTTTAGTAGTAGTTAAATTTTTGAAATTTTCGATTTGAAATTTTCGAAATTTTTTTTCTTTAAGTTTTTTTTAGATTTTGTATGAAGTGCATGAAATTGTTCTGATAGGCGGCATGACATTATGACAAGAGTTGGGCTAAAATCATTACTATTGAGATGTTTAGGCTCTAAGTGTGACTCACTATGTGATAAGTGTGTGGTTTAATTCCTTCATTTGTTGGGTCAAGGGTCTATAATACTCCTAATAAAGTTGACCATGTGCCTTGTGTGTATGAGATGATAGTATATTCTATGTTGGTGACTGATGCTAGAACTTGCCTGGTGTGTGTGTAAAGCAAAATAAAGAGTGTAAGTTTAGGAGATGATTTAGGCATTTCTTTGGCAACCTGTACTTGTTTACCTTCTTTTTACCTACCTGTTGACATTATCCTAGTTAACCCCCTTTGAGCCTTTAGCTATTTTTCTTTGACAGCCTCATATGTAAGCCTAATCCATTTTTTTTAAGACCATAATTTGATCCAAATTCCTAAGTGCTTTAAATTGTAAAGTCATATGACAAAATAAGAGGTTATTGGGTGAGAGTGATGCCTTAGAGTTTATTGGTGCTTGAATTTGTTATGAAAAAGAGTGACTATCATAGAGGTATGCTATAGAAAAGAAAAGAAAAAGAAATAGAAAAACAAAAAGATAAATTGTGTTTATGATTAAATAAAAAGATAGTTATGTTTGAATGACAAAATAGGTGAAAAGGGGTGATAGATGAAAGAAAGGTAGAAGGGTTGATTAAAAGAGAGTGATAATGGCATAATGTGATGTATTAAAGCGCTTAGGAATATAGTCACTATTTCTGGTAAAAATAGTCCTACCCGTCCCTTAGCTTACATTACAAACTGTAAAAGACCTATTTGATCCTAAGCTTAGCATTTTGATATTAGTGGAGCATGATACTAAGGGCAAGCCTATGGTCATCAGTTGCAACATATGAATTCTTTGTGAGAGTGAGAGCGAGGAGAATCTTATACCCATGTTCTGAAAAATGCAATACTTGTGAGTAATTATGGGTAAGATCTTATGTGAGACACACATGGTTGATGAGTTTTGGGTAGTTTGTATGATTCTTTGTGCTTTAACTTATGGATACGAATTAACCATCATCACGAGTCTATGTTAGAGGATGAATTGTTTCTAGTAGTGGTCAGAAAACTACTCTTTGTTAATAATTGTCATGCCTGTCTTGATGAATATTTTGTGCTATTACTGTGAAAACCTAAGTACATATTGACATAGACATGATATTTTGTCCGAGGACGAACAAAGATTTAAGTGTGGGGTGTTGATGTTGGGCATATTTACACGCCTAAAGTACTATAATTTACCCATATTTTAGCTAAGTTTTAAGGACAAAATATATAATTCCTGCTCTTTTAGTCCTTTTTCCTGTAAGTGAGCTAACCAACGTGATTAGCAAGTTTTAAGGTATAAATGATGAAAATTTCAGTATTTTATGGGAATTGGACGCCAAAGGAAACCTCACGTAAGAAGGAAGGCAGCTTTTGGAAGCTTGTGGACTGAAAGTGATGCATGGAGAACTTGTCCCGGGCAAAAATAGTATTTCTAAAGACTTAGAGATCAGCAGTTACTTAGTAGGATTAGGACAAGGATGCAGTAACCCCGTAGGACTAGGACAAGGATAAAAACACTATTTCAGTAGGACTAGGACAAGGGTGTTATAAAAACCCTTATTTGCTGAATTTTTCAGCATTCAACTCATTCAACTCATCCATCCTATTTTCTATTCAATTCTATTTTTCTTTATTTAGTACTATTCACGTTACTTTCTGACAGAGAAAGAACGGACCTTGTGACCAATGTGAGATCGTTCAATCTTTGGTACGATGATGATGTTTATTGTGATCTCCGTTGCACTCATGAGTAGCTAAACTTCTCTGTTAGGGTTATGGAATCCTTATGAGATACTCTCTATTGCTATGAGTTTGTGAATTCGTGATACGCATGCTGCTTATATCATTACTCTCTTCATCTTAATTTAAATTCTTGTGGTTGAAAACATATAGAATACGCCAGTATAGCATTAACTTGTTCGAAAGAAAAGTTACATGTCTAGAAAAGAGAGAATGACAAGGAAATAGGGCTACCAACCCCTATTTAAAAGTTAGTGTCGTAACTGTATTAACCTCTTGGAGAATTCATACCATTAGTTATACGCTTTAAGCTTGAAAGAGTTAAAGTGAGATAATCCTTGATGGTCGAAAGACGCCTGGATTTACCATAGAATACGAATCTTTATAAGTGCATGCATGTCTGAATTCCGCATAACTCATAGCCAATAGATACGTAGAACTCATAAGGTGGACATAACACTAACTTACAATTCTCATTGATTAAAACCTACTAAACATTCCGTTTTTCTTTATTACTTTGATACTCTTAATTCACGCTACAATCAAATCCCCCCTTTTTTTACAGAACTTTCACCAAAAGTCTACTAATCATTGCATACTTAGTGACCGAGTATTCCCTGTGGGATTCGACACCCAACCCAGTTGGGTTCTATATTTGACAACGACTGCTTACACTCTTACAAGAGCTTTAGTTTGAGAGTTATAAAACCATCAACATGAACATAATCATACAACAACATAAATATCATAATCTATTATTTAAAACATGGTTCTTGAGCTCTACGGATGAAAGGGCTCCGTGGATGAACACTATGCATACCTTATTTCTTAATTACATGAACATTAATGGAGAGAATTGCTTGAACTTGAATCTTCTATGAAAACCCTAGCTTTTTTTCTTGAGAGGATTTTGAAAGAAAGAATATGTTTTTATGTAATAAGGGCTTAATTCCGTGTTTAGGCATTATATAGGAGTGGGAAAAGGACCATTTTGCCCCAAAAATGGAGTGTTTAAGTCACCTGGACTACAAATAGTGTGGTGCACACTTTATTACACACATTAGGGTGTGCGTTGCACACCTTATAACACATATTAGGTTGTGCGTCGTGCACCTTATGTTAGGCGACGTATTCCACTTTTCAAAGTCATAACTTCTTGCTCGGGTGTCAGATTTGGGTGAAATTTGTATCTGTAGAAATCTAATACAAAGAGATTTAGTTATATATATAGTAGTCACTCTAAATCAATAGATACAAGGATTTATGATGGATTGAACTTGACCCAAGTTTTGATGCTCACTAAAACTTGAACGATAGGAAAGCTTTCAACATGTACTTGAGTTAGGGAACCTCTATGATCTAAATTCATGCTCACATAGATTACCAAACTACATAATTGATTAACACAGTTAATTGACATAGAATTCAAGGCTTTTAAAACATCTACGCATAGGAAAGACAGATTTTTATTCTAGTCCAAAATATGGGGTATTACAGTATCTCCCCCTTGGGAATATTCTTCCTCAAATGAGACTGGCTGAGATGAGAGAAAATAAAAATGACGTGAATATAGATCATGTATGAATGATCATGATTTCATCGCTGACATGATTGATAAGATGAACAAGTCGTACTGAACTAGCATATCTTATGTATGCGTAATTGATTCATAAGTACATGAGGGAAAGTACTGATAAGCTGATCACACATATCTGATGTGTGAATATATGAATGAACTGGCTTATGATCATGCTAATGATTATGCAATGGTAAAGATACCAAGATTGAACTGGGAATTGAGCATGGAGTTGAATACTAAGTTTGTACTGAAACTTGAACATTAGAATGAGTGAGCTCAAAGAAGACTGCTACTATGAACTGGAAATACCGATGAGTCTGAGATTGATTACTCAATATGAATGAGCAGAAACATAGGAACATAACTGAGTTCGGAACATGATACATGAACTGAACTGAGTCAGTAATGCGTGACATGGATAGAGTAACACATCGTGGATACACTGAGCCATTGAGTACATGGCTTATTGCTGATTTTTGAAGCTAGAGGGTTGGCTCATAAGTAAGACTTCCTCCAAGATAGAATCATCAAAAAAAATGACATGTCTAAATCAAGGAAGTTTGGGGGCTATAGTGTATCTCCCTCTTCGGACACTATGTCCCTTGAAGGATGCTGGATTGACCTTGCTAAGATATTCAGGAAGTTGAGGCAATGCACAAGGCACATAGGTACAAAATCATAATTGATTATCTGAGATCTGAAAATAAAGTGTGAAGTACAAATAGATAGACATACTGACTTATCTAATTAATTGAGTAACTGCTAACTGAATGCTGGGTATGCAAGACTATATTGTACTTAATCTGAGTAGCTGGGCCAAGGCCATAAAGTATTATGCATATGAAAAGGGACTGATTGAGTAACATGAGGTAACTGATCATGGATTTCATGAAAACTATATTGTCTGAAAATGCAGGACCAAGCGTATTACATGATTTAGAAACATTCTATAGACTGAGGTATTGGAATACCTATAACTGAGTAGCTGATAATAGTATGCTATGGTCAAGAAAGTCTAAAACAGAACTGAATTTCTGAGCTAAATACAAATTTAAAGATGACACTATAACTTAAGATAGTAACTGGGATCCATACTGGAACTAAATGTTGGGTCCCGATAACTGAGTACTGAATCTGAGGTTTTGACTGATACTGAAGTGCTTAATTTTGAGACTAAGCACTAATTACTGAGTGTTGAGTAATGAAACTGTAACTGAGATGGAAACTGAGTTATGATAGTCGCTTAATGAAGGGTGACATAAGTCAAGGATCTGAATTTACATTCACACTCTGAATTTTTTTCCAATTTCTAGGTACTACCTCTTTCTAGCCCTTTGCTTGCATACTAACAGGATATTCAAGCCTACCTTCATATCTAGACCCTTGTATAAAACATTCATGCAATAATCTACTCTTAACATGAAATATTAACTCTCTCCCATCTAAGCAATTTCTCAACACTACACTATTCTCATAAGGAGAGCTCATGAAGGGTTAAATCAGGAGAACTTGAAACATGAATGGATACTGACTGAAACCTAAGGAATATAATATCAAAAACATAAATTTACCAAAAAGGTGTGAACTGAGTATACACACGATATAGTTTGAATTTATCTAATCATTAAGGGCGTAGCATAAGTCATGTAAACTGAGTATACTGGGGAGCATGATACGTGTACATGAGTCATGAGCTGTGTGACCTGAGTCAAAAATTTTTAGTTCATGGAACATGATTCGTAACACTGCGTGAGATGGAACTGAAAATACTGGGAACTGAAAGAGCACACGATTCTATGTAATGCGTGTGAACATAAGCTGTATTCATGGAATTTGAGACATGAAGCATGCATAGGAATCATGCTAGCTAAGGTATGAAACTTTATGCTGAGATAAGGATGGGTCAAGAATCGTCTCCCTTTGCTGCTTTTCTACCCATACTGGTACTACTAGTAGAATTTGAGAGCCTGACTTGGCCACTTGATCTACCATCTCTCCCTTAGCTTTAAGCCATTATCATAAGTCTGTTAATACTTACTAAACTCTGAACTGGAATATAATCATCATCATATACCTATACTTTGTACCACACATGCTTGCCTTACTAAACACATTATCTGCTTCTATTTTCTGCTAATATCATATCCACACCTTCATGCCTAATTTTAAGTCAATAAACTTACATTTCTAACTCACACTATTTAAGCCTACTGATTTATTTTGGCACAACCATACTCATGAATACATAATCTAATCAATCCGGATAACATTATCCCAACTCAATTACTGCTAAATCTCTGGGTTCATGCTTCTAACTCTGGGTCATATGCTATAATAGGATTTTGAGGAGGGATCTGATGTCATATCTAAATATAGCTTCGAGAATGATTTGTCATGTTCATGAATAAAATTTGTACAACTTTGGGATAGAACTGAATTGATGGGAGACTATTTGAGCATGTGGAAAATCCCATAACTATCTATAGGGATTGTCTGAGAAAGTCCTACCCTTAGGACTTGAGCTTCGCTACTTCTGTTACCTTAAAAGTAAGGTAGAGTGGACATGAGTGGAGCATAATGAGAATCTACATGATTTTTCTTAGAAAACTTTTCTATATCACGATCTGAGACATGAAAGACGAGAAACTGTTCCTAAAAAATCTCATAGACTCTTGTACAAGCGTGTGGTGAACAACACACACATGCACAAGACGCTACTAGATGCGGCTTTCAAACTTCCTAGGACTCTATTGAATCTTAGGATCTCATATAAAGTTTGTAACACCCTGATTTTCTGAATTGGAATGCTACACGGTGCTCATGACCTCGAAGGACCACAAGCTAACTCATGACTGATATCTATACCTGTAAACTGCATAATATAAATTAAAATGCAAAAACATGTACTGAATGGTGATAAAGTTCAAATATGAATAAATATCTAATAAGACGATGTTTGAAAATGGTATAACAATACCAAAACAAATTTGAAATAACTGTCTGACATGCTATAGTCTGAAAAGCCTATAAACTGTCTGAATAAGGATTTGATGGGACATGTACCCAACTAACTCCATCTATCAACTGACCTAAAATAGTAAATAAAGTAATAATCATATTGTTCTCGAATGAGAAGGACTTACTGCAAACTCTGAACACTGGAATAGTACTGCTGATCTGGAGCTCATGCCTTTGAACCTATGGTGTAACATAAGAGAAAGCACCATACTGAAAATATGTTAGTATGTCTGAATGTACCAAGTATACGAGTGACATAGGATAAATGTAAAGGGTTATATGCATGAACAATGATGACTTATATGAATGTGCGAATACATACATGCATATGTAATTGTAACTAAACTCGTGGAGATACTGACTACTGAATCTGGATATTGATAACATAAGTGTACTAATACTGAGATACTGAATAGATGAACGACTATTTCTGACAGTTTGAATTATGAAGAACTGATCTGATTGACTGTGTCTAATAGTCCTAAAACTAAATACTGAGTATGTAAAACACTAATAAGTGAGGAACTGATACTGTATTACTAAATACTGAGGGAATAGTACTATCTTACTGAGACATAAATAACTGTAGATGACAATTCTAATTATAAAGTACTGGTTTGGTTGACTGTGTCTGACAGTCCTGAAGTTGAATACTGATATAATGAATTCTGATAACTAATATGACTGGTAACATGAGTTCTGAGAACTGATATAACTAATAGCATAAGTGGTTGTATCTGAAAGTCCGCAAATCTAAAGGAACTATCTGAGTTTCATTCTATTTCTGAGGTGACTGTATCTGACAGTCCTAAAATCTAAAGAACTATCTGAGTTCTTTTACTTAGACTGGGACTGAAATAAGACTGTGGGAAGTAGTTGTCTAGCCGACATACCCCAATAACATATATAGCTAAGTTTGGGTCCAGTCTCTGCCCTAACTTGAGGGGTGTCAATACCGCGCCACTGGTAAGGATAGCTGTGAGTGAACCTTATCTGGCAGGTACTCAAATGACAATGGTGGGAACCCTAAACTGATAGGTTATTCCACCTCATCAACTCTAATCTGATAGGTTAATATGTATTAACCTATGCTGTCTATGAAGTTCTAGAACGCAAGGATGACTTCTAAAAATTACACCCTAAAATGGCAGGTGAGTTCCCATCCTTGGGTTCTCTTGGTGCTAACTTCTACTCCCATCTGAAGGAAACTGAACTGAATAACTGTGCTGAACTGAATAACTGAACTTAACTGATTAGATAAACTGATACTGATTAACTGGATTGTTACTAATGGTATTGTTTAGCGGAGCTAAACTAAGTTTACTGGATTCTGATGACTGACAAAATGTACTGAGTTATGAGGACTAGTTGAGAGTACTGAAGTTATTGAGATTAACTGTGAATACTGAGGTTGCTGAGGTTACTGAGCACTGAGATTACTGGACTACTGAGATTACTGAGTTTTCCTTAGTCACACGACTGACTGAATTCTATAGATCATGGCTTGACTGAGAGTATCGTGATAACATGACATTGCTCTAGGCACACAACTACATTTTTTGGGTACAAGTACCCTTAGGACTCGATGGAAAAAAATTGACACACCGTGACTTTCTTGAATACATGACCATCAATAATAATCCATAATACATAAGTGAGGTATTTTATGAGGTACATGGTCATCATAATATCTATCATGAATTTGAATGCTTGAAATCAAATCATAAATCTCATATTCTAATATCATGGGAATTTAGACAACATATACTATTCATAACAATAGTATGAAAACCATTTAAGCATAAGGGAATGGAAAACATGTAGCATTTAGTTCATATTGTAATAATTTGGGGATAAATCATATGATACATCAAAATCATGATCTTTTTCATAGCATGGAAGGCATATAGACACACTATGAATCCATTCTCCAATTATCATGTATATTCCATTAACACATATATTGCACAACAATGATAAGTGAGCTCTTCGAACATAATAGACTAGCATGAATTTATAATATAGTTCACACCTAAGTTATAATACATGATTTTTATCTTTCTAGGTATTTTATCAAATACCTTAATGCACAATAGTTAGCATAGGTGTACTTAACAAATTTAGAAATCTTGAACCACCCAAATTCATGGCTTTCAAACTAATATGCCCATACACTTCTTGGAAATATGTTTAGATACCATCTTGAAACACAATTAGCAGCCATCAGCAGGAACATAATCATACAACAATATAAAGATCATAATTTATCATTTAAAACATGGTTCTTGAGCTCCACGGATGAAAGGGCTCTGTGGATGAACACTACGCATACCTTATTTCTTAATTACATAAAGATTGATGGAGAGAATTTCTTGAACTTGAATCTTCTATGAAAATCCTAGCTTTTTTTCTTGAGAAGATTTTGAGAGACAATATGTTTTGGTGAAATAAGGGCTTAATTCCATGTTTAGGCATTATATAGGGGTGGGAAAAGGATCATTTTACCCTAAAAATAGACTGTTTAAGTCACCTAGACTACAAAATGTGTGGCACACACTTTATCGCACACATTAGGGTGTGCGTTGCACACCTTATCGCACATATTTGGTTGTGCATCTCACACCTTACGTTAGGCAAAGTACTCCACTTTGAAATGTAATAACTTCTTGATCGAGTCTCAGATTTGGATGAAATTAGTATCGTTGGAAATCTAATTTAAAGAATTTTGTTTTGATATATTGTGTACACTCTAATTCAGTATATACAAGGAGTTATGTCCAATTAATTTGACCCAAGTTTTGACGTTCACTAAAACTTGAACGATAGGAAAGCTTTTAACTTGTAATTGAGTTAGGGAACCTCTATGATCTAAATTCATGCTAAAATAGATTACCTCACTACATAATTGATTAACACACTAGATTTTCAAAGAATTCAAAGCTTTTTAAATGTCTATGCCTAGGAATGACAGATTTTCATTCTAGTCTAAAATGAGCAGTATTACAGCACGATAGTGGCGCATCGCGCCATGGCCAAAAATCAGGATGGTCAATTTTTATCTTACGTTTTAAATCCATTTATGGTTATTTGGGCCTTTTGTCTAAGCCCTAAACTGATCATAAAACATGAAATTTAGCCCCAATTGACCTAAATAATCATTTATTGATAAAGTTTTCTCAAAATAAAGATCCCCTTTTCAAGAACAAGAAAACCTATCTCTCAAATTCAAGGTCAATCCTCAAGAACTCACCTAGAACTTCTAGAAATAATCTATCCCCAGTATGTTAGATGTTCATCCATGGATTCCATTCGTCCATGGATTCCAAGTAACCTATTTAATTTACAAGTTTTGATCTATTCAAGTTATTTGATTTTAAATTGCGATGTCGTCCATGAATCTCCATATTGATGATCTTTTACTATGTTACCATGAAAGTATTGTTATTGTTCAATTCTCCATGCTTTTATATTATTATTTATTGAATTAAACCGTGATTTGGGTCTATTATGTTGAATTCATGCTTTTCCTATAAGTCCCATGACATTTCTATGATTGTTTTAAACTATGAACTATAAGTGTTTGATAAAATGCCTACAAGAGTGATTGATTTAAATAAAAGCCTTCATGTTTTGTCCTTCAAGCTTTAGTGCCATGTTACTATTATTGTTTTGAGTCCTGAGGGTATTGAATACCCAAAATTCATAGTTGTTTACTTAGTCTAGTATTAGTACATTACAGAATAGTCTTCAGAACATAGTATGAGCATTATCAGAATAATCAGTTACTAGTCAGATGAACTCAGAATAGTCTAGTATTTCAGTGTCTTTTAGTTGGGAGTAGGATTTAGCACCAAGAGAGTGTAGGGATGGTGGATTCCTTATCAGATAGGCAGAGTATCTAGTAGCAGTCCCTATACTCCAGAACTACATAGCCAGAATAGGGTATGAGAAGTCACCTATCAAATTAGTCTTGACTATCTCGCAGCGGTCATCCGTCAGTTTAGGCTTGACAACCTTAGTTCTTTGGACATTTTATTATTTTAGTGGATCCATACAACCATCATTAGTACCCGTGGCATGGTATTAATACCTTTACAACTAAGGTTATAGGTTGGACCCTGATTAGCTCAAATTGGGGAATGACGGTTAGATGGTATCCCTCATAGTCTCACATATAGTCTCAGTTACAGTTTTACTTCAGTTGTGTAGTCTTAGAATTGCTTGACCAAAGTATACAGATATAACTATTTTTTTAGTATTTTAGTTTACAAATTTTACTCAGTCCATGTTATATGCTTGGTTATGCATCCCTGGTGTCAACAAATTTTCAGGTATCATTAATATTTATAGACTTTCATGCATACTCAGCATTTATAGATTCTCCATAATTTTAGTATCTATATATTCCATGTTCTCTACTAAGTACTCCATGTTTTACTTGCATATTTAGTTAGTATTAGTTCTGTTCATGAAACCATGCATATCATCCTACCTCACTTAGCATACCAGTACATTCAAAGTACTGATTGCAAACCTTTCTTTTGATCTATGATGTATTATATCATAGGTGCTGACGCTCAGTTCTTGGACCGTGCTTAGACCTTACTCCTAAGGCTATCAGCTGTACAGTAGCAGTGGTGAGTCTTTATCATTTGAGGATAGGTTATTTTACTTTATATTTCTATTTCAGTAGATAGCAGAGTTAGTTGGGTCCTATCCCATCAACTCATATTTAGTCAATCAATTTTAGAGGCTTTTCAGACATTAGAATCAGTTATCCTATAGCGCCCTGTATTTTTTAGTTAGAAATTGAATTGTCATTCAACATGCGTAAGCTTTAATTCCAAGGTTTATATTTAGTTTCAGGTGTCATAATCTATCTCATAGTATATTAAGTGATTATGAGGTGAAAAATATTCATAGAAATGGCCTAAAGTGAAGTTAAGCCAAGAATCTCTTATTCATCAAAAATTGCATATTAGATTCTATAAGGGTCTACTTGAAACGTGTATAACTTTTGATGCACATAGAATTTTATAGATTAGGACCCACCAAATTGTAGATAATTTAAGTAGCTTTCCAACGATACCAATTTTGCCAAAATTCGATAATCAAGCAAAAAGTAATGATATTTTCCGTGTGAGGCAATAAGCCAATGCGATCATGAGACGTTGCATCGAGATCGCATTGGCACGAAATCAGATGAAAATCTAAGGATATTTTATGCATTATTTCAGTTTCTAATGGGTCTAGAGGCACCGTGGCTATTTCCCGTCACCCAAAATTAATCTATAACATTGAATTTCTACCCCAAGAAGCCAAAATTGCTTATTTTCGATTTTTTCTCTCAAAATAAAAAACCCTAACTCCTCCCCCAAAGATTTAACAACTCACTCTCTAAAGATCAAGAAGTCAAGCCTTTAAGTTCAAGATGTCCAATAAACGGATCAAGATATAGGTTCCTTCCTTTAACCTAAGTAATCTAAGGTATGTGGGGTTTTTCTAAAACTACATTGGCATAATAAAATTGTTCAACAACATTTGAATATGGTGAAATCATGAATTTCAAAGGGGTTTTAGAATTTATATTACAATGTTTCTTTATGAATGTTTTAATGGCACTATTGTTTTGGCCTTGATGTCTTTTTCCCAAATTGAATTGTACTCGTATATATATGTATGTATGAAAATTGGGTTTGAATATTTAATTGAGAGAATGAATCATATAGAATCCCTCTCTTGTTATGATTTTACCTATTTTTCATATGATATGCATTATTTCGAATGCACCCTGAAAAGCATGATACGAATATCTTGATTAATGTTATGACTTGAATATGATTTTGAATTCAAAAGAGAGGGTTATTCATATTGATAAATGTTGAATATATATATAACAAAAGAGTTGCATGATTTGTCAAAAAAAAATATGACCACCACATGTTTGATAAAAGAATGATAATCTTTGCATAGTTTTGACTTGTATTTTGGAACTTTAAATCTCTTATACTATTTGTATGTTTGGGTGGTTGAATTTTGTTTTAATAAAATAATCATGCATGATACATTGTGGGTCAGAAATATGACTTGCAAGTCTTGGTGTGACGACACAAGCTTAGACAACGCCATGGTAATTTAAAATAGAACAGAAAGCATGTTTGCAATTAGATTTTCAGATTTTGAAACTTAGAATGATGCATGTTTTGAAAAGGCTAAAAATAGGTTTAAAAAGATGTTAGGTGGTTACTCGAAGAAGGCACGAGTCTGGAAGACTCATTGCCCAAAATCATGTTTTGCCGATACAGGATTATTATATCCCCTAGAGGGATTTTACACTGGCCTAGTGTCCTGTGGAGTATCAAAATTAGAAACTCCAACTCTTTTGGAAAACTTGGATTGGGGGCTTGGCCACCGAGTTAAGGGAGAACTCTATATAGCCCGTGGGATTGTATAATTATAGGGTGACCACCTAACTTAGAAGTAATACAAAGATCAAAAACTTCATTGACAAGAATGTTTTATGATTATCAAAGAAGTGCCCATGTGTTTTGAACCATATCATGCATAATGTTTTACGACCTACTCTCAACTATTTTATTTTTATAAAAACATTCTTTTGGATTAATTTACGTACCAGTATATTTGTATTGACCCCCTATATTTCATGATTCTTAGACATAGTCCTAGGGTCCAGTTAAACTGTAGATTAACTTGTCAGAAGTTGTAGTTTGTAAGCCTTCTCTAATAAAGAAGGCCAAATTTTCCGATTTCATGGTTTCTTTCTTTTATGGTCTACTGGGGGCCTTTTCCCTATTTTTTTCTGACTTCAGATGGTTATTATAATGTTAGAGATTTTGCAGATGGTTTTCACATAATTAGAATATTCAAAATTTTCCTTTTAAAATTGTTCATGTTTATGAGATTGACCATGGTTCCGTCTAGTATTATTTTCTGCAAATTTTCTTATATTATATGAATATTTTGAACAATTACTAGATTTAGAAGAGCGCTCGTTCCTTCATGGTTTGGGATGCTCGTTATGGCTAGGGCCCCAGCTTGGGTCTTGACAAACTTGGTATCAGAGCATAATTCATGGTCCCAGGGTATCTGCGAAATCGTGTCTAGTAGAGTCTTGCTTATGGGGGTGTTGTGCACCACACTTATAATCAGGAGGCTACCGAGTATTTAGGAGTTGTTTCCTATTATTTCATACTCTAGTTCATGCTATAGAGTCATCCATAAGAAAGTTATCCAAGTTCATTCCTCGTTCCAATTTCATGGGCCATGCCTCATTGTCGAGGCAATACTATTCTAAGAGTCTAGATCCCCAGCAATATGGTTCTCTTTGATTGAGTTGTCCATAAAGTTATGGATTTAGCCCAAGGACTTGAGAGGAGTCCATGAGTTCTTTAAAGTGTATTTATTTAAGCATATACCCCTATTTGCATTAGTCTTCTAGTTGAGGCTGAGGTATGGAGTGTATCTAGTCTACTTTAATAAAATTCTTGTTGGGGATGTGATGTATAAAAGTAATGATATGTACTAGAATATTGGAACTGTATTTCCACCCGAGTAGTAGTGTATGTTAAAGTGTCATGGCCTATTGGTAGTGAGATGGTCCATAAGTTGGTGACATGTAGTCACGAAGTTAGCAGTCAATAAGGGTGACATCTGCGTAAATAAATAGTTTTAGTTGTATAATTGTGGCTTGAAGAGTGGGTTGCCATTGTATTGTGATAGACTAATGTGGTATAATAATAGAATAATGTACAATAATAATTATAGATTGGATGGTAGTCTGTAAAGGAAGATACATGATATGATTATTATTTATTTAGAATAGGAAAGGATCACAGAATGGATGGTCATTGTAGTTGTAAAAATCATCTACAAGTTGTGAATGAAAAGGGGTAGATTAGTTAATAAGCTTTAAGTAGAGACTCATTAGTGTTTATTGAATTTTGAAGATCATTGTGATGTACGATTAGGTAAGTAAGTATGATGTGAGAAATTAGAATATGTTGATAAGATTAAAATGGGTTATATTGCAATATTAAGATCAACTAATTCAATAATGTCACTTTACCACCCCTTTCGATGGCCTTTTTCTTTAAGTAGTAGTAAACTAGTGCTATGTGAGAATATAGGTAGTGGAATTTAAGGTGTAGTAGTAATGTCATATAGGGGATGTGATGGTAGGTAGTAGCTAGGCAAAATATAGTATTTTGTGTTGTTTTTCCAATTTGATGGACTAGTATAGCATGTGGCATGCTTCGTTGGTGGTACATGATTGATGCAAGACTATAGACTTGAACTTGAGGTGTGAAGTGTGGTGACAAGAATAATAGCTTAAGATTAATGATGCATATTTTGTGGAGTAATTAGTAGTCTTGATGTGATGTGCGAAATGGCCTTGGTTGATGATTTATAAGAGTTTAAGTTGTAATCGTGTGGTATATGTGTACATGAGAACTAGTGTTACAATAATAAATTGTGGTTGAATCATTAAGTGGATCAGAATGCGAGCATATATGAATAAGTTGACCTCAGGTAGCAGGTTGTTTGAAAAAGTTTTATGTGTATAAGTGTTTTTTGTACCTAGATTTAGTTCTTGAATTTTGTAGTATGGAGAAATCTAGGAAGTTGTTGTATGGTGCTCTGTAGAGTTGAATTGAGCAGAATTAGGTAGGCAATGTGAGCCTTGGATATGGTTTTACAAATTTTTGTTAAGTTGCAAGTTATATGATTTTAGGGGTATTGGAAGTATTCTAAGGAATTGAAGATGGAGAATTAAGTATTTAGAAGCGTGGGTGTATATGCCCATGAAAATGTAAGTCGTAAGTGGATGACTTTGGGGGTTAGGAGAAATTACGATTAGTGTCCCTGGAAGGGGCGTCTTAGAAAGGATTTTGTAACTTTATATTTTTATTAAGGGGAGCTTCTATTCATATGTATATTGATACCCTCACTTTGTGATAAGGAGTGTCGATGCGTATACTCAAGAGAGTGGAAATTGTAGAGTGATGGCTATAGAGGTTAGCAAAAGTTAAGAGTAGCATTTTTCGAAAAGCAAGACCTTCCAAGTATAGTTCATCAGGGAGAGTTTAGAGTTGAAGTTTATGGTGATGTCTCATTTGCATTGAGGTTGTGGCTATAGATTTTTGATGTGAGGTTATGTCTGCAAGTCTAGGGGTGTGACTTGATTAAGGGGGAGATGGGGAATTAAGTGAGTTCCAGAATATTCTTAGTGTGGAAAGTTGCGGGAAGGAACTTTGATGAACCTAATTTTACTCAAGAATAATCCTCCTACTTTAATTTAGAAGAGTATCCTGCTAATGTCTTACACCATCTGTTTAATTCATGCCTATTGTTCGAGTTCCGTATGGACTTAGGTTTATGATCTGACCTCTAAACTAGAAGCAATTATGTCTCTTAGTAATCCAGCCTTTCATGTATTCAGTCCAAATGTTATGTTGTTTGTGATCCATGAAAATCTATGTCTCTCTGCATGCTTGGTCCTAAGAAAATTTGTTTTTGTATGTCACCGATTCATCCTATGTTGGGATTAGCCAAAGTGTTAAACTTTATGCAAACTTATGGAAAATCTCAGTTCCTTAAATGAGGAGCAATTGCTTTAAGTGGAAATCTGTCTTAGATGCAATATAACGCCCCGTAGTATTCTCAACTAAATACCACTCTTGGTTGCATGTATAAAGAGCTGAATTTTTTTGTAAGTATTAGAAGATAGCCATATTTTGAGCTCTTAACTTTCATGATTTTCAAATTGATCTTTCCGACCCCGAGACATATATTTTTGAGTTGATTCATGTTCATGAGCTTAAAGGGGTTGTTCCGGGAAAGTTTTCGATTCTTCGGACCATGTTTAAGATGCGTTGAGTGAGCAAACCAGTGGCTCATTACGATATCGATGAGCTAGATCGGTAATCACATCGGCAAAACCAATGTCTCGATGTGATCTCGACATATGGCATCGCCAAATGCATTGGGTGCCCAGTTTTTTGTACTGATTACTAAGTCCAGGAAGGTAGTTCAGTCTCTTTCCCTCGTCTTATCTTGATGTGTGCAGCAATGTTTCTCACTGTGCTCTATATTAAGAATTTATGCAGTATTGTGTCTTTTGAAGAAATCTTTACTTATGATCCAGAGACTTATTATATGGAGCACTTCATGCTTATTCTATCGTATCTTCATTTTATGTCCCTCCTTGAGTAGTGCAATAAGTATAAGTTATGGTCTAATAGTGTTACTTCCATCCATAACTTTATTCTCGGGTCCCTTAATGACCCTATGTATGATAGTATGATGGTGGATGTGGAAGCATGGTATGTGTTAGATAGGGGAGTAGATGTTCTTGAAGGTGAAAAAAAAACTTTGATGTGAGTTCTTGAGCTAAGGTTATAAGTGAAAGGGAAAGGAAGGAGATGGACTTTTGTTGTGTGAAATAACTAAGAAGGGGATGGACTTTTATTATGAGAAATAGTTGGGAATGAGATATATAGAGAAAATCTTTGTGAATGTAATTGAATTTGCTGATCTTAGTGGGGGAAATCCATGAAGTGGGTGTAGTAATGATAGGCTTGAATGTCGTGATTGAAGAAAACTCAACCCATGTCCTATGTGGTTAGTATTTCTTGAATTAAAACCCAGAGTGTTTGACGATAGCGATAAGGTGAGGCAATGTTCTTAATGGGGTGTAAAGTATACTGTCCTATAGTTTAAGTTATCACCTTTTAATTCCAAGTTAGGCTTCAACATAGTAGTACTAAGTAGTAGGACTCAAATTCTTGTGGCTAGATGGGTGATTGGAGAATTGTAAGTTGGCGACTGTGAAGTATGCTATTTATTGTTTGGGGTGTTGGCGATTAGTGCCTCTAAGTTTAACTCTATTCGGTGGTACTTTGCAAGGTAGAGAATGCTTCTAATCCTATCTTCCGTGAAATCTTATTTCGTTATTAGTACCAATATCAATCAATCTATGATCATCAAATAAACCCCTACCTTGTGTTATGATGATTATGATTCATATAACTCATGTACAAGATCATCCTTATATAAAGTTTCACTATCCTATGTTTTGTGCTTTCAGGTTTTACTTGGGGTTACCATGAAACTTGTTTGATACTTTTGTATGTTTTGTTAAGGAAAATTATTCAATGCGAGATTACGTTCTTTATTCTACACTTTTAGATCCTCAAAAGTCCCTACCTATCATTCGGGGATGAATGATCCCAAGGGGGAGATAATGTAACAGCCCACATTTTTGAGCTAGAAATTGAATCGTTATTCTACGTGTGTAAGATCTAATTCCATGGTTTATGTTTAGATTCATGTGTCATGATCTATCGGTAGTATATGAATTGATTATGAGGTGAAAAAATGTTCGTAGAAATGGCCTAAAGCAATGTTCAAATAAGAATCTCTCATTCATCGAAAATTGGATATTAGATTCTACAAGGGTTTACTTGAAACATATATAACTTTTGATACACATAGAATTTTCCAGCTCAAGACCCATCAAATTATAGATAATTTAAGTAGCTTTTCAACGATATCCATTTCGCCAAAATTCGATAACCGAGAGAAAAGTTATGGCATTTTCCGTAGGAGGCAGTAAGCTGACGCGATCATGACGCGTCACATCGAGATCGTGTCGGCACGAAACCAGAAGTAAATCTAAGGCCGTTTTATGCATTATTTCAGTTTCTAATGGATCTAGTGGAACCGTGGTCATTTCCCCTAACCCAAAATCCATCTATAACGTAGAATTTCTGCCCCAAGAAGTCAAAATTGCTTATTTTAACTTTTCCTCTAAAAATTGAAAAGCCTAACTCCTCCCCCAAAGATTCAAGAACTCATTCTCCAAAGATCTAGAAGTCAAGCCTTTAAGTTCAAGATTTCATACAAATGGATCACGATCTATGTTCCATCCTTCAACCTAAGTAATCTATGGTACGTGGAGTTTTCCTAATACTACATGGGCATAAGAAAATTGTTCAACAATATATAAATATGGTGAAATCATGAATTTCAAAAGGAGTTTAGAATTTATATTACAATGTTGCTTTATGAATGTCTTAATGGAACTATTGTTTTGGAGTTGAGGCCTTTTACCCAAATTGAATTGTACTTGTATATATATATAATAAAATTGGGTTTGAATATTTAATTGAGAGCATGAATCATATAGAATCCCTCTCTTGTTATGATTTTTCCCATTTTTCATATGATATGGATTGTTTCGAATGCATCTTGAAAAACATGATACGAATGTATTGATTAATGTTATGACTTGAATATGATTTTGAATTCAAAATATAGGGTTGTTCATATTGATAAATTGTTAATATATATATAATGAAAGAGGTTCATGGTTTGCCCAAAAAAAATACATGACCACCACATGTTTGATGAAAGAATGAGAATCTTTGCATAGTTTTGACTTGTGTTTGGGAACTTGAAATCTCTTATACTATTTGTATGTTTAGGTGGTCTAAATTGTGTTTTAATGAAATAATCATGCATGATAATTTATGGCTTAGAAATATGACTTACAAGTCTTGGTGTGACGATACCAACTCAGATAATGCCATGGTAATTCAGAATAGAACAAAATGCATGTTTGTAATCAGATTTTCAGATTTTTAAACTTAGAATGATGCATATTTAGAAAAGGATAAAAATGATCATAAAGAGATATTAGATGGTTACTCGAAGAAGGCACGAGTCCAGAAGACTCATTGCCCAAAATCGTGTTTTGCCAATACGGGATTATTATGTCCCCTGGAGGGATTATACGCTGGCCTAATACCCTGTGGCATATCAGAATCAGAAACTCCAACTCTTGTGGCAAACTTGGGTTGGGACTTAGCCACCAAGTTAAGGACGGACTCCATATAGCCCGTGGGGTTGTAGAATTGTAGGGTGGACCACCTAACTCAGAAGTAATACAAAGATAAAAAACTGCATTGACAAGAGTGTTTTATGATTATCAAGGAAGTGCCCATATTTTTTGAACCATATCATGCATGATGTTTTACGACCTTCTCTCAACTATTTTATTTATATAAAAACATTATTTTGGATTTCTCTGCGTACTAGTTCATCTGTGTTGACCCCATATATTTTAGGATTCTGAGACACAGTCCTGGGATCCCGTTAAGCAGTAGATTGACTTGTCATAAGTTGCAGTTGGTGAGCCTTCTTTTATCCGAAAGGCCAGATTTTCAGTTTTTATGGTTTCTTTCTTTTATGGTCTACTGGGGGACTTGTCCCAGTTTTGTTTCAGATGTAAGATGGTTTTTTTAATGTTAGAGATTTCGCAGACGGTTGTCACATGATTAGAATATTCAGAATTTCCCTTTCTAAAGTGTTCAAGTTTATGAGATTGATCATGGTTCTGTCTTGTAATATTTTCATCAAATTTTCTTATATTATATGAATATTGTGCATGATTACCAGATTTAGAAGAGCTCCCGAGCCTTCATGGTTTGGGATGCTCATTACGGCTAGGGACTCAGCTCGGGTCGTGACACATACAGTATTTAAATTTACAATTGACATATCAGTTTATCAGTATTTAATCAGATTCAGTCAGTTTTTCTATAGATTCATTTTTCAATAATGATTCAGTGATAAAACCTTATGTTAATATTAGATGTTTCCTACAATCATGATATTATTCAGTGTTCACAATAGGTACCAGCTCATAGGTTAGCTTGTGGTCCCTCGGGATTGTAAGTACCTTGTGACACCTAGGGTGTACATTCGAGACATTACAAACTTAGTATCAGATCCTAAGGTTTTAAACTATCCTAGAAAGTCTGAAAGTTGCATCGAATAGAGTCTTGTGCATGGGTATGTAACACGTCACACTTATGGATGAGAGGCTACAAGGCGTTTAGGAAAAAGTTTTCCTTCTTTCAGTATTCATGTCATTCGAGTGAGCATGAGCTTAATTTAAAGTCCCTGTCTAACCCATTTCTTTCTTATTTTATAGAACATGCCTCCTAAGAATAACAGAAGAAGAATAGGAAATTAGCTAGCCCCTCAGCCCATCCAGGAAGATCCTCTTGACAAGCACGTCTCTCACTCAAAATTTAGGGTAGTGTTCACTACTATATCCAATTCCATAGCAGCATAAAATGAATGGCCAGCTGCTCTTTTATCCAACCCAATGGTCAATACTGCTGCAACTAGAATTCCGGATTTTACTCTGATAAATCCTCCTTCTTTCACGGGATCCAAGTTTGAAGAAGATCCACAGGAATTCATAGATATGGTGCTAAAGTTAACGGGTGCTATGGGGGTGAAATCTAGTCAGAGTGCTGAGTTTTCTACTTATCAATTGTAGGATGTAGCCCATACTTGGTTTAAGCAGTGAAAAGTTGATAGGGGTGTTGATGCAGGGCCTGTAGAATGGAAAGAGTTTGCCACAACTTTTTTAGAAAAATTCTTCCCATTAGAGTTGAGAGAGGCCAAAGTGTTAGAGTTCATTAACTTGAGGTAGGGAAGAATGAGCGTAACGTATTATTCCTTCAAGTTTACTCAGTTAGCTAGGTATGCGCCTCATGTGATAGCTGATAATAGGTCCAATATGAGTAAGTTTGTATCTAGCGTATCTAATAGTGTGGTCAAGGAATACAAGACTGCAATGCTTATTAGTGAGATGGACTTGTCTAGGCTGATGGTCCATGCTCAACAGTTAGAGGACAAAAATATTAAGGAGAAGGAGAGAAGGAAAAAAAGAGATAGGACGAGTAGTTTTAATTTCAGTTAGCTAAAGTCAAAAGGTGGTAACCATCCTCAATTTCATCAGAGGTCAACAACCCCAAAACCCTCTTCAACCAGTGCCCCAGTACCCAAATTCAGAAATAATAATAGGGGTTAGGCTCCAGGATATAAGTCCTAGGTCAGTGTTAGCTGCGCTCGTACAAATTCTCTATGTCAGAAATATGGTAGACACCATCAGGATAAGTGAAGAACGCGTAGTGATATATGCTTTAGGTGTGGAAAGACAAGCCATCCGATTCGAGAGTGTTGGGTAGTTGCTCAGAAAGGTAGGTATGTGCGCCAACAGGGCTAGTCCCATCAGTTGCCAGTTCTATCCGATCGCCCGACTCAATAGGATGCCGTTTCTAGTGCTGCTAGTGATCAACATCTGAATAGATTATATGCTCTTCAGTCCCACCAAGATTAGGAAAATTATCCTAAAGTAGTTACAAGTAAGTTGCAGGTCTTTCGCTTACATATTTATGATTTACTAGACCCTGGAGCTTCTCTTTCTTTTGTAACTCCATATATAGCCGTCAACTTTAGAGTCAGTCCCAAAACCCTAGTAGGCATTTCAATTATATCCAGATAGGTATACAGGAACTGGCCGATCAAAATATCTCAGAAAGTTACCTCAGTTGATCTCGTGGAGTTAGACATGACGGATTTTGATATTATTTATGGAATAAATTATCTCCACTCATGCTATGCCTCAGTTGATTGTAGAAATAGAATAGTTCATTTTCAGTTCCCAAATGAACCAGACCTTGAATGGAGAGGTAGTACCGCATTCTTAGAGGTCAGTTGATTTCGTACCTTAGAGCGAGAAAGATGATACCGAAGGGGTGTAATTACCATCTTGTGAAACTCAAAGAATCTAACTCAAAAACTTTAACTCTTGAATCAGTTCCAGTAGTAAATGAATTCTTAGATGTATTTCCGAAAGATCTTCCCTGAGTTCTTCCCTAAAGAAAAATCGACTTCCGAATAGACCTTTTTACAGATACTCAACCCTTATCTATTTTGCCATATAGAATGGCTCTAACAGAACTCAAAGAGTTAAAAGAACAGTTAAAAGGTCTCCTAGATAAGGGATTCATCAGACCGAACATCTCTCTATGGGGCACACCTATTCTATTCATGTGTAAGAAAGACGGTTCTCCCAGAATATGGACTCAGAATAGTCTAGTATTCTAGTGTCTTTCAGTTGGGAGTAGGATTTAGCACCGAACGAGGGTAGGAATGGTGACTTCCCCTTAAGGTAGGCAGAGTCAGTAGTTGTAGTCCCTATACTCCAGAACTACGTAGCCAGCGTAGGGTATGAGAAGTCACCCGTCAGATTAGGCTAGACTATCTTGCAGGGATCACCCATCACTTCAGGCTTAACACCCTTAGTCCTTTTGACATTATATTAGTTTAATGTATCCACACAACCATCGTTAGTACCTGTGTCATGGTATTAATACCCTTCCAACTGAGGTTACAGGTTGGACCCCGATTAGCTCAAATTGGGGAATATCGGTTAGATCATTCCTCCCACTGTCTCAGATATAATCTTAGTTACAGTCTTAGTTCAGTTATGGAGTCTTAGAGTTTCTTGACCAAATCATACAAATATTAGTATTTTTTTCAATATTTCAATTTACATATTTTATTCAGTCCATGAAATATGCTTGGTCATGCATCCCTAGTTTCTACAAATTTTCACGTATCTTCAGTATTTACAGACTTTCATGCATACTCAGTATTTATAGATTTTCCATATTTTCAGTATGTACAAATTCTATGTTCTCTACTCAGTACTCCATGTTTTACATGCATATTCAGTTAATAATGTGTTTTCTTCATGAAACTATGCATATCAGCCTACCTCATTTAGCATATAGTACATTCACATTCAAAGTACAAATCTCATACCTTTCTTTTGCGCTATGATCTATTATAATATAGGTGCTGATAGTTAGTTTCTGAAATGAGCTTAGACCTCACTCCTTAGGCTATCAACAATATAGTAGCAGTGGTAAGTCCTTATCATTCGAGATCAGATTATTTTACTTCATATTTTTATTTCAATAGTTAGCAGAGTTAGTTGGGGGCCTGTCCCATCAACTCCTATTTAGTCAGTCAGTTTTAGAGGCTTTTCAGACATTAGAATCCGTTATCCAGTAATCAAATTTTCAATTGATATGTCAGTTTATTAGTATTTAATCAGATTTAGTTAGTTTTTCTATCGATTTATATTTCAGTATCAATTCAGCGATAAAACCTTATGGCAATATTCGATGTATTCTTCAATAATTATATTAATATTTAGTGCTCACAGAAAGTACCAACTCATGGGTTATCTTGTGGTCCTTGGGACTATAAGCACCATGTGACGCCCAGGGTGTACTCTCGAGGCATTACAGAAATAAATTCCCATTTTCAAGGATGTTGCTAAGCATGAAGTAAATTCCCATTTTCCAAGAAGGTCCTGAGCATGAAGTAAATTCCTATTTTTAGGAGGGTCTTGAGCTTTAAGTAAATTCCCATTTTCTAGGAGGTTCCTGAGCATGAAGTAAATTCTCATTTTTCAGGATGGTCCTGAATATGAAGTAAATTCCCATTTTCCAGGAGGGTCCTGAGCATGAAGTGAATTCTCATTTTCCAGGAGGGTCCTAAACATGAAGTAAATTCCTATTTTCCAGGAGGGTCCTAAGCAAAAAATTAAATTTCTATTTTACAGGAGGGTCCTAAACATGAAGTAAATTCCCATTTTCTAGGAGTGTCCTGAGCATAAAGTAAATTTTCATTTTTCAGGAGTTTCCTGAATATAAAGTTAATTCCAATTTTCTAGGAGGGTCCGAAACATAAAGTAAATTCTCATTTTTCAGGAGGTTCCTGAGCATAAATTAAATCCCTATTTTCTAGGAGGGTCCTGAACATAAAGTAAATTTCCATTTTCCAAGAGGGTCCTGAACAAGAAGTAAATTCCCATTTTCCAGGAGGGTCCTGAGCAACAACTACAAACCCAGTGTATTCCCACACATTGGGGTCTGGGGAGGGTAAAATATATGCAGTCCATACCACTACCTCTAGAGAGGTTGAAAATCTTTTACCGATACACCCCCGGCTCAGGACAAAGAATAATAAGTAAAGAATAATAAAGCATGAAACATGTTGGAACAATAAAAATAAGGCACCAACACCTACAATACCCCCACCCCAAATCTCTCCTAGCTTCCGACTATGGCCCACCGGCAGGCACTAACCTTCTACTCTTATCCGCTTCCTCCACACCTTCTTATCTAGGGTCATGTCCTCCATAAGTTTTAACTACTCTATGTCCCATCTAATCACCTCTCTCTAATATATCTTCGGCGTACCCCTACCCCGCCTAAAACCTTTGAAACAGTCTTTCACACCTACGAACTGGGGTATTCGCGCCCCTCCTACTCATATGCCCAAACCATCTCAACCAAAATTCCCTCATCTTGTCCTCCAACGAAGCCACTCTAACCTTCTCCTGAAAAATCTCATTCTGAACCCTATCACTCCTAGTAAGCCCACACATCCATTGTAATATCCGCATTTCTGCCACCTTCAATTTTTGGATATGGCTATTTTTTTACTGGCCAACACTTCGCTCCATATAACATGGATGGGCTAACTGTCATTCTATAAAATTTTCCTTTAAGTTTGAGCGGGACCTTCTTATCACACAACACTTCCTAGGCTAGCATCTATTTTATCCAACCTGCCCCAATTCTGTGGGAGATATCCTCATCAATATTACCATTTCTCTGAATCAAGGACCTGAGATACTTAAAACTATTCCTACTACACACCTCCTGAGAGTCCAACCTAACTACCAACTCTTCCTGAGTATAAAGTAAATTTTTAGTTTCTAGGAGGGTCCTAAACATAAAGTAAATTCCTATTTTTCAGGAGGGTCCTGAACATAAAGTCGATCCCTATTTTCCAGGAGAGTCATTCCTATTTTCCACGAGGGTCCTGAACATAAAGGCCATCCCCATTTTTCCAGGAGGGTCCTAAACATAAAGTAAATCCCTATTTTTTAGGAGGCTCCTGAACATGAAGTAAATTCCCATTTTCCTAGAGGGTCCTGAGCATAAAGTAAATTCTCATTTTCCAGGAGGGTCCTGAGCATCAAGTAAATTCCCATTTTCTAGGAGGGACCTGAACATGAAGTATATCCCAATTTTCTAGGAGGGTCCTGAACATAAAGTAAATCTCCGTTTTGCAGGAGGGTCCTGAACATAAGACAAATTCCCAGATATGCTCCCCCAAAGGTAGCTGAACTTAAAGAACAAAACTTTCCCCCTGCTTCATCAAAGAAATTTTTTTTAGTTAAATTTAGTAGTGGTTTGCAACACTTGGCTCCCCAAGCACCAGCTCCAAAATTCATTCCCTTCATCTTTGTTTCATATTATTGGCATTTTCCCTTGTCATGTTGCATCATTGAGACAAACTCATATTTAGGGAAGTGACTCATAAACAAACAAAATATCTCTACTTTTCCATGCTTCTTAGACAAACCCTTTGAAATTTGGTATTTCCATGAGTTTCTATACTTATCTGTTGACAAAAATATTTGCATGCCTTATTTTGGCTCACAATTATGTCTCTTTTATGTGCTGGCCTTTTTTCTTGCTTTGTTCAATTAAATAAGTTGATAGAAAGTTTTGAAATCTTTTCTCACTTGCTTTGACATTGATTTGACTCAAATACACTAGAAAAATGACTTTCCATTTGAATAACTAACTCAAGAAAACACAAATAAAAATATAAAGAAGAAAGAATAGACAATACATGTCCCTATTAAAATCAAGAAAAGAAAAAATTATCTGAAAGCGACAGTCAACTCTAATGATTATGACATGTATTTTGGATTAAGCTGCCTAATATTTTCATCCAAACATTCACCAATTTTTATTGAGTTAATTAACCTGAAACAAAGTTACTTCCTTGGGCTAATCGCATTCAGAGACCTCATTCTGCTAATGATGCCTTGAAGGGTTTTTGCTAACATGCCTCTCTCATTTCTTTCTCTCATCTCACCATTGCCCTGTGGTGTCCGTGAGGGTTTTCACCAAGGAGACTCTCTTATTTTCATTTCTCTCAACTTAGAATTGTCTTACAGTGTTCGTGAAGGTTTTCGCCGATAAGACTTTTTCATTTTTATTTCTCTTAGCTTACCATTGTCTTACAGTGCTTGTGAGGATTTTTGCCAATAAAACTCTCTTATTTTTATTTCTCTCAACTGAAAATTGTCTTACGATGTCCGTGACGGTTTTCACCAATAAGACTCTCAGTTTTATCTCTCTTAACTTACCATCACCTTACGGTACCCGTAAGGGTTTTCACTGATAAGACTCTCTCATTTTTATTTATCTCCTAATTCCTTATACTGAGGAATAAAGGTAGGACCCAAATGCATCATCAAACATGCTTATCCTTAACATTCGCAAAGATTTATTTGAAGGTTTTTGTTCGATTGTAGCTTGGATTTTGGATAAGGTTAGAAGAAAGGATGTCATGAGGCTTAAATGACACTTGAAGTGGGGTGGAACTTATAACTTTTAAAATTGACTCAACAATGAAAATAATTCTAAATTATTTATTTAGTTGGACCGAGCCCAAAGTAGGGTAGTGTATCTATCTCACCTCTGAGAGAGGAGAATCCAGTCATATAAAGTTCCGACAACTTGTTCTTTTGCTTAATTGTAATTTCTGTTTTTTTCTCATTGACTCTTTTCTCTTGGGGACTTTTTCTGATTCTATTTTTTTGGACATTTTTCTTTTTCTTTCTTTTTGGACATATTTTTTCTTTTTCTTATTTTTTTTTGAAATTTTTCCGACTCTATACTTTTGTTTGACACTTTTCATTTGGGATTTGTTGACTCTATCTTGATTCCAAAGGAGGTGAATGACAGAAAATAACACTAAATCTCAAATAGGGTAAACAAAGGATCACACAATATTTGGATAACAAAATGAAATGCCTTCATCATATCAATCCTTGAAAATGCAAGTACACATCATGCAATATGAAGTAAAAGATGAAGATCATTTGTGACACTTTAACAACACTAACTCTAACTGTGCGTTTGTGCCACTTCTTCTTCTACACTTGCCAAATATACAACTCTACCTTTGTTGTACATCCCTTACATTGAATGACCTATGTTTTCTTGGAGCTATTATCTTTCTATTTCTCTTATATATAGGGATCACGCATCCACTATTTGACCTATTTGAGATATATTTTTCAATTGATGACCAAGTTATTCTTTTGAGTCCCAAAATATATGCCTTGATTTTAAAGAAGATTTCAACTTGATCACCAAGTACCTCAACACTCTGCCTATTTTCTCAGATGCTCTCTTTTTCTAACTTTATCCCTTTGATTTAATGTTTCATGCTTAAACTAGATTTTAAGATTTGGCTAAAAATTCTGCAAGTCTGTCATATCACTAGAATCAATATAAAGTATATTGTGCAAAGAGAACAAACAAATAACGTAAAATAAGATAAAGTAATAAGGATACCACATTTCATTAAAATAAAAGATATAAGGGTTTAAGCAAAAATGACAGAGAAACAAAACAAGATGGATTTCAAACTACAACCCGGAGATAATTTGAAAAACTGAAAGGAAAATAAAATGAACTTCCAACAATACTTTCTAGTAAGGAGAGAAGCAACTTCCTAATTTCTGAACTTGATATCTTAGACGCTACTTTATACAACACTATGACTAGAGCTTTCACCATTGGCAATGTTCTGCACCATAATTGATTTATCTTGAATCATCTTTTCTTTTTCTTTATTCAAAGCATGATAATCTTCAATCCTGTGACCCTAAACCTCTGAATGATATGCATACTGTACATTAGGATCAAAGTTTCTTGAATACAGGTCAGGAATATACTTAAGGAGAGAAGTGATCATGCTCCATTGTACTGATCTCTTGAACAGACTGGTATATGATTCTCTAATTGTCATAAAACTATCCCTAGACTTCTGCCTCTTTTCATTGTTTGACTTGGATCAAACATCAGGTCGAGAAAGGCTTTGATATGTTTATGGAGTTGGAGGATGACACAGAGGAGTTAATGCATGCCATTGTTAGTAACACGAGAGTTGGACATATGTTTGTGCACTATATACTGGGTATGGAGGTAGGGAAGTAAAGTATATTGGATTTTGGGAGTGTTTATATAGAGCTTGGGTATGAAATTAGGCTTGATACAGAGGATAGCGATGACGTATTCTTCCTTGAGGTGCCCGTTGTCCAACTACAATAGCAGTTGCATGTTCCTCACATTTTCCCATCCAGTTTCCCTTAATTTATTAAAATACTATCTCAACTATTTCACGGATTCCTCATGTCCATTATGCTCCTCAAATATTGATATCTCAATACTTGAAGAAAGATTAGCACTTGAACACATGTCCCAATTTTTATATGAAATCTTGTTTACCCGCAAGTCCTAAGGAATTTTTCATATCATTTTCTGCTTTTTTCATTTTTTCAATCAATTTGTCTGGCTCTTCTAGAAAACTTGGCTTCTTGTTATGAAATTTTGGTGGTTCACTTAACTTAAAAGTAGACTTAGGAGTATAACAATGATTATAAAAGTATTGAAAATGGGTCCACTAGTAGATTGGGGCAGCATAACCGTTAGATTGATAGCCAAAGTGGAAGCCTCAGCAGAAGGTTGAGCATCAAAAGCACAGACAATATGTGGTGCTGTCAGTATGGTAGATTTATATAGAAGAGCTAGAGATTGAGTTATGGAAGAATTGGGATGATTTTGTCTTAGAATGAATTCCGACGCATGTTGTGGTGTATCAACAACATTAGGAAATGGAGCTAGCAAATATGATGGAAAATTTAGGGTATTTAAGGGGTCAATAGTGGGGAATGGAGGAGAAGGCAACCCACTGGTCCAAGCTTGATGCATTTTCATCATTTGTTGCCTTAATTACAAAATCTATTGCTTTAAACTCTTATTTTTCTGACTGTTTGTCTGGTCCTTGATGTCACTCTCTATATCCTTGTTGGACATAACTAACTCTTTCTTACACTTGGTGTGATGGATGACCAGCCAGAATACCATAAACCAACCACCTTAAACTAACTGAACAAGAGAGAGAACAAATGTGTTAGAATGCAACATTATTTCAAAAACTCTTTTATTTTTTTTTCCATTCTTTTGAAAATATCACCAAACCCAAGAAGGGCGCCTACATATCCCACTCCTGAGAGAGGAGAATCAGGTGTGTGTAGTTCATAAAGTTTTGGCACAACATGGCTGATCAAATTCTCTTTCTTTATCTTTTTTTTTGAAACTTTGAGAAGGAAAGAAAATAATAAATTATCAAAAGAATTGACGAAAATCTTTTTGAATTTATCAGCTTTAACATCCTTATACAAAATGAAACCTATGATTACCAAGGAAAAATATTTTTGGGGTTTCGATTTTGAATGTCATAGAAAATGAAACTTGAAACTACTAAAGGAAAATCCTTTTGTAGTTTTCTTTTTAAAGATGTACATGACACCTACTCTAAATGAAGAGTGAAGAAAAATCTTTTTGAATTTTTGAAATAAGATCACCAAACCCTAGAAGGGCAGCCTACGTATCTCACTCCAGAAAGAGGAGAATAAGATATGCATAGTTCATCCAGATTGGACAAATAAAGATTAAACAACCTCGTTAACCCTAACCTAAGAGACACGACACAAACCGATGATAAAAAACATTAAATTTTTTTTTGAATTTTCAATTTGACACTTAATGTAAAGTGACACCGACAACTAGGAAACACAAATCTCTTTTGGTATTTTTGTTATGCGAAATGTATGAAACTTCTACCATATTTTTGAATTTTCTTTATAAAACTCTTCTATTAAAAAATGTTTTCTAAAGAAGACAAAGGAAAATCTTTTTGATGTTTTTATTTATTGAGAAAATGAGTGAAAAGGGTAGAAAATCTCTTTGAATTCTTGGATTGTGAAAAACAAAAGCCATAAAAAACTCTAAAACCTCTAAAAATCTTTTTTTTACTCACTTTTCTTTCTCTCTCTCTCTTTTTTAAACTTTTTCTTGCCTACATACTTTACTTCTAATACATGTTGTTCCCAAATCTGTCCATTAAATGACCTGTCACCCTAAAAAATGTAATATTTAGCACGTAGGGATAGTTTTAAGGTGATAATCCTATAAAGGGATAAGTGGGTCCCACTAGGTCTCAATATGATGCAGATAAGCATAACCTAAAGGCTGCCCTGGGTTGAGGTCCACTAACAAAGCTATTCAGAAGAGCGTATGATTGATAATTGCTGCGAGAGCTTTCCACCCACACCATACATCTAATGGCTCCCCTTCATGAAATAAAGGTGACTTGATACGGGCACAATTATAAATATAGCCGTACGTGAGCATGCATGGAATAAAGATGAGGGAGTGTACAAGTTAAAGTGTGAAGAGGGATTTGGACACAATAAATCCTCCCCTACATATACTCCAAGGGATCCTCTTTTGCTCCATTCATTAAGGGATTTTTGAACCTTTTGCTCTATGTTGTTATAAGTCTATAAATAGACTAGTATTAGGTCTTTATTTCTTTAGTTATTGAATGATATAGTAAACACATTTTGGAACACCTTTATTCTCTCTATGTAGAGTGTATCATATTAGTTTAGGGCTTGGAAAATCCACCAAAACCAAAATGAGGGTGATACTAGTGTGGAATCACTAGTGTTGCAAAACTTGGTTTGAAACCTTGGTGCTTGAGTGGTTCAAGCCCTGTTATGTCATTATAAGCGTGTAGGTGTTGATTTTTACATCTATTAAGGGTCTTAGTATTTAAAATACACTTAGGTTCTTAGTTTTTGTAAGATTTGATGTCTCACTACCTATCTTTACTTCTTGTAATTGTTTGATGTTGTTATTAGTGAAACCGTTGGTTCTTGTTATCTTTGTTGTTACTTCTGTTATTCATTTTGTGTAGTTGATACCTTGTTCTGATTTATCCTTGTTATTGTAGAGTTGGTGTCTGGTTTGTTACCAAAAGGAGGTCTTACGGGTTGTGTCTTCCCTTTAGGTGTTGTGTTCTCATCTTGTTCTTGTGTTTTGTATCTTGTTTCTATGTTGTAGGTTGATTTTGCTATCATGACTCAACTAGAGTTATTTTACACGATGTGTACTCAGGGAATTTTTGCAAATAACCTACTTGGGTTATGCAAATAATGACAGATATAAAGCGGTAACACGTAAAGAAAGTGTAATACCCCGTACCTTTTCTAGATAAAAATACGCCTCTAAAATGTTAAGGGATAGCTTCCAAATTGAAGAATAATTATTTTGTGTGGAATTTTCTGGATTTAGACCTTCAATTGTGTAGAAAATTTTATAAACTTTCCAACGATATAATATTCGCCTAAATCCGATGCCCGACTGTGAAGTTAGGGCTATTTTAAGCTTCAGTCGTAAAACACCATGATTTGGTTCCTTAGCGCATTGCGGAGACGGTTTAAATGACAATTGTCAAATTTTAGTGAGACTCTATGATATTGGCACTTTATGGAGAGGTCAAATTTCCCATTCGTCAAGATCCAGTGGAACTTTGCGATTTCCCCGCCTCGTGGAGAAGCCCTTTTTCCTGTTTGTCCATTTCTAGTGACTCACCGCGACGGTGGTGCATTGAGATGATAGAAAAAATGGAAATATAACAGATTATCATGATAGCTCCTCATCGCAGTGTCTTTCCAGGTCCCAGTAAGAAGTTTCCAGTAGGCCACCGCGATCATGGTGCGTCGCACCGTAGGACAAATTGAGTAATTTCCCAGTTTTGAGTAAAAATTTAAAAGGGTATCTTTGGTATTTTATCCAACCCTAGGTCGTGAATAACAGATGATTTAACACATCCTAAGCATATTACATTCACTTTTCACCAAAATATTCTCAAAGAAAACCCTAGCCCATCAAACTTTCTTCCCAAAAAATCCAAATTCCTCCATTAATTATCCAAGGAAATTCAAGATTTAGCATACCCAATAAAATAACTCTAAGAATTCATATCCAAAGCATCAATATGAATATAAGATTCAAGCTTTTCATCAAAGATCATTAATAATGGTATGTGGAGTTCTTCAATAAGGATAACCCTTCCATCCTTGTGCCCAAAATTTGTTTTAATTATAAATTTACAGAATTTTATGTGATTCCCAAGAAATTGAAAGGGTTTATACCCATAATTGTTATTTAAAAGCTTATGATTTTTCCAAAGATTTAGAACTTGACTCACATGATTATGTTCATATTTTCATACATAATGCAGAAATTTCCAGATTTTGAATTAATTTCTCAATGTTTACCATATAAAGCATGACCAATTTGATGTGTTAACATGAGATTTATGCATGGGGTATTATCACAAGATTGAATAGTATTAATTCATGAAAGATGATTCTTTAAACATCTTATGAGAAGATTATTTTCAGTTTTTAGAAAAGCTTTGATCTTTGATCATCCGTTTAGCTATAGAATCCACTTTACAAAATTTAGATCAGCTGCATTTAAAAATTTACTTAGATAAAAGATTTTTCCATTTCATAATGAACCATTATACTTGTTTAAAGTAGATTTCCAATAGAATGAGCATAAAAACTAAAAAGGGAGTAGTATTTAGCACCGAGCGGGAAGTGTGGGATTAGCATACACTATCTTTCTCAGAATTACGTAGCCAATGTAGGTACAGATTATTAGATTATTCCATTCCAATATGGATAACAAATTTATCTTGTGATCGATCACATGGAAAGTAGGTTATACTCCTTGGCAAGAGTATGACTCCTCTCCCTAATATGAGGATTCCTCCTTAAGGGGATAAGAGTATTGGATTCCATGAATGCTTACATGGTTTATGTTGGTTAAGAGAACCTCTCTGCTAGTAAAAGTAAATAAATAGTTTTGAGTATTTCCCTAGTTGTAAGGAAAAGCTTTGAAAGAATTCTCTTTAGATAAAGTATTTTTCCATACAAAATGAGTTTTCAGATTTCACTTAGCCTATATGTTTTGAGAGTAAGAACAGAATACAGATTTCAGAACTAAGTGTAATGGATCACAAGATTTATATTATGTACTTTACTATTCATGATTTATGATCTTGAGATTTCAGATTACTCAAGCTTATGTGAGTTATTTACATTTAGCATGCATGATTTTATAAATTGTGACGATACACTTACTTATTGAATTCACCCCCATATACTCTGTACATCATCAAAGTATTGATCCAGATATAAGTCTATGTGTTACATTGTCTCATAATGTAGGTTCAGGTGCTCAGTCTCAGCAGCGTGAGTGATTTTCGAGCATCTCATCTACATCCCTTCAGTTAGTGAGTCCTCATAGTTTGGGGAGTTACCAATTCATATTTTTTGTTATTAGTAGATGGTTTATTATTCATTTTAGTCATTTTGAGTCAATTGGGGTCTATCCCAGTGACTCTCTTGATTCAGTCAGTAGAGGCTTGTCGGGCTACTAGATTCAATTTTAGATTTCAGTTACAATATTCATATTTTTAGTATTTTCATATTCAGATAATTTTTCACATTTATTATGATTATTCATTTTTAGTTTCCCTATTTTGGAGAATCAGATTTAGAAAAAGCAACCAGAGTTAGCTTAGGACTACTTGTGGTTCAGAGCACTGTGTGGCATCTCGGGAATCAAATTTTGAGGCATTACAAACTTGGTATCAAAGCCTAAGATTTAGAGAGTCCTACAGAGTCTGACAAACCACGTTACATAGAGTCTTGATTATTGGTGTGAAGCACGCTGCATCTATGAGCAAGAGGCTATGGAGCATTTTAGGAAATAATATCTTCTTTCATGATCTATCGTGTATTCAGTGTCTCTATCTTCTTCTAACTCATGGTTTCACATGATAGAAAATGCCTCTTCATTGAGATAACACATGTAGAAACAATAACCAGCCACCTCAGCCTTTAGATCTTTTGAATAAGAATGTGTCACATATAGACTTTTGAGTTTCCTTTCAAGTGCTAGCCCAAGATGTAAGGGCTAATGTTCAAGGAAACCTTCAGGATGCAGTCCCACTTCAGCAAGATGGGGACTTAGCGCAGCCAAAATTTGAGATTTTATGAGAATGAACCCACCAGAATTCTTTAGGTCGAAGGAAGGTGAGGATCCACAGTTGTATCTAGATGAGGTAAAGATAATCACCTAAATTATGCATATTTCTGAAAAGGAGAGTGTAGAATTGGCATCCTATAGGCTGAAGGATTTTGCATATGATTAGGTGGTGATGTGGAAGAAAAGTAGAGGGGAGAATGCAACTTCCATGACTTGGCAGATATTTGAGGATGTGTTACTAGAGAAGTTTTTCCCACGTGAGATAAGGGAAGCTAAGATAGAAAAGTTCATGAACCCAAGGCAAGGATCAATGACTATGAAGGAATATTGCCTCAAGTTCAACCAGTTGTCTAAGTATGCCCTTGATCAGATGGCTGACCCTAGGTCAAGTATGAGTAGGTTTGTGATCGGCGTGTCTTGGTTGGTAGTTAAGGAGCGTAGGACTGCTATGATTATTGAAGACATGGACCTTTCTAGGTTGATGATGCATGCTTAATAGATTGAGGCAGAGAATTTTGAAGGAAAGAAAGGGTAAATAAAAAGGCTAGAACAGGGAAATTTGATTTTGGTCAAAATAGGTCTGGAGTAGGAAATCGTTCGTAGTTTTAGAATGGGTCATCTATTCCCGCACCTTCTTTAGCCAGTGCTCCTTCACCTAGAAATAGGTAGGAATAGTGGGGTAAGTCGTCTATATCCAAATCTCAGAATAGTGTAAGTCATAGGCCTAGCTATCCTAAGTGTGCTAGGTTTGGTGAGAATCATCCTGTTGAGTGTTTATCTGGATAGAAGGGTTGTTTTGGTTGTGGTAAGTTGGGTTACATTATTATAGATTGTCCACATGCTAAGCAAGAAAATAGAGATTGTCTTCCTCAGACTCAGGCTAATAGTGCACTAGCTTCTCTAGGTCACCCAACCCCTCCTTAGGGTGCATCATCTAGTACCAGTGGCGATCAATGCTAGAATTAGTTCTATGCTTTACCATCCCGCCAGGAGTAGGAAGATTCTCCATATGTTGTTATTGGTATGCTTCGTGTCTTTTATTTTGATGTTTATGTTTTCATAGACCCTGTGTCGAGTTTCTCTTATATGACCTCGTTAGTTGCTGTAAATTTTGAGATAAGTTCTGAAAAGATTCGTGAGCCCTTTTTGATTTCTACCCTAGTAGGTTAGTCAGTTGTTTCTAAACAAATCTATAAAAAGTGTCCTATCACTGTCTTTCATAAGGTCATGTTAGCAGACCTAATAGAGTTAGATATGGTTGATTTTGATCTTATTCTTGGCATGGATTGGCTTAATCCTGTTATGTATCTATAGATTTTTGCACCCATGTGGTTATGTTTTAGTTCCCAGATGATCCAGTCTTTGAGTGGTAAGGTAATTTAGTGTCTCCCAAGAGTTATTTCATATCTTATCTTAAATCCAGAAAGTTTGAGACACCAACAATTCAGTCAGTCAGTGTAGTTAATAAGTTTCTTGATGTTTTTCCAGAAGATCTCCTAAGGGTACCCCCCCCCGATAGGGAAATATAATTTGGTATTGACTTTCGCCTATATACTCAGTCTATTTTTATCTCTCCTAATCCTATGGCTCCCATAGATCTTAAAGACTAGAAAGAGAAACTCAAATATCTTTTAGATAAAGGTTTCATAAAGCCTAGTGTTTCTTCGTGGTGTGCTCTTATCCTATTCGTGCAAAATAAAGATGATTCTTTGTGTATATGCATTGACAGTAAAGTTATAGTTAAGAACAAATATCCCCTTTCAAGAATTGATGACTTATTCGATCAACTCCAAGGTGCCAGTTATTTCTCAAAGATAGACCTTAGATTCCGCTATTATCAGGTTAAAGTAAGGGAGTGTGATATTTTAAAGACAGCTTTCAGAACTCGTTATGGTCATTTTGTGTTTTTAGTCATGTCTTTCAGGCTAACCAATGCCCTAACAACTTTCATGGACCTCATAAACTGAGTGTTGAAATAGTATCTAAATATGTTTGTCATAGTATTCATAGATAAGATCCTTTTGTACTCCTGTAGTGAGGATGATCATGTAAATCATCTTAAAATTGTCTTGCAAACTCTTTGAGATCATAAATTATTTTCCAAATTCATCAAGTGTGAATTTTGGCTAAGATCAGTAGCCTTTCTCGGTCATATTGTTTCCGTCGATTGCATTAGAATTTTCTTAGGTCTAGCTGGTTATTACCACTATTTTGTGGAAGGTTCCTCATCTAATTCGTCTCCTATATCTTGACTAACCCAAAATAAAGTTAAGTTGCCGTGGTTAGATTCCTGCGAGAAGAGTTTTCAGGAGTTGAAGACTCGACTCACTTCGGCCCCAGTCTTAGCATTACCCAATGGTGCAGATGGTTTTGTTATTTATTGCGATGCTTTCAGAGTTGGTTTGGGTTGTGTGTTGATGCATAGAGGTAAGGTCATAGTCTATGCCTTTAGACAACTTAAACCTCATGAAAAGAATTACCCAACCCATGATCTTGAATTAGTTATTGTTGTGTTTTCTTTGAAATTATGGAGACATTATCTGTATGGAGTGTATGTTGATGTGTTCACGGATTACAAGAACTTCCAGTATGTGTTTACTTAGAGGGAGTTGAATCTATGTTAGAGAAGCTGGTTGGAACTGTTGAATGATTCTGATATGAATGTGTTGTATTATTCAGGCAAGGCTAATATAGTGACAGACGCCCTTAGTGGATTGTCTATGGGATGTATTGCTCATGTGGACAATGATATGAAAGAGTTAGCTCGAGTAGTGCATCGTTTGTCTAGATTGGGTGTTAGGTTGGTGGATTCAGCTGAAGGGAATGTTTGGGTTCAGAGTTGTTTCGAATCTTCCCTAGTTTCAGAACTGAAGGAGAAACAAGATATGGATTCTAGTTTGGTAAAACTAAAGGAGTCGGTTAAAGACCAAAAGGTGAAGGTTTCACTACAACATTTTTGGCCTAAGGCCACACTAAATCTGATCCACATTTTACAAGTGTGGCCTATACCATTAAAGACCACACTTTTAAAGTGTAATCTTAATTTTTAACTTCTGGCCATATTACGTTTGGAAATGCTTTGAAAGCGTGGTTTTTAATAATGTAGACCACACTTTACAAATGTTGCCAAATAATGATATTATTGACAACACTTATTCCCATATATGGCTACATTTTTAAGTTTACTATTATTATAATTTAAAAGACAATATTTTATAATTGTGGTCTAAAATTTTCATTAAAATTTTCTCAATCTCCCTCCTAAATATTTTAATTTCCCTCCAACATAATTAACTAAAAAGAGTTGATGATATTAAAAATGAAAAACCCTACACTAAATTAACACATGTATTAAGCTTAGGTCGAATAGTACAGAACCAGGTCTCTTCACCATTGAATAACACTAACACTAGCAACAAAGACGTCGTCGGCTCGAAAGGGGAACAACTGGCGAGGCGTAACCATTGGAGAGGTCAGAGGAGAAAAAACCACCTGTGAGAACCTAAAGGTTATAGTCAATCTCTCCTTTTGGTGTTTTTTTTTCTCATTTAGTGAATTTGAACACCCTTTTTGTTGTTTTGCCATTTTTTAAGCTTGGTTTTGGGAATTTGTTGGTCCTTTTGGGTTTCTTGGATTCTGGGAATGCCAATTTTGGGTGTGTTTTTATCCTAATTTATACAATTGAAGAGAATGTGAGGTGTTGAATTATGATTCTTGAATTTGGTTTTTTATCGATTCAAGAATTTCGTGTAGATTATTCTAGTTTTATGAACTGAGTGTAGAAAGCTTTTATTAAACTTAATATTATTTTTTTTCTTCTTAAAATTTGTAACAAGTCATGGCCTTAATATGCTGAAATGAGTCATCAGGAGGCGAACAAGGCGTAGTCGGACCGAAGATTTCGCTGTAGTTTTCATGTTTGTCTCACTTGTTACTCTTGGTTCTTTGTTTTGATTTTTCATTTCCAGGATCTCATGATCCAATTCAATTTTTTTTTTGAAAGTAAACTCAAATTACATGGCTTGAGTGAACCTTACAAACAAAATACTCTTCGGTCCGAAGTACGCTTAAACTACTTTAAAGAAGAAATCTTTACATATACAGATGACTATTGAAGGTGCTAGGGCTTAATTTATTTTTTTCCCTACTGTTCTTAAAGTTGTTACTGTTATCAAGACTCAAATCTTGGAAAACAGTTACATATAGATGTTGTTAAATTATGGTCTTCATCTTAAAACGAGTTAAGAAATTAAATTACTGATCTGATCAAACTGCTCTTTCTTTCCTCTGCTAGATGCTATTTTATGTTTCCTGGTGTTACTCTCTAAGAAAAAAGGTAGAACGATAGATATATTAAAGCCTAGTCAATACCAAATGATGCTATGGAACTATGGATATTTTGTTTGGTATCGGTGTTTCTTGCTTTGTGCCTTGGTAGGTATAATGTCTTCAGCTTACTCTGTGATATGATGAAACCTTTTACAAAACTACCCTTGGATAAAAAAATGAACAAAACTAAATTTGTAGAGGGGTGGGCTCATAATTGGTTTTGAGTGAACCTTGGTGCATCCATGAGGTTCCTGTTAGTATAGATTATCAAATGTTATTCTTTAAAAAACCTGTCCTTCTACAAGTCATCCATTTTCTTGTATTCACTTGTCTATCGGGGCTTTTCATCCACTTTGATAAAATGATTGCCTTGTTTTAAAACTGTGAAACTGCCTTTCATTGGGATCATTTGTAAATAGTTGTTTATGTTGCTACTGTGAATTCCTACTAGAACATTGTTGGTGTTATCCACAGGTTGTGAAACAACAAATAGCTTTGGGGCAGGCTTATTACTTGTAGCCTTTTCCACATTACGAGTAGTCTGAGAATTGTTAGCAGTCTCTCCACTTCCAAATAGGTATCCTAATATAATACAAGTTAAAAAATTAGTTCATTTATCACTACAATATTAGAAATGTTGGTTTTTTTTAATAGCCACCAGTATTATGATGGTTATAAATGTCTTTGTTACTTCACTTATTAATTTTACTTACTTTTTGTTAGGACATTCAGAAAGATCTGAAGAGGTCGATTTAAATTTTGGTTCAGCTTAGCAGAGTGCCATTACTAGGTAAGAAATTTTTATCATCAACCAACGCATAATTTTAATAACTTACTCGTCGCTTTAGAAGTTACTAGTAAGTGAATAATGCTTTCTTATGTTACGAGATCTAATTTTAATATTGACTTTCCTTAGGAATACAAATGTTCCGTCTAAGGATTGAATGGATTTACCTAGGTATAACGCTGAGTATGAAAAGGGTGTTAAATCTTTCTTGGATTTTTCTTACACTTATGGAGATCCTCAAGGCGAAGAAATTCAGTGCCCATGTGATAAATGTTGTAATATTCATTGGACTCGAAGAGATGTAGTGTATAATCATCTAATTGGCCATAGATTTGTTGATGGTTATAAAAGGTGGATCGATCATGGGGAATGGGAAATCGATTTGAATGGTGACGATCATATGGATAACTTGAATGATGATATTGATGGATTGTTGAATAATCAATTTAGACATGTTGCACAAGATGAAGGACTTTATGAAGGTCCAGATGAAAATGCAAGGAAGTTTTATAAATTAATGGATGAGGCAAGCCAAGAGCTATATCCCGGTTCTAAAGGATTTTCTAGAGTATCATTCACAATCAGTTTGTATTTATTGAAGTGTCTGCATGGATGGAGCATTGATCATTCACTTCTCTTTTAGAATTATTAAAAGAGGCAATGCCAGAGTTGAACATTCCTCCATCATACAATAAAGCCAAGTCTATGTTCAAGGATCTCGTTCTTGATTATGAGAAAATTCATGCTTGTCCTAATGATTGTATGCGATTTATAAATGACCATAAGGATGATGAATTGTGCCATTTTTACGGAGATTCTCGATATATTAAACCTCCTAAAGTAGATTGTGAGGTTGTTGAGACTTCCAAAAAACTTCATTATGTTCCAGCAAAAGTTTTGAGATAATTTCCATTAGTTCCTAGACTAAAAATACAATTTATGTGCTCAAAGACAACAAATTCATTGAGGTGGCATGGCAAGGAGCGTTCTAAAGATGGAAATTTAAGGCACCCCACTAATGGACAAGCATAGAAACATTTTGACAGATTGTATCCAAAATTTGCACTAGATTATCATAATCTAAAACTTTGCTTATCAGCTGATGGATTTAATCCATTTCAGAGCATGATTATATCTCATAGCACATGGCTAGTTATGATGAACGTGTATAATTTACCGGCTTGGTTGTGCATGAAACTAGAGTATTCTATACTTTCCTTACTCATTCCCGGGCCTCATTCGCCTAGAAATGATATTAACGTTTATTTATAGCCATTGATTGATGATTTGAATTTCTTGTGGAAAACAGGTGTTGAAACATATGATGCTTCAAGAAATCAAACCTTTCAAATGAGAGCAATTCTTCTGTGGACAATCACTTACTTCCCCGCATATGTTGTGTTATCTGGTTGGAGTACAAAATGAAAGCTAGCCTGCCTGTGTTGTAATTATGGCACTAATTCTTGCTATCTTAACATAGTAATAAGACGTTCTATATGGATCATCATGTTTATCTACCCATGGATCATCCGTGGAGATCTAATAAAAAGTTTTTCAATGGAAAAACTTAATTTAGACCTCCTCCACATTTGTTAAAGGAAACGGATGTGCTCAATATCTTACGAAACATGAACAATGTGTTTGGGAAGAAGTTACAGAGAAAAAATGATGGCCCGTGGAAAAAAGGTCAATCTTTTTTGAATTAACTTATTGGGAGCACAATCCATTGCCCAATGACCTTGATGTGATGCATGTAAAAAAGAACGTAGTTGATGCTCTGATTGGAATTCTTTTGGATATTTCTGGAAAAACAAAAGATCATGCAAAGGCTCGTTATGATTTGAAAGAGATGGAAATTAGGAAGTTCCTTCATCCACAAGATACCATAGATGGATAGAGAATCAAGATTGCAAAAACATGTTTCTCAATGACTAATAGCAAAAAGTTAATTTTTTGTGGATTTTTAAAGAAAGCAAAACTATCTGATGAAAGTGCCTCCAACATATATAGGTTTGTGCAACTAGATGAAAGAAAATTATCTAGCTATAAGACTCATGATGCTCATTTCATGTTACATTACTTGCTTCCAATACCAATTAAAATCATCCTTCCTGATCATGTTGCTATTGCTTTGATTCGTTTCAGTTCCTTCTTTCATCGTTTATGTCAAAAAGTTATCACAATGGAGGAAATAGATTGCTTAGAAGCTAAGATCATAGAAACAATAAATTAATAAGAGAAAATTTTTCCTGTTACATTTTTTGATATAATGATTCATTTGGCTAATGAGGTGAGATTAGGAGGTCCAGTTCAAAATCGATGGATGTATCCCTCGGAAAGAGATATGTGTACGTTTAAATCATATATCCACAATAAAAATTGTCCCGAAGGATCTGTAACAGAGGCATATCTGGTTGAAGAGTGTTTAACTTTATGCTCTTGATATTTACATACAGGAGTACGTACCAGATTTAGTAAAAGACATCGAAATGATGATGAGTATGGCTCAGGTGATGCACCTTCTTTCAATTTTTTCCCTTGGAAAGTTTGTCCTTTAGGATCAAAGAAAAATGCAGCTATTGTTTTAGATAACAAGTCACTGAATCAGGCGCATGCATACTTATTAGCCAATTGTGATGAAGTTCAAGAGTATATTAGGTACTTTAATCACTTATAGTATTTTCTTTTTATGAATAGTTTTTATCTTGTTGTATTTATTATTATAATGAATAACAATACTTGTTGTGTAGACAACATGAACTTAAGCTTAATAGACAGCCACGAAGATTGAAATAGAGCAAGGCTAAGAATCATAGTCAAAACTTCTTTGAATGGTTTGAAACTCGTACTTTGCAAGATGATGTGCCTGATCTGATAAAATAATTTTCTAGAGGACCCAATGAATTTTCTAGGCATAAAACACAAAATAGTGATGTTACATTAATTGCCTCAACCACAAGCTTTGCAAGCTCAAAGGATAAAAATCCAGTTCATGCAGATTTGACTTATTATGGTATTATAGTTGATATACTGGAGTTAGACTATTATGGCTATTTTAAGGCTGTTTTATTCAAGTATGACTGGTATGAGGTTGAAAAAGATAGTTATGGCCTTACTTACGTCTACTTCAACATAAAGTTCTCTTTGGAAGAACCTTTTGTGCTAGTATCTCAAGTACACCAATGCTTCTATGTGCAAGATCCATACGATCAAGATAGAAATTATGTTATGAAAACTGTTTCGAGAGATCTGTTTAATGTTAGTGACCATTTTGAGTCTAATACCTCAGAAAGTTATCAAAATGATCCTTCTGAATAGTTTATGGGCCTATCTATACTGAATGATAATGGTAGAGTTGTCCTAATAACGAATGATATTCCAGAAACAATTATTGATGTATATGCCGAAGGGTTTCTTGCTGAACAACATTAAGGTGAGCATGACAGTGAGTCTGAAGATGTGTATGAAGAAGAGTATGAAGAGAAATTTGCAGATAATTCAGAAGAAGATCCTGGAGACGGTGTTGATTTTGAGGATGAGCCATGACTTTGTTATTTTTTTGGTCCCATAATTTTAGATTTCTTATGTTTGATTGTTTGCTGGTACAAAACCTTTTAGACATCTAATATGCTGAAACATTGAGGAGATTGACAATCTTAATTTTTTTTGGTCTTTTTTGGGATATGTAATATGCAGACACATGATATTATGAGAATCTTTAAGTATCTTGTTGGCTTATTTCCTGAGCCTGGTCATTATTTTATTAATAAGCCTATAGTGCTTGCTTATTCTTAGTACGATGCAATTATATATGTTAGTTAATGACCTTTTCTATTTGTACCCTACACTGATGTTTCGTAAATGCCTATTTTATTCTATTATTATTAGGTAGTGGTCATTTGAATGATAGCAGACCAACGAAATTTAAGGCAGCTCTGTGGTATGAAATAGGTATACATTCAGTTATCCTTCACTTATTTTTTTCTCTGGAGGCTACTTAGATACAATAGCTGTGTTGAGTGTTGATTGGATGTGTTGTGTTGATATGCAGATTTACATCTGCTGTAAGCCTGTGACTCAGTGTATATGTGTGTATTTACTTTTTAATAGCTGACAATATGTGTATTTAGATTTTCAATGGGTTCGGTGCATTCTTGACGTGTTCAAGTGAACATAACAAAGGATTACTTAAATGGGGCATATACTCAGTACATCATCAATTTACTTATAAATTATGATGATATTTCTTACTTATTGCATTCACCCCATATACTCAGTACATCATCAATTTACTGAACCATTCTTATGTATATGTGTTGCATTGTCTCATAATGTACGTGCAGGTGCTCAGTCTTAGCAGTGCGAGTGAATTTTGAGCATCTCATCTACATCCATGCAGTTGGTGAGTCCTCATTGTTCGGGGATTTAGCTATTCATATTTTCAGTTATTAGTAGACGCTTTATTATTTATTTTAGATAGTTTGAGTTAGCTAAAGTCTGTCCCAGTTACTCTCTAGATTCAGTTAGTAGAGGCTTGTCGGACTACTAGATTCAGTTTTAAATTTCAGATACATTATTCAGATTTTTAGTATTTTCTTATTTAGAAAATTTTGCACATTTATTATTATTATTCATTTATAGTTTCCCTATTTTGGAGACTTGAATTTAGAAACAGATGCCAGGGTTAGCTCTAGACTACTTGTAGTTTGGAGCATTGTGTGGCGTCCAAGGAATCAAATTTTGGGGCGTTACAGAAAAACAGTAAATAAAGAGAACGTAAGCATCCAACAATGATAAAAAAAATAACACAAATAATAAAACAATCAAAATATTTACACACCTATAATGATAAACGAGGCCAATGCAACTAAAAAATAAGCTCGAATTCTGAAAAATTCCTAGTAGACTCATCAGAGCTGTCATACCCATTTTTTGTTTACGAAAAAGAATAAATTTTTAAGATGGAAAGGGTTTTATTATTAATAGACAAAAAGGAAAATTTGTTTAGAAAAAAATTCTTGTACGTTTAAACTCAGAATCGCCACTTAGCATAAATTGGGTGTGCCAAGTCACCTTTGAAAATCCTTTTCCAAAATGATTTAACTCTTTAAAAAACTGGTCCACAAACAGAGATTCCAGTTAAATAATTCTGTTGACTATGGGTAAGGTGTTAGGCACCCCTCGATCCTATTGTTTAACCATGTCACTACGTGGAGTATATTTTCTAATGTGATACGATGGAATGGATAAATCAACAAAACACATAAACAAGAAAGCAATCAACCAAAATAATCAAAAATAAAAAATAGAATCCAGTACAATTTATTACAAACCAAAATAAAAATATTGAAATTAAAACCTAAACTACTTTAATAACCCTAACTATGCTTTACCCGATGCCTCGGGCCCTGATCACAAACCTCCTTTTCATACATGATACGTCAGGGCATTTCCCAGTGAATAAATACAATATGTCTCGAGGAATTACCCGGTCAGATGAGTACAATTAATCCAAATGTGGTAAACAAAACCATTCAAAAAATATTCAAAACATTCCACAATCCATAAGTTATAAATTTGCCTACCTGAGCCTATTGTTTTCCTATCCAGTTCGACCTATCATGACACTATCATAATTGATGACATCAATAAATCAAAATAACAATATTCCCTTGTTAGACTTTCATCCCCATCCAACTTATTACCAATTGAGTTTAAATCATTCAATTATTCAATTCAAACAATCATTACGATGGTCCAAACATATCAAAATCAATAAAAATAATAGCCACACACCACGAATTTACCACACAAAGTATCACACAATTAAAAACTAATCGAGAATGAGATGAAAAATGGACCTTAATGCTACTTTTATTAAATTAAATGGAGGAGCTTTGCGGATTCGAAACCTCGGATTAACCCGACTTTGAACAAACCTGAACTCCCCAATCGGTTTTGGACCTAGAACATTGTTACTTCCGGTGCTGACTTCGACCCCGCTACTATTATACTCTATTTTCAGTGGGTTTTGCTAAAAAATTAGAATGAGGGTCCATTTTTTAGCTGCACAATGCTTTTGGTGGAATTTCGGCGATGGTATCATGGTAAAAGTAATAAGATACGGCCGACGGTGCTTCTTGGTGGAAATTTAAGCAATTATTTCACCGAAGAAACTCTCTTTTGCTTGTTTTTTCCCTCTAGCATGTACCTTCCTCTACTTGTCTTCTCTCCATTTCCTCTCTTCTCTCGATCTCCTTCTACTATTTTCCTCTTTCTTCATCTCTCTCAAATCTCCATTTTTATTCTATTTTCTAATTTTTCATGTATGTGTGCACATGTATTAATAATGAAGGGAGGTCCAATATCAGTCGGTGTATGTGTAATTAGCTGAAACTATTTTTTAGGTTTGTTGTGTAATCTGTGTGTGTTGTGTGAATTTAGTCCATGGCGAGGATGAGTGATGTATGGAGTATATATGAGATGTGCTTTCCCGTGTGTATAAAGTATGTTTTTTATATATTGTGTGAAAATTGGGGAGTATATCCAGAGGGTGTGTTCTGTGAGTGGAAAATTCTAGTGAAAATTCTTCTGTGTATGTAACTATTCTATGGAAAAGAAATGTGGGGGAGAGTGGTATGTTGGGGTACGTGGGGTACAGGGGTAGGGGGTGTGAGTTGGTTAAATTTGATATGGTGGGTTGTTATTTTGTTAGGGTAAGGTCTACCAAGTTGTTAAGAATTTGTTAGATTTGTTATTGTGTGAAACTTATCACATGGATGAAGGTACATGGTAAGACAAAGTAAAAAAATGGTAAAAAATGATTTTGGGGAGGGACAAAATTAAGTGTCTACACCCGTGTGACATACGACCCATTTCACGTCCTAAAATCCCCCAAGTTTTCTGAACTTATCTCAAAACATTTTTACACTCATTATAAGGGTCATATAGGTCCATTTTAGTATCTAACAAGTCTTGCAAATGTGTGGGGTGTTACGCAATGATAAGAAGCTAGCATCCAAGAGGATACACAAAAAATTACTCTTTTTTATTTTTGTATTGTCTTTTTATTCAGAATTTCATTGCTTCTTTCCTCTATTGCATTTGTTATTTATATAACAATGGAATGTTCAGGCTCTTAATTTAATTTAAATATAATTTTTCTCAAAATTATTTAACAAAATTGTGCTTAAATGTTGGATCATTCGGGCTTTCATATTTCACTATTCACTTCTTGGATTACAGTGTTTCCTCTATGAGGATTTGAGATTATAATTACGTTCCTCTTTGTAACGACCTAAAAATTTCATAAAATATGTGAAATTTGTGATTTTGTGTGATTTGATAGTTTTAACCCTCCCCATTGATGCATTATGATATTTCTGGGGTTTGGTAGTAACTGGCATGATTTTTGATGCATTTTGGTATTATTTATGTAATATTGTGATTTTTTACGGCTCCGAGAGCCTAATCTTAAACTTATGTAGATATCTTTTTATCCGTACGACGGATGGACGAACGCACTATGACAAAAGATCCATAATATCAATTTTAGTCAAGGTAGACCTTTGGTTCGGGTCTCGGTCCACCTGAGCGCATTTTGACCTGTTGGTCGGAAAGTTAAAAAATTAAAAATATGGGTGTAGGACCCATATTTGATCGAAATGACCTCGGTGGAAAATCCGACTTCATCAGAAGAACAAGAGTGTCAATTTTAGGTTTTTAACTTGTTTGGTATAATTTTACGACTTTTAAATCTCATTTTGACCCTCGATTTTGAAAATTATTATTTCGAGTTTCGGGGGTCAACTTTGTGAAAATGGTGTTTTTTTGAAAATATGCTATTTCCATCGCATTTGAAATATCGAATTTAGTATTATTTCATAGTTGATTTGTGTATATCGGACTCTGAACAAATTTCGGGCACCCCGTCAAAATACGGGCTGAATTTGAAGTGAAAAATCTGGTGTTGCACCAGATTTTTCTACATATAAACACCTCTTTTTGGCCATTTTTGTTTATTTTTCATCTTTTATCTTGATGTTAAACCCTAAAATAGTGTGTGAGCTTAATATTAAAGTTTGTAAGAGCTTGGAAAGCCAGATAAACACCTTTTTCATTGTTTTATTACGGATTAAAGGTAAGAATTCACTCTTTTCGTAGTAATTTCTTGATTAATTTCTCAAAATCCCCAAAATCTTAGCACATGATTTTAAACCCAAATTTTACTCTTTTTCGCTTGAATAATATTTTTATCTTATAATTATAAGTTTTTCATCAATTTAACCTTAAAAAAACCTCCAATTCTCGATTTTAACCCGGATTTCAAAGAATTACCCGGTAAAGCTCAAAAATATTTTTTCTTCAATTTGGACCCCATTTTTTATTCGATTTAACATGGGGTTTCAGCTTTAGATTCCTAAAAAGATGCCGAACATGTTTTTCAAGTATTATTCTGATGTTGCCTTCTTTTTTTGAAACCCATTTTGGGTCCGTTTTGACTCCGAACCAAAAGTAGTCATTAAGGGTTTCATTGGTTTTTCTTTATGCATAGATTTCATATTTGATGTTTTTGGTGGAGTTTGAGATTGTTCATGAAAAATAAGGTCACGGGTTCAAGTATAGTGGACCAATTTTGGCTTTCGAGGTAGGTTATATCTTAACTCTTTTAGACTGGACTGAGTAGTAAATGAAGATGAAAAATGCATGTTAAGGGTGGGAACTAATCTTGAAAAATGTCTATTTATGTGTTGTGCCTGTGTGGGGGCCTATATGTGATGAATTTGTCAAAATTAAGTTATTATGTGATATGTGTGATCGTATGGGGTCCTATGTGATATTGATAGCCTTGAATACATGTGAATAATTGCATTGTGTTGTTAAAATTATTATTGTGGTACCATTGGTGTATTTTGTTTATATTCATACCTTATTGGCTTATGAGACATATGAAAATTAATGGATGAAACAAAAATAATAAGTGGATATTGGCTCATGTGGTTGTGTAAATATATCATTATGATTGGATGTGGAAATATATCACGTGGTTGATTGTGGATATACTCATTGTGATTGGTTCTGAGCATTACATCTTCATATCATACTCATTCATGAAACATTGGTACCACTGTGGCAACATCTAAGAAACACTGGCAACACCTTTTAAAAAGATATTGTAACACCTTATAAAAACTTTCCAAGAAATATTCCAAAAGGAGATATGAGATATGTGGATTGCATACGGATTTACGAAGCCCCCATGGGTCCTACATTGGGAAGCTTTAACTCCGTAGGTGTATACGGGAATTGTACGACTACCTCGTGCATCATCATATACATTGAACTTACTTTATTGTGTTTATGTTGTGTTGTATTGCCTTATTGACTTATCATCTGTGTATTTGTCTTACATTCTTTTAGTTTTATTTGATGATCTTGTATCTACATGTTCTCTCTTATTCTATTTATATGTGACATAATGTATACTTATGTTCTATATCTTGGTGTGATTTTGCAATATATATGAGATATATTAGAACTGTTAGTGCAAGCGGTGTGGGCTATCATTGTGGGACATTTTCTGATTGCAGCTGATGTTCTCTTAGTGTATATTTTGTATGCTTTATTTACTACTTTGCTTGGTCAACCTATGATAACTACTGAGTACAATTGGACTGTACTCATGCCTACTGCACCCTTTCGATGCAGGTCCTAGCTCAAGTACACCTCAGCTTGATTGACTCAAGCAATTGTTAGAGCTTCCAAGGTAGCGGTTGGACATTCATACGTTTGAAGTTCACTGCTAGCTTTCTATAGTAGTTATGTATTTATTAGTATTTAAAGACAATTATTATTTCTTTATGTTTTTTTTATGTATTTGACTCTTGGATTGTATTAGTCGTTCTTACACTATTGACACCTGGTTTTGGGCATGATTGATATTTTGGATAAGTTCTTTCTACATTGTTATGATTACTTATATGGTTTGGCTTCGTTCTAGTGGCCTTAACTTGGGATATTTTTGTCTTTTCCTCTATTCGTATTAGTTTGGGTGATAGGCTTACTTCTCAAGGTACGCCGCAACATATACCATCATGACCCTTATTTTTTGGGTAGTGACAAATTGGTATTAGAGCAACCAGGTTTCATTGGTCTTAATAGTGTAAGAACAAGATGTCTAATGGAGTTTCGCAGGTCGTTACATAGACATCCGTATCTATCTTTGAGAGGCTATAGGATATCTTTAGGAAACCTCCCTCATTTTATTCCGTATAATGAGAATTCTTTCATATCTTGTGTTCTCAGTTGTGTTTCACTCTTTTTGTGTGAATAGTATATCTTATACTACATATCAGTGTAGAGATACTGTGAGAAATTAGTGGATATCATTTGTTGATTGTAGGCTTATTGATGCTCTTAAGTTATCATGGGATCAGTTTGTTGATGCCTTTTTGGAGAGATTTGTGCCTTTCAGTTTGAGAGATCGTATGCGGGATGAGTTTGATTATTTGGAGCAGGGCTCCATGATAGTTTTTGAGTATAAGGCATACTTTCATTCCCTGTCCAGATATTTCTATGATAGTATTTCTATCGAGTTTGAGAAGATTCAAAAGTTTATGAAGGGTTTGGTTGTGTCCCTTCAGTTGGCTACGTCTCAAATGGTTGTGCTTGAAGCAACTCTTTATAGTATTGTGTATCACGCTAAGATGACAGAGGGCATTATTAGTGCATCTCAAGGAGGCACCAAGAATGTATGTCATTTTGGTGAGTTTAGGAGCCAGACCAATCGACGTAGAGATCGTAGAGCTTCTCGTAGATACCATGGTAGGACAGTGCAGGTGATTTTATAGAGTTCAGCTGGTGGATCTTCTAGTTCAGTAGTTCAGGGTGGCCGTTCAAGCTCTATTGTACTTTCTCTTGTTGAGACTAGTTGTAGAGGTTGTTATGTGTGATGAAATTGACAATATGGCCAAGGACTATTCTCGTCGTGTTTTTTGAGCTACTTTTATTTCAACTATGAGAAGTAGGGGTTCTACCAAAGGTGCAAGTCGTAGAGATTGTGGAGCCCATATTGGTGGTCGTGGGGCTACTCAGGCAGTTGGTAGTCATGGATAGTGTTATGCTATACCAGTCAGACCTGAGGTAAAGGCTTCTAATGTTATACTTACAGGTACCTTCCTCGTTTATTTCAGACCAACATCTATATTATTTGATCTTGGATGGACTTTCTCTTATGTATATGTATATTTTGCTTTGGGTTTTGATTCTATTAGTGAGACTTTTACCATGCCTATTCATGTATCTACCCTGGTAGGTGATTTTTTAGTGGTAGAGTAGGCGTCTTGTGATGTGAATTTAGCCGGCGCGTGAGATTTTGGTAGATTTACTTGTATTAGATATGGTCGATTTTGATGTTATTTTAGGCATGAATTAGTTGGTTCCTGATTATGCTGTCTTAGATTGTTTTGCCAAGACTATGACTTTAGCTTTGTTGGGTGTGCCAAGGATAGCTTGGAAGGGTAAACTTCATTCGGGTCCTAAGAGGATCATATCTTATATTTATGCTTGTAAATTGGTTGAGAGGGGATATTTATCTTACTTGGCCTATATTCGTGACACTAGTGTTATTTTGCCTCTTTTCTTAGATTCTGTTCATGTTGTCCATGAGTTTATGGATGTATTCCCTATGGACTTGCCTTGTATGCCTCTAGATTGAGATATTGATTTCAGTATTGATGTTGAGTCGGGCACCAAGCCTATTTCCATTCCTCCTTATAGGATGGCCCCAATAGAGTTAAAAGAACTGAAGGATTAGTTGCAGGAGTTGTTGGATAAGGGATTTATCCAACCTAGTATTTTACCTTGGGATGCGCTATTTTGTTTGTGAATAAAAATGATGGGTCTATGTGGATGTGTATAGATTATCGATAGATGAATAAGGTGATGGTTAAGAATAAGTATCCTCTTTCTCGCATTGATGATTTGTTTGATCAGTTTCAGTATGTTGTGGTAGTTTCAAAAATTAATTTGAGGTTCGGTTATTACCAGTTGAGGATTAGAGATTCGGCTATTCTGAAAATAGCTTTTCAAACTTAATATGGTCATTATGAGTTCTTGGTCATGTCCTTTAAGTTGACCAATACCCCTATCGCATTCAAGGAGTTAATGAACTGGGTGTTTTGACCATATCTTAACTTCTTTGTTATCGTATTTATAGTTCATATCTTGGTGTATTCTAAGAGAGAGGCTGAGCATGAGGAGCATTTGTGGATTGTGCTTTAGAGATTGAGGGATGAGAAGTTGTATGCTAAGTCCCCTAAGTGCGAGTTTTGGTTAGAGTCTGTTTCTTTCTTGGATCATGTGGTAACTAAAGAAGGTATAATAGTTGATCCATCCAAGTTTACAATGGTTCGTGATTGGGCTAGACCTACTTCACCTACCTAGATTCAGAGTTTTGTTGGCTTGGCAGGTTATTATCGGTGTTTTGTTGAGGGTTTTTCCTCTATTGCAGCACTGTTGACCAAGTTAACCCAGAAGAAGATTTCTTTTCAGTAGTCCGATGCTTGTGAGGCAAGCTTTCAAAAGCTTAAGGATTTGTTGAATTTAGCTCCTATCTTAACTTTGCCCAAGGACGATGTGGGTTTTACCGTCTTTTATGATGCTTCAGGTGTTGGACTAGGTGTTATGTAAAAATGAAAGGACAAGGTAATTACATATGCGTCTCATCAGTTGAAGCCTCATGAGAGGAATTACCCTAACCATGATTTAGAGTTGTACATAGTTTTGTTTGCCTTGATGTTGTGGAGGAAGTACTTTTGTGGAGTTCGTTGTGAGTTCTTCTCAGATCATTTTATCCTTTAGTACTTCTTTACTAGTGAGATCTTCATATGAGGCATCATTGTTGGCTTTAGTTGCTTAAGGATTATGACTTGACTATTCTCTACCATTCGGGCAAGGCTAATGTTGTTGTGGATGCCTTGAGCCGGAAGTCGATTAGCCTAGGTAGCTTGGTGTATACTTTGACCAAGGAGAGGTTTTTGGCCTTAGAGATTTAGTTTTTAGCTAACTAGATGGTTAGGCTTGATATTTCAACACCGAGGCATATTTTGGCATTTGTAAATACTAGATCTTCTTTGATAGAGCAGATTCGAGCTCATTGGTTTGATGATGTTGGATTGAGGTTGATTTAAGATAAAGTGTTGAGTGGAGAGGATAAGGAAGCCTCACATGATTCAGATGGATTTTTAAGGATTGGGGTCTGAGTTTGTGTGCTGAGAGTAGTGATGGATTAGGTTGATCTTGGGGAGGCCCATTATTCCAGATATTCTATCCATTTAAGTGTGACTAAGATGTATCGTGATTTGAGATAGGACTACTGGTGGGGTATATGAGGCGAGATATTGCAGATTTTATAGCTTATTGCCTTTATTGGCATCAGGTGAAGTCCGAGCATATGAGACTTAGTAGATTGCTATAGAGGTTTCCTATTCACTAGTGGAAGGGGGAACGGATCACTATAGACTTTGTGACTAATTTTTCTCATATATCTCATAGTTCTGATAGTGTTTGGGTCATCAAGGATCGATTGATCAAGTCAACTCATTTTATTCCGATTCAGGTCTCATTCAATGCGGAGAGGTTAGCCCATATCTTCATTCATAAGATTATACGTCAGCATGGTACGTCAGTGTCCATTATTTTAGATTGAAGTTTTGTGTTCATATCTCACTTTTGGAAGATTTTTCAGGATGATTTGGGTAATCGGGTTAATCTTAGCATATCATTTCACCCCAAACTGATGGTCAGTCAGAGCGGACTATCCAAGTTTTGGAGGATATACTTCGTGCATGCATGATGAATTTTGGTGGCCAGTGGGAGCAACAATTGGCATTAGCAGAGTTTGCATATAATAATAGGTACTATTTCAGTATTGATATAGCTCCTTTTGAGGCATTGTATGGTATGCATTGTCGCTCCCCAGTAGATTGGTTCGATGTTTTAGAGGTGAAACCTTGAGGTGTGAAGTTGCTTCGTGTGTTGTTTGATAGTGTTTCGGTCATTCAGGAGAAACTTAGATCAGCTCAGAGTAGGCAGAAGTATTATGCTAATCGTAGACTTCATGCCTTGATATTTGGTGTTGGTGATCATGGTTTCGTTCGAGTTTTACCCACAAAGGGTGTGATGAGGTTTAGGAACAAGGGCAAGCTTAGCCTCAGGTATATTGGTCTATTTGAGATTCAATGGACTATTGGTGATGTCGCTTATGAGTTGGCTTTGCTCCTTGATTTATCAGTTGCTCATCAAGTTTTTCATGTTTCTATGCTTCATCGTTATATTCCAAATGATGTTGGGCGTATTTACACGCCTAAACACCATAATTTACCCATTTTATGGCTATGTTTTGAGGATAAAATATATAATTCCTGCACTTTCAGTCCATTTTCCTTTAAGTAAGCTGACCAACGTGATTAGCATGTTTTCAGGTATTAATGAAGAAGATTTCAGCACTTTGTGGACCTTTGGGCAGCAAGGGAAAACTTCGTATGAGAGGGAAGGCAGCTTTTGGAAGTTTGCAGACTGAATGTGATGCATGGAGAAGTTGTCCCGGGCAAAATCAGTATTTCTAAATACTTAGGGATGCAACAGTAATTTAGTAGGACTAGGATGTTATAAAAACCTTATTTTGCTGAAATTTTCAGCATGGATTGTCATTATTCATTCGACACTTTTAGTATTATTCAGTTTACAGATTCTGTAAGTTAGACAACAGAGAACTCGGCTTTCTTGAGGAACGGCATAAGAGCAAAACGTCAATCTCCTATTGACGCAAAAACTTCATCCTCATCGCTAAGAATATTCTAAGTTATGGTATCATGATTATGTCTATTGTGATTTTCGTTGTAATCATAAGTAGCTAAACTTCTCTGTTAGGGTTATGAAAACCATGTGAGATACTATCTATTGCTATGAATTTGTGAATTCTTGATATGTATGCTACTTATATCATTACTCTCTTCGTTTTAATTAAATTCTCATGGTTGCAAACATAGGGAATATACCAGTATAACATTAACTTGTTCGAGAGAAAAGTAAATACATGTCTGGAAAAGAGAGTATGACAAGGAAATAATGCTACCAACCCCTATTTACACGTTAATGCCTTAACCAGATTAATTTCTTGGAGAGTTCGTACCATTAGTTATACGCTTTAAGCTCGAGAGAGTTAAAGTGAAATAATCCTGGATGGTTGAGAAACACTAGGATTTACCATTAGAATACGAATCTCTATAAGTGCATGCATGTCTAAATTCCGCATTACTCATAGTTAATAGATACGTAGAACTCATAAGGTGGACATAACCCTAACTTATTATTCTCTGTGATTAAATCTTACTAAACAAAGCATTCCATTGTTACTTTAATAATAGTAGTTCACGCCATAATCAAAACCCCCCTTTTCCGTGGAATTTTCGACTAACAGTCTACTAATAATTGCAACACTTAGTGACCAAGTATTACTTGTGGGATTCGACACCCAACCCAGTTGGGTTCTATATTTGACAATGATCTCTTACACTTTCTTACGAGAGCTGTAGTTTGGGCGTTATCAAATTTTGGCGCCGTTGTCGGGGAATACGGTTGTCAACTAAGTTTGTGATAGTTAATAGACCCTTTGGTCTAAAATTCTTGAATTTTAGTTTTTGCTTGTTGTTTTTGTTTTGTTCAGGTTTGGTAGAGTGCATGCCAAATACACGAAGTTCTGGTTAGTCATTATTACCTCTAAATGCTGAACCACATCTTATCGGCAGAATGGATACACAATGTGACATTAAAAGAAGGGTTGCTCAACAGGAGCAGGCTAGATTAGCTGCATTGGCAGCTGCTCAAGTGCATCAACAGAATATTGACAACCCAGGGCGAGCAACAAATCCTGATGATGAGGACCTGGGTGATGATGAGTTACTGAATCCTAGGCGTACTGATGAGGTGGCGGCACCTATGCATAGGAGAGATCGTCAAGCTAGAATGAGACCTGACTGCCGAGCTATGCAGGTTCCTTTTGATGATGATCTAGATGGAGCTGGTGCCATAAGGGCTATTGTTCCTCCGCCCTTGGCACGCGGAGCCAAGTTCAATATCACTAGAACCATGATTTAGTTACTGCAGCTCAAGGGGTTATTTGGTGGACCTACAGGTGATGATCCGAATATGCATCTGATCAATTTTATCTCAACATGCAAGTCATTTGACAATCCAGGAGTTGGACATAATGCAATTCGGCTGCACTTATTTCCATTGTCTCTATCTGGAGAGGCAACTCTATAGTTGAATGGGCTAACTCCTGATTCTATTACTAATTGGAGGCAACTGAAATACGCTTTCCTAGAAAGATTCTTTCCGCCATCCAAGAGAGCACAATTAAGAGATAAGATCAGCAATTTTCGACAGCTTCCAACTGAAGCTCTCCACCAAACATGGGAGAGGTTCAAGAAGAAGCTTATGCGGTGCCCAAATCATCAGATGACCAACATCCACTTGATGGAGATATTATACAGGGCTTTGAACTCAGTAACAAATCCAGTGGTTGATAATGCTGTAGGTGGGTCATTCATGGACCTTTCTTTTATTAAGGCAAGTAATATGCTAGATCGTATGACAAGGTAGATCAGAGCTTGGCATACCAGGGATTCTATGGTAGCAAGCTCTACTATATCTATTGGCATGACTGCAGAACAGAGGCAAAGACAAGAGGAACGTGACCAAGATATGGCTCACATGAAAATGCAGATGGACCTTCTTACCAAGCACTTATTATCAGGGAAGACAGAAAAGGTCAAGGCCATCAAATCGCAAGGAAGAGAGGAATCTGATTCTAAGGAAGAAGCTAACTACTTGAATAATCAGGGGGTTTCCGAGGCAATGCCCAAGGAAACCAAGGTCGAAACTATTATGATAAATCAGGATATAAGGACCATGATCAAGGTAGTTGGAAGAATAAGACTGACAGGAGTTGTTTGTATGTTCCCCCTGGAAATCGTGAGGCTGTGGCATCTGGCTCTGGGAAGATGTCCATGGAAGATATGATGTTTAAGCTGTTGAAAGGAGTAGAGGCAACCAACATGGGTCTATCTGAGGTAAAGAATGATTTGTCATCAATAAATCAGTTGGTTGACTCGCATTCTACAACAATAAAACAGCTGGAGCAACAATGGAGTCAATTATCAGCGACATTCAACCAAAGAAAGGCTGGCAACTTACCTAGCGACACTGTGCAAAATCCAAAGAATGATAGATCATGTATGGCTATTACTACCAGGAGTGGTAAGGTGATGGAACATCCATCCAAAGGTAAGCAGGTAGTTGATGATATAGCAGAGAATGTTATTGACGCAGATTGTGATGATGCCGTAGAAGCTGAAGAGAACGTTCATGATGTTACCCCTAGATGTCTGCATCATGACAAGATCGATAATTGGAAGCAAGATAAAAAGGAAGTGGTGGAGAAAACTATTCCTCTACCACCACCACCTTTTCTTCAGAGAATGAAGAAGAAGGCTGAGGACACTCCTGAAAAGGCTGATAATCAGAAGCAAGATAAAAAGGAAGTGGTGGAGAAAACTCTTATCCTTCCACTACCACCTTTTCCTCAAAGACTGAAGAAGAAAGCTGATGACACCGGGTTCAGTAAATTCATGACCATGTTGAAGCAGCTGACTATTAATATGCCTTTGGTGGAGGCACTAGAACAGATGCTAGGGTATGCCAAATTCATGAAGGAACTTTTGACAAAGAAGAGGGCAGCAAGATATGAATTGGTATATGATGTTCATCATTGCAGTATGATTGCCACGAGATCTTTAGTACAGAAGAAGGCAGATCCTGGTGCTTTTACTATTCCTTGTACGGTTGGATCTTTGGATTTTGCTAAGGCATTGTGCGATTTGGGAGCTAGCATCAATTTGATGCCGCTATAAATTTATAGAAAGTTGGGGTTGGGAAATCCTACACCAACCAATATGCGGCTAGTGATGGCAGATAGGTCGGTAAAACGACCTGTTGGTATCTTATATGATGTATTGGTGAAGGTTTCTACCTTCATTTTTCCTGCAGACATTGTTATTCTGGATTGTGAGGTGGATTCTGAAGTTTCCATAATCTTGGGATGCCCTTTCCTTGCAACTGGAAGTGTGCTTTTTGATTTAAGAGCTAATGAGGTTTTATTTCAGCTGAATGACGAAGTGGTCCGTTTTGATGTAAGCAAATCAATGAAGCAGCCTAGAGATATGAATGTGTTCTCTGTAGCTGATGTTTATTATGAGGATGAGAAAGAATTATCTGTAGAGAAGCAGCTTACTATTGATCCATTGCCTGCTGTACTTATGAATTTTGAGCGTGAAGATGTTGAAGAGTATGATGAAACTATCTGTGCTCTAACAAGAATGGGGTCATATTCTCATACTCCTAAGAAGCTGGACCGTGATATTAAGAATCGACCTTCACCACCAGCGAAACCATCCATTGAAGAGCCACCAATGCTAGAATTGAAAGAGCTACCCAGTCATCTAAGGTATGCATTCTTGGGAAGTAGAAATACATTTTCGGTGATTGTTGTGGCTGATTTAGGTGAACAACAAGTAGAGGCTCTCATTTTTGTTCTGAAGAGTTACAACAAAGCTATTGGTTGGATTATTGATGATATAATTGGTATCCCTCCTGGGATATGTATGCACAAGATTCGGCTCGAAGAAGATTGTGTACCCACAATTAAGCATCAGCATCGTCTGAATCCATTCAGAAAATGATGCACCATCTATCTCGATAAGTCTAAGTAATCGAGATAACTATGTCGTGCCGCGAAAATAAATCAATCTCTACATGGGAGGCAACCCATCATTTTTAATCGTTTTGTTTTACTAGGAGTTTGTTTTGGTTAAATAAAAATCCAAAAAGAAGAGTCGAGCCACGACCAAAACTAAGGTACTTGATCGGAGGCAACCCATATTTCTAATTGTTTTTGTTGTTTTTGATTAAGTGTAGGTGCAAGATGTACAAAAGAGGGGATTAGTCCCAAATTTTGATTTAAAAGTGAACCATGTAAAAGGTGGTAAGTTAAGAATGAAGGAGCAAAGGCTATCAATTAGGCATTGCCTATGTGAATCTAGGCAACGAACAAGGCAAGACCTATGTCATTGCCTATGCTCACTGCCTCAACTAGGAAATGGACAAGGCAAGGCCTATACAAATATAGGCAATGGACAAGGCAAGGCCTATACAAATCTAAGCAAGGCCTATACAAATCTAGGTAATGGACAAGGCAAGGCCTATGTCATTGCCTATGTTCACTGCCTCAACTAGGAAATGGACAAGGCAAGGCCTATATAAATCTAGGCAATGGACAAGGCAAGGCCTATGTAAATCTAGGCAATAGCATAGGCGCCGCCTATGCCATTGCCTATGCTCACTGTTTCAACTAGGCCATAGCATAGGCGCCGCCTATGCCAAACTAGGCAATAGCATAGGTGCCGCCTATGCTAAGCATAGGAAAAGCATTAGGCGCCACCTACTTATATATTTTTGTCTCCTAACCTGATTCTACATGGATCAAACCCGACCTATAGCTTAGTATATAAATAGATCCTCAACCTTAAGACAAAATGCACTTGTTTGCTCAACCTAGGCGCTGCCTAAGCTTCCTAAATCTCTCACAACTTTTCTTTTTGCTCATCTAACCTTGCAAGATCATCTTCCGAGTCCATCACCAAATAAGTTCTTTTTTTATATTTCGTAGTTGTTACAATACTACGCTTATAATGGTATTTTAGATTTTAAAGTGGTGTTGGTGATTAGAATGTGGTTGATTTGTTATGATACATCTAGTTAAGTGAAAGAATTCGCGTGGGTGTTCTTGACTTGTATTTGATTGTTATACACTATCATTTTTTTGCGAAATCGAAATGGTGAAGTTAATTGCATAATCTTCAAAATTGAAAGCTTGAATGTTTGAATGACTCATTCCTCGAGATAAAGATCATAATTGAATACAAGCATGAGATGTTGTGATTATTTCTATGCCATAACTTGATACGATCTCTACGTAGTAGTCTTGTTCAAAAGGTGCATTAATCCAAACATAAAAGTATAGTCAAGATTACGTAAAATAGAGTTGGAAAGGATAGTAAGATGACATAAAAGTATGACTGTGCTAAACATATTGTTGGAACATATAGCCTAAATGTATGTCGATGAAGTCTGAGTAATCGACATCATTCACTTAATTGGTTTGTGTCAACAAATTAAGTGTGGGGTGGTGCCACTACTATTTGTTTGTAGATTAAATCTTCCAACATGAGCTAACACGAATCTATTTTAATCTCAGGTAGAACGGCACCAACAGGACGACAAGGAAAATAAAAAGTAACCACCTCACAGAGAGGGCAGAAAAGGGGAAGAAAAGAGCAAGCTGAATCCTCCTCGTTGCAAATACCTCGACGCACTTTCGGGATAAAGTGGGTCTTAGAGGAGGAAGGAAAGTAGTGGTACAAGAACAACAAAGTGAAAAAATATGTTCATGTGGATTTGATACAAAAGGAGAGTCTAGCAAAGAGAGAATCTCGTATTTTTACTAAAATCATGGCGCTAAATATTGATTTTATTTTCCGAGATATGGGAGAATGCAATCTTGATCTAACGCGAGAGTTCTATGCCAATTGGTCCCCAAAGACTACCGGAAGTGAAGTGAAGATTCGGGGCCAAGTCTTGCAACTGAATGCGGAGTTTTTCAACTCTTTTCTGGGTCTTCCATCTGTATATCCATCACCACTCAAGGAGATTTATCACAGACCTCCCTACAGGGCAATCTGATACACACTGTACGGAACAAGATCAATGGCACGTTGGATTCGCCATAAGGATACCGGTCGGCACAATACCTTCTCGTATACTTCCTTGAACAGAGAAGCTCAGATATTGTTGTGGATAGTTAACTCTTGCCTGATTCTTGGGACATAGTACACAAAGATCACATGTGATAGAGTATGTTTGGCGTATGCTTTGATGACAAAAATCCCCATCAACATTGGTGCGATTATCCAATCTTCAATGCGTAAGTCTAGGCTACAAAAAAGGTCCCATTTCAGCTTTGGTAATTTGTTGACTGCGATATTAAGGAAGGAACATATTGAAGAGGAACCTTCAGATCATAAGCTTCCACACAACCCGAATAAGGTTAACCTCACGAAGGTGAAAGATCCTGAAATTGGGCATGGCGTCAACCTTACCACTACAGAAAGACATGCTCGGGATGAAAGTTTCTTTCGCCATCTATATGGCATGACTCGGTTTACCATGATGAGTGGGGGTCATATTTCGACTGATGCAACGCTCCAGCAGTTAGATTATGACTACTCGATGAATGAGCATGCGAGGGCTATATGTGGAGTGGGGGTACATTTTGAGGAACCTCTTAATGATGACGTGCCAACCGGCGATTATCGCCGAATGCCACACTTAGATGTGGAGGACAACTCTGATGACGACGACTCTGATGATGATTCCGATGCAGAGGGTATGTCCCCAGTCATAGATGAGGAGTCTGACTAATCAGGTTTTCCTTATTTAATTTCCACTGAGGGCAGTGTATCCCGTCTAAGTGTGGGGTGCTGGTATTTGTATGCTGTGTTGTACTTCTTTGCCTATATTAAGTCTAGTTTTTGCTACGTAGTCGTAATTAGTTAGTTAAATTTTAGTTTTATTTTAGATTTTAGATTTTGCATAAAATTGTTCTGATAGGCGGAATGGTATTATGACAAGAGTTTGTGCTAAATCATTGCTATTAAGACATTTAGGCTCTACGTGTGACTGACTGTGTGATACTTGTATGGTTTAATTCATTCATCTGTTGGGTCAAGAGTCTTTATTGCTCCCAATAAAGTTGACCATATGCCTTGTGTGTGTGAGGTTATAGTATATTCTGTGTTGTAACTGATGCTAGAACTTGCCTGGTGTGTGTGTAAAGCAAAATAAAGATGGTGAGTTTAGGAGATGATTTAGGTATTTCTTTGGCAGCCTGTGATTGTTTACCTTCGTTTTACCTACCCTTGTAGATTATCCTAGTTAACCCCCTTTGAGCCCTTAGCTATTTTCTTTGACAGCCTCATATGTAGCCTTATCCATTTTTTTTCAAGACCATAAGTTGATCCAAATTCCTAAGCGCTTTAAATTGTAGAGTCATGTGACAAAATAAGAGGAAATTGGGTGAGAGTGATGCCTCAGAGTGTATGGGTACTTGAAATTATGTGAAAAAGAGTGTCTATCATAGAGGTTTTTTATAAAAAAAAAAACAAAGAAAAAAAAAGAGATAAATAGAAAAATAAAAAAAAATACTTATGTTTATAATTGAATAAAAAAAATAGGTGAAAAGGGGTGGTAGATGAAAGGAAAGTAGAGGGGTTGTTTAAAAGAGAGTGTTAATGGCATAATGTGATGTATTAAAGCGCTTAGGGAACATAGTCACTATTTCTGGCCAAAATAGTCCTACCTGTCCCTTAGCCTACATTACAACCTGTAAAGACCTATTTGATCCTAAGCTTCACATTCTAATATTAGTAGAGCATTACACTAAGGGCAAGCCTATGGTCATCAGTTGCAACATAAGAATTCTTTGTGAGAGTGAGAGCAAGGAGAATCGTGTACCCATGGTTCGAAAAATGCAAAACTTGTGAGTGAGTATGGGTGATATCTTGTGTGAGACCCACATGATTGATGAGTTTTGGGAAGTTGTGTATGATTCTTTGTGCCTTAACTTGTGGATACGAATTAACCATCATCACGAGTCTATGTTGGAGGTTGAATTGTTTCTAGTAGTGATCAAGAAAACTACTCTTTGTTAATAATTGCCATGCATGTCTTGTTGAACATTTTGTGTTGCTACTGTGATATCCTAGTTAGATGTTTGCATGGACGTAATATTTTGTTCGAGGACGAACAAAGCTTTAAGTGTGGAGTGGTGATGTTGGGCGTATTTACACGCCTAAACACCATAATTTACCCATGTTATGGCTAAGTTTTGAGGATAAAATATATAATTCCTGCACTTTTAGTCCATTTTCCTTTAAGTGAGCTGACCAACGTGATTAGCATATTTTCAAGTATTAATGATGAAGATTTCAGCATTTTGTAGACCTTTGGGCAGGAAAGGAAAACTTCGCATGAGAGGGAAGGCAGCTTTTGGAAGCTTGCGGATTGAATGTGATGCATGGAGAAGTTGTCCCAGGCAAATTCAGTATTTCTAAATACTTAGGGATGCAACAGTAATTTAGTAGGACTAGGATGTTATAAAAACCTTATTTTGCTGAATTTTTCAGCATGGATTGTCATTATTCATTCGACACTTTTAGTATTATTCAGTTTACAGATTCTGTAAGTTTGACAACAAAAAACTCAGCTTTTTTGAGGAACGGCATAAGAGCAAAACGTCAATCTCCTATTGACGCAAAAACTTCATCCTTATCACTAAGAATATTCTAAGTTGTGGTATCATGATTATCTCTATTGTGATTTCCGTTGTAATCATGAGTAGCTAAACTTCTCTGTTAGGGTTATGAAATCCTTGTGAGATACTATCTATTGCTATGAGTTTGTGAATTCTTGATATGTATGCTACTTATATCATTACTCTCTTCGTTTTAATTAAATTATCATGGTTGCAAATATAGGGAATATACCAGTATAACATTAACTTGTTCGAGAGAAAAGTTACATGTCTGGAAAAGAGAGTATGACAAGGAAATCGGGCTACCAACCCCTATTTACACGTTAATGCCTTAACCGGATTAATTTCTTGGAGAGTTCGTACCATTAGTTATACGCTTTAAGCTCGAGAGAGTTGAAGTGAAATAATCCTGGATGGTTGAGAAACACTAGGATTTACCATTAGAATACGAATCTCTATAAGTGCATGGATGTCTAAATTCCGCATTACTCATAGTTAATAGATACGTAGAACTCATAAGGTGGACGTAGAACTCATAAGGTGGACATAACCCTAACTTATTATTCTCTGTGATTAAATCTTACTAAACAAAGCATTCCCTCATTACTTTAATAATAGTAGTTCACGCCATAATCAAAACCCCCCCTTTTCGTGGAATTTTCGACCAACAGTCTACTAATAATTGCAACACTTAGTGACCAAGTATTCCCTGTGGGATTCGACACCCAACCTAGTTGGTTCTATATCTGATAGCGACCACTTACACTTTCTTACGAGAGCTGTAGTTTGGGTGTTATCACCAGATGAGTATCATGTTATTCATTGGGAGTCAATTCAATTAGATGAGCGGTTTTCTTTTGTTGAGGAGTCAGTCTTTTTTTTTTTGGCTAGAGATATTAGACGGTTTTAGTCTAGAGTTATCCATGTGGTTAAGGTTTAGTGGCAACATCGACTTGTAGTTGAAGCTACTTGGGAGGTTGAGTTTGATATGTATAGGTCTTATCCTTATCTCTTTGTTGATTTAGGTATTTCTTTTGTCTTAGTTAGTGGATGAACTAGATTTTTAGTGGTGGATGATGTAACGACCTAAAAATTTGATGAAATATGTGAAATTTGTGTTTTTATGTGATTTGACTATTTTACCCCTCCCCATAGTAGAATTATGATATTTCTCAGGTGTGGGAGTGATAGACATGATTTACGATGCATTTTGGTATCGTTTATGCAATATTGTTGTTTTTGATGGATTCAAGAGCCATATTTTGGACTTATATTGATATCTTTTGATCCGTGCGATGGATGGAAGAACGGGCTGCGCTAGCAGCTTAGAAATATTGATATTAGGCTAGATAGACCTTTTGTTTGGGTCTCGTGCACTTGAGCTCATTTGACCTATTGATCAGAAAGTTAGAAAATTAAAAATATTAGCATGGGACCCATATTTAATCGAAATGACCTCGGATGGAAAATTCGACTTTGCCAGGAGATATGGAATGTTGATTTTAGGGTGTTAGCATATTTGATATGATTTTGCAACTTTTAAATCTCATTTCGGCCCTCGATTTGGAAAATTGAGATTTCTGGTTTCCAGGGTCAACTTTGTGAAAATGATGTATTTTGAAAATCTGATATCACCATCGCGTCTAGAACATCGAATATAGTATTTTTGCATAGTTCATTTATGTATATTGTGCTCCGACCGAATCCCGTTCACCCCATCGAAATCCGAGGTGAATTTGAAGTGATAAATTTGGTATTACACCTGATTTTTCTGCCTATAAATACCCCTTTTTGACCCTTGTTGTTTATTTTTCATCTTGCCTCTTGGATGTTAAACCCTAAAATGGTGTGTGAGCTTAAAATTTAAGTTTGTGAGAGCTTGGAAAGCTAGATTAACACCTTTTTCTTTGTTTAATTACGGATTAAAGGTAAGAATTTACCCTTTTCTTAGAAATTTCTTGATTAATTTCTCAAAATTCCAAATATCTTAGCGAATGATTTTAAACCCAAATTTCTCTCCTTTTAATATGAATAATGTTTTTATCTTATAATTACAAGTTTTTCATCAATTTAACCTTCAAAACAACTCCGATACTTGATTTTAACTCGAATTTTAAGATTTTACCCGGTAAAGTTAAAAAATGGTTTTTCTTCGATTTGAACCCCATTCTTTGAATCGATTTAACTTGGGTTTTCAGCTGTAGGTTCCTCACAGTATGGAGAACATATATTTGAAGTAAAGTTCTAATTTTGTCCTCCTTTTTCAAAAACCCATTTTGGAGTCTGTTTTGACCCCAAACCAAAAGTAATTAGTATGGGTGTCGTTTGTTTTGTCTTGATGCGTAGATTTCATATTTATTGTTTCTAGTGGAGTTTAGGATTATTCGTATAAAGTCAAGTTACGGGTTCAAGTGTTGCGGATCGGTTTTGGCTTTCAAGTTAGGTTATGGCTTAACTCTTTCAGACTGGCTAAATAGTAAATAATGATACAAAATGCATGTTAAGGGTGGGAACTAATCATGAAAAATGGCTATTTATGTGTTGTGACCATGTGGGGGCCTATTTGTGATGTAATTGTCAAAATTGAGTTATTATGTGATATATGTGACCTTATGAGGTCCTATGTGATATTGGTAGCCTTGAATACACATAAATAATTGTATTGTGTTGTTAGAATTCTTAATGTGGTACCATTGGTGTATTGTGATTGTATTCATACCTTATTAGCATATGAGACATATGGAAATTTATGGATGAAACAAAAATAATGAGTGGATATTAGCTCATGTGGTTGTGGAAATGTATCATTCTGGTTGGTTGTGGAAATATATCATGTTGTTGGTTGTGGAAATACTCATTCTTAATGGTTGTGATCATTACATCTTCATATCATACTTATTCATGAAACTTTGGTACCATTGTGGAAACATCTGAGAAACACTCGTAACACTTTTTAAAAGATATTGTAATACCTTATTAAACCCTTTTCGAGGGATGTACCAAAAAGAAGATATGAGATATATGGATTGGATACAGTTGATGAATCCCCAATGGGTCCTACGTCGGGAAACTTTAGCTCTGTAGATGTATACAGGGATTGTGCGAAGATCCCTGATGTTGTGCAATGACCTCATGCATCATCATCATCATTATCATATACATTACACTTGCTTTATTGTGTTGATGTTGTGTTGTATTTCCTTATTGACTTGTCATCTATGTATTTGTCTTACCTTCCTTTACTTGTATTTGATGATCTTTAATCTACATGTTCTCTCTTATTCTATTTATATGTGACATAATATATACTTGTGTTTCATATCTTTGTGTGATGTTGCAAAATATGTGAGATATATTAGAACTGTTAGTGCAAGTGGTGTGGGATACCATTGTGGGACATTTTCTGATTGCAGGTGACGTGCCCTTAGTGTATATTTTGTATACCTTATTTACTACTTTTCTTGATCGGCCTATAATACCTACTGATTACAAGTGGACCATACTTATGCCTACTGTGCCCTTTCGGTGCAGGTCCTAGCTCGAGTGCGCCTAAGCTTGATTGACTAGGGCGATTGTTGGAGCTTCCAAAGTAGCGGTTGGACATTCATGCATTTGAATTTCACCTCTATCTATCTATAGAAGTTATGTCTTTATTAATATTCAGAGACAGTTATTATTCCTTTGTGGTTATTTTTCCGATATATTTGACTCTTGGATTGTATTAGTAGTTCTTATACTATTTACACCTGGTTTTAGGCATTGTTAGTATTTTGGATAAGTTCTTTTTGAATTGTTATAATTACTTATATGGTTCGTCTTTGTTAGGTTTACTTATCAAGGTACGCCATGCCAAGTACCATTATGACCCTTGTTTTTAGGTCGTGACAGTCTTCTTCATTCCACCACTATTTTTTTAAAGAGTGAAGCGTAAAGTACTTGCGTGAATGTGTTGCTATAGTTTAGCCATTCATGTTCCATATGGTAGAAGATTATCTCAATCAGAATATTAGGATTGTTGTTCATCGTTTGTGATATAATTGCTCTATTGAGCAAAGAGTTTAGAAAGATCCTTCTCACTTTTTATAGGATGATAGTCCAAAAGCACAAATAATTTTTAATCTAATTGGTTGATGTACCTCTATTAGCTACAAGACTCTTATTTGTATGGCACATGTAACTTTTGCTTCCCAATCAAGTTCAGGATATTAAGAGTTTGATAGATTGTATTATTTCTAGGAATTGTTTTCATTTTTTCTTTGTTGGCATTTGTGCCTAGACATGTGTGCATAGGCATGTTAATTTATATATTTTAGTTATTGTCCGTCGGAAACAACCTCTCTGCCTCCCAAGATAGGGGTAAGGTATGCATACACTCTGACCTCCCCAGACCACACTTTTATGGGATCATAATATGTATATTGTTGTTGTTTAATGGGAAAATACTCACAATCAAGTGACTTGCTAGGTTGCTCCAATGACAAGTGCATTCCACTTTAAACTAATAGTTTGAGTCACGAGGGGAACAATTTCTCCTTCTTTTCAGTTGTCGTACCCTTTTGTGGGTAGATAGATAGTGTAAAGTTTGAAGTTGTATCTGTTGATTAATGCTTCAAAAGTTGTCATTCAGTTCCTAGTTTTTAGCTAGTAAATGTAGTGCTAGTTTAGTTCAGTTAGTTAGCATGAAGTTGTTTGTGTAGTTATTTGCTATTTCCTAGTTGATATGGTAGAAGTAGTGGGCATGTTTATCCACTAATTTTGTAGTTTCTTATTTTTAGCTAATACAAGTTGGTTGTAAGCCTATTTAATAGGCCACTGTTGCAGCTATTTTAATTGCAATTGAAACCTTCTAAAAAAAACTCTCTGCTTTTTAAAATTTTTCTTTCTATCCCAACAATATTTTTGGTATCAGCACAAGTACCGATAAAAAAAAATTGGGCAATAAATTGAGAGCAGTTTATGGCAAGCAACAGTTTCAACTCATCTTCTCAGGCCCTAATTCCAATATTTAAAAGGGAAAAATATCATCTTTGAAGCCTCAAAATAAAGACAATGTTCAAGTCCCAAGAGCTATGGGATTTGGTGGAAAGGTGTTATGTTGAGCTAAATCTGGCATCGGCTCAACCTAGCGATCAATTTGAGAGACTCACAAGAAAGATGGAAAGGAACTATTTCTCATCCAATTGACATTGGATGATGAAATTTCCCCCCAAATTGCAACTGCAACAACCTCCAAACATGCATCGAAAACTCTAAAGCAAAAGTATTTGAGCGACAAGAAGGTAATTACTGTGAAAATACACACACTTCATCATGAGTTTGAAAATTTAGCCATGAAAGTAAAAGAATCTGTGCAGGAATATATGTCAAGGGTGTCTGGAGTTATTAATCATATGAAAACATATGGTTAAAATGTTAACAATGAAACCGTCATGAATAAATCGTTAAGAAGTCTAACAAAAGGCTTTGACCATGTTGTTGCTGTAATAAAAGAATCTATGTATCTTTCTACTTATAATTTTAATGAATTAATAAGTTCATTGTTAGACCATGAAGTTTGGATTGGTAGGTCTAACGAAAAGGTGGAGGAGAAAGCTTTTTTGACAAAGGGGGAGTCTTTTCACAAAGGAAACTCAGATTATTCAAGTTGTTAAGGCAAAGGACGAGGTGGTTATCGAGGTTGAGGTCATGGATACGGTAGAGAAAGAGGCCAATTTGGTGACTAATGCCAAAATAGAAACAACATTATGTGTAGATATAACAAGAAGTTGGGCCACATAGAAGTTGATTGCTGGACCAAGCAGAAAGACGACCAAAAGCTAGACAATTTCACAGAGGAAGTTTAAGAAGGAAGTAAGTTATTCATGACTCAATATTCTTATGATGAAGGACCTAATAGAGTGTTGTTTATGGATAATGGGTTCTCAAATCATATCTCCAGAATGAGGTTATTGTTTAAAAAACTTAATGAATCCCTGAAAGCTGAGGTCCGACTTAGAGACAAAAAGACAATGAAAGTTGAAAGGAAAGGTACAATTTCTATCAAAACCACCCAGGGTAATGTATAACTCTTACATTATGTGCAATATGTTCCTAATTTGGCTCATAGTTTGTTAAGTGTTAGGCAATTAATAACTGGTGGTTACTCTATTTTGTTTGATGATTATGGTTGTACTGTGATGATAATAAATCTGGGAAAAGGACTGTAAATATTTCCATGAAACAAATCATATGTTCCCTTTCGAAGTCTATAGTGTGCAAAATTATACTTTAGTTGTGAAATCTAGTAATACTAGTTTATGGCATCTAAGGTATGGATATCTGAATGTTAAAGGGATTAAATTGTTAGGTCAAAAGAATATGGTTATTGGGCTACCTAAAATTGATGGTATTTATTTCTATGAAAGGTGTGTCTACAAAAAGCAAGGTAGAATCTCATTTTCCATAAGCAAGGCTTGGAGGGCTACAAGTTGTCTTCAATTGGTGCACGCTGATGTTTGTGCTTCGATGATTATTGAATCCTTAGGCGGAAGTTGATATTTTTTTATTGTTTACTGATGATTATATTCAAATGAGTTAGGTTTATTTCTTGAATTTTAAATATAAAACTTTTGAGAATTTCAGGAAATTCAAGGCATTAGTAGAGAAGCAAAGTAGATGTTCTTTAAAGGATCTGCGTTCGGATAGAGGCGGTGACTTTACATCTACAAAAGTTGATAGTTTTTGTGAAAAAATGGTATACACAGAAAGTTGACAACACCGTGCACACTGGATCAAAATGGAGGCTCGAACCACAATGAAAGAAGCAAAACTCCTAAAGAAATTTTGGGCAGAAGTAGTTGCGATGGCCGTGTATCTTCTCAATTTCTCACCAACAAAGGAAGTCATGAATCAAACTTTATATGAAGCTTGGAAGTGCAGAAATCCACCGATAAGCCATCTAAAAGTTTTTAGTTATTTAGCATATGCTTGGGATACTTCATTATCTCGTCACAAACTTGATGTAAAATTAGAAAAATGTATTTTAGTGGGTTATAGTCCTCAATCCAAAACATATAAATTGTATTATTTGAAGAGTGGCAAAGTTATTATAAGTATGGATGTTAGGTTCAACGAGGCAGGAAGTTGGGCTTGGAATAATGGAGGTACTTCAAGATTAATAGGTTCTTTAGTTCCCGATGATGCACCAGTAACATCTAAAATAATTGAAGAATCTTCACTAGTTCCAAGTCTACTTAGAAATTAACAAGATATAGGAAACCAAGTCCCAGTACTTTAACAATATATATACTTCTTGTCAATTTTATCTTCTTGTTTTAGATCCTATAAATTAAGGAGAAGCGACTGAAAAAAAAAAGTAGCAGCAAGCAATGGTGGAAGAAATCAAAGTTTTTGAAAATAATGATACCTGGGAATTAGTTTATTTACCATAAGGAAAGAACGTTATTGGCATGAAATAGGGTATCACACAATGTACTCTGTTGATGGATCAATTCACGAGCATAAAGCTCGACTTGTTGCAAATGGATATGTACAACAATAAGGAGTTGATTTTGATGAAATATTCTCTCCCATAGCATGCTTTAAAATGATTACAAATATATTAGCTCTTACTGTTCAACTCACTTGGCAAGTTTACAAATTTGATGTTAAGTTTGGCTTCTTAAATGCGAAACTGGAGGAAGAAGCTTATGTTTCTCAACCTGAAGGTTTTGTTCTAAGTGAACACAAAAGTAAAGTGGACAAGTTGAAAAAGGTTTTATATGGCCTAAATAAAGCCTTGGAAGCATGGTCTAGCAAAATCAACTCTTAACTCTAATAGAATAGATTTGAAAGGAGCAAAAATAAGCCAACTCTCAATGTGAAGAAGCAAGGTAAAATGATTTCTTGGTGATGTTTGTTTATGTAGATGATATTATTTATATGGGTTCTTATGAATCTCTTGTTGTTTAATTTAAGTCTTTCATGATGAAAAAGTTTGAAAGACAGACATGGGGTGGTTGCAATATTTTCTTGGTCTTGGGAATAAACAAAGTTTAGATGGCAGTTTTTGTCTCACAAAGAAAGTATTCAACTGATCTTCTTAGGAGATTTAACATGTTGGGTTGTAAGATAACCTCTACACCTATGAATGTAAATGAGAAATTCATATCTGATGATGGTATAGGTTTGACGGATGCTCGATGATTTAGAAGAATAGTTGGTGGTATAAATTATTTATTGAACACACAGATCGATGTAACAATTTATATTAGTTTGGTTTCCAGATTCATGCATAACCCAACAACGCATCATATTGGAGTTGTAAAGTGCATTATATGATATATTGCTAGAACTACTGATTTTGGAATTTGGTACTCTAAAATATTAGATTTTAGATTGTTTGATTTCATTGATAGTGATTATGCAGGGTGTTTGGATGAAAGTAAAAGTACTTCTGGATTTGTTTTCTCTCTTGGTTCAGGTGTTATATCCTGGAGTTCAATGAAGCAAGAGATTATGGCCTTGTCATCATCCGAAGTAGAATATATTTTTGCTACTGGATCATCCTATCAAGCGATTTGGCTAAAGAAGTTGTTTGCTGATGTCTTCCAGGAGAAGGCTACTGCAACTGAACTTTTCTGTGAAAACAAAAAATACGGCATTTCACAGCATAAACAATCATATTGACATTTGGTACCACTTCATACGAGATCTGGTAGCAAGTGGAAGAATTTTCTTGAAGTATTGTGGCACAAATAAACAAGTATTTGATATTCTATCCAAAGTGCTTCTAGTTGGTAAGAATTAGTACTTCAGGTTGCAGATGGGAGTGACAAGATTTGAAGTAAAAGAGAGTGTTGATTAATGCTTCAAAAGTTGTCAATTAGTTCCTATTTTTTAGCTAGTAAAAGTAGTGCTAGTTCTGCTTAGTTAGTTAGCATGAAGTTGTTTGTTTAGTTATTTGTTATTTCCTAGTTGATATGGTAGAAGTACTGGGCACGTTTATCTGCTAATTTTTTAGTTGCTTGTTTTTACCTAATACTAGTTAGTTGTAAGCCTATTTAATAGGCCACTGCTGAAACTCTTTTAATTACAATCGAACAACTTTGGAAAAAACTCTCTCTGCTTTTAACGATTCTCTTTTTAATCCCAACAATATCTTTTTTCTTTTCATCCAAAAACTATTTTCTCTAATCTTTGTGCAAGAAATTCTCACTAGGGTCAATAACATAGTTAGTGTGGTTCTATGTTAGTGTGTCAATTTCTTGTGAAGTTATTTCCAAACTCCAATAAACAATGAAATCCCTATAGGCCAAAGCAAAGAGTTTGAAACTCGGTGGATGTTGGGGACGTACCTCAACCCTTTTCCACTTCAAAATTTTGCTTTTGTTGACAGTAAGATTCATATGTCTAAACTATGTCTAGGGCTTGACCTTTGTCTCCGGGCATCATGACAATAAAAGGAAAAAAAAACCTATGCTATTGTTGTAGGTCTGGTGGATCTTATAATCAGGTGTTGCATTCATCAACTTTATGAGGATCTCATTTCTATATATTTGTTATTCTAAACAATTCTTAAAGTAAGACAATGAACATGTAAGTGAACTACAGATTTATTACAATTCGTGTCTATACCACGAGAGATGGTGAACTGTCTGCCTTGAAGTTGTAGGGCTATCCCTCATGATGTTATTTTCTTTTGTGTTGGGAATATTTTCTTCACGCTAATGTAACACCCCAACTTTGGATAAGGAGTCCCATATTGTAAAAATACAGGAGGGATGTTGGTTATATAAGTAAGCAAGTCTTACTCCTTAGTGACACATTTTAAAGTTGTAAGGATCTATGCCAAGAGCAGACAATATCACTAGGGATAAGGAGTAAGGGGTCTCTTGGACCTTGATGGTTCGGGATGCCCGTCGTAGCCAGGGCCTGATGATAGGCGAATTTACACACCTAAAGTACTAGATTTTACCCATATTTTAGCTAAGTTTTGAGGACGAATTATATAATTCATGCACTTTTAGTCCTTTTTCCTGTAAGTGAGCTAACAAACGTGATTAGCAAATTTTCAGGTATAAATGATGCAGATTTCAGCATTTTATGGATAACTTGACGCCAAATAAAGCTTCACGAAAGAAGGAAGGGAAAGCTTGGACGCCAAGGACCAAAAGTGATGCATGGGAAACTTGTCCCGGGCAAAAACAACAATTCAAAAAACTTTGGGAATTAGCAGTAACTTATTAGGATTAGGATAATGATGCAGTAACCCAGTAGGAATGGGTTAAGTAATGCAGTAGCTTAGTAGGAATAGGATATGGGTGTTATAAAAACCCTATTTTGCTAGAGATTTTTATCATTCAGTTCTACTTTTAATTTTTCCATTAGTTACAATTCTAATTCTCATATTCCACAACTTACAATTTTAATTCTCATACTTCTACTTTCAATTCTTATTATCTTCATCTATTCAATTCTTAATTTCCACAACAAGAGAAACGCTATTCTACAAGGAAAGTCACGTCACAAGCCATACCACACCATACTACACGTGAGAACTTTTATTGTGGTGTAATGATAATGTCTATTGTGATTTCCTTCGCACTCATGAATAGCTAAACTTCTCTGTTGGGGTTATGGAAGCCTTTTGAGATACTATCTATTTCTATGAGGTTGTGAATTCGTGACACGTATGCTGCTTATATCATTATTCTCTTCATCTTAATGCAAATTCTTGTGGCTGTAGACGCATAGAATAACGCCAATATAGCATTAACTTGTTCAAAAGAAAAGTTATATGTCTGGAAAAGAGATAATGTCAAGGTAATAGGGCACCAACCCCTGTTAAAAAGTTAGTGCCATAACTGGATTAACCTCTTGGAGAATTTGTACCATTAGATACTCTTTAAGCTCGAAAGAGTTAAAGTGAAATAGTCCTTGTTAGGTTGAAAGACACCTGGATTTACCATCGAATACAATTCTCTATAAGCACATGCATGTCTGAATTCCGCATAACTCATAGCCAATAGAGACGTAAACTCAGAAGGTGGACATGACCCCAACTCTCAATTCTCATTGGTTAACATCTTACCATACAATCTTTCTCTTTACTTTGCTATTTTCTGTTTTTACTTTACTATTTTTTTTACATTATTTGCACATTAAAATCCCTCCTTTTACGAGACTTGCACTAAAAGTCTAATAATCTTTGCTTACTTATTGACCGGCTATTCCCTGTGGAATCGATACCCAACCCAGTTGGGTTATATATTTGACAACGACCGCTTTACACTCTTATGAGAGCTGTAGATTAAGCGTTATCAAAAATTGGCGCCGTTGCCGGGGAATACGGTTGTCTACTAAGTTTGTGATAATTACTAGATCCTTTGGTCAAAGATTCTCGTACTTTTACTTTTAGTTTTTGTTTTTGTTTTCTGCAGGTTTTTATTCATTGCATGCCCCAAACTCGAAGTTCTGGTCAACCGTTATTACCTATCAATCCTGAACCACAACGTATTGGCAGAATAGAGGCACAACAGGAAATTGAAAGGATGGCTGCTCAACATGAACAGGCGAGACGAGCTGCTCTAGCCGCCGCCCAAGTGCATCAACAAAATATTGATAACCCTAGGCGGGCAATAAATCCTGACGACGAGGACCTAGGTAATGATGAGTTACTAAACCCTAGGCATGCTGCTGAGATAGCGAGACCTGCTAACACAAGAGATCGTCAAGCCAGGTTTAGGCCTGAACGCCGACCCATACAATCAGTATTCGACGATGATGATGATGATCTTGATGGAGCCGGAACCACAAGAGACATTATTCCTCCACCATTGGCACTCGGAGCCAAGTTCAACATCACAAGCACCATGATTTAGTTATTGCAACTCAAGGGAGTATTTGGTGGACTAGTAGGCGATGATCCGAATATGCATCTGATCAACTTTATTTCTACATGCAAGTCGTTTGACAATCCTGGCGTTGGTCAGAATGCAATTCGATTACATTTATTTCCATTGTCCCTGTCTGGGGAGGTAACTCTATGGTTGAATGGGCTGACTCCTGATTCTATTACAAATTGGAGGCAATTGAAAGACGCTTTCCTAGAAAGATTCTTTCCGCCATCCAAAAGAGCACAATTGAGAGATGAAATCAGCAACTTTTGGCAGCTTCCAACCGAAGCTCTTCATGAAACATGGGAGAGGTTCAAGACGAAGCTTATGCGGTGCCCAAACCATCATATGACCAATGTCCACCTAATGGTGATACTATATAGATCCCTGAATTCAATAACTAAACTAGTGGTAGATAATGTGGCTGGAGGATCATTTATGGACCTCACCTTTGGTCAGGCAAGCAATATGCTAGATCGGATGACGAAGCAAAGTAGAGCTTGGCATACCAGGGATTCTGAGGTAGAAAGCCCCACTTTACCAATTGGCACGACTGCAGAACAAAGGAGAAGAGATGAAGAACGTGATCAAGACATGGAGCACCTGAAAACACAAGTCGATCTTCTTACAAAGCATCTATTATCAGGGAAGACCGAAAAATTCAAAGCTGTTGCATCAAAAGGAAGAGAGGAATCTGATTCTGAAGAAGAAGCCAACTACTTGAACAATCAGGGGGGTTTTCGAGGTAATACTCAAGGAAACCAAGGTCAGAACTATTATGATAAATCTGGAAACAAAGACTAAGGTAGTTGGAAGAACAAGAATGATAATAGTGGTCTGTATGTTCCCCCTGGAAGACGTGATGCCACTGCATCTGGTTCTAGAAATATGGAAGATATGATGGCTAAACTGTTGAAAGGAGTGGAGGCAACCAGCGCAGGAGTAACGGAGGTAATACATGATTTGTCCTCGATGAAGCAATTGGTTGACTCATATTCCACTTCAATAAAACAAATAGAGCAGCAATTGAGCCAACTTTCAGCAGCACTCAATCAAAGAAAGGCTGGCACTTTACCTAGCGACACTGTGCAAAATACAAGGAACGATGGATAATGCATGACTATTACTACCAGGAGTGGTAAGGTGCTGGAAAATTCATCCCAAAGCAAGCAAGTGGCCAAAAATAAAGAAGATGAGGATGCCATAGAAGCTGACCAAGACGTCCATGATATCACCCCTAGTAGTTTGCATCCTGAAAAGATCGAAATTTTGAAGCAAGAGGAGAAGAAAGTTGTGTAGAAAACAATTCCACTTCCACCACCACCTTTTCCTCAAAGATTAAAGAAGAAGGCGGATGATACAAGGTTCAGTAAATTCATGACGATGTTAAAGCAGCTGACCATTAATGTTCCTTTGGTAGAGGCGCTAAAGCAAATGCCTGGGTACGGAAAATTTATGAAGGATCTTTTAACAAAGAATCGGGCAGTAAGCTATTAGTCGGTAGATAATATTCATCATTGTAGTGCAATTGCCACAAGGTCCTTAGTACAAAAGAAGGCAGACCCTGGTGCTTTCACTATCCCTTGCACTGTTGGATCTTTGAATTTTGCCAAGGCATTGTGCGATCTGGGTGCTAGCATCAATTGGATGCCACTATCCGTCTACAGGAAGTTGGGGTTAGGCGATCCAACACCAACCAATATGAGGCTCGTGATGGCTGATAGGTCAGTAAAATGACCTGTGGGTATCTTGAATGATTAGTTGGTGAAGGTTTCTTCATTCATCTTTCCTGCAGACTTCGTTATTGTGGATTGTGAGGTGGATTCTGAAGTTCCCATAATCTTGGGACGTCCTTTCCTTGCAACAGGAAGTGTGCTTATTGACATGAGAGCTTATGAGCTTTTATTTCGGTTGAATGACGAAGTGGTACGCTTTGATATATGCAAATCAATGAAGCAGTCCAGCGATATGAATGTGTTCTCTGTAGCTGATGTTCATTATGAGGATAAGAAAGCAGTATCTGTAGAGAAACAACTTACTGTTGAGCCATTGTCTGCTGCGCTGCTGAATGTTGAGCATGAGGATAATGAAGATTATAAAGAAACTATGTGTGCTCTAACAGAAATAGAGTCCTACTCTCATATTCCTAAACAGCCAGACCTTGATCTTAAGAATCAACCGTCACCAACAGCGAAGACTTCCATTGAAGAGCCACCAGTGCTAGAATCGAAAGAGCTTTCCAATTATCTAAGGTATGCATTCTTGGGAAGTGGAAATACACTTCCGGTGAGTGTGGCAGATGATTTAATTGAACAGCACGTAGAGGCTCTCATCTCTACTCTGAAGAGGTACAAGAGAGACATTGGGTGGTTCATTGATGATATCATTGGGACCCTTCTTGGGTTATGTATGCACAAGATTCATCTCGAAGGAGATTGCATGCCCACAAGTAACCAACAGCGTCGTCTGAATCCATTTAGAAAACGATGCCCCATCTATCTCGATAAAGTCTAAGTAATCGAGATAGCTATGTCGTGCCGCGACAATAAATCAAGCGCTTGGTTGGAGGCAACCCATCGTTTTTAATTGTTTTTGTTTTCTTAGGATTTTGTCGAGCCACGACCAAAAATAAGGCGCTTGAAGGGAGGCAACCCATCATTCTAATCGTTTTTGTTGTTTTTGAGTAAATGTTGGTGCAAGAGGTGTAAAGGAGGAGATTGGTTCCAAATTTTGATTTGGAAGTATTGCATGTCGAAGGTGGTAAGTTAGGAATGAAGAAGCAAAAGGCTAAGGGTTAGGCATTGCCTATGAAAATAGAGGCAAAGAACAAGGCAAGGCCTATGTAAATCTAGGCCACGAACAAGGAAAGGCCTACACTATGGCCTAAGCTCTCGGAATCTAGTGTGCCATAGCATAGGCGCCGCCTATGCCAATGCCTTTTTTCTTTGAATCTCATATGCCATGGCATAGGCGCCACCTATGCCCAAGAATGCCATGGCATAGGTGCCTCCTATGCTCAAACAATGCTTTGCAAAAGGCGCCGCCTATGCCAAGCATAGGCAAAGCATTAGGCGCCGCCTGTGGTCACTTCTTGTCTCCAAATCCGATTGTAATTGGTCAAAACCCGACCCAAGCTTGTCCTATAAATAAGAGACTTAGTTTTAGACCAAAAACACATTGTAAACCTAGCATAAGTGCCGCCTACCTCTCCAAATCCTCTCAAATATTTTCCTTTTGCTCTTTTACTTTGCAAGAACATCATCCGAGGTCATCAACCAAGTAAGTACTACTTTGTTCTTCATTTATATTCCGTAAGTACTACACTACTACGCATATTATGAATTGCTAAATCTTTAAGTAGTATGGGTGATTTGAATGTGGTTAATGTGTTCTGATACAACTAAGTGAGTGAAAGAATACGAAAGAATAATCTTAACATGTTTCCAACATGAATTTGATTTTGATGCACTGTCATACTTTTACGGAATTGACATGGTCAAGAAAATTGCATAATCTTATCAATAGAAATCTTACATGTTGGAATGACTTGTTCATCGAGATGAGAATTATGGTTGACTACCGACATATGAGGTTATGATTATTTTAGATGCTATACCTTGATTCAATCCCTATGTAGTAGTCTTGACATATAAAGCATGAAAGTATTGCCAAGGTTACAAAAAGTATGAATGCACTGATTATATGGTTGGACTATAGCACCTAAAACGTATATCGATGAAGTCTAAGTAATCGCCAACTTTCACTTCACTAGTCTGTACCAACAAACTAAGTCTGGGGTGGTGCCACTACTGCTTTTTTATTGAATATATCCACCGAGATGATGCTAACATAACTATTGTTGTAATCTCAGGTACAATGGCACCCAAAGCAAGACAAGGCAAAGATAAAGCAACCACTTCACAAAAAGGCAAGAAAAGAGGACGAAACGATCAAGGAGAATCATCCTCGATGTAAATACCGTGCCGCATGTTCGGAATTAAATGGGTCCTTGAGGAGGAAGCAAAGGAGTGGTATAGGAACAATAAAGAGAAAAAATATATTCATGTGGAGCTGATACACAAGGAAAGCCTAGCAAAGAAAGAACCACGCATGTTGGCCAAGATAATGGCGTTACATCTTGATTTCATCTTCCAAGATATGGGAGAATGAAATCTCAATTTAAGAAGAGAATTCTTTGCCAACTGGTCACCAAAAACCACAGGGAATGAAGTAAAGATTCGGGGCCAAGTTTTACAACTAAATGCGGATTTCTTCAACTCCTTTCTGGGTTTGGCTTCAGTTGATCCATCACCACTCAAGGAGATGTACAATAGACCTCCATACAGGGCCATTCGACACACACTTTGTGGAACAAGATCTATGACACGATGGAGTAGACACAAAGACACCGGTCGGCATAACACCTTCCCATATGCTCCTTTGAATAGGGAAACTAGGATATGGCTGCGAATAGTCAACTCTTGCCTCATTCCAGGGACCCAGTACACCAAGATAACATGAGATAGAGTGTGCTTGGTATATGCATTGATGACGAATGTCCCTATCAACATTGGGGCAATTATTCGATCTACAATGCGGAAAGCCAGGCTACACAAGAGGTCCCACTTCAGCTGTGGAAATCTGTTGACTGCAATATTGAGGAAAGAGGACATCGAAGAGGAACCGTCTGATCATAAACTCCCACACAACCCAAAGAAGGTTGACCTCACAAAGGTGAAATATGCTGAATCCACACATGGCGTCAACCTTACCACTGCAGAGAGACATGCTCGGGATGAGAGTTTCTTTCACCATCTTTATGGCATGACTTGGTTTACTATGATGAGCGGAGGTTATGTTCCAACTAAGGCAGAGCTCCAACAGTTGGATTATGACTACCCAATGAATGAGCATACAAGGCAAATATGTGTAGTAGGTGGGTACTTTAAGGAACCTCTTGATGACGATGTGCCAACCGATGATGATCGCAAAATGCCAGACTCTCACATGGAGGAGAATTCTGATGACGACGACTCCAATGATGATTCCGACGAAGGGGGTATGACCCCAGATGATTCTGATAACCAGGTTCTTCTTATTTATTTTTCTCTGAGGACAGTGTGTCCCGTCTAAGTATGGGGTGCTGGTAATTGCATGCTATACTTCTTTATCTGCATTTGCATTTATGTTTGTGTGTTTTGTTTTTAGTAGTTAAATTGTGTGTTTTGTTTTTAGTTGCATGCTATACTTCTTTAGTAGTTAAATTTTTATTTTATTTTTTTTTAGCTTAACTTCGCATGAAATTATTCTAATAGGCAGCATGAGATTATGATAAGAGTTTGTGCTAAAATCATGACTATTGAGACGTTTAGGCTCTAATTGTGACTCTCTATGAGATAATTGAGTGGTTCAATTCCTTCATCCGTTGGGTCAAGAGTCTATACTAATCCCAATAAATTCGATCATGTGCCTTGTGTGTGTGAGGATATAGTATATTCTATGCTTGTGACTGATGCTAGAACTTGCTTGGTATGTATGTAAAGCGAAAATAAAGAGTGCAAGTCTAGGAGATGATTTAGGCATTTCTTTGGCAACATATACTTGTTTACCTTCTTTTACCTACCCGTGGACATTATCCTAGTTAACCCTTTTGAGCCTTTAGCCTATTTTCTTTGACATCCTCATATGTAAGCCTAATCCATTTTTAAGACCATAATTTGATCCAAATTCCTAAGTGCTTTAAAGTGTAAAGACATGTGACAAAATAAGAGGAAATTGGGTGAGTATGATGCTTTAGAATGTATTGGTGCTTGAAATTGTTATGAAAAAGAATTGCTATCATAAGAGGTGCGTTATGAAAAAAAAAAGAAAAAGGAAAAGAAAACTAAAAAGGTTAGTTATGTTTAAAATTGAAAAACAAAAGAGGCGAAAAGAGGAGGTAGAATAAAAGAAAGTAGAAAGGTTGTTTGAAAGAAAAGTGCTAATGACATTATGTGATGTATTAAAGCACTTAGGAACATAGTCACTATTTCTGACCAAAATAGTCCTACCCGTCCCTTAGCCTACATTACAACTAGCAAAAGACCTATTTGATCCTAAGCTTAGCATTCTGATATTTAGTGGAGCACTACACTAAGGGCAAGCCTATGGTCATCAGTTGCAACATATGAATTCTTTGTGAGAGTCAGAGCAAGGATACTCTTATACCCATGTTTTGACAAATATCCTATGCATGTGAGTGATTATGGGTAATATATGGTGAGACACACATGGTTGATGAGTTTTGGATAGTTGTGTATGATTCTTTGTGCCTTAAACTTTTTGAATATGAGTTGACCACCATCATGAGTCTATTTTGGAGGTTGAATTGTTTCTACTAATGATCAAAAAACTACTCTTGGTTAATGATTGTCGTGCTTGTCTTGACGAATATTTTGTGTTGTTACTGTGAAACCCTAAGTAGATGTTTAGATGGACATGATATTTTGTTCGAGGACGAACAAAGCTTTAAGTGTGGGGGTTGATGATAGGCGAATTTACACGCCTAAAGTACTATATTTTACCCATATTTTAGCTAAGTTTTGAGGACAAATTATATAATTCATGAACTTTTAGTCATTTTTTCCTGTAAGTGAGCTAACAAACGTGATTAGCAAGTTTTCAGGTATAAATGATGCAGATTTCAGCATTTTATGGATAACTTGATGCCAAATAAAGCTTCATGAAAGAAAGAAGGGAAAACTTGGACGCCAAGGACCAAAAGTGATGCATGGGAAACTTGTCTCGGGCAAAAACAGCAATTCTAAAGACTTTGGGGATTAGCAGTAACTTATTAGGATCAGGATAATGATGCAGTAACCCAGTAGGAATGGGTTAAGTAATGCAGTAGCTTATTAGGCATAGGATATGGGTGTTATAAAAACCCTATTTTGCTAGAGATTTTTATCATTCAGTTCTACTTTTAATTTTTCCATTAGTTACAATTCTAATTCTCATATTCCACAACTTACAATTTTAATTCTCATACTTCTACTTTCAATTCTTATTATCTTCATCTATTCAATTCTTAATTTCCACAACAAGAGAAACGTTATTCTACAAGGAAAGTCACGCCACAAGCCATACCACACCATACTACACGTGAGATCTTTATTGTGGTGTAATGATAATGTCTATTGTGATTTCCTTCACACTCATGAATAGATAAACTTCTCTGTTGGGGTTATGGAAGCCTTATGAGATACTATCTATTGCTATGAGCTTGTGAATTCGTGACACGTATGCTGCTTATATCATTATTCTCTTCATCTTAATGCAAATTCTTGTGGCTGCAGACGCATAGAATAACGCCAGTATAGCATTAACTTGTTCGAAAGAAAAGTTATATGTCTGGAAAAGAGATAATGTCAAGGTAATAAGGCACCAACCCCTGTTAAAAAGTTAGTGCCATAACTGGATTAACCTCTTGGAGAATTTGTACTATTAGATACTCTTTAAGCTCGAAAGAGTTAAAGTGAAATAGTCCTTGTTAGGTCGAAAGACGCCTAGATTTACCATCGAATACAATTCTCTATAAGCACATGCATGTCTGAATTCTGCATAACTCATAGCCAATAGAGACGTAAACTCAGAAGGTGGACATAACCCCAACTCTCAATTCTCATTGGTTAACATCTTACCATACAATCTTTCTCTTTACTTTGCTATTTTCCATTATTACTTTACTATTTTGTTTACATTATTTGCACATTAAAATCCCTCCTTTTACGAGACTTGCACTAAAAGTCTAATAATCTTTGCTTACTTATTGACCGGCTATTCCCTGTGGGATCGATACCCAACCCAGTTGGGTTATATATTTGGCAACGACCGCTTTACACTCTTACGAGAGCTGTAGATTGAGCGTTATCAGGGCCTTAGCTCGAGTCGTGAACAAAAAGGTATTAAAGCCGCTCCTATGTAAACTTTATCGATATGGGCCAGAGTTCAAACTGAGTTTAGGAAAATCCCGATAAGGTGGGGCAAACCTCAGTCCTGAGTTTAAGAAAATCCCATTCGGTGAGGCAAACCACAATGAGGACACTAAGTCCATAAAGGGGGTGTATGTAACCCCATAGCTTTAGATAAAGAGTCCTATATCAGCAAAACACAGGAGGGATCCTGGGATTATAAGTAAGCAAGCCTTACTCCATAGTGAGGCATTTTAAATACTTGAGGGACTAGGGCTAGAGTGGATAATATCACTAGGGATAAGGAGTAAGGGTTCTCTCAAGACTTGATGGTTCAGGATGCTTGTCGTGGATAGGGCCTCGGCTTGGGTATTATAGTAACTACCTAAGCCAGGGCCCTAGCTGCAATGAGCATCCCAAACCATCAAGGCCCGAGAGACCCCAGTAACTTTCCAACCCACTAATAATATTGTCCGCTCTAGGCCTAGGCCTGCACGCCTGTATAGACACACTAGGACACTTGAACTCTATGCTCTGATACAAAGTTTGTAACACCTCGAGAATACTCCCTGGATGTCATACGGTTCTCAGGACCACAAGTTATCCCAGTCTTACCCTTATACTGGAATAACTCATGAGCAACTAAAATAAATATATGTCTGAAAGAATAATGCAGAAGATAAATATTTTCTAAGTATAATCAATACAAACTATATTAAAATAATTACAACTCTGATTATAAAAAACAAACTGGAATTAAATACATCAACTTCTGCTGATTGTATATGAAGCCTCAATTAGAATTATCTATAGGTAGCTGGGACATGATCCCCAGCTATCCAGATCAATACTACTAAATGAAGAAAATAAAATACTAAAAAAACTCTGACTGACTTGAGCCCTTAATTCAAAAAGACTCATCACCTACTGATTGAAAGTTATAACTGTCTGATTCTGATATGCACACTACAACTTGTATCGATATTATTAAACAATGTAGCACATAGACATATATATGGATTAGTATTTTTGGAATGTACTGAGCATATGGGGGTGAATGCATAAGTAAAACAATATCTCAATGTTTATATAAACTTGTAAAAGGTTGCATGTGAAGTGTAAATGACTCACATTGGCTTGAATAACTGAAAGTTGAAAATCATAAATCATGAATAATAAAGAATATTGTATAAATCTTGCGAGCCATAACACATATTTCTAAAAGTTGTACTTTTACTCTTTCTATTAGTGGAGTAAGTAGGACTAAAGTTACGTCTATTTTCATATCATACAAGCTAAGTGTAAAAAGGAGTCACCTTTATATCTGTAAATTGAAAGCTAAAATCTCATAGCTAATGTCTTATATAAAACAATATCTAAAATGAATTGTGAGCCTTTACACTTAATTTCTATAAGTTGTTCTCTTATTCTGTCTTAGGACTTAGGTTTGTTCTTATAACCAACATACACCATGTGAGCTATCATGGTGTCCAATGTCTAGTTCTCATAAAGGGGATAACTTCATGTTAGGGAGAGGTGTCATACTCTTGCCGTGGAGCCTGAGCTAAGTGTTCACAATCTGTATCTATATCCATATACATGGAATAATCTAAATGTGTACCTATGTTGGCTCGTAGTTCTGGGGCATGTGAACATACCCAACTTGGTGCTAAATACTACTCCCTTTAATTTATATTCTCATTCTGTTAGATATCCATTTTAAAATTTACATAAGGGTTTATAATAAAAACCCATTGTGTATCTGTTTACTTAAAACTATACTCAAAATTGTGAAGTGGATTCCATATCATAATTGATATCAAAAGATCAAATATTTTCTCAAAAATTGAATATGAACTAATCATAGGTGCTTAAAAGACTTATTTTCTTGAAATATCAATACTCAAACTAGGGCTTAATAACCCATGATTTAAACACATGTGGAATTACCACCATGTCATGCTCAATAATCAAAATCTGGAAATTCAATTATAATTCTACTCAAAATAGTGAAATTCAATTCTCAATGTATATATAATCACGTCACACGCATAAACATACAAAATAGAGATACAATTTAACATTTAAATCACTTATAACCTCATAATCTTCAAATAATAATAATTGGGTGTGAACCCTAAATTACAAATCATGTAAATCCATGTAAATTCAACATTAAAGACTAGTTTTGGAAACAAGGATGAAAGGAGTATCCATGTTCATAACCCCACATACCTTATTTGATCACTTGAATATCTTTAGGAATTCAAAGTTCAAGATTTTACATTCAAATAATCAAATAAGGTATGTGGGGTTATGAACAAGGATATTGCTTTCATCCTTGTGTCCAAAACTAGTCTTTAACATTGAATTTATATGTATTTACATGATTTACAATGTACGCTTCACACCAAATTATAATTATTTTATGATTATAAGGTTATAAGTGATTTAAATGTTGAATTGCATCTCTATTTTGTATGTTTATGCATGTGACGTGATTATATACATTGAGAATTGCATTTCACTATTTTGACTAGAATTATAATTGAATTTCCAGATTTTGATTATTGAGCATGACTTGGTGGTAATTCCACATGAGTTTAAATCATGGGTTACTAAGCCTAGTTTAAGTATTGATATTTCAAGAAAATAAGGCTTTTAAGCACCTATGATTAGTTCATATTCAAATTTTGAGAAAAGATTTGATCTTTTGATATCAATTAAGATATGGAATCCACTTCACAATTTTGAGTACAGTTTAAAGTAAATAGACACACAACGGGTTTTCATTATAAACCCTTATGTAAATTTTAAAATAGATATCCCACAGAATGATCATACAAATTAAAGGGAGTACTATATAGAACCAATTTGGGTATGTTCACATGCCTCAGAACTATGAGCCAACATAGGTACAGATTTAGATTATTCCATTTATGTGGATAGAGATACATATTTTGATCACTTAGCTCAGGTTATACTCCATGGCAAGAGTATGGCAACTCTCCCCAACATGAAGTTATCCCCCTTAGGCGAAATAGACATTGGATACCATGATAACTCACATGGTGTATGTCAGTTAGAAGAAACTCCCTAAAACCTAAGTCCTAAGATAGAATAATAGAACAACTTTTAGAAACTAAGTGTAGGGGCTCACAATTTATTTCAGATATTGTTTTACATAAAACATTAACTATGAGATTTCAACTTTAAGTTTATAGATATAAAGGTGAGTCCTTTTTTTTACACTTATCTTATATGATTTGAAATCAGACTTAACTTTAGTCCTACTTACTTCACTAATAGAAAGAGTAATAGTAAAACTTTTAGAACTAAGTGTTATGGCTCATAAGATTTATACAGTATGCTTTATGATTCATGATTTATGATTTTCAGCTTTCAGTTATTCAAGCCAATGTGAGTCATTTACACTTAGCATGCACCCTTTTACAAGTTTATATAAACATTGAGATATTGTTTTACTTATGCATTCACCTCCATATGCTCAGTACATTCCAGAAGTACTGATCCACATACATATCTATGTGCTACATTGTTTAATAATGTAGGTAAAGTTATAGTATGCATATCAGAATCAGACAATTGCACCTTCCAATCAGCAGGTGATGTGTTATTTTGATTTAAGGGCTCAAGTCAGTCAAAGTTTGTGTATTGTTTTGTTTTCTTCATTCAGTCATATTTATTCAGGATAGTTGGAGGTCATGTCTCGGCTACCTACAACCAATACTAGTAGAGGATTCATAGACAGTCAATATAAGTTGATGTATTTGATTCCAGTTTGTTTTGTATAATTAGAGTTGTAATTATTTTAATATAGTTTGTATTGATCATATTTAAAAAAGATTTATCTTCCGCATTATTCTCTCAGACTTATGTATTTATTTTAGTTACTCATGAGTTATGCTAGTACAAGGGTTATCTTGGGATCACTAGTGGTCCTGAGCACCGTGTGACGTCCAAAGGGGTAGTTTTAGGGCGATACAACTAATAGAAAGATAGCATCCTAGATCAACTATCTTAATTTTTATTATGCTGATTGAATTGAGTTGTGAGTTCATAAAGGAACCTTCTTAATTTTCATAATACGATAGGTCAAAAGGAATCATAATTTTGAATCTAATTGTTGAATTAGCTGGTATATCACTTGCTTATCCCAATTCTTCAACATATTAGAGTTTGTTGAATTGTATTGCTGATGGTAGTTGTTTTTAGTTATGTGTTCATTGGTGCAGTACTTGTTTTTTAAAAAAAAGGCTCAAATATGCCATAACTATTGAAAATGGCTCATCTATGTCATTCGTTATATGTTTGGTCCATCTATGCATTTCCTTTTAAAGTTTGGTTCATCTATGCCACTGCCGTTACAAAAAAGTTTATTTTTGCCATTATTCAGTAATGGTGATTTTGCAAAACTATTTTTTCCACATGAGTCTTATTAGGAGTCCACATCACAAATCTAAATCAACCATTGATACTTAAATGAAAATAAACAAATCATAACCATTAAAGTAAAATATGACACAATTAATGGGTTTGATTTTTATCATTAATTAGTCCAATATTTATTTTTAATAAGGCCAATTTTTATCTTAATTGTGTGGATCAAATTTTATTTTAATGGGTATAATTTTTAATTTTTATTTTAAGTAATATTAGTTGATTTGGATCTGGTAATCTGGACCTCTAATAAGAGGTCACGTGTCAAAAATAGCTTTACAAAAAATTACTATCACAAAATAATTGCATGAATGAACCTTTCTATAATGATAGTGGCATAGATGAGTCAAACTTTCAATGTCGTAGCATAGTTTAGCCAAACTTATAATGGATGGCATAGATGAACCATTTTTAATAGTTTGATGACATATTTGAGCCTTTTTCCTTATTTTTAATTATTTGTATGGGAGAATAAAAGTTAAAATCATCTCAGTCGACTTGACAAGGACAAAAATTGACTACGCTTAAGAAGAAAGAAAAAGTGATTTTTTTGTTATTATGTTGGAGAGTAGAATTTAACTTCATTGATAAGCTGAAAAGTTACACAATGTGACTATTATGCTTGGTATTTATAGACTCACATGAGTAACACATGGCCCTATAGAACCTTTTAATTACTACTCCTAATAACTTGTGTAACTACTCACTTACTAATCAACTAGATTAGCTAAAACAGTAAAACAACAAAGCAGTGAAAATTGTTTTTGCTACATCAGAAAACTAATGCTACAATATACAATTGAACACTTCCCCTCAAGGTGAAAGGTGCAAAATATTAAGCATACCAAGATTTCCTAGATGATGCAAGTATTGGTCTTGAGTTAGGCTCTTGGTAAGTATATCTGTAACTTGATGAGTTGTGGCAGCATACACTGTCTATACAAGCCCTTGCTTGATCTTGTCTCTTATGAAATGGCAATCAATCTCCATATGTTTTGTCCTTTCATGAAAGATAGGGTTGATTGCTAGTTGGATCGCTGACTTACTATCACTGAAGAGTGTGATAGGCTTATAGACAACACATTAAATTATGTAAATAATTCTGTCAACCATGTGACTTCCGCTAGAGTGGAAGCCATGCTGTTATATTCTGCTTCATCTAAGCTTCCAGATACAGTATATTACTTCTTGGACTTCCAAGATATCAAGAATTCACCAAAATGCCCCATATATCCTGTAATAAATCTCTTTGTGTTCGGACACGTTGCCCCAGCACACAAGATTGGTAGTAGGTTAAGCCTTAAGCCAAATATCCTGGCCTACTGCTCTCTTTGAGTATTTGATTACCCTATTAGCAGTTTTGAAATATGACCTTTTAGGTTGTTGCATAAACTGACTTAATGTCTACATAACATAGCTAATGTTAGGTTTAGTTATGATTACAAACATCAAATTTCCAACCAGTCTTTGATAAGAAGTAATGTCCTTGAGAACAACATCACTTGTGGCATATGTTTCTTGATCAAACTCAATTCAATATGATCCCGGTTGTAGATCTTAACACTTTTATTCCCAATAAATATTTGAGCTCTCCCAAATCTTTGATCTTAAACTAATGATGGAAGGTTGCTTTTTCTTTATTTATAATAGTAATGATGTCATTAGTAACGAGAAGATCATCCACATACACTAGAATTACAACTATGCCTTAATCCTTGTTTAATGTAAACAAAGAATATTCAGATATGCTCTGAGTAAATCCTGTATGAAGCAAGGCTGCAGTGAAATTGATGTTCCACTGTCTTGAAGCCTACTTAAGTCCATATGGGGACTTTATTAATCTACAAACTTTGTTTCTCTACCTACTTTATAGCCTTCTAGCATTTCCATATAAGCTTCTTCATCAAGGTCACCTTGAAGAAAGACATTGTAGACATCCATCTGGTATATACACCACACCCTGGAAGCTGGCAATGCAATGATACAAATGATAGTAACCATCTTATACATAAGAGAAAAAGTATTATGATAGCCATCCCTTCTTTTTGGTTGTAGCCTTTTGCTACTAATCTTGGTTTAAATCTCTCCACTTCTCCATTAGCTTTATATTTAAATTTATACAACCATTTTGATCCAATAATATTTTTATCTTAAGGCATATCAACTACCTTCTAGGTATGATTGTCTTCAAGTATTTGATCTATAATTGCGTGGTTGCAATCAACTTTTCCTCCTTGATATCCTGGCTGTAAGTTTAGGGTTCAACCAGTGTTGACATATAGTGTAATACCCCGAACTTTCTCTAGCTTAATTTAATCTTTAGAAAGTTAAGGAATGTCTTAAATAATGAATAATATTTAATTTATATAGAATTTTCTTGATTTCGACTTTTTATCATATGGGAAATTAAATAAGACACCAAATTTACTCCAATCCAACAATTGGTGAAAACGTTAGGGGATTTTTATTAAGCAATGTGTCAATTGAGAAGTCATCACATCATGCTTAAGGACAATTTCATAATTTTTAAATTCTAATAGCTCACCACGATTGGTCCACATGGTGGTGAGAATAGCGATAGGAAAGCCACCGCATCGCGGTAGAGGCTAAATCGACGTTTCTAAAATTCCAATGGGTCACCGTGATTGCACTGCATCGCGGTGAGCCCATAATCAAAAATTCTCCATGTCTATTAAGTCACTGCGATTCCACTACCTCGCGGTAGTTATTGCAATGACACATTTACCGTATCACGGTGAAGCCTTAAACTGTATTAAAGTTCCCAATTTTAAATTCCAAGGGCAGTTCAATCTTTTGCTTAATCCCCCAAATCATGAAAATGGATGATTAACGATAATATTGGGAAAAACATACTCACTTTTCATAAAATGCTCTCAAATACAAACCCTAAGCTTTGCTATTTATCTCTAAAAATCCCCAAGATCCCACTATCCTTTTTCCAAAATAGTTCTAGATTTAAGATTTTCAACCCAAGAATTCCAATAATCGACCTTCAAAGACACCAATAGTATCTCAAACCAAGATTATTCATCAATTGAGGAATTTGGGGTTTGAACAAGGACAAATCTTGCGTTCTTGTGCCCTAAAATTGAATTTTATTAAACATCACATAATTTGCAAGTTGAGGTTTATACCCAAAGTATCTTGTTTTAAGTCCATGAGATCATAAGTGATTTAAGCCTTGAATTTCATGTTTATTCCCCCTATTTATGCTTGAATTGCGGGTTAGTATCATGAATTTCACATCCCTATAGTGAATTGATATTTTCAAGTGTTTCCAAGATAATTGTTGAGAATTAATCTTCATAATGAAATTGTGATCATTTATGTTCATATTATTTAAACCCAAGTATGAATTTTGATATTCGACAAAGAGTATATTATTAGCATGCTTTAACAAGCAAGCATTCATAATTTATAGAAAGATTGATCTTCTGTTTCTAAGCTAAGATAGGAATCCATATTTTTTTATGAATTTAACAAAAGAGAAGAATAATTGGTTTTCATTATAAATCGTTGTGTTATTTTATGGTGGATTTGTTATAAGTTTTGAGCAACAAGTATGGGAGTATTATTTAGCACCGAGTTGGGTAAGATTCCAAGGTCTCATGCCCAGAACTATGAGCCACCATAGGTTTAATTCCCTATAAGGGTTCAGTCAGTGATCACTCTAGCTAGGTTCTATTCCAATGGAAAAGGTAGGAAAACTCTACCAACATGGGTAAGAGACGTTGGACTCCATGATAACTCATATTTTTTATGTTGGTTAGAAGAAATTCTCACTAGAACGAGTAAAGATACTGCTTTTAGAAATAAGGGTCGTGGCTCACAAAGTTATTCTTATTCTTCATTACTCATGTTTATGGTTTTACGACTTTGGTTTATTCAAGCCTAGGTGAGTCACATACACTTAGTATGCACTATGAATTTAAGAAAAATGTACATATACATGTTCATTATGTCATAGGTTTACTTATGCATTGCACCCCTATATACTCAATACATCCTTAAAGTACTGATCCACATATATGTCTATGTGCTATATTGTCTTATAATGTAGGTTTAGGTGATCAGCATCAACAGCGTAAGTAGTTCGAGGAACTCTATCTACGCTTCCAGAGTTGGTGAGCCCTCATGATTTAAAGGCCTACTGTTTAGATTTTCTAGATTTTATAGTAGTTGATTTACCATTTACGGTTTAGTCTAAGTCAGTTGGGGGTCTATCCCAATGGCTCTCTAGTTCTTGAGTAGTAGAGGCTTATCAAACTATTAGTTGATTTCCAGACCTTCACAATTGGTCAGTCAGATAGTGTTTTTAGTTTATTTCCATTCAGATTTGATAAAATACAGTACAATTCCTTCATTAGTTTATCTTAAAGTAAGCTCCAGATTTATTAGCAGGCTCAAAGGGTTAGCTTGGGGCTACTTGTAGCCTTGAGAAGCGTGTGACATCTCGGGATAAGATTTTTGGGCGTTACAAACTAGGTATCAAAGTCTAAGATTTAAAGAGTCCTAGAGACTTAGACAAGCCGCATTATGTAGAGTTTTGATCATGGGTGTGAAGTGCGCCACATTTATGAGCAAGAGGCTACGGGATGTATTAGGAAAAGTTATCTCTTAATTTCATAATCCATCGTTCCTATAGTTGTCTCTATATGCTATTAACTCATGCTCTTTTATGATAGAATATGCTTCTCCGTAGAGCAAATGCCCATAGAATGATAATCAGCCACCCCAACCTATTGATCCCTTGAATGAGAATGTGTCTCATGCTAAATTATGGGATGCCTTTCAGGCGTTAGCCCATGCTGTGACCGCTAATGTTCAAGACAATAATTAGGCTGTAGTTCAGCATAAAAAATGAGGTGATTTTGCTATATCTAGATTTCCTAACTTTATAAGAATGAAACTGCCTGAATTCTTTGGGTTAAAGGTAGGTGAAAACCCTTAGTTGTATCTAGGTGAGGTTTAAAAGGTCATTCAAGTTATACATGCTACTGAGGAAGAGAGTGTGGAATTGGCTCCTTATAGGCTGAAGGATATTGCTTGCGTTTGGGTTATTATGTGGAAGAAAGGTAGGGGTGAGAATGCAACTCCCATAAGTTGGCAAGTGTTTTAGGATGCCTTTCTAGATAGGTTCTTTCCGTAAAAGTTTTGAGAAGCCAAGGTTGAGAAGTTTAAGAACCTAAGGCAGGGATCAATGACAGTGAATGAGTGCTTCCATAAGTTCAACTAGCTATGTAAGTATGCTCCTAATTTGATAGCTGACACCAAATCTAGTATAAGTAAATTTGTTACGAGGGTGTCGGGATTAGTAGTCAAGGAGTGCAGGACTGCTATACTCATTGGAGACATGTACCTTCCTAGATTAATGATACATGCTCAGCAGATTGAGGCAAAAAAGATAAAAAAGAGAAAGAGGGTAAACAAAAGGGCTAGAACAGGGCAGTTTGAGTATGGTCAGACTAGATCTTATGAAGGGAATTATTTGTAGCTTCAGAACCACTCATCTATGCTCGTTCTTTCTTTAGCCAGTGTTCCCACACCTAGAACTAAGCAGGAGTAGTTGCGTAGGACTTTTGTTACTAGATTTCAGAGCAGTGTGAGTGAGAGGCCCAGTTACCCGCCATGTGCGAAGTGTGGTAGGAACCATCATGGTCAGTGTTTGAAAAAAGCAAAGGGATGCTACAAATATTGTGCAGTGGAACACAAAGTTAAAGAATGTTCATATGCTAAGAAGGGAAACAAGTATGTTCATCCTCAGACTCAGGATACTAGTGCACCAGCTCTTCCTCAGGGTGCATTATCCAGTACCGATGGCAGACAACACTAGAATCAGTTTTATGCTTTACCATCCCACCATGAGCAGGAAAATTCATCAGATGTTATTACTGGTATGCTTCAGATCTTTTATTTTGATATTCACATACTGTCGGACCCTCGTTCGATTTTCTCTTATGTCACCCCACTAGTTCCAGTTAATTTTGAGATTAGTTCTTGAAATATCCCTGAGCCTTTCCTGGTTTCTACTCTTGTAGGTGATCTAGTTATTGCGAGATAGATTTATAAAAAGTGTCCTATCACTGTTCTTCATAAGGTTAAGTTAATGGACTTGATAGAGTTGGATATGGTTGATTTTGACCTTATTCTTGGTATGGATTATCTTCATTCCTATTATGCATCTATAGATTGTGGCACCTGTGTTGTGAAGTTTTAGTTCCCTAATGAGCCAGTCTTTGAGTGGTCAGGTAATTCAATATCCCCTAAAAGCCATTTCATATCTTATGTTAAGGCCACAAAATTGATATCCAAAGGTTATATTTACAATCTAGCCCGGGTCAAAGACAAATTCTGAGACTCCAATAATTTAGTCCATCCGACTGGTCAATGAATTTTCTGAAGTTTTTCCAGAAGATCTCCCAGGGATACCTCCTAATAGAGAGATAGAATTTGGGATTGACCTTCTTCCCGATACTTAGCCTATTTCTATCTATCCATATCTTGTGTCCCCTGTAGAGCTTAAGGAGTTGAAAGAGAAACTCAAAGATCTTTTAGATAGAGGTTTCATAAGACCTAGTGTTCCTCCTTGGGGCACTCTAGTCCTATTCATTCAAAAGAAAGATGGTTCTTTGCGTATGTGCATTGATTATCGTCAGCTAAATAAGGTCATAGTCAAGAATAAATATTCTCTTCCTAGAATTAATGACTTATTTGACCAACTTCAAGATGCGATTTATTTCTCAAAGATAGACCTTAGATCCGACTATCATCAACTTAAATTAAGGGAATGTAATATCCCAAAGACAACCTTTAGGACCTATTATGGTCATTTTGAGTTTCTAGTCTTGTCTTTTAGGCTAACCAATGCTCCAGCATCTTTCATGAATCTCATGAATCGAGTGTTCAAACAGTACCTAGACATGGTTATTATAGTATTCATAGATGATATCCTTATGTACTCTTGTAGTGAGGATGATCATGTAGACTATCTTAGAATCGTGTTGTAGACCCTTAGGGATCATCAATTGTTCGCCAAATTCATCAAGTGTGAATTTTGGATAAGATTAGTAGCCTTTATTGGTCATATTATTTCTGTTCATGGCATTAGAGTCGATCCCTAAAAGACAAAAGTTGAAAGAAATTAACCTAGACCTATCTCTCCGTTAGATAGTAGGAGTTTCTTGGGTCTAGCTAGTTATTACCACTGTTTTGTTGAACGTTTCTTGTCTATTGCATCTCCTATGTCTAGACTGACCTATAAAAAATTAAGTTTCAGTGGTCAGATTTCTATGAGAAGAGTTTTCAGGAGTTGAAACTCGACTCACTTCTGCCCCAGTCTTAGCCCTACCAAAAGGTATGTATGGTTTTATTATTTATTATGATACCTCCAGAGCGAGTTTGTGTTGTTTGTTGATGCAAAAAGGTAAGGTCATAGCCCATGCATCTAGACAGTTGAAGCCTCATGAAAAGAATTACCCAACCTATAATTTGGAATTAGCTGTTGTAGTGTTTGCTTTGAAAATCTGAAGACATTACCTGCATGGTGTGTATATTGATGTGTTCACGGATCATAAAATCTTGCAGTATATATTTACTCAGAGGGATTTGAATCTCCGACAGAGAAGGTAGTTAGAGTTGCTGAAGGATTATGATATGAGTGTGTTGTACCACCCAAGCAAGACCAATGTAGCGACATATGCTTTTAGTTGATTGTCGATGGGAAGTGTTGTTCATGTGGAGAATGATAAGAAAGAGTTAGCTCGAGAAGTTCATCTTTTGGCTAGATTAGGTACTAGGTTGATTGATTCAGCTGATGGGAATATTTGGGTTCAAAGTAGTTCTGAATCTTCCCTAGTTTTGGAAGTGAAGGAGAAACAAGATATGAATCTTAGTTTTGTCAAACTAAGGAGTCAATTAGAGACTAAATGGTAGAGGTTTTCCCCTAAGAGGGATATAGTGTGCTCAGATACCAAAGTAACTTATGTGTGCCTTATGTTGATGAGTTGAGATTGAGAATTATAGCTGAAGCGCATGGAGCGCATTATTTTATTCATCCAAGTGCTTCTAAGATATATCGAGACTTGTGGGAAATCTATTGGTAGAGTGGTATGAATAGAGATATAGCAGAGTTTGTAGCCAAGTATGCAACTTATCAATAGGTAAAGGTAGAGCACCAAAGAACTGGTTGTACGTTGCAAGAGATTCATATCCCTGCTTAGAAGTGGGAGAAGTGAATATGGACTTTGTGATTGATTTACCCTATTTGCATCGTCATCATAATTCTATTTGGGTTATTATGGATTGATTGATAAATTCGCATATTTCTTGCCAGTTCACACGTCCTATACAATTGAGAATTATGCTAAGTTGCATATCTGAGAGTCAGTCATATTGCATGGAGTGCCTTTGGTAGTAGAATAGTAGGAGATATGGTAAGTAGTGGACCAAGAAGAATAATTCGGTGAGTTTTTATTTGTTGGCTAGTTCATCTTCTCCTAATCCTTTGGGTGATTATTAGTTTAAGACTAGAATTAGTCCTACAGCAGAGGGTGCCCAGTCTCAGGCCAGTAGAGCTCAGTCAGCCTCACCTTACCCACCTCGCCATTTTTATGGATAGGTTTATCATAGTTACTATAAGAAGGGAGGGAACTTGTGTTCCTATTATGGTTAGACTAGACATATGCACAGAAATTACCCTATAGCTAAGGTGGGCACAGGGGCTAATAAGGTTTTGATCGCCACTCTTTTATCTCCTGCTCCTAAGGGCACTACTTTTGGTACCGGCACTGGTTAAAATTATCTTTATGAACTTACTACTCGTTAGGATTATGAGGTATCTTCGAACATTGTTACTGGTATATGGTATATTATATCTCTTTTATCATTATGTTTATTGGTTTCTTAATCTGAATTCTAACCTATCCTATGTAACTCCTTATGTCTCTATACATTTTTGTTTTTGTCCTAAAAATATTTTTGACACCTTTTCCATTTCTACTCGGGTGGGTAATTCTATAGTTTCTAGAAAAACCTATAGGAATTATGTAGTTTTCATTTTTCATAGGGATACATAGGTGGGTTTGGTTGAGCTTGATATGGTAGACTTTAATGTAATTTTGGGGTTGGATTGGCTTCTTTTGTGGTACGGTTCCTTGGATTGTAGGACCTGAAGCATTAGTTGTTATTTTCCTTAAGAGCTTGTATTGAATGGGAGGAGAGTTCCTTAGTACCCAAATGGATGTTTATTTTCTATCTTAGAGCTCAAAAGTTAATTTCCAAAGGGTGTCTGTATCATCTTGTTCGGGTTAAGGATTCAAATTTGGAGGATCCCTCTTTGCAATCTATCCCTGTGGTTAATGAGTTTCCTAAAGTTTTTCCCAATGATCTTCCTAGGATCCTCCTGATTGGGAAACAGATTTTGGGATTGACCTTCTACTGGACACCTGTTCCATTTCTATTCCTCCTTATAGGATGGCTCCAACTAAGCCAACTAAGCTAAAGAAGCAATTAAAAGATCTTCCTGATAAGGGTTTTATCCACTCCATTGTTTCTCTATGGGGTGCTGTAGTACTTTTTATGTGAAATAAAGATGGGTCTCTTTGGATGTGTATCGACTATCATCAATTGAATAAGGTACAATGAGGAATAAGTAATCTCTTCCTATAATTAATGATCTTTTCTACCAGTTTTAGGGTACTAGATATTTTTCAAAGATTAATCTCCATTCGGGCTATCAACAGCTAAAAATTAGGGAGGTTGATATTCTCAAGACTACTTTTCGAAGCCAATATAACCATTGTGAGTTCCTGGTTATGTCCTTTGGATTGACTAATGCTCTAGATGTTTTCTTGGTTCTCATGAAACATGTGTTCAGGCAGTTTCTAGATTGGTTTGTCATAGTCTTCATTGATGACATCTTGGTATACTCTAAGAGTAAGGAAGATTATGCCAATCACCTCCTAATTATGTTGCAGACTCTTAAGGGACAGAAATTGTATGCCAAATTTTCTATGTGTGAGTTTTAGCTGAATGCTGTGACTTTTCTTGGCATGTTATTTCTAGTAAGGGAATGAAGGTGAGGCCATAAAAGGTTGAGATAGTTAGGAGGTAACCTAGAACTATGACTCGAACTGAAATTAGGAGCTTCTTGGGCTTGGCTGGGTATTATAGGAGGTTTATAGAGAGTTTCTCTTCTATTGCTGCTCCATTGATGATGTTAACTCAGAAAAAAGGTTAGTTTTTTGGTTCAATAATTGTGAGGGTAGCTTTGAGAATTTGAAATATAAGTTGATTTCTACGCCAGTCTTGACCCTGCTCAAGGGTACTAATGGGCTTCTTATGTACTATGATTCATCCCATGTTAGACAGGGTTATGTTTTAGCGCTGCATGGTGGGGTTGTGGCCTACGCTTCTAGGCACTTAAGGTTCATAAGATGAATTATCCTACTCTTGAGTTACAGTTTGGCGGTTGTGGTTTTTTCTTTGAAGGTCTAGCGCCATTATTTGTATGGGTACATATGGATACATTTTTAGACCATAAGATCTTACAATATGTGTTTATATAGAAGGATTTTAATCACAGGCAGAGGCGATGGCTTGAATTTCTTAAGTATTATGAATCAAGTCTGCACTACTATCTAGGTAAAGATAATGTTGTTGCTGATACTCTTAGCAGGTTATCCATTGGGAGTTTATCTCATGTGGATAAGGAGAACTGAGGGTTAGTAAAGGGCATTCACGAGTTGGAAAATTTGGGTATTCGTCTCTTGGACTCTAAGGATGGAGGAGTAATTGTTCAAGATGTGGTTAAATCAACTCCTCTGTCGAGGTGAAGGAGAAGTAAGCTTTGGATCTCATACTTATGCAGATTAAGGATGATGTAGGTTAGCAAATGGTTATGGCTTTCGAGATTGGGGAAAATGGCATCTTGAGGTATCAAGGGACATTGTTTGTTCCTAATGTTGTTAGATTGTGGGAAAGGATTTTGGCGGAGGCTTATGAATCTCGATATACAATTCAACCAGGTTTGACTAAGATGTACCATGACTTGAAGGAAATATACTGGTGGGATAATTTGAAGAGAGATATGGTGAATTTTATGGCTAAGTGTATGTAATGACCCTCTAGGTTAATTTTCATATTCTTTCTTATTTTCACCGTTAGAACTTTCCCATAGCTTTCCCAAGTCATTTATGACTTACTAGGGCTGATAGTTCAATTACCAAGTACTTTATTTGTTTTTATAGCCAATTCCCTATTTAGAAGACTTTGTTGGTTCGAAATGACCACTAGATGAAAACATTAGTATAATGATTTCGGATGCAAATTTTAACTGCGCCAGCATCTCTAAAATATTAATGTTAGGCTAGGTAGAACTTTGGTTCTAATCCTGATGCAGTCGAGCCCATTTTGACATATTGGTCGAAAAGTTGGAAAATAGGAAATTTGGGAATGGTGCCTATATTTGGCCGAATAACCTCGGATGGAAAATTTGACTTTGCCATTGTATCCAAAACATCATATTTAGTGTGTTTGCATAGTTCATTTGTGTATATCAGATTTCAAATGAATCCAAAGGCATTGGCAAAAACTTGGAAATTTTTTAAGTTTCAGCTGTCATCTGTGCCGACAACAAGTACTGCGATCACAAAAGTTAGGATGGCAATCGCCATACCTTCTCTTGCACTCAAGTAGTGCAATTGCATACCCTATTGTGCGATTGCTATATTTTATCATCTGGAATGGGTATAAAATATCCCCTTAGGCCATATTTTTGCTAGATACCTTAGCCTAGTTTAGGGTATAAATTACTTAAATATTGAAATTAAGGATTAAAAGTGGGTTCTTCTGGCCAGCCTTGGGCTAAGACTTATGTTATCCCTTGTGTACTTAGTTGCGAATGTTAGGCTTATTTGAAACTATTGAACCTTTAGAATAATGTTACTTTATGACTTGGTAATTATGATTAATTTCCTTTGATTAGGACCTATGGATTGTATCTATGTTATGGCATTCCAAACTTGATTTATGATAAGGTCTATCAACATGCTTGATAATATAGGCATACACATAATATTTGGTCTGTAGATAAGATATGTTTCATATACATAATATTTGGCATATAGAGATAATATTTCCTCATAGTTATGATTTACATGACCTATATATGTGAGATGCCTTCTATATGTGAGATGATTATAGATATTCCTTATGGCTTACGGATAAGAATAATACCCCATATTTCCCTAGCCTATATTAAGTATCAGTCCATGAGTTATCTAATACAAAATTTTTGAAATTTTGAGTATTTTTCAGTTTAGAGCCTGCCATTGCGTAAGAAATTCAATTATGTTTCCAACGATATAAAATTTGCCTAAATCCGATAACCGGGTAACAAATTATGGCCATTTTAAGTTTCAGTTGTTAAACACCATTTTTTAGCCTAGTAGCGTGTCGTGGAGTATGTCAAAATGGAAATTGTTAGTTTCCAGTGAGCTACCATAATATTGGCACATCGGGCCATAGGCTCAGTTCACAATTGTACTTTTCCAGTGTTCCAACGCGATTCTACCATGTCGCACTGAGTCCAAAATTCAGAATCAAAGGGGCACCGTGATTTCACTGCGTCACACTAGGCCCCTAGTTCCCAAATGTCATTTTCCAGTGACATGGCGCGATAGCACCGCGTTGCGCCAGGGCCCAAAATTGGGTTTTTCAGTGATGAATTTTCCTCTATCCCTATGGGTAATTTGGTATTTTTTCATGGTCCTAATTAGTCTAAACACGAAATTAAACCCCTAAATAACCTATTGCCTCTTTATTTCCTCACTTTCTCTCAAGAATAAAACATTCTATCTCAAAGAGGCAAAAACCCTAGTTCAAGAAAATAAAGAACACGTCTAAGATTTCCTCTAAGAACCTTTAAGAAAGAATTTTCTAAGGTTTGTTAGATGTTCATCTATGGGTTCCTTTCATCCATAGAGTCTAAGAATCCCTTTTTAAACACAAAATATCTCAAGTTTATGTTTTCTATGTTTTAATTAGATTGAATTCATATTCAAGATATTAGTTGGGTTTCAATCCATGACTTAAGTGCAGGTTTCATGAAATTAAATAGTATCTGTGATGAATATGTGATTATCTTGATAAACCCCTTCATTTACTAAGTGATTATTGTGTCTATGATGTTAATTTGGTATTTTCAATCCATGGTTATGATAAGATTAGTGAAAATAGAATAGCATTTAGGGAGAATTATATGAATAGCATGTTAAACCCATGATGTTGTGCAAGTTGGGCATTGTAGTTGCCATGTTTATATATTATCCATGAATTTGTGGATTAGGTCGTGCACCCCAAGTGATTGATAGAATGTTCATGTGAATTAAATGATGAAATCATGACATTCTAGTATATGTACAAGCTTATGTCCTACAAGTGTTTGATAAAATGCCTATGTGAATGAAACATTGACATTAAACCATGGTAGCATGTATTCCCCATTCATGTACAAGTTTATGCATTATAAGTGTTTGATGAAATGTATCTATGAATGAACACTGAACAAGTGAACATTGTTATGTTATTCAAGATTATGCTAAGCTTTACTTTTCATGCTATTGAGTCCTGGAGGTATTTAATATCTGAAAATTTAGCTATTTACCTGGAGCCAGTGTCAGTTACAGAATAGTATCAGTCATGTCATGACCAGTAGTACTCTCAGTCATTTATAAAATTCGAGGAAATTTTGTAAACGCAGTATCAGTCTAGTCTAGTTCTATATAATCAGTTCAATATCTTTCAGTTGGGAGTAGGATTCAACACCGAGCGAACCCATTGATGGGGGAATTCCTGTTTGTGTAGGGTTTGATCCTTTGTAGCAATCCCTTTGTAGCATATCCTTTGACACATCTCTTATGAGTTTTCCTTCCAGTTAAGGGTTGGCAAAAGGTCTTATAGTTATGGTTAAATCACAGCCAATGTTAGTACCCGTGGCACGATACTAATACCCTTTCAACTGGGGTTACAGTTTGGACCCCTATTAGCTCAAATTTTGGGATTTCAGTAAGATGATTACCTCCCAAAGTTTTAATTTCGGTCTTCAATTTAGAGCTCGATTCAGTTATACAGAATCGAGATTGTAAGACATAGTCAATCAACATCAGTAATTTATTTATTAGTAACTTCAGATATTAGTTACTTAGTTATCATAACACAGCACTTAGCTTCAAAAAACATAGATACAGTATATATCTATGTATGTCCACACTATTGTATACTTAGTGCTTTCTGTAGTATCAGTTATCCATGTACTCTTACATTCAGTTACTCTATATCATTCAATCAGTTACTATTCATTCATATGAACCCATGCATTCAGTCTTATCTCATCTAACATACCAGTATATTCCATTTACTGACACATACCCTTTCTTTGCACTATAATGTCTCATATCACAGGTTCGGACGCTCAGGTTCCTGATTGTGCATAGACAGATCAAGATTTAACAAGCAGTAGATTTAGTAGTGAGTCCTCATAATTCAGGGATGCTCTTTTATTTTATTTTATCATTAGACCAAGTATTTTAGTAGATGGAGTTAGTTGGGGGATTGTACCATCATCTCCACTTTCAGACAGTTCAGTTAGAGGCTTTTCAGACTTGATTAGTTTTCCGACAGTATTCAATTTTACGGATTATTATTACAGTTTGATATGTTGAGTAGTATTTTAGATGTTTGAACCTTATGGAATTTTATTCTAATTCCATATTTATTTCAGCATTATTATTTAATGCTCACAACAGATATTAGAAATGGGTTAGCTGTGGTCCTTCAGGGTTGTAAGCACCGTGTCGCATCCGAAGTACAAACTCGGGGCATGAAAAACTTGGTAGTAGAGCCTAAGGTTCAACAGAGGCCTAGGGAGTCTGAAAGTCGCATCGCGTAGAGTCTTGTGCCTGTACTACCAGAAAATTCCTATTTTCTGACTAAAAATTTTTGACTGGAAAAAGTAGTCGGAAAATATACTTTTTTATATTAATTTTTTACAAAATATTATTTTGATAGTATTTGTGACTACAATAGTCCGAATGTTTAATGGGAAATTACGAGAAATATATATTTCGACTACTATAGTCGGAAATAAAAATAATAAAATAAATATATTACTAAATCTATAATCATGCCCTTATATATGAAATCTGGGGGGATAATCTACCATACATGGACAACTAGGAAATAGAAATTGTTTAATGGAGTAAATGTACATATTTAGGTTGTAGTTATAGAGTAAGAAGAGAAATTTAGAGAAGATAGATTTACCTAAACTGTCTAAGAGATGTAAAAGTTTCTTACAGTACCTACCGTGTAACTAGTGACTGTTCAACAAGGTGATAAATGAAATTTGGGGGGATAATCTATCATAGATGGAAAGCTAGGAATTAGAAATTGTTTAGAGGAGTAAATATATATATTGAGGTGGTAGTTACCGAGTAGGAAGAGAAATTTAGAGATGATAGATTTACTTAATCTGTCTAAGATGTAGAAGTTTTTTGCTGCATCTACAATATAATTAGTTACTTTTCTGATGCCTAACTTGTAGATGTTATTGTTCAAAAGCTGGAAGGTTTTATATCACCTTATTTTATTGCATCTACTATGATTTCAAGGAAAAAAGAGTTTCAGCAATACAATATTGTTATGATCATCTAATCTTAACGCAGCACCATCAACACCACTAGTAGGATCATCTAGACTTAGTTCAGCACCATCAACACAATTGTCATAATCATGATTAGCACCATCTATCAATGCTTCAACTATAGGTGCAGAGTTTGTTAAGCACTCTTTGTTTCGTGTAGACACACAATCACTCTTTGTTTCCTACATATAGGGTAATGTAAGTTCATCAAAGAACATGTCTTGATACAAAACCCTTCCTTTCCAATGGGTGGAAGCATATATATATTTTATATATATATCCTTTATACAAACTGCTATATCCAATAAACACGCATGTATATGACATAGGAGAAAGCTTCTATTTCACTTTAAGATATGGAAAGCAATAGGATCTTGAATGAATAATCAAAGTACTACATCCCTTGGGTTGCTACTCGGACTTGTCTTCATACTTGTGTTATTATTTTATATAATTTTGCAGGAATACAAAAATGGGGGAAAAGAGCGCCCTGTTTTTGAGGTCTACGAAGAGACGCATAGAAACAAAAACATGGATGGTACAAAAGGAGATTGGGTCGAACCGCATGCTAGGATTGCATATGTAAGATAATTACTTTTACATACGTTGTTTTATTTTTACTCAACTTTGCTTGTTTACGTACTGACAATTAATTTTTCTTTCAGGAAAAATTTCAAAAAAGCATAGAAGAATGACGGAAAACCCAACCTACTTCAAAGGAAGGTACCATGGTGTAACCATCACCTACAGAGCTGAATAATATATGGATAACTATGGTGGTAGTCCAAATAAAGCTAGAACCTATTGGACAGGGGATCTCCAATCCTCGAATAGTCCTTCCCTGTTTCCTAGTTCCTCCTCTACTTTGAAAACAATGGAAGAAATGGAAGCGATAAAAAAGAAAATTGTGGAATTGACACAGAAATGTGCAACTAATGATGCTAATTTTGCTAAATTTGATAAACTGACGGAGTTGGTTAAGAAGCACATGCCGCAAGTATTTCAGGACGAGGAAGATAATGAATCTGATGATTTTTTTGTGACATTTAGATGTTTAAACTATTTTATTTGATGTTTGTTTTGAATGGTTTAAAGTGGTTGTATTTATAATTTTTTGACGTGTTGAAAAATACATTAGTTATGTCATTTATAATCAGAAAGCAGTGTAACAAAATGCAATATAATAATTATTAAATAATTATTTATTAAATAATAATAATTATTAAATAATTATTTACTAAATTTATGACTACAGTAGTCGGAAAATTTATAATTATTGAATATTTATTTATTAAATTTCTAACTACAGTAGTCGGAATAATTAATATTATTAAATAATTATTTATTTAATTTCTGACTACAGTAGTTGGAGTAATTAAAATTATTAAAAAATTGTTTATTAAATTTCTGACTATAGTAGTCAGAATAATTAAATTATTAAGTAATTATTTATTAAATTTTCGACTATAGTAGTCGGAATATTTATAGTTATTAAATAAATATTTATTAAATTTTCGACTATAGTAGTCGAAAATTTAATAATTATTAAATAGATATTTATTAAGTATCTGACTACAATGGTTAGAAATTTTAATAAATATTAAATAAATATTTATTAAATATCCAACTACTTTTTCGACTAAAGTAATTGGAGATTCCGACTACAATAGTCGAAAAGGTTTTTCCGACAAGCTATTTTCCGACTACCTTTATGTAGTCGAAAACACATTAATTTTTGACCACATTCTCACTACATTGGCCGTCGAAAATTTAATGTTTTCTAGTAGTGATAGGTGTGTAGCATACCACACTTATGGATAGGAGGCTATGAGATGTTTTAGGAAAACTTTTCCTTCTTTCAGTATTCATGTCATGCAAGTGAGTATGAGATCAAGTTAAACTCTTAGTTTAATCCATTTCTTCCTTCCATTTACAGAATATGCCTCCCAAAAAGACTAACAAAAGAAAGACTTGAAATCTGCAAGCACCTTAGCCCATTCAGGTAGATCCCCTAGATGAGTATGTCTCTCATACCAAATTTAGAGCTACATTCGCTACTTTAGCCAATTCCGTAATAGTTTAGAATGAATGGAAAACTACTATTTCAGCTAACCCAGTCGCCAATATTACTGTAGTCATGATTCAGGATGTCACCCGAATGAACCCTCCTCTATTCTTAGGATATAAGTCAGAAGAGGACCCATAGGAGTTCCTACAGTTGGTTTAGAAAGTCACAGACATCATGGGAGTGAATTTTAGTAATAGTGTTGAGTTAGCTGCCTATTAGCTACAAGATGTAGCTCATACGTTGTTTAAGCGATGGAAGGTAGACAGGGGTACAAATGTAGAGCCCATAGAGTGGGAAGAGTTTTCTACTACCTTCCTAGATAGATTTTTTCCCTTAGAGTTGAGATAAGTCAAGGTGTTAGAGTTCATCAATCTCAGATAGGCACTATGAGCGTGAAAGAGTATATTTTTAAGTTTACTCAGTTATCCAGGTATGCTCCCTATGTAGTCACATATAATAGGTCCATAATAAGCAAGTTTGTATCTGGGGTATTTGATAGCATGGTCAGGGAGTGTAGGATTACGATGTTAATAAAGGATATGGACATATCTAAGATTATGGTCCATGATAAATAGATTGAGGAGTAGAAGGTTAAGAAGAAGGAGACAGAGAATAAGACAGCTAGAACAGGTAGTTTTAATTTTACTCAGCCTAAGTCAGCAGGCAGTAACCATTCCCAGTTTTATCCAAAGTCTTCAGTTTTAGCTCCATCTTTAGATAGTGTGCCTATACCAAAGTTTAGGAATGACCACTTGGGATGGGGCGCCAGGCTCTAAAACCTAGGGTAGTGTGAGCAGTGGTTCTACCCATTCACTTTGCGAAGAATATGGTAGAAATAACCTAGGTGGATGTAAATCCATTAGTGATGTGTATTTTGGATGTGACGGGTTAGGTCACATAGTCAGAGAATGTCCTAAGGCTGGTCTGCAAAGTCAGCACAGTTATCCTTTAGTTCCATTTAGTCACCCTTCTAAGCAGGGCACCACTTCTAGTACCATTAGTGGTCAATGCTAGAATAGATTTTATGCACTCCAATCTCACCATGATCAGGGAAGTTCTCCTGATATAGTTATGGGTACATTATGAGTCTTTCATCTTTATATTTATGCCTTGTTATATCCTGTGGTTTTAATTTATTTGTAACCCCTATATAGCCATTAACTTTGGTATCAGACCTGAAATATTAGTAGAGACCTCCTCAGTGTCTACCCAAGACTTTAGAGTAAAATAGTGATAGCTCAGTTTAGAGTTGTTGATTAAGTGGTTCACAACTTTAGAATAGTAGCATTAAGCTAAGGGGTAGATGTTAGAATAGGTAACCAAGTCAGGATTTCATATTTTAGTAGTAATATTAGTACTCATGCCATAGATGTCAGCTTTATCATCCTAACTCATATTCGAGCACGTTATCAAAAACTAGGTATGCTGAAAGTTTTTAGTATAAGGAGTTCCAGTTCACTCAGTATAACAAATCATATTCCATAAATACTGAAACTCCACCTCAGGTCATGCTGGTCATGACTCAGGTACTCATACCTCATAGTATGCGCAGTTCTTATGACTCATGCTATGCTCTTAATGATCAGTTAAATTCAGACTATGTCCTGTATATCATAAGTTTAGACTTTTTGGTAAATCTGTGATGTAAATATTCTATTACTCAAACCTCAGTACGTAGGGTTATTAATGCCCATATTACAGAATTTTTTCCATGTTGTGGTTTGTTATTTAGATGTCTTATTCAGACTATGCCAAGATTCCTTACACCCTAAAGTCATTAGAACCTTATTGGAAGATTGTAAAAAAAATGCTCTAGTTAAGTATAAGTTTTCTGTATGAGTTAGCCCGTAAAGCTAGCAGTCCAGTTTAGTAGTTAGGTGAACAAATTTAGATGGTTTCCCATCTTTCCATCTAGTCATCCTTTCCCAAAATGGAATATCCTGGTAGTTGCGAATTCAGCTCAGTTCATGTATCATGCCTCAATTTTAGCTCTCAGATATTCAGTCATGATTCAGTTTGTAGGTGCCTCATGCATCTCTTAGCTTTTCCTTAGTATCTCAGCAAAGTCAGCATTCTTCAAGGGAGATAATTCACCAAGGGGGAGATGAACTATAATCCCCGAGCTTGTATGTCCTAAACCTTCCAGTTGCTCTTCACATAACAAATCCAGTTTAGAGTAGTGGGTACTCATAAGTTGACCCTAAAGTTCGAATCTCATTCGTATGACATGTATCCAAGAAATCAATTCAGTTCATGATATTTAGTTCGTATATATCATGTTTTAGACCCAGTAATGTTCTCATGTTCCCGTTCACACATGTCCAGTAAATGATCATAGGTTCATCAGTATTCTCAGCCTAAGGTAACAACCTTTCTTAGATTTACTCAGTTGCTTGTTCAGTTACAGTTACGAATTTGGTATTCTTTACTGTTGCATATTCATTCAGTCATTCATGAATCAGTTCAGTTATGTATTTTATTCATCAAATATGCATTTTCAGTATGAAAACTCAACTTATCAATAGCTTCGGTCATGTATTCCATGCATCATATATGGATGTTTAGTATGGAAACTCTATTTATCAGTAGTTTACTCATGTAGTTAGGTTTCAGTTGTGCATATTCAGTGGATAAACTCAGTCTATCAGTGTTTTTTGTCTTAATTAATCTCATTCATGGATGAATGTTCCCAAGGCGAAGATATTGTAATACACCATATTTTCCTAGCCTATATTAACTCTCAGTCTATGAGTTATCTAATACAAAATTTTTGAAATACCCAGTATTTTTCAGTGTAGATCCTTTCATTGACTAGGAAATTCAATTGGCTTTCCAATGATATAAAATTTGCATAAATCGAATAACTGGGTAAGAAGTTATGGTTATTTTAAGTTTCAGTGGTTAAACACTATCATTCTAGCGCATTGCAGAGTATGTCTAAATGGAAATAGTCAGTTTCCAGTGAGGTATCAAGATATTTGTGCATCTCGCCATAGGCTGAGTTCACAATTATCCTTTTTTAGTGTTCCAACGCAGTTCTACAATGCCGCGCTGAGTCAAAAATTCAGAATCAAAGGGGCACTATGATTCCATCGGGTCGATCCAAGGCCAAAAATTTAGTTTTTTAGTGATGAATTTTCCTCTATCCCTATGGGTAATTTTGTATTTTTTTCATGGTCCTAATTAGTCTAAACACGAAATTAAACCCCTAAATAACCTATTGCCTCTTTATTTCCTCACTTTCTCTCAAGAATAAAACATTCTATCTCAAAGAGGCAAAAACCCTAGTTCAAGAAAATCAAGAACAAGCCTAAGAGTTTCTCCAAGAACCTTCAAGAAAGAATTTTCTAAAGTATGTTTGGTGTTCATCTATGGGTTCCTTTCACCCATAGATCCCAAGAATCCCTTTTTAAATATACAAGATCGCAGATTTATGATTTTCATATTTGAATTAGATTGAATTCAAGTTCATGATATTAGTTGGGTTTCAATCCATGATTTAAGTGCAAGTTTTATAAAATTAAATAGTATGTGTTGAATATGTGATTATCTTTATAAACCCTTGCATTTACAAGGTGATTATTGTGTATATGATGCTAATTTAGTATTTTCAATCCGTGATTATGATAAGGTTCATGAAAATAGAATAGTATTTAGGGGGAATTATATGAATAGCATGTTAAACCCATGAAATTACAAGTTGGGCATTGTAGTTTCCATGTTTTTATATTATCTATGAATATTTGCATTAGATCATGCTCCCCAAATTATTGATAGAATGTTCATGTGAATTAAATGATGAAATCATGACATGCTAGTACATGTACAAGCTTATGCCCTATAAGTGTTTGATAAAATGCCTATGTAAATGAAATAGTGACATTAAACTATTATAGCATGCATTTCCCATTCATGTACAAGTTAATGCATTATAAGTGTTTGATGAAATGTCTATATAAACAAGTGAACATTGTTATGTTATTCAAGATTTTTCTAATCATTACTTTTTATGCTATCGAGTCCTGGGGGTATTTAATACCCAACAATTTAGCTGTTTACCTAGATCCAATATCAGTTACAGAATATTATCAGTCATGTTACAACCAATAGTACTCTCTGTTAGTCATAGAACTCAGGAAAACTCAGTAAGCTCAGTATCAGTCTAGTCGAGTTCATTATGATTAGTTCAATGTCTTTTAGTTGGTAGTAGGATTCAGCACTGAGCGAACCCAGGGATGGAGGCATTTCTGTTAGTGTAAGGTTTGAACCTCAATAGCAATCCCTAAGTTACAGAACTATGTATCTAGCGTAGGTTGAGATGACTTCCTGTTAAATAAGGGTTGACACATCTCTTATGAGTTTTCCTGCTAGATAAGGGTTGATAGTATATTTTCCTGCCAGTCAGGGTTAACTCATAGCCATTATTAGTACTCGTGGCTTGGTACTAACACCCTTATAACTGGGTTTACAAGTTGGACCCCTATCAGCTCAGATGTGGGGCATGTCGGTTAGATAATTACCTTCCACAGTTTTAGTTTCAGTCTTTAATTTAGAAATCAATTTAGTTCTACTGAATCAGGACTATCAGACACAGTCAATTAGTATTAGTAATTTAGTTATTATTAACCTTAGATATTAGTTACTCAGTTATCAAAACTCAGTACTAAGTTTCAGAAAAGCTCAGATACCGTATATATATATATATGTATGTCCAGAGTATTTTATTCTCAGTGCTTGTAGTTACTCTATATCATTCAGTTAGTTACTGTTCATGCATATGAACCCCTACACTTTGCCTTACCTCATCTAGCATACCAGTATATACCACGTACTGACGATACCCTTTCTTTGTACTATAATATTTTATATCATAGGTCTAGACACTCAGGTTCCTAACCGTGCATATACAGATCCAGATTCATCCAGCAGTAGATTTAGTAGTGAATCCTCATCATTAGAGGATATATTTTTATTTCATTTTATCAGTGGACCCATTATTTAGTAGATAGAGTTAGTTAGGGGATTATCCCATCAGCTCCACTTTCAGATAGTCCAGTTAGAGGCTTTTTAGAAAAGATTAGACAGTATTCAGTTTTACAGATTATTATTACAGTTTAATATTTTCAGCAGTATTTATGATCTTTAAATGCTATGGAATTTTAGTCTAATTCCACATTCATTTTAGTATTATTATTCAGTACTCACAATAGATATCAAACATGGATTAGCTTGTGGTTCTTCGGAGTTGTAAGAATCGTGTGGCATTCAAAGTACAGACACGAGGCATTATAAGAAGTTATGCCTCATAAATATGGTATGGGATATAAATATGAGATGATGTATCGATATGATTATTGGTATGAGTTCCGGATATAAATGTAGGCTAAAGGCTATGCATATGATGCTATAATTATTCCTAACACATTGGGTCCAAGGACGTATTATGATATGTGTTGACCATCTGGGAAATGTTTATCATTTTAAATGATAACATTATAGTTATTGATAGATTAATGCTTGTTGTTCCATTTTTTGAATACTGGTGATGGCATTCATAGATTCATACCTACATGATCATTATATTTGTAAATGATGTTATTTTATCTAAAATATGATCTTATTACTAGTTTTCCTAAGTAAGGGGTAAAACTCACTTTTCACCTTATAAATGGATTCCTTCATAATAATCATCTGTCTTAATGAATAACTTATGTGTAAAGAGATTAATAAGGATATTTCTAAGGATTTTACCGAAGCATATTCCAGTCCATGACTTTGATAATACTACTTTCTCTAGTCCTGAGAGATTTTGACCCCTTTTACACTTTTATAATGATTTATCCCCCAAGTTTACCTTGGGCAATAGATTAATATATTTATACTCTTTTAGTCATGACTTAAGATCGTTCACCTTTAATGATATGAATTTTGGGTAAAAACCAATGAAAGACTTTGATATTGATATTATATGTGGTTGATGTTAATTATATTGAGGGAATTAATGATATTGATGACCGACTTAATTTTTATACTTGATGGTATTTATGACCAGTTCATTTTTGTATCTTGATGTTATTTATGAATAGTTTAATTTTGAGTCTTGATTATTTTATGACCAATTCAATTTAGTATTTCTTATATATTATGACCATTTTTATTCTCTCTATTGATGCATTATATGGATCATTGTTATGTCTAGTTGTGATAGATTTGTCATTAATTCAGCATTCAGACTTGAGGTATGTTTCTAGCCTTTTTTATCTTACGATTATATTTTTATACACGACCATTTGATGACTTGATATATGGATTAGAATCCTGAGTACTCTAGCACTAACTTCTACTATGATTATGAGGTCTTAAAGAGCTATTCTAATGACTTCGGTTATAGTTTGAGTGGACCTTGGTTATATAATTATATATATATATATATATATATATGCATACCTAGATATATATAGCTATGGTGTTACCATATATCCCTCATTTCCTTTATTTACTCAAATTATATACTCATTCCTTAGAAGTGTATACTTGTACATATCTTTCTTATGCTCTTACTTGTATATTGACCAATGATATATGGTATAGTGTTGAGATTCCAATGTTTGGCTGGAGTGAGATAGTGCATTTTTACTATTTCCTTAGCCTTTTATATGTTAGCCTCTTGGATATGAATAGGATAATTTATCCTTATTATCTAATTGGTTGTATTGTATGGTTGCTAGATATTTGGTTGAATTTTTCCATTCTATTTATATGTCTTATATTATATCTACTTTTATCTTTAAAGCTCAGTCAATATTTGCCTACTATTTACCATGTGTTTGGTACTCATATGCAGGTCATAGTATGGGTTATTTCTATTGATGTGTACATTATGTGGAATAACCATGGTTTAGAGACTTATAGTGGGCTCCTGATGTTCGGAGTATTACTTATCTCTCTCTTACTTGTTAGACTAGTTTCTTTGCTATATTCAGAGAAAAGTTGTATCAGTATATTCATTTGTACTTCACTTAAAAGTCTTGATTATGTAAAATCTCTTGTATTGATACCACCAAGTTTTTGGACTATATTATGTATTTGATTTTATTTTGAGTTTTTCTCGTATTCTTCTCTTGAGCTATTCGGGTAACCCATTACTAGCCATTCTAGACTACGGGTTTTGCTTGTCTACTAGTGGGTTATAGTGGGTACCATTATGATCCAAGAAAATTGGGTCATGACAAATTGGTATTAGAGCCTAGTTTTCACCAGTGTATTGGTACAAGAGCTAAATGTTTAGTAGAGTCCTACAGATCGCTACGGAGACGTATGTAACTTATCTTTGAAAGGATACAAGGAAATTATTAGGAAAATTATTTCTTGACTCCTTATTGTGTGTCTACATTACTATGAACCTTAAATACATTCTTTGACTCGATTCTGTCCCTAAATGGGTGATGTGATGCCTGATAGATAAAGATGAGACTTCGATATATGTTTTTAAAGCTTCAGCTCAATGTTAAACTCGAGAGTTAGAGATTAATATCAAAGATCTTCAGTGTCAGCTAGTTATAACATCCAGTTCACCGAGTAAATTCTCAGGTAAGAGTTGGATTAGTTGGTGTACATCCGGGTTCTCTATGATTTTTAAGTATGAGATTAGTTTCTTGAATGGGCCAAGTATATTTTTATGATATACTTTTTCGAGCCGGTCATGGTGCATGGATTTATTAGAGGATCAGCATTTCCTCTCCATTTTGTGTTAGAGTGCTTGATAGTAGTTGGGTCTTCCTTCTCTCAGGTTATTGATTATGCAATTGTCACAAAGAAAGCATGTATTAAGTCTTATAGAAGTGCTATTGGCATTTTATCCAGGAGTGAGGATCCTTCAGGTGGAGGTAAGCTTCACTTGAAGCCTATCAACTTTACGCAGGTAGTATTTCAGACTATAAATGGTTCTTAGATTAGTCATAGTGATCATAGTAGGCAGAGTCCCCATTAGTCCTTGTAGAGGTTTTGGCATAGCATCTTCAAGCCATGATGACCATTTTGGATTATGAGAGGTAGTATCTCAAAGTATTCTAGGATCTTATTTTAGTTATGGTAAGATAGGTCATTAGTATAGAGAGTGTCCCGACATAGAATTAATGGTCATTCAGCTTATTTAGATCAACTTCATGATGTTTGTTACCTTTAGTTAGAGATAGTCTGTTTGACACCTCAGTTGATTATTCAGCAGGTCAGTCAGAGTTTGGACCCGCTTAGATTTATTCTTTCTTAGATTCATCCAGCATGTGATTTTGGATTTCTCTATGATTGGTCTACTTTTCTTTTCTGATAATTACCTTTTTCATTATATGTGTTAGAGTCTTTGTACCCATTATTGATTATATGCCCTGATGAGTTCATATTGGTTATTGTGGGCCTTGTTATGAAATTTTTTACTATATGACTACCCTGTGTTTTATTTCTTTTAGTAGTGGATTGGGTATATCTGTATTGATATTTTCTCCCTATGGTATAGTATTTGGGTTCGAGTCCCATTTATCTTGACACATTGGCTTTATTATGGCCCTTGAGTGGTACTTGTAATTGATGTTCATCTTGTTACCACCTATTCATTATATTGATGTTTATATTGTGGTATTATTTCTGTCATTGATTGATGTGATTGTTCCTTAATAGGTAGATGTATAGACTAGTGTTAGCTAGTCGAAATTTTATTTATTTGCCATTTTTATTCGGTGGCTTGAGCAGCTATAGCCCAATTCAATGATTTCTTTTCCATAGCAAGGTGAGGTTGATTGTTTTCCCTCTTGATTAGTTTTCCTATGTTGATTCAGGAAGGTGTTATGATATCGAAGGTAAGTTGACCTTCTATGGTTTTGTTAAGGTACTAGAGTTGGTAATTTGGTTATGTTGCTTGTTCTTGAGTTTCAGGTTTGTAGACTTGGCTCCTGGTTATTTCATCTCTCAATGGTGGTTTTGATATTGATATCGTGAGGTCTTGTATTCATTTCTTAGATTTATTGGGTTCATCTCCTAGTGATGGTTTGCCTTTGTTTTTGGTAGTGAGTTGGATGCTCCATTCCTTCTATGATATGATTCTTGTCTATAATTGTGTTAGGGAGTTAGAGGTAGATGTCATTTTCTTATTGCTTCTTTAGTTTGAAAATTCAAAATCCTTTATCTTGAGTCACTTGGTTTATTTTTTGGGTTGTGGCCTTGGAATTAAGATTTTCAAATGACATACTCAGTGGGAGTAGCATAGTTTCTTTTTGGTTTCTTTTTTGATTTATTGGACATCTTGGAGCAGATCATTTAGTGATGAGTAGTTATGCTTTGGACTTCTAGATTTCAGTTTTGGCTATCATCAAGACTATTTGTGGCATAGCCATAGACTTTATTCCTTGATTATATCAATTTATGTGCCTTGACAGTGCCTTATTGGCTTATTCTCATGTTTGTCATATGGAGTTTCAGCAGATCAGCTTTAGTTCTTCGAGTTCTCTATGATGAGATTGTGCAGACCAAACTCAGGTGATTTTCGTCCTAGTTTGGAGTAGATAGCTAGTGTGGGTAGGTAAGGAAAGGTTATATTTTATTTGGAGTTGTTGTAAGACTTATTCCATGATTCTCTTTTGTCTTGGATGAGTCTTAATTAATTTATACAGGTATCAAGATTGTATCATTTTGTTGTGGTTCATCTTTAGTTGGAGACCAATTGGTAGTTTAAGTTGAGTTTTGGTTGTTTAGAAAGTCAAGTAAGAGAGCTGGTTAGAAAAGGGATACATAAGGTAAAATCCCTATGAAGTGTTTTTTCTTCACAGAGGTTATTTAGGAAGTTATGCTCATAGCATGCGTTCCTAGTACCTCATTATTTCGAGCTTGTAAGATCTTTCTATCTATTGACTTCTGGGGATAAAAGTCCTTTTAGTAGTGGATATTGCAATGACCCTCTAGGTCATTTTTAATATTTCTTCTTATTTTGGCCGTTAGAGCTTTCCCATAGCTTCCCCAAGTCATTTATGACTTACTAGTATTGAAACTTTGGTTACCGAGCAGTTCATTTGGTTTATAGAGCTAATTCTTTGTTTATAAGTCTTCCTTAGTTCCAAATGGCCACCGGGCAAAAACTTTAGTAAAACAATCTCAGATACAAATTCCCACTATACCAGTAGCTCCAAAATATTTATTTTAGGCTAGGTAGACTTTTGGTTCAGGTCCCGACGCACCTGAGCTCATTCAACCTATTGGTTGGAAAGTTGAAAAATTAGAAATTTAGGTATGGGGCCTATATTTGGTCGTAATGACCTCGGATGGAAAATCTGACTTCGCCATTGTATCTGAAATGTTGAATTTAGTATAGTTTCGTAGTTCATTTGCATATATTGAATTCTTAATAAATCCAGAGGCATTAGCGGAAACTTGGAAATTTTTTGTGTTTCAACTATCATCTGTGCTTACAGCAGGTAATGCGATTGCACAATTATCATCTGATGACTTAGGCAGTAATTTGAGTAGACCTTGGTTATATGTATGTATATATATATACATATATATATGTATATATATATATATGTATGTATGTATATATATATAAATGCATACTTAGCTATATGTAGTTGTGGTATTACCGTATATCCCTCTTTTCCATCATTGACTCAGACTATATACTCATTCCTTGGCCCTTGTAAACTTATATATATCTTACTTCAGCTCTTACTTGCATATTGTCCAGTGATATATGGTATAGTGCTGAGATTCATAAGTAAGGATGGAATGAGATAATGCATTATTATATCTTCCTTAGCCTTAATTAGTTATCCTCTTAGACATGAACATGATTCTTTATCCGTATTATCTCATTAGTTGTATTTTATGGTTGCTGGACATTTGGGTGTAGTTTTTCATTCTGTTTATATGCTTTATATATCCGTCTTATCTTTGGAGCTCAGTCGGTAGTTGTGTACTTAGTACTATGTTTTTGGTACTCATACTGCACATCTGCGCAGATCATAGTATGGGTTATCGCCGTTGATGTGTGTATCATTTGGAGCATCCATGGTTAGGAGACTTTGAGTGAGCTCCTGACATTTAGAGTATTACTTATCTCTCTTTTATGTATTAGACTAATCTCAATGTTGTATGCAGAGATAAATTGTATCAGTATATTCATTTGTACTTCAATTGAAAATCTTGATTATGTTGAAGATCTTGTTCTAATACCACCAGGTTTTAGGAATATATTATTTATTCGATCCCATATTTCATTTTTGGTATTTGTGCCTTTATTTAGTTGGGTAGTCCATTACTAGTCTTATAGGTTTATGGGTTTGGCTTGCCTGCTAGTGGATTATAGTAGGTGCCATCATGATCTGAGAAATTGGGTTAGGATAGTGTATAATTTGTCAGCAGGTCAAGGTTGAGCATTTGAGGCCTAGTGGAATGTCTCAAGAAATAAAGTTGCCTATGTGGAAGTGGAAGATGATTAACATGAATTTCTTTATAGGTCTTTCGTGGACTTGCAATCAGTATGATTCCATTTGGGTCATTGTGGATAGAATAAATAAGTCTGCCCACTTCTTGCTTGTTAGGACTAACTACTTATGAGAGGATTCTGCTAAGTTATTTATATAGGAGATAGTTAAGTTATGTGGAGCATCAGTGTCCATCATTTTAGACCGAGGTATGCAATTTTCTTCTCACTTCTAGCCTTCATTTCAGAAAGGTTTGGGTACTTGGGTGAACCTTATCACTGCTTTCCACCCTTAAGCAGATAGACAAATGGATTGTACTATTCAGACTTACAGTATATTCTAAGGGCCCATGTGATTGATTGTAAGGGTAGTTGGGCTGACCATTTACCTCTCATTGAGTTTACGTATAATAAAAGTTACCATTCTAGCATTCAGATGGCTCCTTTCGAGGCTCTCTATGGTAGGAGATATAGGTATCCTATTGAATGGTTTGAGGTTGGCGAGACAAGGTTTTTCTCGTCTTGACTTACTTGACCATGCTATGGAGAAGGTGAAGGTGATTAGAGAAAGACTTAAACTGCTCAGAGTCGCCAAAAGTCTTATGTGAATGTGAGGTGAAGGGAGTTGGAGTTTGAGGTTGGTGATTGGGTGTTCTTGAAAGTTTCTTATATGAAAGACATCATGAGGTTTGGGAAGAAGTGAAAGCTCAATCCCTATCTGAGGAGACTAGCAATGTTGCTTATGAATTAGATTTTCCAGTGAGATTGGCTTTGACTCATCCTATGTTTCATGTGTCTATGTTTAAAAAGTGTGTGGGTGATCTTTTTTTGAAAATGAATATTGAGGATTTGGTGTTTAAGATTCTTGTCTTATGAAGAATTCCTAATTTAAATATTAGATAAGCAAGTTCATCGATTGAGAATTAAGGATAGAGCTTTGGTAAAGGTGCTTTGAAAGAATAAAAAGGTAAAAGAAGCTACTTGGGAAACTGAGAAATATATGAAGTTCAAGTATCCATTCTTGTTCCTAACCTTGGATGAAAATTCTTAAGTTAGGAATTTCGTTTTCCCTCTTATCACATTCTTACATTTTCCTGGAAATATGGTTGTGTTCTCTCTATTATCGTGCTAAGGGTGGCCTAACTTCTTATTCAAGGATGAAAGATCTTGGGGGAGGGGGGCAATATGACACCCAGTTACTTGAACCTTAGGCCCCCAGGTTATAAACTCTTGAATTGGCAAATTTCTAATGTAGAGTCGAACACTACTAGGACAACAACTTAGGTAACGAGTTGGACCTCATGTAATGAGCCATGAGGTAGGACTCGTTGTTCGAATAGAGGGATTGCCTAAGAGTTCTTCCTTGATCATGAGTCTTCACCATGTCTCGTGATGATTGATAATGAGTCGTGATGAGCAACTGACAATCATAATAGTAAGGTACCAGGTTTTTGGTCCTCAGGTAACAAGTCCAAGTAATGACTCGTGGTCAGTCATCATGAGTCGTGTATGCTGGGCCTATAATTTCCTGCATATTTTAATTAAGGTTATTTTTGTCTTTTGCTCCCTCCACACTATTCCTATGACTTAAAATACATAAGGGTCCTTATTATCTTCAGTTAATCAAATCAAAACTTTACTTTTGTCCTCTTTAACTACAAAAGGAAGAACACTAGGGTTTTACAAGTGATTCAACACCTAGGCTCCAATCCTTGATTTCATTCAATTTCTTTTGTATTAAAGGCATGTCTCTCATCCCTAAAACTTGTATTTTACATTAAGAAATAATTTAATGCAATATTTATGTGATTTAAATATTGGGTTTGAAATTGGGTTGAGAAATTTTGTTTGGAATTACACGAATTATTTTCCCATATTTTCAATGTGTTATTAATGCTTTGATTGATGTCTTTTGGGACTAATTGGGTCAATTATTATGGGAATTGGAATGGGTAACATGGGTTTCCCCAAATTGATGGATTTTAGCTTGAAATTGGCATTAACCTTAATCCACCTGGTAAATTTGGTTTTGAACATGGACATATGCATACTTTGACTTGTATTTTTGATACCATTGCATTACATTAACAGATAAACAGATAAACAAATTGATTTAAAAGGCCTTGGTGGCCATGGTTTTGGATTTTTAAAGGGACTCCGGAGTAAATTGGTTAATTAGAATGGATTGGCATGATTATATATACTTTTAAGCATAATTGGTATGATGATACCAAGTGGTAAATACCTTAATATAAGACTCCTCAGTTCGTAGTGAGATTATGTTTCAAAAATGATTTAATTTGGGCATAAAAGAGGTTGTGTAGCTCACCGTAATGGTGGAGGTTCTGGGGGGACTAACACTTGAAGCCATGTTTCCCAGTGTGGGGTCTATATGATCATCTTCTTTGTTCACACATTATATTTTTGTAATGGCTAGAGCCTTTGTGACTTTATCCCTTTCTTTGGATTCCTCAGTTCATGTAGGAAACATGTACTTGGGCCCTTTTAGCAAAGGGAGCTGAACCCATGTACCCCATGGGTTCCCTTAGGATGGATAAAGATACACAGTATAGGCTAATACTTTATAATCACGTAATCATGACCCTTACCTCTATCCTGATATCCTATATATGTACACATGAATGTGTGTGCACTTTGTTTTGATTGGTTTTGGAAATGGCATTACTTTATCACATTCCCTGTGTTACATGCTAGTGCTTATCCCACTGACTGTCCCTAGATACTACCTCGTTTCATGATGTAGGGTCCTAGGGCTTTTTTGTTACTCCTGTTTAGCGTTAGCTGAAGTGGTACATTTGTCGAGATGTTGTGAAGTGGTGAGCCTCTATCTTTCAAAAAGACTTTCCATTTCATTAGTTTTTTTAGATTTTGGGAATTGTGAACTCTCGATGTCATGGTCGTGGACATGTCCTGACCTATTTCGGTATTTTGGTTTTGAGGCTTTAGAGGACAAGTGTGGGATGGATGTTTGTTTTATTCATAGAGTTTACATTTGATTATCTATACTTCTTAATACTATTTGGTTGGCTTACGTTGTATTTTTTTATTATTTTTTGATGTTAGAATAAGGGGGTCGTCTCTGTCTCATGGTGGGCTTGAGATACCTATAACAACTAGGCCCTGGTTTGGGTCATGACATCTTGTACTCCTTATGTTTTAGTAGATCTTTTACTAACTATACAGGTCTTGGGGAACTCATTTTGTATGTTTTCCCTTTAACCTTATTTTGAATGCATGATTTGTGTATTTTCCCCTGATTAGTTGCCTTATTTATTATTTTACCCCTATTCTTCTATATTCTACCTATTAGCCCATTAATCATTGTATTGGATTATGATTTTTGTTTACCTATTAGAAGATTATAGTCGGTGCCATCATGAATTGATTTTTTGAGTCATGACAGTTTGGTATTAGAGCTTAAATACTCCAATATCTTTTGTATAAGAGTAAGTGTCTAGTAGTGTCCCACAAATTAGTACGATGGTGTTTTATCCTGTCTTTGAGAGGCTACATGACATTCATAGAAAAATCTCACATTTTTATTCTTTATCATATGTTGCGTATATATTGGTCTATGTACTCTCATTTTTTTCACTCTCTGATAGATGGATAGGATGAAGGCCACACAGGCTAAGGGCAAGGCCCTGGAGCCAACAACCAGAGCTCCAATTGGGCAGAGATAAAACTTGTCCTTGATGTCAGGGATAGAGAAGTGTTGTTGCATTATCCTGAGGCAAGACTAATGTAATACCTCAAAAGATCATAAGCTCAATTCAGCTCTTAGGCGCATCCTTAAGGGGTCCAAGGCTTGAAAATCTCACTAAGTGTTGAGGAGTTAGTCATTTTCAAGATGCCTAAACTTTATAGAGTTTTACGTTGGCCTTCTCGACCCCGAAATCTTTGTTTTTAAGTTGATTTATATTTAGGGAGGTTAAAAGTATGTCTCGGGTGAATTTTTGGATATTTAGACGAGGTTCAAAATGTTTTAGGATAGCCAAAACAATGAAGCAATGCGATAAGGACGAGAGCCATTGCTCTCTCTCATGGTGAGCAGCTCGGTGATGCATTGCTCTCTACCCCAGAGTAAGTGATATTGTGCATTCCATTCTCCTGCGGAAAGAGATGTGTGATGCATGGCCTTGTCCCATACAGTTACAAGGTTTAAGTTCCTAAGGGACATTTGAGTTATTTACATCACCCCAATTCGTCCTTCACATGATTTGGGAATTCCAAAAGGGCATTATTTTCCCCTTTCACTCTAAATTGCTCTCAAGAAACCCTCCTCCTTCCCAAGAAGAAATCCCAAGCTTCATTCTCATGAAATCAAGGGTTCAAGCTACTAAGTCCAAGCAATCTTCATAAATATAGCTACTAAGGTATATGGTCTTTTGAACAAGGCTAATCTTTTATCCTTGTGCCCAAAAGTATGATTTTCAAGTTGAATTTATATGTTTCAAGTTACGGTTCATTCCCAAACCCTCATGTCGTGAAGGCATAGCATTAAAATGTGATTTAAGGGACTAAAGACCATAGGAGTTGTACTTATTCAAGTTTTGAACTATAGGTTCGATATTTTGTTTTTGAATTTCATTACTTTGATTAATTAGTATGTGTTTTTCCTTCATTATGGAATTTAACATGTTCAAAAAGAGTTTGATTCATGTTCTTCTTTTTAGTTTGACTCAATTCATGTCCAAGAATGATTCCATGAAAAGTTAGGTTAGCTCATGCTTTAACCTTTAATCTCCTATGTTATATTCAAGTGAATTTCATGTTATATTATCAAGTTATGATCTTAGTCACATAACCATATTGTTTTCCCATGTTTTAAGATATTCTCATGTTCAAGTTCGTGATATTTACTTATTTGTTAGGATGTCTATGTTTTGGGTCTTTAAATCATGGTTACATACCACAGTATTTTAAGTTTGATATCATATTTTTAAAATCATTCAGTGCTGGTGGGTTATGAACACCTGATACCTATATGTTTTACATAATCAGATTTGTAAGTAATGATTCAATTAAACCATGTATATTATTGTTTTCTCAGTCGATATAATCATTATGAGCACTATCAAAAATAATGTTCAATTAAACCTAGTTCAGTTCTGTACCAATGTTAGTTCAGTTCCGAGTACGATTTAGCACTGATCGAACTTAGGGAAGGGGGCTCACCCATCAGTTTGGACTGAGTCCTTAGAATTAGTCTCTTAGTTATAGAACTACGTAGCTAGCATAGGATTATGAGATGTCTCTGACTAGTTTTGTACTGACAGTCTCTTTGGGGTGACCCACCAGTTAGGACTGACTCCGTAGTCCTTTGGGACATGGTGGATCCACACAAGAAGTGTTAGTACTCGTGGTATGGTACTGACATCCTTCCAATTATGGTTGCAGGTTAGACCTAGATTAGCTCAAATTGGGGTATGTTGGTTAGATGATTTCTCATATAGTTTAAGTTAGTATTTCAGTATATCTCAGCTCAGGTTTGTTTGACCAAGTGTATAGATTGTAAGTTATTCAGTTATATAGATTTCAGTCTTTTAGCTTATAGATTATTTTAGTAACATGTTTATGCTTGGTCCTGCATTCTCAGATATTACATGTTAATGCAATCATGCTCAGTTATCTCATCTATTTCCTCCAGCCCTCATCTCATATACCAGTACATTCAAAGTACTGACCGCATAATTTTCTTTGTGCTAAGTTGTCTTATAACATAGGTTCGGACATTTAGATTCTCGACCATTCTTAGACAGCTCAGCATTACTCAACAATAGTAGTTGTGAGTCCTCATCCACCGAGGACATGATATTTTTATTTCAGTTATTTTAGCATTTCCTTATGATCAGACAATCATAGTTAGTTGGGGGTTTGTCCTATCAACTCCTCATGATGTTTAAAGGTTTTCGGATAATTAGTTAGACGGTCAGTTAGTTCTTTCAGTATTATCTATTGTTTTAGATTGACAGTTTAGTTTCCAGTATTTTATCAGATAATTCAGATATGATATTAATTCGTATTTTAGTGCTTAGAGTTACAGTATCTGATTAGTTTACATTTTTCTTATGTGTTATACCATGATTTTATTCAGTGCTTACAATAGGTAGTAGCTTATGGGTTAGCTTGTGGCCCTTTAAGGTCGTAATCACCGTTATTGTGACTAGGGGGTAGCCTTGCGTCATGACTAAACTTGTAATCAAAGCCTACGATTTTAAAGTTCCCTAGGGAGTCTGAAAGCCACATCAAGTAGAGTCTTGTGCATGGGTGTGAAGCGCGCCACACTTATAAACAAGAGGCTATGAGACATTTTATGAAAGTTTCCTTTCCTTCAGTGTTCATGTCATGTGAAAGAGAATGATCTCTATTTAATTTCTCTTTCTAATTTATACTTCATTTTGTTTACAGATAATGCCTCCCATAAGAAATAATGGAAAAAAGAATCGGGATCAACCCACACCACTACCTGTTCAGGAAGATCCCCTAAATGATCATATCTCTCACGCGAAATTCAGGGCTACTTTCACGACCTTATCCCATTCATTAGTTTCTCAGAACAACCAGCAAGCTGTTGACCTAGCCAATCTAGTGGAAAATAATACAGATGAAATTAGGATTCAGGATTTCACCCAGATAAATCCCCCTCTGTTTTTGAGAACCAAGTTTAAGGAAGATCCATAGAAGTTTATGGATAAGTACATAAGGTGACAGATATCATGATAGCCACTTTGAGTGAGAGTGTAGTCTTGACTGAATATCAGTTGCAGGGCATAGGTCACACCTGGTTTAAATAGTTAAAGGAGGACCGAGGTGTCGATGCAGAGACTATAGAGTAGGAAAAGTTTTCTACAACTTTATTAGACATTTTATTTCCTCTAAAGTTAAGTGAAGTTAAGGTTCCGGAGTTCATTAACTTGAAATAGGGATGTAAGAGTGTGAAGGAGTACTCGCTCAAATTTACTTAGTCAGCGAGGTATGCTCCTTCTATAGTAGCGATTAATAGGTCTAGAATAAGTAAGTTTGTATCTGGTGTAGTTGATAGTATGATTAAGGAGTGTAGGACCTCTGTGTTGATTAGGGAGATAGACATATCTAGACTCATGGTTCATGCTCAGCATATTGAAGAGGGGAAGCTTAAGGGGAAAGAGAGAGAAAATAAGAGGTCCAGAACGGGTAGTTTGAACTTTTCTCAACCAAGGTCAGATGGTAGAAACTGTTCTTAGTCTCATCAGTAATTTTCTGCCCCATCTCTATTTTCAGCTTGTGTTCTAGTGCCCAAGTTCAGACAAGACAATCTGGACAGAGCGCTAGGCTCTAAGTCCCGTGGTAGTGTGAACAGTGGGTGTACTAATTCACTCTACAGGAAATATGGTAGTAATCATCAGGGTGAGTGTATGGCTGGTAGTTGTGTATGTTTTGGATATGGAAAACCAGGCCACAGGGTACGAAAGTGTCCAGTAGTTTCTCAGAGGGGAAAGGATTCTGCTACGACTTGAGACTACCCCCTAGTCATAACACAGTGCTTGGAACCACAAGTAATCCCAAGCTAACCTATGAATTGACATGCTGTTGAGCAACTAATTTAATATGTAAAACAAAACTTAATTTGTTGAGCCGAAGCATACTCATGAAAAGTCTAAATAAAGATAATGCTTATACAATTTACATCATGATAAAATTGAATAAAGAAACTCAAATAACATGATTAACTCTGACTGACATCTATGAAACCTCTTTTATACTGCCTATAAATAGCTAGGATATTCCTCCCACTACCACTAATCAATACATATGGAAAATAAAAAATATATTATATGATTACAACTATTTGGAGTTCTCGAAATAGGAGAACTTATCACCTTTGGATGAAAGGCTACAAACTATTTGATCCTGGTGTAAGAGCTACATATGGTACCTATATTATGAAGGATGTAGCTGCAACTGCATGTATAAGGTCAATGCATTTGGAATGTACTGTGTATATCGACACTTGCACTAAATTATCAAAATATTTTAAACATGCTGTAAAACTCAGGATATAAATTATTTGCTGATATATACATTTGAAACATGACTATTCATAGAAACTATAATTCATAGAGAATTTATAATTCATGAGATGAACATAATTTTGTAAGCTAGGTGGCAGTAGAAACATAAATGATGTAAGTCATTCTCTTGTGGGGCTAAATATGTTGTAAAAGCTTTACCGAGGATGATTTATGAATACTAGGATTAAAAATATGTGGTGGAAACTGACTTAACTTAAGGATCTGAGTATACAAATATATTGAGCATTAATGTATAAATGTATAAAACCAACATAACATGTACTAAGTAGATCTAATTAACTGAATGACTTATGTCTAAGTGACTGAACAACTGAAATCTGAGAAAAGAGATAACTAAAATTAGTATGTTGAGTAGTGGATATATGAATACTGATTATGTAAAACTAAACTGTACTTAGTTTGAATAATTGGACTGAAACTATGGGGTTTTGTGCACATGAGATAAGGACTAATTGAACAACATGAGATAGATGAGCATGAATGCATAAAAAACTATAATATCTGAGAATACAAGATCAAGCATATACATATTTCTGAAATAATCTGTAAGCTAAAAGTGTGAAATATGTATAACTGAAGAACTATAAATCTACATACTTTGGTGAAGCAAACCTGAACTGAATATATACTAAATACTGTACTGAGATTGTGGGTGCTATCATGTAACCGAAATAAACCATACGAGCTATCATGGAGTACAATATTTGATCCACATTGAGGAGGGTTGTTCTAACCTTGCCATCGAAGTAGAACCTGAACTATTGTGATCACTAAACTGATGTCCTGAAGGACTAGGGAGTCATTCTTAACTGGTGGGTGACCCCTAAGAGAGTATCATTCCTAAACTGACAGGTGATATCTCATAATCCTACGTTGGCTAAGTATTTCTAGAACTCAGGGACAACTGCTAAGGACCCAGTCCTTACTGGCGGGTGAGCCCCCATCCCTAGGTTTGCTCGATGCTAAATCCTACTCCCAACTGAAAGATACTGAAATACTAACTGGTGCATGCACTGATAACTGATAAACTCAGGTCATAGTTTTCTAAAAATAATAGTGTATACAGTTTCGGAGGTAATTATAAACATATAAACTGATAATGCTCAACATGATCATGGTGTCCTGAATATGATATAAAAACTATGATCTGACTAACTTGTTACTTGAAACATGAAAATTATTTAAAACACATAGGTATTGGGTGTTCATAACCCACCAGCACTGAATGATCATAAAATACGACTTTTAGACTTAACATTGTAGTATTGAATCATGGGTCAACCCAAGACATGAGCATTTTATCAAATATGTGGAAAGAATGAACATATACATGGGTATATTCTAAACATGATCATTCAACAAATCATGAAATTTACTTGAGTAAGACACGGGAAACTAAAATTCATAGAATGTGGAGATGAAATCTTGCATGGGATGATACATGAGATGAATTCAATTTAAATTACCATGAAAACCTGAAATTCAATCTTTCTTGAACATATAAAATACCATAGTAAAGGAAAACTCCATAATTTACTTGAAAGAAAAGGTTTTTGGGCTCCATGGGTGAAAGGGACCCATGAATGAATACCCTACATATCATAAGCTTCTTAACTTAGGGAAAAACACTATTCTTGAAGATTTCTTGAAGATTCTTGAACTTGGGAAACTTGGATCCTTGATTCCTTGTGGAAAAAGGAATTGAATTTGTTCTTGGGTAATGGGAAGTGTTTTTCTTAGGAGGGATTTGGAGAAGAAGGATCAAAATGACCTAAAAGATGCCCTAAATCGTGTTATGGATGATTAGGTTGAGGGGGGAAAAGACCCAATTGACCTTCTATTATTTAGATCAAAACAATTAGACGTAAATACGTCACCACAATATGGACTTTTCATGGTAGCTTACTAGTTTTGACAAATGATCATAACATTTTGCTCGGGTACTTGATTAAGGCGAAATTTGTATCATTGGAAAGATCATTAAATTATATACAATTTGGTGGGTCTTGAGATAAAAAACTCCACATTTATAAAAAGTTATACATGTTCAAAGTTAACCCTTTAGAATTGAATACCAAAATTTGGATGAGTCAAAGACTCTTAGCTTAACCTTGTTCTAAGTGATTCTTATGATCATATTTCACCTTATAAGCACTTCCCATACTAGCAGAAAGATCATAACACATGTTTTAAATTAAAAATCAAGAACTAGACACAACACCTTCATTGCGATGTGGTTATCCTAAGATCGGGACTAATGCCGCATCGCGAGCCTATCACAGTGACCAACTAGTTTTGTGATCCAAATATGCGTAAAACCTTGTCTAAAAAATTAGAAACTCCTTTGAGACATATTTATTACATCCTTGAACATGAACTAACTCAAAAATTAATGTCTCGGGGTCGATATGACCTAAATAAAAATTCTTGAAGTTTAGGGGTCTTGAAAATAGCTAAGTCCCAAACACTTAGTGAACATTTCAAGCCTTAAGACCCTTAAACATGCAACTAAGAGCTGAATCGAGCTAAGAATAGTATGGGTTATAACATATTTATTCCAACAAGGACAGTCTAATCTTTTATTAGCTCTAGCAGGTCACCCGACTCAGCAGGGTGCCACTTCCAGTGCAACCATTGGACAACGTCAAAATATATTGTATGTTATCTAGACTCGGCATGATTAGGAGTGTTCTCCTGATGTGGTTACAGGTATGTTTACATGTCTTTCATCTTTATGTTTATGTTTTATTAGACCACGGAGCTTCACCTTTTTTTTGTAACTCCTTATATAACCGTCTACTTTTGTTTTAGTACCGAAACATTAGCAAAGTCTTTTTTAGTGTCTACCCCAGTGGGTAAATCTATTATATCTAGATGCGTATACGAAAATTACCCGATCACAGTCTCTCAGAAGATCACATCAGTTGCTTTTGTATAGTAAGAGATTATTGATTTTGATGTCATTCTCAGCTTGGATTGGCTGCACTCATAACCCCGCAAAATCATAAGCTTAACTCAGTCCGTTAAAGCTTGAAAAGAGGTCCTAGGCTTTAAAATTTCAGCTAAATGTTTATACTGAGAAGTATTTTATCATTTGTAAGTTGGTGTTCCTATTTCATGACCCTTATTATCTTAAAATATCAATTTTTAGGTTGATTCATGATCAGGAATGTCAATAGGTTACTATGGATGAGTTTCAGATTTTTTGGACCTTATTTGAACCATGTTTAGGTGACCAAAATAGTGTGTTTACGTGATCTCGATGCGTCGCATCGCCCATCGCATTGACAGATAATTTTTCCCCTACTTTTTGTGCAATTCTAGTGAACCAATACGAACTCAATGAGATGCATTGATCATCCCATTGATGCCATCGGTGCGGTGCATCGGTCTGCACATCACTGTACATACTATCAGTCATTAAAATCCCGCCTCTAGAGGGATAATTGGTTCTTTTTAGCACCATATTTCAGCCCTAAAATACGAGATTAAGCCATTTTAGATGCAAAATCCATTCTCTATTCTCAAAATTACTCAAAAAGAAAACCCTAGGGCTTCCAATTAAAGATTCAACCTTCAAAAAATTATCCACAACTTTAAGAGAATTAACAACCAAGGTATGTTAGGAGTTCATCCAAGGGTTTTCTTCCACCCTTGGAGTTCAAGAATCCTTTTTAAACTACAAGTTGATTTCTTCCATGATTTTCACGTTGAATTGATTGTATTCATGATTATAATGTTCTTTGGGGTTTATAATCCATGATTTAATTCAAGTTTCATGTAAATTAATTTACGTATATATTGGTATGTTGATTTATGTCAAAAAGCCTATGAATTTGTAAGTTGAGATTGTTAATCATGATGCCTACATGTTGTTCATTATTATGTGCATAGATTGTGTTGCCCAAGTGCTTGATGAATTTTTTATGTCAGATGAGTAATGGAATAATATCATTTTATCATGATACAAGTTCATGCCATTCAAGTGTTTGTTAAAATGCCTCAATGAATGAATGGTGGCAAATAATTAGTTATGAATGGTGGCAAATAACTAGTAATTATGTTTTTAAGATTATGCTAAGTTTTATAATTTATGATATCGAGTCCTAGGGGTATTTAATACCCAACAATCTACCTATTTACCTAGATTATAGTAGTTTCAGAATAGTCTCAGTAATGTTACATCCAAGAGTACTTAGGTAGTTACAGAACTCAGTGGATTCAGATAGTTACAGAACTCAGTGTACCCAATCAATTAATAGAACCTAGTGAACTCAATTCAGTTCAATTAGATAGTACATCTATAACAGTTCAGTAGAGCCTAGAACAATCTATAAATTAGTGCACTCCAGGTCTATTTAGTTGGGAGTAGGAATTGACACCAAGCGAACCTACGGATAGGGTTATTCCTATCAGTAAAAGAATTGGTTCTTAGCAATAAATCCCTATGTTATAGAACTACATAGCCAACGTAGGTTGAGACATCTTCCTGCCATTCTAAGGTTCATATAACTCGTCTGAGTTTTTCTGCCAGTGAGGGTTGACAAAAGAGTTTACTATTAGAGAGGGTTAACTCATAGCCATTGTTAATATCCCTTGGCAAGGTGCTAACACCCTTCCAACTTGGGTCACCAGTTGGACCCTAACTCAGTTCATAATCAGGGTATATCGGTTAGATGAATACTCCTATAGTTTTAGCTTCAGTTTCAGACTTAATATAAAATCTTAGTTCAGTTTCAGAATCAAGATTGTTAGATGCAGTCACCCAGCTTAGTACCGAATCCAGTTCAGTTCCACAGAATTAAGACTATCAAAAATAGTCACTTAGTTAACAGTAATTCAGTTATTAGTGAACTCAAATATCTATCATTCGGTTATCAATATTCAGTACCCAATGTTAGCATGATCTCAGTTACACCATGTATAGTTATGTGCATATCATTTCATAATCATTATTTACAGTAGTTTCAGATATACATGTACCCTCAGTTAGTTATATTCATATTACTCCATCAGCTATTGTTCATGCATATGAACCCATGCATATTAGCCTACCTTACTTAGTATACCAGTACATTCAAAGTATTGACATATACCTTTCTTTTGTTCTATGATGTCTTATATCATAAGTTAAGATGCACGGGCTTTTGACCATACCTAATAGCCCAGATTATCATCATCAAATTTAGTGATGAGTCCTCATAGTTTGAAGACAGAGTTTTATTTCATTTTATCAGTACCCTAGTAGGCGGAGTTACTTGGGGGCTTGTTCCATCAACTCCATATTCAGATAGTTAAAGGATTTCAAACTAGAGTATTTCAGACAGATTTTCAGATTTTAGTATTAATTTTTAATATTCAGTATTTTGATTTATTTTTTAACCTTATGGAAATTTCTGCCTAATTTCTGTATTATATAGTATTATTATTCAGTAATTGACGCAAGTACCAGTCATGGGTTAGCTTGTGGTCCTTTGGGATTATGAGCACTGTGTGACGCCCGGTTACAAGCTTGGTATCATAGCCAAAGGTTCAACTGAGTCCTAGGAAGTCTGAAAATAATGTCTAGTAGAGTATTGTGCATGGGTATGTAGTGAGCTACACATACGGACAATGGACTATAAGGCATTTTAGGGAAAGTTTCCCTTCTTTCAGTATTCATATCATGCAAGTGAGCATGAGCTCAAGTTACAGTCTCAATTTAATCCTTTTCTTACATTTTTTTATAGAATATGCATCCCAAAAAGAACAAAAGAAAATTAATAGGAAATCAGCAGAACGTTAGCCCGTTTAGGAAGTTCCTCTAGATGAGGATGTCTCCCACATAAAATTCAGAGATGTTTTTACCACTCTAGCTCATTTTGTGGCAACCCAGAATGAATACCCATCAGCCTTTCTAGCCAACCTAGTGGCCAATACTACTGCAGCTAGGATTTAGGAATTTACCTAAATAAACCCTTCAGCCTTTACCGGGTCAGATGAGGACCTATAGGAATTCCTTGATCAGGTGTAGAAAGTCACATATATTATGTGGGTGACCGTTAGTAAAAGTTTTGAGTTGTCCATATACAGTCACAGAATGTGGCTCACTTATGGTTTAAGAAGTGAAAGGCAGAGAAGGCCGCAGATGCAGGACCCATAGAATGGAAGGTGTTTGCTATTGCTTTTCTGGATAGGTTCTTCCCATTGGAGTTGAGGAAAGCTAATGTTTTGGATTTTATTAATATGAAGTAGGGCAAAATAATAGTGAAAGAGTATTCTCTCAATCTTACTCAGTTGGCCAGATATGCTCCTCATGTAGTAGAAGATAACAGAGCTAAGATGAGTAAGTTTGTGTGTAGTGTGTCTAGCAGTCTGGCCAAGTAGTCTAGGACCACAATGTTGATTAAAAAGATGGACATATCCAAGCTTATGTTCTATGCTCAAAAGATAGAGGAGGTTAATAATAAAGAGAAGGAAATGGAGAATAAGAGAGCTAGAATATGCAGCTTCAACTTCACCCAGCCTAAGTCAGAAGGTGGAAATCATTCTTAGTACTTCCTAAAATCCTCAGTTCCCTCTATATCCTTAGTCAGTGCTTAAGTGCCAAAATTTAGAGATGGTAATAAAGATAAGGCACCACGTCCTAAACCCCAGGGTAGTGTTAGTAGTGCCCGAAAAAATCCTTTTTGCCAGAAGTATGGCAGAAACTACCAGGGTATCTTCAGAGCTAGAAATGATGTATATTTTAGATGCGGTAAACCCTGCCACTGGGTCAAAGAATTTCCTCAGGTGGATTCGAAGAGTCAGAATAATCGTCCTTCAGCTCACTCTGATCGCCCGAATCAGCAGGGTGCCACTTCTAGTGCCACTAGTGGGCAATGTCCAAATAGGCTTTATACACTTTAGTATTGATAGGATAGGAAAGTTCTCCTGGTGTGGTCATTGGTACGTTATAAGTTTATCATTTGCACGTTTATGCTTTGCTATATCCAGGAACTTCTTTGTCCTTTTAACTCCCAATATAGCTATTGACTTTAGAGTTAGTCCTGAAATTCAAGCAGAGCCCTTCTCAGTCTCTACCACAGTGGGTAAATCTATCATAGCCTGATAGGAATACTAGAACTGTCCGATTATAGTATCTCAATAAGCCACTTCAGCAGACCTAGTAGAATTAGACATAACTGATTTTGATGTCATTCTTAGCATTGATTAGATTTATTCATGTTATGATTCAGTTGATTGCAGAAACAAAATTGTCTATTTTCAATTTTTGAATGAACTTGTTCTTGAATGGAGGGGTTGTACTTTATCACTTAGGGGTCAACTTGTTTCTTACTTTAGGAAGAGAAAAATGATATCTAAGGGATGTGTCTATCATCTTGTTTGAGTTCAAAACTCTAGTTTAGAAACCCTGTATAATCCGTTAGTATTAGTAGCATGTGAATTTCCAGATATATTTCTCAAAGATCTTTCTGGAGTCCCTCCTGAGAGGGAAATTGACTTTGGAATAGACCTTCTTCTAGATACTTAGCCTATCTTTATTCTATCATACAATATGGCTCAAGTAGAAATCAAAGAGTTAAAAGAATAATTGAAGGATCTCCTAGATAATGGATTCATCAGACCCAGCGTATCCTCTTTGGGTTCATCAGTTCTATTCCTGCATAAGAAAGATGGTTCTCTTAGAATATGTATTGGCTACTGTCAGTTAAATAAAGTCACGGTCAAAACAAGTATACACTTCTCATAATTGATAACTTGTTTGACAAACTTTAGGGTGCCAGCTACTTTTCTCAGATAGACCTCAGATCAGGCTAGCTTCAACTCAGAGTCAAAGAATATGACATTCTAAAAATAGTTTTCCAAACTCGGTATGGTCACTTCAAATTCTTATTCATGTTATTTTGTCTTACAAATTCCCCAGTAGCCTTGATGAACTTGATGAATAACGTTTACAAGCAGTACTTGGAGATGTTCATCATAGTCTTCATTGATGACACCTTTGTATACTCCCACAGTAAACATGATCATATAGACCATCTCAGACTAGTCTTACAAACTCTCAGATCCCATCAGTAGTTTACCAAATTTAGTAAGTGCAAATTTTTGCTAAGGTCAATAGCTTTCCTTGGCCACATAAGTTTTGGTGATGGCATTATAGTGGATCCATAAAAGACCAAAGTAGTGAGAACCTGGCCCAGACTCATTTCTCCATTAGATATTAGGAGTTTCTCAGATTTGGCTAGCTATTATCGACGGTTTTTTAAGGGATTCTATTCTATTGCATCCCCCATGTCCAGATTGACTTAGAAGAAAGTCAAATTCCAGTTGTCAGATTTTTATGAGAAGAGTTTTCAGGAGTTAAAGACTCGACACACTATAGCCTCAGTTTTTTACTCTACTAGATGGTTTAGATAAGTTTATGGTATACTGTGATGCTTACAAAGTTGGTTTGGGGTGTCTTTTGATGTAAAAAGTTAAGGCCATAGCCTATGCCTCTAGACAGCTTAAGCCTCATGAAAAGAATTACGCCACTCATGATCTTGAGTTAGAAGCTGTGGTGTTTTCCTTAAAGATCTGGAGGCATTACTTTTATGGAATACATATTGATGTGTTCACAAACCATAACAGCCTACAATATGTATTTTCTCAGAAAGACCTAAACCTATGCCAAAGAAAATGGCTAGAGTTATTGGAAGACTATGACGTAAGTGTTCTGTATCATTCAGGCAAGGCCAATGTAGTGGCTGATGCTCTTAGTAGAATGTATATAGGCAGTGTTTCTCATATGGAAGATAATAAGAAGAACTTAGTTGAAGAAGTTCATCATCTTTCCGGACTAGGTGTTCGCTTAGTCGATTCAGCAGAGGGAAATGTATGGGTGCAGAATAGTTCAAAATTATCTCTAGCTTCCAATGTGAAGGAAAAGAAGGACAGAGATCCCAGTCTAGTCAAGTTGAAGGAGCCAGTTAGAGATTAGAAAGTAGAGGTTTTCTCCCAAGGGGGATATAGTGTGTTGCTTTGCTAGGGTAGGGTATATGTACCAGGTGTAGATGACTTGAGGGAAAGAATTCTTGCAGAAACGCCTCGTACAAGTTACTCTATTCATCCAGGGGCCACTAAGATATACCAAAATTTATGGGAGATTTATTGGTTGAGTGGGATGAAGAGGGACATTGCAAAGTTTGTAGCTAAGTGATCTACGTGTCAGCAGGTTAAGATTGAGCACCAAAACCTAGTAGTTTCATGCAGGAGTTCAGTATTCCAGCGTTAAAGTGGGAGGAAGTGAACATGGACTTTCTGATGGGTTTGCCTGATACTCGTGATCAACATGATTCTATCTGGGCCAATATATACAGGATGACCAAATTATCTCACTTCTTACCAGTTCATACCTCTTATACAGTATAGGATTATGCCAAGCTTTATGTCAGAGAGTTGGTCATATTAAACGGAGTCCCGTTGTTCATTATATCAGATAGAGGTACCAGTTTACCACTCATTTTCGTGAAAGCCTTCCAAAAGGGTCTTCGTACCCAAGTTCACCTCAGTACAACCTTTCACCCTCAGAGAGATGGTCAAGCAGAAAGGACCATCCAAACTCTAAAAGATATGTTAAGAGTGTATCCCATTAACTTTAAAGGTAGTTGGTATGACGACTTACCTTTGATTGAGTTTGAATATAATAATAATTATCATTCCAGCATTCAGATGGCTCTGTTTGAGGCACTCTATAGGTGGAGAAATAGATCTCCCAATGGTTGGATTGAAGCGGGTGAGGCTGCAATGGTAGTGCCTAACGGTATTTGATACCTTAGAAAAAGTTTAGTCGATTAGGGAAAGTCTTAAGATAGCTCAGAACCGACAAAAATGGTATACAGATATGCGAAAAAAGGATCTTAAGTTTGAGATTGGGGATTATGTGTATTTGAAAATCTCTCCTATGAAAGGAGTGAATAGGTTTGGCAAAAAGGGGAAGTTCAGTCCCCGATATGTTTGTCCTTACTGAATTCTCAGCCATTTCGGAAAGGTAGCTTACGATCTTAAGTTGCCTTCAGACTTAGCTTCAGTCCACTCAGTATTTCATGTATTCTTGCTAAAGAAGTGCATAGGTGACCCAGCAGTTATAGTCCCTATAGAGGGTATAGATGTTCAGAACAACCTCTCTTATGAAGAGGTCCTAATCCGAATTCTCTATCATCAGGTTCGTAGATTGAGGAACAAAGAACTCCCTTCATCCAAAGTTCTTTGGTGGAAATAGTCTGCGGAGGGACCTACTTGGGAAGTAAAAGTAGATACGCGGACCAAGTATCCCCACTTGTTCTCCACAAACTCAGATTCAGCTCAAGGTAATAGTTTTTCTTAAATTTACTTAGTTACATGTTAAGAATTCCTTTATGAGTTTGATATTAGTTCAGTTACATAGAATTCTCATATCCTGAATACCTTCTTGAATAACTCAGTCATGTGTCATATTTTCGGAACTTAGTCATGCTTCAGTTATGCATGTTCAGTATAAAATCTTAGTATATCAGTACTTTCAGTCATGTAATCATGCTTTAGTTATGTGTGTTCAGTATATAAATTCAGTCTATTAGTACTCTCATCTTAGTCAGTCTCATTCGAGGATGAATGTTGCCAAGGGAGAGATATTGTAAGACCCCGCAAAATCTTAAGCTTAACCTATTCTATTAAAGCTTGTAAAGAGGTTCTAGAAAGAAAGTTCAGCTAAGTGTTTTGATAACGCTCAACTTACACTTCAAATAAGTGCAAGGCGGTCATCGTCAATATATTTACCCAACTTTGGAGTCGGGGTCGAATCCACAGGGAACAATGTGAGTGGAGAATAAACTAGTTCAAAACTATAGCTACAAGTTAAATTCAAATAAATAATAAAAATAGACAAAATATGGGTTTTTATCAATCAACCAAATTTTAACGTTTCAACTTATTTTAGAACTCAAAAGTAAGATTTCAATATTTCAAATCAATGATAAAGAGAAACTATGGTTGTGATCACTATGACTATTAAACTCCAATAAATAATAATTGTTCATGATTCTCGTGATAGGTGGGAACAGCAGATTATCCCTGCCGATGATACTATCTGACTTATCTATCGACCTCACTAGACAATTTATTATCTAATTCTCTTGAACTTAGATAACATATCTATTTTTAACCGGATGTTATCTCAGGTAGATTGATCCAGTTACGGCATCAATCATTAAACAAAAGGTTGGTAGCTTCCGAGTCCCTGTTGATAATTCACGACCTCTAGTCTATTTCTCCGTTAGATGGAAATAAAACCTAAGGCATAACCTAATGTTTGCAACCAATCGATTCAATTTAAAACAAAAGAATTTCAAGACGTTCCCATAATCACTCAAACCCTAATCCAACTATTAAATCAATAAAATAATAATCATTGATCCCACAACCCTAGTTGTGAGTTTTAGTTGCTCATAAGATAGAAGAAGCTAACAAAGATTAAATTCATAACTTACAACAAGTGAACTTACAAAAGATGAAATTCAAATTTGTTTCTCCTTGAAGTACAATAAGAATTTTCCACAACTAAATCAAAGTATGCAAAATTGAATTCTAAGTTAATAGAGTCAAAAACAAGTGAACTCCCCTATACTAAGTTACAAGATGTCAAAAGCTGCTTCCGAAGTTGTGAATGAAATCCTAAAAGATGATATTTATACTAAAGCCTAATTAAGGAAATAAAATAACAAAACTTAATAAAATTCTCAGAATAGGTGATGCCCTAGCTGATGCCGCATCACCGATCTGACGGCGTATCACCAACGTCCTCAGATTTCTTCTTCGAACTCAATTCTCTTGTTTAAGCTGACACTTTTCCTGATGCCTTATCACCAACTTGACACCTTATCACCAATGTCGTCAGAAATTTTTCTCAGGCTTCAAGTTGCTAGTTAAGGTTGACGCCAATGCTGATAAGCTATCACAAGGCTGACGACGTATCACGGAGGTCGTCAGTGATGATTTCGTCTCTTTTGCTTAGATTTTCAACTCTTTTTCTCCATTGTCATTTGTTTTTATTCCCTCAGCCTTTTAATGTAGTATCATGATCAAACACATCAAAACAACAAGAGTTGCTACAGAATTCATAATTATTTTGAGCTAAAAAGCATTAATGTGTTAGGTTTTGCTCACACATCAACACCTTCAACTTAAAACAATTTCTTTTCCTCAAGGAACTACATAACACCATACTACGATGCTTAACCAAGAGACACATAAGATACCTATCACAGTTGATTATCAAGTTTACCTCAAAACTTATGCCACTCTCTACGTTCAATTACTTATAAATCCAATTATGCATATCAATGAAGATTAATAATGTGACCCAAAGGAATCAAGATATGGCATCAATTCAGCAACAATACCCATGCATATGTGCAATTTAAACTACCCAAACAAGTAAACAGTTAGCAATGCAATCGATATGCCCTTATAACAAAGAAATCCCTCTTCACTCATATATGAACTGAAGTATGTCAATGCGGGGACGGTCAAGAAACACTCACTCTCAAAAAGAAATTCCAATAAATACATGTCAAATACCATATGATTACCCTTATTTTCACTACCAAGGTGTCCAGACTGATAAGTTAGGATCACTATAGGTCTTTTCTTCCTCTTGTAATGTAGGCTAAGGGCTGGTATGATAGTTAATGGCATTTAGAGTGACTAAGCCACCTTAGCACTACCTTAACTTTTGGGGTTCACTTATTATCCTTTTTCTTATTTTTCTCCATTTCTTGATCACACATTATTCAGGATGGATGTTGCTTTTCTTTTTCATTCTTTTTCTTTTCTTATTACTCTTCCACACCACTCAGCTTTATATTTTTTTTCACTTATTCTTTTCTTTTTATTCTACCTTTCTTCACACCCAGTTTACATCACGTACCTCTATGATGGCCATCCTCAACTTAGGTTATTTTCCTAAGTCAAGGTGCACAGTGTACAAGGAGGACCAGGACCAAAACAGGTTCATTATGATCTAAACGGAAAGGTGATAGGTGTCATAGAAAGAAATGGTCAATTCAGGCTCAAAATAGGGATCAAGAGATTTCATGCATACATGGAAGGTCATTTCGGCAAAAAAAAGTGACTTAAAAATCAAAACGGCCTATGATCCTTTCCTAATCCTTATATTTCAACCAAGATAAGACTAAACAGGCAAGTTTTAGATTCAACACACACAGGGAATTGAGTAATACCTCAGACACACATGGCACAATGGTACATCACAAGTTACTACCCATTCGGTTCATGCAATTGTTAGCAGTGATTATCATGTCCCTAGTACTAATGCCATAAAAAGATTCATAGTAGCCACATATAAATGCATATCACATAGTTATAAAGCAGACCAACGAAAAGGTGTTTATTAGTCTTAAAAGTTAACAAAAATATGTCAATTGCTCTAGGTACTTATTTTTCTCCAATTAACCACACCATATCACAAAACAAACACAATATGCCTAAACATGCCGGATCTACTAGGAACAAGACTCTGGGAAAAAAAGTCACAACAACAAAAACCCTAGGAGGACATCAACACCCATAAGTAGCCCCACCTTCACCTTAATATCATGCATTGTTCCCAACACATCAAATCAAAAAAAAAAGAGTTGGAAACATACCTGTGGCACAATGGATGCAAAGAACTGATGTCATCACATAATACAAAGACAAACAAAAAATTACCTTGGGTTGCCTCTCAAGAAGCGCCTAGTTTAACGTCACGGGACGACCCAACTCAGCTTTTTCCTCCACCTTGAGGATATGAATTTCACCCCCAACTTAGAGTCTATCTTCTTACCTCACTCATAGAGATGTGGTACAAAGATTAAGAAGCTGAGAAATGATTGATGCATGGTAAACAACTCGACCCTAAATTTAGGTGTGTTTTTATGTTGTTTATCAAGTGTAAAATGAAGAATATAGAATTCTTGTTCCTCATTTTCACAGTCTTCCACTAGTTTAGATGATTTCACAGACAAGATATCAACTAAACATATTGTGGAAAAATGCTTCGAGTGTGGCCCAAAAAATCCTACATCAAAATTTACACTATCCTCTACACACTCACTTTTATTTATCTTCTCAACATCTTCACTTTGAATTGGGCTAGAGTCTTCATAAAAGACTGTTTTAGTTTCTTATTTTTCCTCTAGCACCATTTCCTCAATCTTGGCATCATCCCTTATGGTTGGTTCGGTTGGTTGGGAAATCTTTAATGGTTGATCAATATCAAGCTCATCATCAGTATATGAATCTTGCTCTTTATCGTCACAATCTTCAATTATTGTAAATGATTCCATAGATAAGATATCATCTAAACATAATGTAGAAAAGTGTTTTGGATAATTAACCTCGATATCCATCTCTTCTATCCTTTCTCTTCCCTCGTTAAATACCCTAATGTCTTGACGTATGTCACATATGGTATCATTCGTTGTGTCTATAGGATCCCACATTAGTTGTAGCATAGCTTTAATGTCACTCTTTACAGTGCTGTGTTATTCCTTTTCTTGACCATAAGACCTGTCATACTCATAAGAAGAACTAGAACTTGGGTTAGCGCAATAGGGGGAAGGGGCGTTTGGGAACTCACTCCAATGTCCATCTTGACCACCACATAAAGAATACTTATACTCCTAGTAGGCTGGAGATGGTGCATATATATCTCTCCGAGGAGCATATTTACAATCTTGCCAAAAGTGAGGTCCGTCATAATATAGACATGGATCATCAAGATATAATTTTCAACCACCAAACTCATGTTCATTCCAAGATACCATAGTAATAAATAAATTAGACTAAAAAAAAATCTACCTAACACAAGAAATAAAAGAAAACTAAAAACAAATATTTACATGTTTGAATTCAAGCAAGTAGGCTAAAATTCAAAACTAACTCAGTACGCCAAACTGTTCCCCGACAACAGCACCATTTTTTATAATGCTCAACTTACACCTCAAATAAGTGCAAGGTGATCTTCGTCAATATATTTGCCTAACTTCGGAGTCTGGGTCGAATCTACAGAGAACAATGTGAGTGGCGATTAATTTAGTTCAAAACTATAGCTACAAGTTAAATTGAAATAAATAATAAAAAAGACAAAATAGGGGGAGATATTATTCTCAGTTCTTAGCTAAAATATTCTCATTCGATGACGAATATTCCCAAGGGGGAGATATTATAATACCCCATAAGATTCTAAGCTCGATTCAACTCTTACTTGCATGCTTAAGGGGTCTTAGGCTTAAAAATCTCACTAAGTGTTGAAGTCTTAGTCATTATTAAGACCCCTAAACATTAAGGATTTTTAGTTTTGCCTTCTCAACCATGAAATGTTTGTTTTTAAGTTGATTCATGTTTAAGGAGGTTAAAAGTATGTCTTGTGTGAATTTTGGTATTTTTGAACTATATTCGGGATATGTTTGGATAGCCAAAACATTGAAGCAACGTGATAAGGCTGTGATGTATTACTCTGTCCCATTGTGAGGAGCTCCACAATTCATTGCACTATCCCCTAGAGTAAGAGACGTAGTTGAATGCTTTCTCCAACATAGAGAGAGGCACGATGCGTGGCTCTTTCCTGCATAGTTATAAGGTTTAAGTGCCCAAGGGGCATTTGAGTTATTTACATCACCCCAATTTGTCCTTAACATGATTTGGGTTTTTCAAATGGAATTAATTACCCTTTTGGCTCCAACTTGGTATTAAGAAACCCTCTCATTCCCCAAGAGCAAATCCAAGCTTTATTCTTAAGAAATCAAGGCTTCAAGCTCCTAAGTTCAAGCAATCTTTAGGATTATAGCTATTAAGGTATGTGGGGTTTTGAACAAGATTAATAATTTATCCTTTTGCCCAAAAGTATGATTTTCAAGTTGAATTTATATGTTTTAAGTTAGGGTTCATTATGGAATCATATTATTATCATGCGATTTTAGGGACTAAAGAGAATAAGAGTTGTATTTATTCATGTTTGAAACTACAAGTTTGATATTTTGTTTTTGAATTTCATTACTTTGATTAAAGTCTAAGTTTTTCCTTCATTATGGAATTTCACATGTTCAAGAAGAGTTTGATTCATGTTATCCTTAGTATTTTGACTCAATTTATGTCCATGAATAATTCCATGAAAATTTAGGTTATCTCATGCTTTAAGCTTCAATATCCCATGTTATATTTAAGTGAATTTCATGTTATATTATCATGTTATGATCTTAGTCATGTAACCATGTTGTTTTTCCTTGTTTTAAGATATTCCCATGTTTAAGTTCATGCTATTCTTTTATTTGGTGGAATGTATATGTTTTTGGTCTTTGAACCATGATTACATACTACAGTATTTCAAGTTTGATATCGCATTTTTATAATCATTCAGTGTTGGTAGGTTATGAACACTCGATACCAATGTGTTTTACATGATTTCATATTTTCAAGGAATGATTCAGTTAAACCATGTATAATATTATTTTCTCAATCAACATAACAAACCAATAAGAAATTAATTATATAATAATAAATATTACACTGAAATATAATATAAATCATATAAGAATACATTAATCAACTAATCGTAATGCAAAATTTCTAACCTCTACTAAAAGCAAATATAGAATGTAATTTCACAATTCAAGAGTCGACATAAGTATACAAAAAGTTCTAAACGATCCCTTAAACATGCATTTCAACAACACCGCATGAAATCTTTGCTAGTCTTTCCTGTAACTTCGACTTATTATGACTCAATGGTACCAATCATACTCTTGAAAATAACATGTGGGGTTTTTAATGGTTTATTCGTACCCTAGGCAGCATGGTTAGCTTGGCTACTTCCCAAGGTATGACTCACTAGGGTACAAGTTGTATAGGGGCAACGAGTGGTGTAGGGCAAGTCGTATGGTGCATGATTGTCTTGGTCTTGTGGAGTCTTCCCTAGGTACGACTGGCGGATATGATTAGGGGTGTAACTTGCACCCTTATTTATAATTTAGAGAGGTGTAGTCGTATAGAAACTATAACGTAAGGTCATGGAAAGGTTTGGGTAGAATTTGGGGTACCACTCATACCCTAGGGTACGGGTGGTAAGGGAGAGTCGTACCCCTGGACGTGACTTGTTTTAAATTTTAAGTAAAGGTTAGTTTTGACATTTCCTACTCCTAAACCCTTATGTCCTCACATTATATAACACTATGTGGCCTTCCTTAGCACTATTTAAAGGATTGAAATACCTCAATTAGTCTCTCAAACTTACTCTTGAAAGATTTGAGGCTAGGGTTTCTCAAGTGTTCTTCAAAGGGCTCGAAGGTTCAAATTTCTTCCAAAAATCTTCATGTATAAGGCATGTATTATTTTGCTCATTTTTATATACTACTAAAGGCATGTGTATTGTGTTTTAAACATTGATTTATGAATTATTAATGGTGTTTTTCATAATATATGTTGGGGTTCTTGATGCATAAGGTTTGGTATTGGTTTAAACTATGTTTTTACATGTTTTGGTAATGCTTTTCATATATGGTTATTTGTTGGTTACGATTTAACAAATGGGTTTGGAGTAACCCTAATTATGGTGGTTTATGCATTGGTTTTTGTCTTGGTAAAGGTATGCCCTACAATTTTTGATAAAATCCTTCAAAGAATATTTTTACTACATTGTTTAACTTTCATTGGAAGTCTTAATGGAACTCTAAATAGTTTTGGATGGTTTTGCATGGTTTTAATGGTTTAAATGATATAAATACTTTAAATACTTGGTATGGTCTAAAATAGTTTTGAATGGTTTAAGGGGTAAAGGTTTTTAGTGGTCATGGTTGGTCTATTTTTAAAACCTTGTGGGATACATGGTAATCCCTCAAACAAATGCATTAATGGAATTGGTTTAAATAGGTTGGAAAGGTAAAAAGATAAATAGTTATGCTTGTGGGGAACATAGAAGTCCCCCAAGTGGTTTAATATGGTACAAAAAAGGGCACTTGAAAGTATCCTTAAACCTATAAATGGTTGGCTATGGATGATACTTGCATGTAAGGGTTAGTATGACGATACCAATATCAATGGCCTTGGTTAATAAATGTTCAATGGTTTGGTTATTTAAAAATTGTTTTTAATTAGGTAATAATGACGGGATCTATAGGAAAGCTGTGGAAGGTGGAGGTCTGATAACGCTTAACTTACACGTCAATTTAATGCAAGGTAGTTGCATCAATATATTTACCCAACTTTGGAGTTGTTGTCTAATCCACGAGGAACAATGTGAGTGGCTATTAAACTAATTTAAAACTAAAGCTACAAGTTAAATTCAAACAAATGATACGAAAAGATAAAATGGGGTTTTTTATTGATTCGACAAAATTATTAACAGTTCAATTCATCTTAGAACTCAATGCTTAAACTGCAATATTTCAAATCAATGATATAGAGAAACTAGAGGTTGATCTCTATGATTAGTAATCATCCATTGAATAATAGTTGTAGTACTGGATTATCATGACTTATGGGAAACACCAAATTATCATTTTCGACAGTCCATCTAAGTATTTCTCAACTTACCTAGATGTTGGACTCCCTAATTCTCTTAAACTTGGGAAAACATTCTATTTTTACTGATTTTATTTTGAGTTGATTAATCTTGTTACAATATTAATCATTAGATAGGAACTTACCTTCCCAAATATTCATTGATAATTCACTACTTTTAGTTTATTTCTCAGTTCGAGAAAGTCAACATAATGCGAGATCTATTGTTTGGAACCAACAAAAAATAATTAATACAAAAGAATTATCAAGATGTTCCCACTATCACTCGAACCCTAACCAACTATTGAGAAAATACAATAGTAATCATAGATCCCACAACCCTAGTTGTGGGTTTTAGTTCCACAAGAAAGAGAAAGTGATAACAATAACTAAATTCGTAATTCAAAGTGATTAAACTTACAAAAGATGTACACAGAAATTGATTCTATTCGCAAATTCAAGAAGAATATCCCACAACTAAATCAAAGAATTGAAAATTAAAATCCAAGTTTAGAGATCAAATATAAGTAAAGTAGTCTTTGGAATAAGTTCAAGGTGTTCAACGCCTTTAGTGAAACCCTAAAATCTTCTATTTATATTCGTAACTTAAGAAAAATTCAAAATTCAAATTTTTATGCTTAGCTGATGACATGTCTGACAGCTTATCAGAGATCTGATAGCTTATCAGACCATATCGTCAGAGATGATTCCCATTTCTTGCCTTCTGCTTATGTGTGAAGACATGCCTGACGGCGTATCAAAGTTCTGATAGCTTATCAGAACCCATCGTCAAGCATGCTTCAAATTTTTGCCTTATGCTTCTGGGTGACGACATGCTTGACAGCTTATCAGAGATCTGATAGCTTGGACATGTCATAAGAAAATCTTCTGCTTTTGAGTAACGGCATTCTTGACGGCTTATTAGACACCTGACGGCTTATCAGGGGATGTCGTCACACTTTTGCTTTAACTTCCTCCCACTGTCTATAGCTAATGATGAATCTAATAACTTATCACAAATTTGACGACTTATCATACAAGTCGTCAACTACACTTTCATGGCCACTTGTTCCAAATTCACCTCTTTTGCTCTTATTATCTTTGGTTTTCTTGCATCTTGACTTTCCTGCATTATCAAAGAGAAAACAATCAGAAACGACAAAAGTTGCTGAAGACTTTACAATTATTTCTAGTTAAAAGTCTCAAATGTGTTAACATTAGCTCACACATCAACACCCTCAACTTAAAACAATTTCTTGTCCTCAAGTAACTTAAACATAACTAAGAAGATACAAAGCACATTCGGCAGTCAAACATCTATCTTAGCTCAAAACATATTTACCATCTCTAAGGTCAATCATCTCAAACTCAACTGTGTATATTACTGAAAAGAAATAATGCAACACAAAGGAATCAAGCTATGGCATCAACTTAGCAAAAATAGCCATGTATGTACCAATATTACACTGCCCAAACAAGTTAGCAACTAGCAACATACCCAGTGTTCCCTTACACCAACGAAGTCCCTCCTCACTCATATATGAACTCAAGCATGTCAATGCAGGGACGGTCAAGAGACATTCACTCTTAGAAAGTAGTTCCACTCAATGTACGCCAAATACCATAAGCTTACCCTTATTTTCATTATTGAAGCTAAAAGACAGTTAAGTTAGGATCACTATAGGACTTTTCTTCAACTTTTAATTTAGGCTTGGGGTTAGTATGATACACAAGAATATTTAAAGTAACTAAGACTCCTTGGAACTACATTATTTTTGGGGTCTCACTTATCAACCTTTACCTTATTTCTCCCTTTCTTGATTAAAGCACATTTAAGCTGGGTGCAGTTTTTATTCATTCATTTTTTTTTAACAACTTTTCTTTTTTTTCATTTTTTTTTGTAACACACCCAGCCTTGCATATTTTTTTATTACCCTTCTTGATATTTACTTTACATCACGCACCCCTATAATAGCCACTTTCAAATTAGGCTATTTGCCTAAGTCAAAGTGCACAATGTCCAAAGAGGACCAGGGCCAAAATAGGTTCATTTTTATACAAATGAGAAGGTGATAGGTATAATTAAAAGAATAGGCATTCAGGTTCAAAATTAGGATCAAGGGATATTATTCACATATGGAAGGTCATTAAGGCTAAAAGTGGACTAATATCAACAATGGCCTATGATCATTTTCTAACCGCTATCATAGAACGAAGGCAAGACCAACTGGACAAGTTCTAGATTTAACACACAATGGGAACTAGGTAGTATCTCTCACAAACATGGCACAAATGTACATCAAAAGCTACTACTCATTCGGTTCATGCAATTCTTTAACAATGGCTATCATGTCACTAGTACTAATGCCATAACAAGATGCACAGTGGTCATACATAAATGCATATCACAAAGTTATAAAATAGACCATTGGAGAGTTGTTCCAAAATCAACAAAAACATGTTAACTGCCTAAGGTACTTTTATTTATCCTAGTCAAGTACAACATTTTACAACCAATCATAATACACCTAAACATGTTGACTCTACTAGGAACAAGAATTGATGGAAAAGAGGAACGGCAACAAAAAATCCAAGAGAACATCAACAACCACAAGTAGCCCCACCCTCAACTTAAAATCATGTAATGTCCCCAATGCGTCAAACCAAAACAAGAGAGTTACAAACATACCTGTGGAACCATGGGTGCAAAGATATAATGTCAATCACATGATACAAATACAAAAAACAAAATACCTTGGGTTTCTTCCCAAGCAGTGTCTGATTTAATGTCGTAACACGACTACCTTAAAAGTGCTTCATCCTTTATTCCTCCACTTAGACGATTTGAATCGTCGTCCCATCTTTCTATCTTACATCTTTTAGGTGCATTGGGAAAATGTGAGACCATTATAAGAAAAGTTCTATCACGCCACTACGAAGACTTAAACCGCTTGCCCAATTATTCATCGAACGTTTGTGTGGGATTATTTGGCAACGGTGAGAATCTTAAAAAGCCACTAAATGGATATTGAACTTTATGATTCTTGGAATTTAATATTGGGTTTGTATTATACCCTTTCGGAAAGACAAACTCCAATATGAAGGAATTTTCCTCCTTATTTCCAAAATTCATTATTTTCTTGGGTGATTCTACTTTCATCACATCAACCAAGAATAATGTTGAAAAGTGATTCAAGTGAGGTCTTCTCTTTAATTTTAGAGTTGCATCCTTATTGAACTCTTCACCTTGACCTGGGATAGAGTCTTTATAAAAGATTGGCTTGGTTTCTTCTTTTGCCTCTAGCACCATTTCCTCAATCGTGGCATCATCTCTCATGATTGGTTTAGTTGGTTGAGAAATCACCAAGGGTTTCTCATCATAAAGATCAACATCAATATAGGGTTCTTGCTCCTCTTCTTCATATTATTTCATTATTTTAAATAATTCCACAGACAAGAATCATCAAAACATACTATAGAAGAATGCTTTGAATAATTGATCTCTACATCCATCTTCTCATGAATTATTGGCTTCATGTCTTGATGCATATCACATATGATATCATACATTTCTTTTTGGAGATCCAACATTAGTTGAAACATAGTTTCAATGGCAGTCTTTCCGGTGCTTCTTTCTTTCTTTTCTTGACCATAAGACCTATCAAACTCATAAGAAAAACTAAAATTTGGGTTAGTGCAATAGGGGGAGGGGGCATTTGGTCAATAACTCTAATTTCCATCTTGGCCACCACATAAAGAACAATTATACTCCCAATAGGATAGAGATGGTGCACACATCTCTCTCCGGGAAGCATATCTACAATCTTTCCAAAAGTGAGTTCCACCACAATATGGACATGGGTCATCAAGATAAGATTTCCAGCCACCAAGTTCATGTTAATTCCACGATGCCATAGTAATAAGTAAACTAAAATAAAAATCTACCTAACACAAGACATAAATGAAAACTAAAAACAAATACTTACAAGTTTGAATTCAAGAAAGTATGCTAAAATTCCAAACAAACTCAACACACCAAATTGTTCCCCGACAATAATGTCATTTTTGATAACGCTCAACTTACACGTTAATTTAGAGCAAGGTGGTCGTCGTCAATATATTTACCCAACTTTAGAGTTGGGGTCCAATCCACGAGGAATAATGTGAGTGGCGATTAAACTAATTTAAAACTATAGCTAAAAGTTAAATTCAAACAAATGATACAAAAAGATAAAATGGGGGGGTTTTAATAATTGAACAAAAGTTATTAACACTTCAATTCGTCTTAGAACTCAAAGCTTAAATTGCAATATTTTAAATCAATGATATAGAGAAACTAGAGTTGTGATCACTATAATTTGTAATCCTCCATTGAATAATAGTTGTAGTACTAGATTCTCATGACTTGTGGAAAACATCAAATAATCAGTTTCGATAGTCCATCTAATTATTTCTCAACCTAAAAAGATTTTGAACTCCCTAATTCTCTCAAACTTGGGAAAACATTCTATTCATACTGATTTTATTTTGAGTTGATTAATCTTGTTACAACATTAATCATTAGATGGAAACTTAACCTTCCCAAATCCTCATTGATAATTAACTCCCTTTAGTTTATTTCTCAATTCGAGCAAATGTAAATAAGGTGAGATCTATCGTTTGGAACCAACAAAAAATAATTAATATAAAAGAATTATCAAGATGTTCCCATAATCACTCGAACCCTAACAAACTATTAAGATAATACATGAGTAATCATAGATCCCACAACTCTAGTTGTGGGTTTTAGTTCCACATAAAAGTGAAAGCAATAACAATAACTGAATTCCTAATTTAAAGTGATTAAAATTATAAAAGATGTAGTCAGAAATTGATTCTCTTCCCAAATTCAAGAAGAATATCCCATAACTAAATCAAAGAATTGAAAATTTAAATCCAAGTTTAGAGACCATAGAGAAGTAAAGTAGTCTTTGGAATAGGTTCAAGATGTTTAGTGCCTTCAACGAAACCCTAAAAGCTGTTATTTATATTTGTAACTTGAGAAAAAATTGAAATTAAAATTTCACATTTTTTTCCTTAGCTGATGACATGTTTGATGGCTTATCAGAGATCTAATAGCTTATCAAACTATGTCGTAATACATGATTCCTATTTCTTGCCTTTTGCTTATGTGTGACAACATGCCTAGTAGCTTATCAAAATATGTCATTAGGAATGCTTTAAATTGTTGCCTTCTGCTTCTGAGTGACGACATATCTGATGGCTTATGGGAGATCTGATATCTTATCAGGACATGTCATTAGAAAATCTTCTACTTCTGAGTGATGCAATTCTTGATGGCTTGTCAGACACCAGATGAATTATCAGGATATGTCGTCACACTTCTACTTCAACTACCTCACACTATCAATAGCGAATGATGACTCTAATAACTTATCATAAATTTGACAACTTATCAGACAAGTTGTCAACTACACTTTCATGGCCACTTGTTTAAAATTCACCTTTTTTGCTCTTATTGTCTTTAGTTTTCTTGCACCTTGACTTTCCTACATTATCAAAGGAAAAGCAATCCAAAATGACAAAATTTTCTTAAGACTTTACAATTATTTCTAGTTAAAAGCCTCAAATGTGTTAGCATTAGTTCACACATCAAGGTCTCGAGGGATCCAAAATAAGAAACTTAGATTTGTCGATATAAGGTTGGTCTTGGTGACCTTATGTATGATTAAACACTATATTTGGGGATGTACTAGTCATTCCAAGAGTATCGTCTCTGGTCATATGGCTACACACACTAGGGCCCTTTCAGCAGGGGGAGCTGAACCCATACATGCCATAAATTATTTAGGACAGTAAAGATAAATAATCCAGGTAAATGTTTTAAAGGAATGCTAAACCTCGTTTCCTTTCCTGACATGGTTATAGATATTTATATGGTTTTATAAATTATGGATGGTTTTTCTTGGCTATGCAAATGGCATTATTTTATCCTTATCCTGAGTGCATGCTAGTGTTTACCCACTAACCTGTCTACTTGCGGTTGTACACCCACACTATGCCTGAACTGACTATTCTATTCCTCTTGCTTACTAATTAGATTTGGGTACAGTCGACTATGGATTAAAGTGCTGAGATTCCATATTTTGGAAGGCATCTATTTTATGTCATGGTTTACTTTACATATTTGTTGTCTTTCATAGAGTATGGTTTTTTGGTTATGGTTGGGGGCATGTCCCAACTTGGTACTCTTTGTTTGGTCTAGAGGCTTTATATAGATAATTGTAGACCGGGGTATGTTATAGGTTATTTATGTTACACATATGTACTTTTATATCAGCTTATTATCATGGTATTGATTAATGGCTTCCACATTGGTTTGGTTGGATATTGGGTGGTTTGGCTTGGTTGGGTTGGTCTCAGTTATAGACTTATTCCAAAGTCACGACATAGTTAGACACTCTATCTTGTTATATGTTCGGGGTTCAGCCTACTCAAGGTATGCATTGGTGGTTGTGTTGGGTAACAGGGGAAGTTCTCGGTCGTGGTTAGACTTGGGACTGCCTATTATGACAAGGCCTTAGTTTGGGTCATGTCAAGTTAGTATCAAAGCTTTCGGTTTCAGTGTCATTGGGTGTACACAAATCCATGTCGAGTCTATTCTTTTTATGGGTGTATCGCACACCATACTTATAATCAGGAGGCTACGAGACATTTAGGAAAGTTTTACTTTCTTGGTTATTCTACTTTCGAGCTATGGAGTCAGAGGTTTTGAACTCTTCTCTGAATCATCCTTGGTTAACTTTTTGGATCATGTCTTTTCAATGATCTAAATTTTATGGAAACTTACCTGTCCTACTCGAGGACAACATGGATGGATCTAGTCCAACTCATGGGGCCTTAATTTTCTAAATAATGGGGAGTCCAATGGTATAGTGGTAAATAGTCCAAGAGGAAGAGTTGGGTAAGTTCTAAATCCTATTATATGATTGGTTTGCCCAACCCAAATCTATGGGGAGAAAAATATTCTCAGTTTGGTAATGCTTCTATGGCACAAGGTGCCCAATCTCGGGCTAATGAGGCCAATATGCATTATCTTATCCTATTCATGAGTTTTTTCGTTGATCACACCATAGTTTTTGTGAAAAAGGGAGGAATTATGGTTGTAGTAGTAGTCAATTAGGTCTCATACAACGGGAATATCCTATAAGGGTTGCCTCTTGGGCAATAAGATATCGGTTACTACTTTTGGTTTTGGTATTGGTCAGGATCATCACAATTTTATTATTATTCCTTGGGAGTTCAAGGCATCTTATGATACCGACATGGGTATGTTGGAAACTTTTCTCTTTGTGGTGTGAATGGTTTACTTGGCTCGGGGTCCCCTCTCTTTTGTGACCCCATTGGTGGTTGTGTATTTTGTTTTTGGTCTCAATGTTATATCAAATTCTTTTCTGTTTTTACCCCAATATATGACTCTATGATTACCAAAAGTGTCTATGGGAGTGTGTGGTCCTGATGGTAATAATTGGGTCTTAGTGGATTTATTAGACTTGGATATGGTGGATTTCAATGTCATTCAAGAAAATGGATTAGTTGCACTCGTGATATTCATCATTAGATTGTCGGACCCGTTAGGCTCCCTTGTTAGTCAATTGTGGAATAGAAGGATAGTTTCATTCCCTAGCTATTAAGGGAAAGGTTGCATTCTATCTTAGAATTCAGAGATCAGTCTACAAATGGGTGTTTTTATTATTTGGTTTGGGTTAAAGATTCTAACTTAGAAGGTATTTCCATATGTTCCGTTTTGGTGGAATATAAATTTCTTGGGGTCCTTCTAATGTCCCGAATGGTGTCTTTCTAATGGGGACGTTGGTTTGAATTGTTCTTATTTTGGACCTTTGTCTAAATTTCTATTCTTTCATAATAGAATAGTTTCAGTTGGGTTAAAAGGGGCTTGAAGATAAATGAAGGGATCTTTTAGATAGAGGTTTCATCCATCCTTGTGTTTTTCCGTGAAGTAATTTCATGCTTTCATAAATAAGGGGATGGTTTCCCAAGGAGTAAATAGGTTGTCAGAGAGTGACTAAGGAATTTAGGGAGTCCTTCTAGTAGGGGAGGATCATATATGTATATTCCATTTTATATAGGGTACTTTGTAAGTAATACATGATGGTTGAGAACTACTAAGTGTGAATTTTAGATGTTAATTTTCATAAAAAGAAGTATAATAGCTCGGGAATAGCAATGCGAGAATTGTGGAGGTAAATTGGTAGGTTGGATGAGAATGATAACTTTAGGATTACAATAGTGGTAAAGTTGTGACTCGTAGATTGAACGTTCAAGATGAATGGATGGGTTGGGGTTTAAGTCATTATATGGGATGGATCATGGAACTTGCACATGTCTTTGTCCCTATACTTGTACTTTATTAGTGGCATGTAATTTATTATTAAATTCATGGTTTTGAATATGGGTTTTGGCATAATCGAGGGTTTTGACATGACTACTTATTTAATTGATTTTCCAGGGATTATGAGTCAGTATTTCTACCTTATTAATGTTTATGAACATTGAGGCGTACATGGGAATGTTAAATGGATTTGGGGTACTATGGATTTCCCAATTACTTGATTTTGGTCTTGGAAATTATATGCCCTCAAAATATTTCTGAAATTACTGCGAAATATAATTTTGTCATATTATTTTTCTATTTTTGAATCTTTGCATTGTATAAATGGTTAAGGGGAACATAAATTTATTTTGGTTAGATTCAAATGATTTTTGAAAGGCCTTAGTGGCCATGGTTTAATTTTAAATGGTTTTGATTTTAATTGGAAATGTTGGAGTGAATTTGGTCTAATGGTTTTTCCATATCTATGTTGGGATCTAGGTAGCCTTGGGATGAATCTGATTTAGAGTGTGGAAGAAACAAACGTCCTTGGTGTACGTCTTCGGTGACACCCATTAGAGCAGAGAATTATGTTCATTGGTGTAATGAGATAGAGGTTGGTGGTTGATATAGAATTCTTTTTTAGTGGTGGACTTCAAGTTAAGGTTGGGTTGCATATTCTAGTGATACTCTTCCATCTCGGTTGAGAGAGTACTCTAGTAGTGTTACATACATTCTTATAGCACTTATGCCTAAGGTTCATATTTGGTATTCACCCTGTTCCATAAATATGAGTTTTTACTGACATTACATTACTCACGGTATACGTAGTTGTATTTCTTTCGGTGTGAAGTCTTAAAGACTCATTTCATGGTATGGTTTGGTCAGGATGATCTTCCATTATGGTCTAGGTGTTGTTGTAAAGTACTTCATGCCTATAGTGTCGTGTCTTGTCTCTGGGTTCTTACCTTAGGAGGCATGGATAACTCTTGTAATTTGGTTTCTTAAATGACTCTTTAATATTAAGATGGTAGTTGTTTGGGACGCATGGTAATGTGTTGAAATAGGGAATGTAGAATTCCTAAGATCAGGAAAGTCTAGGGTGACTACCATAGTTAAGATTTTGGAGGGAAAGGTAAGGTTGTTGTCATGGGAAATTATTAGGAAGGGAATAGGTGGTAGAAAATCCTAGTTGAAATGATAGAGGGTGCTAGACCTTTTGATCCATAGATCATACCGCGGGTACATAAGCGGTAGGATTGAATATTGTGGTTGGTAGATACATCAATAAGTTGTGTTGGGTATCTAAGAGGTCAGGTAAGACATGGTATTTTGAATTATTTTCATGGCTTAGTAGTTGTATGATTTTTGGTGTTCAATTATAGGCTAGGGGTTTTGGCTATAGTGGTTGTACATGGTTTGCCCATGTGTTTTACTTATGGTTTTCTTGTTATAATGGTGATGGAAGTAGGGTGGTGTCTCGGATAGGTGTAAAGAGCAGAGCCCGATGGCCTAAGTTAGCTCTTTAATGCTTTGGATAGGTTTGAACATGGAATCAGTGGTATATAGCTACTCAAGCTCCCGTGTGATGTGGCTTGGTAAACTCTAAGTTGAATTAGACTAGCTCTTTAGCCTAAGTTTTATTCATCCAGTATTCTATATTTTTGTGTTAAGAAAAGATGGGGATAATTCTTTGTTGGTTGATCCCTTTGGGTGGTATTGATATCTGGGATCCTTTGTTCCTTGTTATTTAAGGAGATCCCGTTGAGGATCTTGGATGGTAACTTCGCCGATTGCGAACTAATAAGGTATTGCTTAGTTAAAGGTTCCATGGCAGAACCAAGAGTCCGATAAAGTCATTGGGATTTGGAAGTAGACATGGAGTCCAAAGGTCCACGTTGGTTCTTTGTAATGGAAAATTGTGCAAGGTGTGTGTTCTTCAGCACATCTTTGATTCCTAACTTGGTAAAGGTGAGGAATGGTTCCTCTTGTATCTTTGTTTTTTAACCTTGTTAGAAGTCAGAACGAAAATGTTGGGGTGTAAATTATTCTTGGGATATGTTATGATCTTCTCATCTTAGTTCGCATTCTTGTCCTTTATTTCAATTAGAGGAAAGGTACAGGTTCACCAATATGTTATCACATGCTTTTTATTACCTTTACCCTTCATTCAAGGACAAATGATCCCAGTGGGGGAGTATGAAATACCCCAAGTTTTGGGCCCTTGCAAAATTTCCAAGGTTTTTGACTTTTTGACTTGGTAAAACTCAAGGGTACTAATTATACCCTTGAATATGACTTTTGGGGTGTCTTAATGGTTCAATCATGCCCTAGGAAGCATGGTTGGCTTTGTTACTTCCCATGGTATGACTCACTAGGGTACAAGTCGTATAGGGGAATACAAATGGTGTAGGAAAAGTCGTATGGTGCATGATTATCTTATTCTTGTGGAGTTTGCCCTAGGTACGACTGGTGGATATGATCGGGGGTGTCACTCATACACATAGGTACGAGGTAGGGAGGTAGAGTTGTCTATAAACTTTTAGGTAAGGTCATGGAAAAGTTTGGGTATGAGTTGGGGTACCACTAGCACCCTAGGGTACAGGTGGTAAGGGAGAGTCGTACCCCTGGACGTGACTTGTTTTTAATTTTAAGTCAAGGTTAGTTTGGATATTTCCTACTCCTAAACCTTTATGTCCTCACATTATATAACCCTATATGTTCTTTCAACCCCTTGTTAAAGTATAAAAATACCTTAAAAACTTGCTCAAACTTACTCTTGAAAGATTTGAGGCTAAGGAATGTACTCCTTCCCTCATTTTTATTTTCTACTAAAGGCATGTGTATTATGTTTTAAAGATTTATTTATGAATCATGAATGGTGGTTTTCAGAATATATGTCGCTGGCCTTGATGCATATGGTTTAGTATTGGTTTAAACTATGTTCTTACATGTTTTGGTAATGGTTTGCATATATGGTTATTTGTTGGTTATGATTTAAAAAATGGGTTTTGTGTAACCATAATTATGGTGGTTTATGCATTGGTTTTTGTCTTGGTAAAGGTATACCCTCAACATGTTTGATAAAATGCTTCAAAGAATATTTTTACTCTATTGTTGAACTTTCATTGGAACTCTTGCATGGTTTGGTTTGGTAATGAAATTCTCAATGGTTTGGATGGTTTTGCATAGTTTCAATGGTTTAAATAATATAAATGCTTTAAATTCTTGGAATGGTCTAAAATGGTTTGGAATGGTTTAAAGGGTAAAGGTTTTTGGTGATCATGGTTGGTCTATTTTGAGAACCTTGTAGGATACTTGGAAAACCCTCATGCAAATACATTAATGGAATTGGTTTAAATGGTTTGGAAATATAAAAGGCTAAATGGTTATGCTTGTGGGGAATGTGAAAGTCGTCTAAGTGGTTTAATATGGTAAATAGAAGAGCACTTGACAATCCATTTAAACCTATAAATGGTTGGTTATGGATGATACTTGCAAGTAAGGGTTGGTATGATAATACTAATATCAATGGCATTGGTTAATAAATGGTAAATGGGTTAGTTATTTGGAAATAAGTTTTAGTTGGGAAATAATGGCGGGATGTACAGCAAAGCCGTGGAAGGTAAAGGTCCTAGGGGGACCAAAACTGGAAACTCATATTTTCCGATATGAGGTTGGTTTTGGTGACCATGTGCATGATGTCACACTATATTTTAGGGGTGTAGTAGTCATCCCAAAGGTATCTTCCTTTGCCGTGTGGCTACATGCACTGGGGCCCTTTTATCAAGGGGAATTTAATCCATATAGCCTGTGGGTGATTTACGACAGCAATGCTACACAACCCAGTTAAAGGATTTAAAGGCATGCTAAACCAAGTTCCTTTTCCCGGCATGGTTAAATAAGGTTGTATGCATTATGGATTGTTTTTCTTGGATTTGTAATCAGAATTATTTTATCCTTATACTGAGTGCATGCTAGTGTTCACCCACTATCCCATCTACTGGCGGTTGTATACCTATGCTATGTAGAAACCGATTATTATATTAGTGATTGGATTTGGGTATAGTCGATGTTGGATTGAAGTGGTGAGCTCCCACAATTTAGAAGGAATCTATTTCATGTCATGGTTTACTTTAATATTTCCTGTCTTCCATAGACTATGTTTTTTTTGCTATGGTCAGGGGCATGTCCTAACTTGGTACTTTTTTGTTTGTCTAGAGGCTTTGTATGGACAACTGTGGACTTGGAAATGGTATGGGTTATTTATGTTACACATATGTATACTAACATTGGCTTATTATCATGGTATTGATTCAAGGCTTCCACAGTGGTTTGGTTGGATATTGGGTAGTTTGACTTTTGTTGGGTTGGCCCAGTTATAGACTTATCCCAAAGTCACAACGGGGTTGGACTTGGGATTGCTCATTACGACAAGGCCCTGGTTCAGGTCGTGTCATTTTTTTAGTTTCCTCCAAAAAATTTCACTACAAGTCCACCAAAATGAAGAGAAATTCATTTTAATAAAAACCCTAGTAGCCCAAGGAGATTAACGATTTTGTCAATTTACAATTTTGTTTGTTGGCTCAATCTGCAATTTTTGTTAGAACCCAAAAATTTGTGATTTAAAATCTTACCGATGGTTTTCTCAACGACTGCAATTTTAGAGTTTCTTACAACTACAGAGTTTCCTTGATTTTGTTAGGTTAGCTGCTAAAGACATTCTACCCCAATCTCTAGGTAAAGAACACCGCTTATCTAATTTTCTTGTAAAGAAAAATTGTATGATTGTGCAAAAATTTGGACTAAATTCGATAAATAGTATAAAAGTTATGATGTAAAGGAATACATTAACCATGGAGGAGTAAAAGAAGTTTTCTTGGTAAAAATATCCATACAATATTGTATGGAATAGTACAAAAAAATGGAAGAAGAATACTGAAGCTAAACACATCCACATACAATCAATATTGGTTAATTATCACAGATGATGTTTGCATGAATCTAAATATATGGTCCTTTCTTAACCTCTGCACTACATAGGTTTGAAAAAATTCCTCTTTCAAACTTGTAAAAATGTCAAGGTTAGTATATATATTTTTATCCATAAAGGGGTTGGGAAGTTGACCTTTAAAGCGTAGAAGCCCTCATTGATGATACACCATTGCAATAGTCATAATTAATCCTGGAAATCCTTATGGATATGTTTTTATTTCTAAACACTTTCAAGAGGTAGGATAAACTTGATAAGATGTTTGCTTTTACGTATAAATCCCACAGTTTGTATCAAATAACTCATCGCACAAATTTGTCCATGCTTTATTTTTATCATGGAGATTGCGGAGACAACAAAAAAGCTAGGAATCCTAGATGTTAAAAATAAAATCTATAGCCACCTATGTTTTGGTAACAAGACCTTGGTTTCAATGGGATTATTTCGATCAATTACTCCGATGTAACTCTCGGGTCAATATCAAAACGATGGATCGTTCCTGGTTGGCGACTTGGTTTGATTATAGTGGTTGATCCTAGTTATGCCTTTAAGAAGTCCAGGGTTTGTATCTTCATTTTTATTCTTTTTATTTCTTGTCTTATCTCTTTTTTTTTATCTCTTAGTACTCGTATTTCAACTTTTTGTACTAGAAAAAAAGTGATGGACCAAAATAAGGTCTGTGATTATGAGGAGCAAAATAATAAATTACTGCAGCTCGCAAACTGGGGAATATATCGCATATAAATAGGAATACTGATCTATTAATAATATTCAAGATTAATCATATTACAAATTGATAGAGTTGTAAATCACTCATATAAATATCTCAAGCTTGTCAATGCCTTCTATAGACTGTTTTACAATGTGACCAGTCTTCTGTTCCTTTTGCTTTTCAGATTGTTGAATGCCTTTAGAATTATCTTAAATACAGTGCTAATCCTTAAATGATTGTTCAGGTATTGGTTATACACCATTTTCCTATGGTCTAAATTGCCACACACATAATTAAGTCGATTACATGTCATTGTGCTCTATGGAAGTTCTAATTTTATTTTGATAATATCCAAGGAGCAGTACCTCACCTCCTCGAGAAAAAGACCATGGATTTTTTTTGAACATCAATAACATACTGAAGGAAGATGTCGAGGGATTTTACACCAAAGTTCAGGAGATACCTTACTTTAACTAGCTCGTATAAAACAGAGGGAGAAATGTGTGTAATGGTGAGTGCTTATCTATCACTTCAATTTTGGTCCCTCTAAATCTAACACAGAAGGTAATTTTTTGTTTCATACCTTGTATATCAAATTGAGCTTGTTGTTTCTGGAATAAATAAATGAAGATCTGGAATTCTGCACTAAGCTAGTCCATGAAGAATCTATTATAATTCTGCCTAGTAACACTAACTCATTCTTTATGTGGTTTCTCATGAAGGAATCAGTACATAATCTAGAATTATATAATGTCAAGATGCTTAATTAAAGTTGTCTTTTCCTTATCTAACAAAATTAACTATGACTCAGTCCAGAATAAGTCGAGGTTGACTATATGAATCCGCACTACCGCCTATAAGGATCTTTTTTTTTAAATATTTTTTTCTTGTCCAACAACATTAACTATGCCTCAATCCCGAACAAGTCGAAGTCGACTATATAAGTCCGCACTTCTACCAATATAGATCTTTTTTTTTAGATATCTTTTTCTTGTCCAACAACATTAACTATGCCTCAGTCCCGAACAAGTCGAAGTCGATTATATAAGTCCGCACTGCTACCTATATGGATCCTTTTATTTTAGTTAGGTTTTTGTTTTCCAACTACATTAACTATGGCTTAGTCCCAAACAAATCGAGGTTGACTATATGAATCTGCACTACCGCCTATATGGATCCTTTTCATTTAGTTATCTTTTTCTTGACCAATAATATTAACTAATTTCTCAGTCTCAAATAAGTCAAGGTCAAATATATGAATCCACACTACCACCTATATGAATCCTTTTCTTTTAGTTAGCATTTTCTTGTCCAACAACTTTAACTATGCATCGGTCCCTAAAAGGTCGAGGTAGACTATATGAATTAGCACTACCACCTTTATGGATCCATTTATTTTAGTTAGCTTTCCCTCTTCCAACAACATGAACTATTTCACAATCCCAAACAAGTCAAGGTCGACTCTATGAATATGTACTACGACTGATATGGATCCTTTTATTTTAGTTAGCTTTTTCTTGTCCAACAACTTAATTATGACTTACTCCCAGACAAGTTGAGGTCAACTATATGAATCCGCACTACCACCTATATGGATCATTTTCCTTTAGTTAGATTTTTCTTAGACTGAGCATTGAAAATATGGAGTTCAAGATACTGGGAACATATAAAAAAGCAGTTTTGTTGTTCCATTTGGTTGTAGTAGGTTCTCCTTTTGTATATATCAATTCTCTTTTGAAAGTGTAAAAAACAAGAGAATTTTGCACAATGTGATTACTATTTAGTATTTGTAGTGAGTCCTGCATGGGGATTTTATCTTGTTTCCTGTTGTATTAGTCTATTCATGCTTTTCTTTTCTTAGGTGACTATGCCCAAGAATGATATAGTCATTCTTGATGGTTCTGGACAAAAGAAGTTCATAGAGGAATGAAATGAAAAGGTTTGGTCTCTCTTCATTTTGCACCAGTATCAGTACACATAGTGCACTTTAGCATGGGTTTGACATATAATCGTGCTCTTTGAATTTGCAGATTAAATCAACCATTGAATTGAGCACATCTGACTATGACAAGGCGAAAAGTCAAAATCCTTTAAAATTTTGCAAGGGTCCAAGACTTGGTGTATTTCAAGAAAATTGATCCAATAGGTATATTTTTTCCAATTAAGTCTTGCCATAGGTATCTTATGGCAATAGTTCTCAAAACTATTGCTATATGTCTGCCTATTGCAATAGTTAATCTTCAATAATGATGTTTATAGCGCTTCATTGTAGCTAGTAGAACATTTTTTGTAATGGTTAGAACCATTTAAATAGACATCCTATAGAAACACTTTGACAACCATTGCGAAAACGTTTATTGCCATAGGGGTAATTTCGAGTAGTGGATTTAAGGGTTCACCCATTAGTTAGGACTAACTCGTTAGTCATTCGGGACATCAGATTAGTGGAACCACAAAACCAGTGTTAGTACCCGTGCAACAGTACTAACACCCTTCTAACTGGGGTTGCAGGTTGGACCCCAATTAGCTCAGATTAGGGCATGTCAGTTAGATGATTCCTCCAACATTTTTAGTTAGTATTTCAATATATCTCAGCTCAGGTTTCATTGACCAAGTGTACAGATTTTTGGTTATTCAGTTATACATATTTAAATCTTTCAAACTATAGATTATTTCAGTAATGTGTTTATGATTGGTCCTACATTCTCATATATTACATGTCCATGCATTCATTCTCAATTATCTCATACATTTCAGCCAATCCTCGTCTAATATACCAGTACATTCAAAGTACTGACCGCATACTTTTCTTTGTGCTATGTTGTCTTATAACATAGGTTTGGATGCTTAGTTTCCCAACAGTTTCTTCGACAGCTCACATTGCTCATTAGTAGTAGTGGTGAGTCCTCATCCATATAAGATAAGGTATGTTTATTTTAGTTATTTTAGCATTTCCTTATGATCTGACAGTATGATTTAATTGGGGATTTGTCCCATTAACTCCTCATGATGTTTAGAGGCTTTCGGCCAATCGGTTAGACGATCAGCCAATTCATTCAGTATTATCAGTTATTTCAGATAGACAATTTAGTTTCCAGTATTTTATCAGATAATTCGGGCATGATATTGATTTTTATTTCAATATTTAGAGTTATAATATCGAATTAGTTTATCGTCCGCTCATATGTTATACCACTATTTTATTTAGTACTCATAGTAGGTACTAGTTAATGAGTTAGCTTAGGGACCTTTGTGGTCGTAAAAACCATTGACATAACCAGACGGTAGCCTTGACTCGTGAAAACTGAAGAGACTTTTCTAGAGCTGGTTAATGATCTGAAGATAGATAGTGCGATAGAGGATTTCCCACCCCTACAATCGGTGGGCCAAGTAGTTGCCCAAGATCCACTTGAATTCATAGAAATGTTTATTTTTGTAGATTGCCTAGTTAATTTGTTGGTTATAATTAAATGTCAATCAATTGATGGGGCCCAAATATATATTCAAAGGGAAACAAAGGGTGGGCCAAGTATAGAGGCATTGCCTATAACTGTGTCTCAGTTAGAAAAGGTTGCACCAGCACTATTAGTTGTAGAAACAGTTGTATCCCCACTACCCAATACTTTTGAGGAGTATAAAATGTTGGGTCGATTAATTAGGTTGTCTCCATTGAGGTTTTAGGAGCACCAGAGAAGTAAGCATATTAGTTCCTTTCTAGACGCTAGGAGAGATTTCATAATCATAGCTTAGTAAATTTGTTTGGTGTAGATTACACCATATTTTAGCTTGATGATCCATCAAGGTAGTGGTGGAGGGGGTATCTTAATTTCAATCTAGCTGGCTCCCTTCGTATGACATGCGTTATATTTTTGAAGGCTTTCTTAGAGAATTATATGCCTTGGAGCATGTATGTGTATCTAAAATATAAGTTCTCAGAGTTGGAGTAGGGTTCCATAATAGTAGATGCATACAAGGCTAGGTTTCATGAGTTAGACAGGCATGCCACTATGATTCTACCTACTAAACAAGAGAGAGAGTGACACGTTGTTAAAGTGTTAAAACTTCAACACCATATGGCTACTTAGAGCATGGTATCTTTAGGTATATTATTTGTAGGTGTTTCTGATCATACTTTTACTATGAAGGATATGCATCACGAGGCTCATGGGGGGAAGTGATATGAGACCCCATCATTAGGGTGGTTACAGTGGTAGCCATAGCGAGTCAGAGTACTAACGTAAGGGTTTCTTACATAGGCATCGATAGTAGTATTAGCAACAATGGTTGTATCCTTAGTATGATTAGTTTAGTAGTCCTATTTATCCACTTGAGAATTCAAATAGGGGTCAGCCTATTTATAGTGATTTTAGTTGTTAAGGCATCGTACAGTCATCATGCAGTGTTAGTCAAGGACTTCAAGCCATGGTGACCATTTTGTATAAGTAGGACTCTCTTGTTAGTGTAGGGTACCCAAGGAATCCTTTGATTGTGGAGTTGCAGGTCACTTTTCCAGAGACAGTACTCCGCATGGAATAACTGGACTTTAGCCTAGACAGCCAAACCCTTTCGAGCAACGGTGCCATATCATTTGTCATATCTATTTATCATACGGTTAATCATATCCAAAAGTTATATCAATAATCATATATACATATAATCCATATCATTGGTCATCTGTATAAATCATATCATTATCATATCCAGAAGCCATACCAACAATCATACAAACACACATGCACGTACATATATAGCTATATCATTAATCACATATATAACTGTATCAGTAAGCTTGTCGAAAGGTCGTATTATTAAACATATCCTGAAGCCATATCAATAATCATGTATATATATAAGTAATATCATTATTCAAATCTATAAATCATGCAATTAATCATTTTTGGAAGCCATATCGATAATCACATATTTATATACATATATTTCTATATATTTATAAGTCATATCATTAGTCATATCTATAATCATATCACTAATCAATATACGAAATTAGCATCAGTCTTTCAATATACAACTATCATACTCATTAAATATATTCAATCTCCTCAAGTACCAAACCAAACATTAATATGGGTATATCATACATAAATAAGTCTACAAAGCTATCATAAGTCTTGGCCTAAGATCGGCCGGAGGCCCCCACTTCTAATCCCTAAAATTTATTTTAGGAAACTTTTACCTTGAACTAGGATAAGGTATCTAAGTCCATCTCCATACGTTGAATAAGTCATAAATAGTTCTAAGATAGAAATTTTTTCCAAGCATGAACAACTACATCAATCCTACCTAAAATAATAGCATCTATGGCAATTTTCCCTAACTTAAGCAACTAAGGTCAATTCCACCCTAAACATGAATAACTAAGTCCATTTCACCTAGGTTAAGCAATTAAGGAATTTCCATTCTAATTATAATCTACGAAGCCAAATTCATCTAAGACATAAGTAACTAAGCCGTTCACTCCAAATTTATGGCTTTGAGATAGTTAGTTTAACTAGTCCAAACTTTCTCATTCATACTTGCAAAACCTAAATGTCGGCCCATATCTAGCTTAATATCATAATCATACTACAAGATAACACGATCTATGAAAAGGTAAGCCTAGTCTGCATGAACGCCAAAGAAAATCCCAAAGAAACTGCTAAATCACTAGTTTCCCTTACTGAGAAGCTTCCGCAAGGTGTCACACTATCAAAATCACAATCTACTCGTCAAAACAAAAACAATAATACCCATATTGAACTATTGTGCTTGGGGTCCAAAACCATGTAAAAATTCTACGTGGGGTCCACTTATGAATATCGCATTTTCAAAACCAAGACAATGTCTGTCTATGCTCAAAGAACTTTTACCCTTAAAAATTGGTGAATTCTGAGCTATAATAGTACTAAAATCAAGCCACCAAGAATTTAGGGTTATAGATAAGCATGGAAAATATAAACATACAATTAATGGAAGATTACCACAAGTTCGATAAAGAATTGCTTCAATAAACTTTATCCATGCTCTGAAAACACCCACACTTGATTCTCCCAAGATTTCCAATATTTTAGAGTTCAAACTCAAAGGAATGGGAGAAAAATGGTGAAAATTAGGCTATATGAGGTATGTATTCCATTCCCAAGTACGTGGATGCCACAAAAGCAGACACTAGGCCACTTTAGTGATTACCGCAAAAGTGATAGGTGTTGCTAAATCAGTACCCATACCCACGAGTCAGTTCGCTAAAAAAGACCATGTTCTACTTTAAGTGCCACTAAAATGGCAACTGTTGGCTGAGATAGGGCTGCTAAAGCGCCCAATGAGATGCTAAAGTGTTCTCCACTGAAACGCCCAAAGGGTTGCTTTAGCAATAACATAAGATATCAAGAACTGACTGGAGACTTAGAAATTTTTTAAGTCTTCGCCAACCCCTTGGGCTTCATTCGAAATCCCGTATATGAAAATGATCTATGATACCTTATCAAATTTTAAGTTGCAGCCTCAATGGCACAGTCAAAATTTCCATAAGAGGTTGTTTGGATAAAAAGTGGGTCCTACACCCATATGCCATTTTCCGAACTTTCAGGCAACAGTCCATAAAGAGTCTAGAAGCCTCGAGACCTAAAAGAAGGGTCCACCCAACCTAAATTAATATTTCAGAGATGTTGGAGCAATCAGAAATGGTATACGAGGTTGTTTGACTGAAGTTTTTGTGTGCTAGCCAATTTGAACCAACAAATTCTTTAAAATTAGGAATTGTCTCAAAACCGAAACGAACTTCTCATAACCAAATTACCAGTTCTAGAAAGGGATAAATGACTTGGGGAAGCTATAGTAAAGCTCTAAACAGTGAAATTGAATGAAAATACAAAAAATGTCGTGGAGGGTCATTATAATATCCACTACTAAAAGAACTTTCATTCGTGAAAGTAAAGGATTACGATGTCTATCTAGCCTCGAACGGGTGAGGATACTTGGTCTACATATCTCTCTCTATCTTCCAACTAGCTTTCTACTGGGTGGTGCCTCGACTAAACCTTAACTACTGGAATCTCTCTAGTGCGTAACTACTTGATATCACTAGCCAAAATGAGCATAAGGTCCTACACAAAGGTTAAACGCTCATCCAAGTGCACTGAGTCCCATCTAAGCACATAAGATAGCATCAAAATCCGGGGATAAGGCTACTCATAAACTACTTTACCAACTGTATGAAGAATCTCAAAGGGTCTAATATATCTAGGGCAGAGCTTACCTTTTCTCTCGAACATCATCACACCCTTCATGGGAAATACAGGGAGGAATACCCAATCACCAAATTCAAATATCAAGGCACGAAGTCTACAAACTTTATAAGCTTTTTGCGTACTCTAAAATACCCTCAATTTATCCTGAATCGCCCTGACTCTATCCAATGACTCCTGAAGCAAGTTTGTACCACGAGGCTTAATCTCAAAAGTATCAAACCATCCAATTAGAGAATGACACAGATATAAGGCCTCAAAAAGCACCATCTTAATATTGGAATGATAACCATTATTATATGTGAACTCTTCCAAGGCTAATTTATGTGCCCACTAACCTCCAAATCCATAACATAGGCTCGACGCATGTCCTCGTGAACCTAAATAATCCACTCCGACTGCCCGTTAGTCTAAGGATGAAATGATGTACTAAGATACACCTAAGTACCCAACTTCTTTTGAAAAGCTTTCTAAAGGCTAGAAGTGAAAACTGTACCCTGATCTAATATGACATATATAGGCATACCATGAAAATGGACTATCTCGCTAATGTAGATACAGGCTAACCGCTCAATTTGTTTAAGGGCATCTGAATAGGAATGATGTATGTCGACTTGTCCAATAGATCCATAATGACCAAAATACCATCAGAACCATGGGAAGTAAGAGGCAAACCACTAACAAAGTACATGGTAATCTTTTTTCTTCATAAACAACACATGAGCCTTTTAAGGAAACATGTTTCGTCTAATAAAACCCTTACCAAGAAGATCCTGAAGCTGAGAATTCAGCTCCTTCACCTTAGTAGGATCTATATGGTGAGGTGCCATAGAAATAGGTCGAGTGCTTGGATCAAGATTAATAACAACCTCAATACTATGATTGGGAGAAAGGACAGAAAGATTAGTAGGGAGAATATAAAAAAAACCCAAACTATAGGAATAGAGCCAAGCGATGGACTCTCCATACTAACATCATGAATATAAGTGAGATAAGATTTAGAACTGCTCTAAATAAGCCTCTTAGCACATATATAAGAAATAATACATGTCGTCTTACGGATAAAACTCCCTACCATACGATCGGGGGTATACCAGGCATGACAAAGGTAATGGTCTTACCAAAATAATCCAGGACAGCATGATAGTGGATAACTAGTCCATGATCAAAATCAATTCAAAGTACACCATATCAAACATAATAAGATCAGCGTGAGTATCAAACTCTCGAACAGTCACAACACATGATCTGGAAACTCGATCCACTACTAAAGAATCACCTATAGGAGTAGATACATGTAATGGCATTGGATAATGAACTCTAGGACAACTAGCTTTGTCTCAACTCACTTTCATCAAATCTCCTACAAATTCACAAAAATTGGAAATTAATGCATTTCAATGAAGAATTAGCCTCTTAAACACAATTAGTTCATTGTAATGTGCAAGAATTTGGATATAAATGAGTAAAAAATTTGTCACTCATCAATAGGTAAGGATACTAGGTTAGCATCTCACTACCAATCTCCCAAGTATCCTCCTCTACTAGGAGGTATCTTTATTAAAGCTTAACTATTAGAATCTTCTTGGTGTGAAACTATGTGACCTCCTTAGATAATATGAACATGGGCTCTTCTATGAAGGTCAACCACACATCTTACTGAATTGATTCCAATATGAGCACATGAAATGAATCACAAATATACCACCGCAACATGGAAAAATAGAAAACTGGATGAACAATAATAAAATCTAGGGTAAGGCTAACGCATATGCCTCTTCTCCAACAGTGCAAAGGATCACAAAGGGCCCAATATACCTGGTACAGGTCTTTCCCTTTCTTTAAAGCCTCATCACACCCTACATGGGCTATACTTGAAGGAATATGTGGCCACTAGCTCTAAACCTCAAGGCATGAAGTCTACAATCTACATAAGCTTTCTACTAACTTTGATCTACCCTTAGACTATCCTGAATCACCCTGAATCTACGACAATGGTACTTACAACCATGACCATCATAAGATAACTCATGAACTGATACTTGCTATGACCACTGAATAAAAGGGAACAAAATACATGAGTAGAAAAAAATAAACTGACATAGTACTGAAGTCTAAATACTGTAATATGCATCAAAGTATGTCTGAACAACTAATAAAATACTAAAAACCAATTGTTTAACCAAAATCTCTAGTAATACAGAAGCAACTGACTGACTATCTAACTGATTGTCTGAAAGTATGAAAGCCTCTAAACTAACTGAGAAGTTGATGAGAAAGACCCTAACTATCTCTGACTGACTGAATGAAATGAAGTACTAAAATAAGGAAATAATCATAACATGTCCTCGATGGATGAGGACTCACCACTACTATTGTTGGGTATGCTGAACTATCTAAGCGTGGTCAGGAAACTAAGCATTCGAACCTATGATATAATACATCATAGCGCAAAAAAATTATGCATTTGGTACTTTAAATGTATTGGTATATGAGATGAGGCTTGGCTAAAATGCATGTGGTACTGTGCACATGAGATAAGCACTAACTAAACAACACAAAATAACTAAGCATGAATGTATGAAAAATTGTGATATCTGAGAATGCAAGACCAAGCATATGTTTATTAATAAAATAATCTGAAAGACTAAAATCTATAATATTGATTAACTGTAAATCTATATGCTTTGGTCAAGAAAACCTAAATTGAATATATATTGAATACGATGAGACTGTGGGAGGTATCATCTAACCAATGTGCCCAAATAATAGGGAATTGGGGTCAAAACTATAACCCTATTTCAAGATGGGTACTAGCACTGGCTATGAAAATCCACTAAACTAGTTTCCTAAAGAACTAATGAGTCACCCTCAACAGACAAGTACTCTAATGAGATCTGTGTCAGCCTCAAATGGTAGGTAAACACTTTGTCAACCCTCAACTGGTAGGTAGACATCCTTAACCTACACTGTCTATGTAGTTTTAGAACTCGGGGATTATTACTAAGGGTCACACACTCTACTGGCAGGTAAGCCCTTATCCCTAGCTTTGCTCAGTGCTAAATTCTGCGTCCAACTGAATGACACTGGAATTAAAATTGGACTAAGTTTAACTAAACATTATTTCAAGACTGATAATGCTCATTATGATCATAATAACTGAATAAATAGGAATAATCACGGTTTTAATGAATCATACTTGAAAATATGAAAATTATGTAAAACACATAGGTATCGAGTATTCATAACCTACTATTATTGAATGGAAATAATAATAATACCATATAGAATCTTTAAAATCATAGAAGGACATCATTGTTCAAAATCCAAAAATTAAGCATTTAATCAAATACATAAGAATCTTAAACATAAGCAGGAGATTGGGTAAAGCATGCGAGGACAATATGATTACAAGACTAAAATCGTGAATCAGGAATTTAACATGAAAATTTAAACATTAAAAACATATAATGGATCATTCCACTTGAAAACACTAATAAGATTAACTTGTAATTGAATTAACAAGATATTCATAGAGATAGTTCAACTTAAAAATGTAAAACTCATAATTTAAACACTAAAAAGGGTTCTTGGACTCCATGGGTGAAAGGAGCCCATGAATGAAAATAACACATACCTTAAATCTTTAACTTGAAAGAGAAATATCAATTTGATTCTTTCTTGAAAGTTCTTGAAACTGGGGAACTTGAATTCGTGATTTCTTGGGGAGAACAGCATTGAGTTTTTGTTCTTGGGAAAAAAGGGAGGATTTTCTTGACAGGGATTTGGAGAAGAAGGGCAAATAATATCTTAATTGATGTCCCAATTCATGTTATGGATGATTTGGGTTGAGGGAAAAAGACCCAATTGCCCCTCAACTATTTAAATTTGAAACTAGATGCGACAGGCTTACCATGATAAAGTCTAATCACAGTCGATCATTTCCCTCACCGCGATGCGATGAACAAAAAAACGAGAATAGGGTCGCGATGTAGGCTTATCGTTGTAACCCTCTGGGTCTCTGATCCAAACATGCCATAAACCTTGTCCGAAAAATTTGAAACAATTCCAAGACACACTTTTTACATCTCTAAAAATGAATCGACTCAAAAACCAATGTATCAGGGTCGAAAAGACCAAATTAAAAATCCGCAAAGTTTTAAAGCCTTAAAAATTACTAAGTCCCTAACACTTAGTGAAATTTTCAGGCCTTAAGACCCTTATGCATGGAACAAGAAACGAAACTAAGCTAACAATAGTACGGGGTATTACAATATCTCCCCGTTGAAAATATTCATCCTCTAATTAGACTCATTAGACTGATAGTACTGAACTAAGACAACTGAGATCATATACTGAACATGCATAACTAGGGACATGAAAACATAACTGATTCTAAAACATGATTATGAACTGAACTGATGTTGTGAATGCATGACATAACATAAGAATTGTTATATAGCTAGAAGTGAGAATGAGAAAGAGTCAATCTAAGAAAAACTGTTAGACAATTTTGATAACTTAGCTAACTCCCTAATATAAGGCTTGGTATAATCCTTAGCTTAATACAAAGTATGGACTATCAAGAAGTGAGCTAATTTGGTCATTCTATCTATAATGACCATATCGAATTATGCTGACAATTCTTATGAGGAAAACCCATCACAAAATTTATGTTCACAACTTTCCACTTCCAACTAGGGAAAATGAACTCCTACAATGTACCACTAGGCCTCTAGTGCTCAATTTTAACTTGCTGACAGTTTGAACACTTAGCTACAAATTCTGCAATGGCCTTCTTCATACCATTCCCCCTATAGATTTACCGCCAATCACGGTATATCTTAGTGGCTCCTGGATAAATATAATATCATGCACTATGCACTTCTGCCAAAATCCCCTGCCTTAAACCATCAACACGTGAAACACATAGCTTGCCTTGATAATGAAGAACAGCATCTCCCCCTTGGGAGAAAACGTCTACTTTCTGATCTCTGACTGGTTCTTTCAACTTAACCAGGCTGGGATCCCTATCTTTCTTTTCTTTCACTTCGGCAATCAATGAAGATTCTGAACCATTCTGAACCCATATACTACCTACAGCTGAATCAACCAACAAAATGCCTAACCTAGCAAGTTGATTCCTTAACTAACTCCTTCCTATCATCCTCAACATGAGCAACACTACCCATAGATAATCTATTAAGGGAATTTGCCACTACATTGGCGTTGCTCGAATGATATAACACACTCATATCATAATCTTTCACCTACTCAAGCTATCTTCTCTGGTAATATTTAAATCTTTCTATTAGAACACATTCTGAAAACTTTTAAGATCCATGAACAGATCAACAAAAAACCCCATAAAGATAATGCCTTTAAATTTTCAAGGGAAAAATAATCGTTATCAACTCAATATCATGGGTAGAATAATTCTTTTCATAGGGTTCAAGATATCTAGAGGCATAGGCTATGACCTTACCTCTCTGCATCAATACAAACCTAAGAACAAGTCTGAAAGCGTCACAGTAAACTACAAATCCATCTGAACCATCTAACAAAGTCAATATTGAGGCTAAAGTGAGTTAAGTTTTCAACTCCTGAAAAAAATTTCACATGAATCTGACCACTTAAATTTGACTTTCTTCTAATTCAATCGATACATGGGGAATGAAATATAATAAAACCCTTCAACAAATCGTCTGTAATAGCCATCCAAATTCTAGAAAATCCTCACATCTGATGGAGAGATGGGTCTAGGTCAGTTTCTCACTGCTTTGGTATTTTAAGAGTCAACTCGAATGCCATCATAAAAAATAATATGGCTAAGGAAATATATTGATTTTAACCAAAACTCACAGTTGTTGAACTTGGATAACAACTATTAAGCTCTAAGGGTCTGTAATACAATTCTCATATAGTTTACATGATCATTTTTACTACGAGAATACAAAAGACTATCAGTAATGAAGACTATGACTAATATGTCCAAGTACTGCTTGAACACTTTGTTTATCAAGTCCATGAAAGTTGTAAGGGCATTTGTTAGTCCAAAAGACATAACTAGAAATTCTAAGTAACCATACCAAGTTGTAAAGGTTGTCTTAGGAGTGTCACATTCTTTTACACTAACTTGATAATAGCTGGACCTGAGGTCTATCTTAGAGAAGTAACTGGAACCTTGAAGTTAGTCAAACAAGTCATTAAAGATAGGCTGGGTATTTGGAAGGAGATCTATTTTGAAGTCAATTTCCCTTTCGAGAGAAACTCCGTAAAGATCTTCAGGGAATACATCGGGAAATTCCCATACTACTGAAACCGATTCAAGACTTGGAGTCTCAAAACTAGAGTATTTGACAAGGACAAACTGGTAAACAAACCCTTGAGATATCATTTTTCTTTCCTTAAGATAAGAAACAATGTGACCCCTAAGCACAGAAGTACTGTCCCTCCATTCGAAGACTAGTTCATTAGGAAATTGAAACTGAACGACTCTATTCCTACAATCAACTGAGGCATAGCATGAGTGGATCCAATCCATACCAAGAATGGCATCAAAATCAGGCATCTCTAAATCCACAAAATCAACTGAGGTGATTTTCTAAGATACTATAACTAGGGAATTTTTGTATACCCATCTGGCTATAATAGATTTACCCACTGGGGTAGATACTGAGAAAGGTTTTGCTAAAAATTTAGGACTGACACCAAAATTGACTATTGTATAGGGGGTTATAGAGGAGAGTGAAGCTCTGGGGTCTAATAAAGCATAAATATAGAGACGAAAGACCTGTAATGTACCCATAACTATATCAGGAGAACTTTCCTGATCATGTCAGGTTTAGATAGCATACAACCTATTCCGACGCTGCCTACTGATTGTTCTAGAAGTTGTACGCTATTGAGTCGGGCAACCGTCTAGAACTGGAGGACAGTTGGACTGACCCGCTGACCAACCTTTGGGAAATCTCTGAATTTATGTCTTGGCTTGCCACATCAAAAACACACATCACTTAAAGCTTTAAACACACCCTAATAATGCCTGCCACATTTCTGACAGAGCGGGTTAGTACAACCAATGTTCACACTATCTTGGGACTTAGAGCCTGGCACCCCATATTGACTATCTTGCCTGAACTTAGGGACTGGCGCACTAGCTAAAGATAGACATGAGGCTGATAACTTTTGGGAACTAAGAACAGTTACCACCTTTCGACCTTGGTTGAGAAAAGTTAAAACTACCTATTTTGGCCCTCTTATTTTTCCTCTCTTTATCCTTAAGCTTCTCATCCTCAATCTACTAAGCATGAACCATAAGTCCAGATAAGTCCATATTCTTAATCAACATGGCAGTCCTACACTCCTTAACCACACTATCAACTACACTAGATATGAAATTACTCATTATAGACCTATTGTCTGCAACCACATTAGGAGCATACCTCTCCAACTAAGTAAACTTAAGCGGGCACTCCTTCACTCTCACGATGCCTTGCTTCACATTAATAAAATCCTAAATATTATCCTCTCTCTACTCTAATGGGAAGAACCTATCAAGAAAAGTTATGGAAAATTCCTTACATCAACACCACAGTCCTTTTTCGACTAATTAAAGCAGGTGTGAGCTACATCCTGCAACTAATATCCAGCTAACTTTACACTCTCACTTAAAGTCATAGTCACGATATTTTTCACTTTCTTAACCATATCAAGAAATTCCTGTGGATCCTATTCAGACTTAGATCCTAAAAACATAGGGGGATTCATTTGGGTGAAATCCTGAATCCTAGCTGCAACAGTAATTTCCACAGGGTTAGTTGAGGAAACGTCTTGTTGGTTATTCTGAGCCGCTAATGAATGATCTAAGGTAGTGAAAGCAGCTCTAAACCTAGCGTAAGATACATGCTCATTCAGGGGATCTTCCAGAACAGGCGAAGGTGTAGGCCGGTCCCCATCCCTTCTTTTGTCCTTTCTTCTGGGACGCATAGTTTTTAAATGAAATGAAGGATGAGTGAGAAAGAGAATTTAAATAGAGATCATACTTATTCGTACGACATGAATACAGAAAGAAGGGAATTTTTTCCTAAAATATTTTGTAGCCTCTTGTCCATAAGTGTGGCACGCTTCACACCATGCACAAGACTCTACTCAATGCGGCTTTTAGACTCCCTAGGGTACTTTAAAACCTTAGTGTCTGATACCAACTTTTGTCATGACCCGAGGCTACCCCCTAGTTATGATAACGGTTCTTACAACTATAAGGGTCACAAGCTAACCCAAGAACTGATACCTGTTGAGAGCACTAAATAAATAGTAACAAAATGCATGAGCGGAAAAAATTAAATTGACATAGTAGTGAAATATAAATACTACAAAACACATCAAAGTATGTCCAAACAATAGATAAAATACTAGAAATCAACTGCTTAACAAAAACGTCTAGTAATACTGAAGTAATTGACTGACTATCTAACTGATTATCTAAATGTCTGAGAGCCTATAACTGACTGAGGAGTTGATGGGACAGACTCCCAACTAACACCAACTAACTGAATAAAATAAAGTACTAAAAAACAAAATAATTATAATATGTCCCTGATGGATGAGGGCTACCACTAATGTTGCTTGGTATGCTGAACTGTCTAAGCGTGGTCAGGAAACTGAGCATCCAAAAGTATGATATAAGACATCATATCACAAAGAAGAGTATGTAGTCAGTACTTTGATTGTACTGGTATATGAGACGAGGTCTGGTTGAAATGCATGGGCTACTATGTATATGAGATAAGGGCCACTTGAATAGCATGAAATAACTGAGCATGAATGCATGAAAAACTATGATATCTAAGAATGGAAGACCAAGCATATATATATTTCTGAAATAATCTAAAAATCAAAAAGACCAAAATCTGTAATACTGATTAACTATAAATATGTATGCTTTGGTCAAGAAATTGAATTAAATACAATAATACTATACTGATACCATTGGAGGTATCATCTAACCGACATGGCCCAATCCGAGCTAATTGGGGTCTAACCGGCAAACCCAGTTGGAAGGGTGTCAGTACCATCCATGAATACTAACAATGGCTATGTGGATCCACTAAACTGGTGTCCCGAAGGATTAATGATTTAACCTGAACTGGCAGGTGCTCTAATGAGATAAGTGTCACCCTCAACTGGTTGGTAAATACTTTGTTAACACTCAACTAGCAAGTAGACATCTCTAACCTATGCTTTCTATGTAGTTCTATAACTCAGGGATCGCTACTAAGGGTCACACCTTCCACTGGCAGGTGAGCCACCATACTTGGGTTCGCTCGGTGCTAAATCCTACTCCCAAATGAATAACACTGGAACTTAAATTAGACTGAGTTTAACTGAACATTATTTCATAACTGATAGTGCTTGTTATGTTCATAATAACTGAATAACTAGGTATAATCATGGTTTAACTGAATCATACTTGAAAATCTAAAAATCATGTAAAACACTTAGGTATCGGGTGTTCATATCCCACCAGCACTGAATGGAAATAATAATAATACCATATAAAATCTCTAAAATCATAGTAGGAGATCATTATTCAATACCTAAAACTTAAGCATTTCATCAAACACATGAAAGTCATGAACTTAAGCTTAGGATTCGGTAAAGCATGTGAGGACAATATGATTATAAGACTAAAATCATGAATTAGGGGTTCAACATGAAGATTTAAACATTCAAATCATGTAATGGCTCATTCCACTTGAAAACACTCATAAAAATAACTTGTAATTGAATTAACAAGAGATTTATGGAGATAGTTCAACTTAAACATGTAAAACTCATAATTTAAAAACCAAAAAGATTTCCTGGACACCATGAGTGAAAGGAGCCCATGGATGAACATCACACATACCTTAAACCTTTAACTTGAAAGATAAACACCAATCTTGATTCTTTCTTGAATGTTCTTGAACTTGGAGAACTTCAATTCGTTATTTCTTAGGGAGAAAGGAATTGAATTTGTGTTCTTGGGGAAAGAGGGAGTGTTTTATTGAAAGGAATTAGGCGAAGAAGGTAAATAATACCCTAATTAATTCCCCAATTCGTGTTATGGATGATTTGCGATGAGGGGAAAGACCCAATTACCCCTTTACCATTTAAATTCAAAACTGGATACGACAGGGTTACCATGACCCGGTCTAATTGCGTTGTTCATTTGCCTCACCGCAATACGGTGAACATGAGAATGTGAATAGGTCCACGATGCGGGTTTATCGTGGTAACCCTTTAGTTTCGTTATCCATGCATGCCCCAAACCTTGTCCGAAAAATCTGAAACTTCTCCAAGATACACTTCTTGTATCCCTGAACATGAATCAACTCAAATACCAATGTCTTGGGGTCAGGAAGACTAAATTAAAAATCCTCACAGTTTAGAAGCCTTAAAAATGACTAAATCCCCAACACTTAGTGAAATTTTCAGGCCTTAAGCTCCTTATACATACAACTAGAAGTTGTAATGAGCTAAGAATAGTATAGGGTATTATGTCTAATCTCAGAGGTCACAAGCAAACCAATCAAATAAAGAAAATACCTACCATATAAAGCCCTAAATGACTCCATCTCAATATTTAAATGGTAGATATTATTATGTACAAAATTTTCCAAAGCTAAGTTCTGCTCCTTCTAACCTCCAATATCTGTAACACAAACTCAAAGCATATCCTTAAGAACCTGAATGGTCCACTTCAACTAACCATCTGTCAGAGGGTGGAAGGTTGTGATAAGATCCACCTGAGTACCCAACTCATCATGAAAAAGCTCTCCAAAAGCTAGAAGTGAACACTGATCCTCCATCTAAATTGATAGATATAGGCACACCATGCAAATGAACTATCTCCCAAACAAAGATATAGGCTAACCTCTCGGCAGTAAAAGACATATGAATAGGAATGAAATATATTTATTTAGTTAACCAATCTATAATGAACCAAATACCATTAGAACCATAGGAAGTGTGAGGCAAACTACTAATAAAATCCATATTGATCCACTTCTACTTCTATTCAAGAGTGGGCAACCTCTGAATTAAGCTACCAGGTCTCTAATGATTGGCCTTCACTTACTGAAAACATAGGCAATAAGTTATAGAGTCTGCGACATCTCTCTTCATAACACTTCACAAATAATATTGCCTTAAATATCTATACATCTTAGTTATACCAAGGTGTATAGATTAGGTAGAGCTATGAGCCTCATGCAAAATCGACTGAATCAAATTCCCAACCCTCAGAACATAAATATGACTATTGAATCTCAAAACACCCTTAAGTTCAATGCTATACCACTTCGAATCACCACTCAACTCCTAATAACAACAAAAAGAATCTTTTTAGGACAAAAAATACTAAGTTGTGCCATTAAGTAAGTTAAGGACTGGATGTCCCATGCCAACGACCTCAAAGAGATTGAGAGAAAATCCAATCTACCTATCCTCATCGCCTTTCAGCTCAAGGAGTCTGACTACTGCATTCATATTAACCAGATGATATATAACTGAGTACTATGACGATCTATTAGATCACAGAATGCATGCCATAGAGATAACGCCTCAAAATCTTAAGTGCAAAGATTATCACTGCAAACTCTAAGTCATATATGGGGTAGTTGTGCTAGTGCACTTTTAGATTCCTCATCACATAAGTAATTACTCAACCATGTTGCATTAGAACAACCTAATCCAATACCAGAAGTATCACAATAAACGGTGAATCAATCACCCTCAACAGTAAAGCCAATATAGGAGCTAGAGTGAGAAATAACTTGACTTTCCAAAAGAACTACTCACACCCCTCAAACCACTAGAAATAAACCTTTTTCCCATTCAATCTGGTCATTGGTGTTGAAATTATACAAAAACCCTCAAAAAACCATCTATAGTAACCAGCAAAACAAATGAAGTTATAAACCTCAGACGGAGTTGCAAGTTTGTCCCAATCACGAATAGCCTCAATATTCATTGGATCAACCATAATACCATTCTCAAACTTTACATGTCCTAGTAATGTCACCATATCAAGCGAGAACTCACACATAGAGAATTTGGCAAAAAGCCTATCATCTCTTAAAGTCTAGAGCACAATCCTCAAATATTGCATATGCTCCTTACTACTCCTCAAATACACCAGGATATCATCGATGCTTGAACATACGGTTCCTAAAATCCATAAGCACTACTGAGGAATTGGTCAACCCAAATAATATAACCAGGAACTCATAATGACCATATCGAGCCCTGAAGGTTATCTTTGGGATTTCCTTATCCCAAATCCTCAACTGATGGTAACCAAACCTTAAGCCAATCTTAGTGAAAATTGTTGCTCCTTGAAGCTGGTCAAATAAATTATCAATGTTAGGCATAGGATACTGATTCTTCATCTTCACCTTAATAAGTTGCATATAATCAATAAACATATGTAAGAAACCATCCTTGTTCCTTACAAACAAGACCAAAGATCCCCAAGGAGACATACTCAAGCTAATGAATCTCTTACCTAGAAGATCATGAAGCTGAGAATTTATGTGCTGGACCCTTTATTCATGAGATATGTGCTGGAGAAGTGAGTTCACCATAGATCCTACCTTTGAGAGCTATTGAGTTGGAGAAGGTGTATACACTTGGTACATTATGGAATTTGGATTAGATATGGTACTATGAATTTACTTTGCATTCATTTATTTATATGCATTGCCTATCACTAGTATGTTATTTGGTACTTATTTCTATCAACCTTTTGGGGGGTTGCATGGGTATAAACTATGATTGATGTTTGTTAAGTATTTATTTAACCTTCCATGTTTATGGGGCCTCGATTAGGTATTGTTTGTCTGAAGTAATCAGTTACTATTCTGCTATTATTATGGTTAGTTCGTGACATACAGATTATGGATTGTTACTGAGGTTGGAGGTATGATTATGATCCCTTTTCTTCTTACAGTAACTTACATTATGGATGGTGTATTCATGATTAGACATTTTGACTATTGGCGCAGCTCATACGAGCATTAACTTTCCTACTTGATTAGAATTTCCTGGAGAGGTTAGTTTGGATATAAAGTAATTATATTTGAGTTAGTATTGTATGTGTATGGCTATCGTATTACCGTATACCTCTCTCTTTCCTTGTTTATTCATAATATATGTATATTCCTTGCCTTGTCCAATATAGTACTTTAGTTCCTAAAGACCACCAGAGTAGGATAGTTTATCCTTATTGCCTCTCTAGCTTTATTATGTTAGTTTCCTAAATAATTGGTCGTATTTTATAATCCTGCTTTGTATGTTATCTATATCTGCATTATTTTTAAAGTTCAGTCAGTAGTTTCCCACTGAGTACCACTTGTTTTGGTACTCATACTACACTTATGCATCCTGCAGATTATAGAATGAGTTCTCTCAATTGGTGTGTACATCGTGCAGAGCAGCTATTGATCAGATATTTAGGGTAAGCTCCTAAGGTTCAGAGCATTACTACTCTCCCACATATTAAATAGACTAATCTCTGTGTTGAATTTAGAGATAGGTTGTACATATATTTTATTCAGTATTTGACTTTGTACTCGTATTGTGTTAGAAGCTCTAGTGGGTTGGCTTCCCTTCTGGTGGATCATAGTAGGTGTCATCATGACCTGAAAAATTTGGTCGTGACAAGTCATTTCTTGTGAAGTTTAAAATATTTTGCAATAAGTCAATCACATAGAAACAAATTTATTTTGCAAATTCTTCAAGTCTTTCATTTAAAGGTTTGACATGTCATGCATGTCAGCAAGCCTAGAAGTAGGGAGAATTTAATGAAAGTGAAATTTTATCAACTAAAATCGTACTAAATTTTGAATTGAATCTTCAATACATGATATGTTGATCAAGTCAATTCTTTTGTTGATAAAGTTGGATTAATAATTAAAATTAGAATTATGCAACATAAACGAAGTCAAATTTTTGGTTGATAATACTGGATTAATAATTAATGTTAGAATTATGTAACTTAAATGAAGTCCAATCATATTTGGGCTAGTCATTTAAGTTGTTAAGATGAGCCCAATTCATGTTCTTCAAGCCTAAGGTCCGCTAGAATTATTTGGATATCAAAAGGCCCCCAAGTCCTAACTCAGACCTATATAAAAGGGTCTTAGTAAGACCAAAAAGACACAAACAAACAAAGAAGCTCTACTCTTTTTTGGTGATATACAAGCCCTCCGCATACAATGAAGTCCGTGTTCCAAAATGGTTAGCCGCAAGTTTACATACCTCCACAATTGTTATAAAACCATGACTCCATAATCACGGTGAAATCCCATCATGTATTTCATTGAAGGTTTTGAGTTGAAGTTGTGAAGAAAAGAATCAGAGGAATATATCTTTTTATATAAGATTTTATAATTATTGTAATCCTTATGCTTATTAGTAAAATCAAACATTATTATTGGTTGTTATTTCCTTATGTTGATTACTAAATTTTAGGAAAGAAAGCTAGCGGCTTACAAATTAGCATACTAAAAACTAGTATGGCATTATGTGATCATCATATTAATTCTCTTAAATAAAGAGTCATATATAGCAGAAAAGAACGCAAGTTGCAACAACGTGTGAAGAATATTTTATTGTTTCAATCTTGCAAGAATTTGATACATCAACTTATTTATTATTTGAATTAGGTAAGAAATTTTAATATTTGGTTATTTAAAATTTTATAAAAATTTTATCTAAATTAATCACTTCCTAAAACTTACAATTTTAGTAAGATTCTATTTATATTAATCACTTCGTCGAAATTTAAAACTACGGAATAAACTGAAATTTAATTTTAAAAAATCTTGTTTTAAAAGAAGCTGCTTTAGCGAATAAGTTTCAATCCAAATAAAAATAAATTGCATATTTTATATAAACATATTTAATATAAATTGTGACTTTGAGATAATTTTTACTTTTTTGTTTTAACTAATTATATGGAGCGATGGTAGCAGGCAATAAAAAAAAGTGTCATCCTTATAGCAATACGTACAAAAACAAAATATTAGCTAAAGCAGCATTATAATTTTGAAATTAACTAAGATTAGATATCACCGAAGATTAACTTTAACTTGCATAAGACAAGTATCATATCTTTCATATTTAATCTTTTAATAGTTTTTTATTATGGAATTTATATTTACATGACATAAAAAATTTAATTTATTTTCCAAATTGACAAATCTTGTATAAGAAAAAGTCATAGGTTCAGTAACTTGATTGATAAAAAAGTAAGCTTAGAGAAGATTTTACATATAATTCCACATACTTGAGTGACTTTTTGAGATATTTATTCAGTTTAAATCATCTTTTTTTTTCATGATCAATCGTGATTACAGTTGTCTCTATCTTCCTAAGGGAAAAGATATCATTTCCATTCCAACCTATACCCGAAAAGTCGAAGCCACACCTAAACTATACTAGTGACCTATTACACATCTAAACTATAAAAAAGTGAAACTATTTACACCCTATCAGGCTACCACCACTTGCATGTGGTGTAGTGTTTTACACGCGCTGCCACGTCAGCACCACGTCAGTAAAAAATATCACTTTTTTATAGTTAAGGTGTGTAATAGGCCACTTATATAGTTTAGGTGTGGATTTGACTTTTCGACTATAGTTTGGGGTGGAAACAATGCCTTTTCCCTTAATGTTTTTAGCCGTTGACTTTTGTTATTTAATAGGATGGACGTGCCTAAAATAAGTGTAACACACGTGCCTTACAATGGGGGTCTCGGGAGGTAATAATATCACTTTTATATAGTTAAGGTGTGTACTAGGTCCCTTATATAATTTAGGTGTGGCTTAGACTTTTCTTGTATAGTATAGGGTGGAAATGATGTTGTTTCCCTCTTCCTAAACTCATTCTATTACATGATAGAATATGCCTTCTCGTCGAGCTTAAGCCCACAAAAAAGGTGATCAACCACCACTACAGTCAGACCCTCTGAATGAGAATATATCACATGCTAAATTTCGGGCTATCTTTCAAGTATTAGCCCAAGCTATGAATGCCAATGTTCATTGATACCAACAGGCATCAATACTATTTCAGCAAAATGGTAATTTAACTGATGCCAGAATTCAGGACTTTATGTGTATGAATCTACCTGAGTTCTATGGGTCAAAGGTGGGTGAAGATCCTCAACTCTATATTGATGAGGTAAGAAATGTTACTCAAATGATGCATATTACTGAAGAGGAGAGTGTAGAGTTGGCATCATATAGGATGAAGGATGTTGCTTATGATTGGGTTGTTATGTGGAAGAAAGGCAGGGGTAAAAATGCAGCTCCTATGAGTTGGCAAGTGTTTTAGAATACTTTTTTGAACAGGTTCTTTCCTCGTGAGGTGAGTAGGATATGGTGGATGAGTTCAGGAATCTGAGGCATGGCTCTATGATAGTGAAAGAGTGCGCCTTAAGTTCATTCAGTTGTCTAATTATGCCCTCGAGTTGGTATCTTACTCTAGAGATAGTATGAGTAAGTTTGTCATGGGGGTGTCTGATTTAGTGGTCAAGGACTATTGGAATACCATGTTGATTGGGGACATGGATATTGTTTGGTTATTGACTAATGCTTAATAGATTAAGGAAGAAAAGTTAAAGGAAAGAGAGAAGAGAAACAAGAGAGCTAAGACCGGGTAGTTTGAGTTTAGTCAGTCAAGGTATGGAGTGGAAAAATGCTCCCAGTTTCAGGGTCATTCATCGGTGCCTGTGCCATTTTCAGACAAAGCCCCTGCACCCAGGACCCAACATAAATAATGGGGCGGGACTTTGAGTTCCAGGACTCAGAATAATATAGTCGGGATGCCTAGTTACCAGACGTGTGAAATGTGTACTAGGACCCATCCTAGTGAGTGTTTAATGAGAAAAAGAGGTTGCTATGGTTGTGGAAAGTTGGGACATAGGATCAAGGAGTATTCATATTCTAATAAGGGAACTAGAGATATTCATCCTCAGGTTCAACTTACGAAAATAGTAACGTATCCAGGCTGGCCAGTTCCTCCATAGGGCACATCATCCAGTATCAGTAATGGTCAGCGCCAAAATCAGTTTTATGCTTAACTATCTCATCAGAAGCCGGAGAGTTCACCAGATGTTGTCAATGGTATGCTTCGTGCTTATCACCCTGATGTATATGTATTGTTAAACCCAGGATCGAATACCTCTTATGTAACTACATTAGTTTCTATAAATTTTAAAGTAGGTTCTAAAAATTTCTCCAAGCTCTTCTCAGTTTCTACCTCAGTGGGTGATTTAGTTGTTGCTAGACGAATCTATAGGGAGTATCCTATCACCTTCCTCCATAAGATCATACTGACAGACCTAATAGAGTTAGAGATAGTGGATTTTATTATTATTCTAGGTATGGAGTGGCTCCATTAATGATATGATCAATAGATTGTCGCAGCCATGTAGTAAAATTTCAGTTTTCTAATGCAGCAGTTTTTGAGTGGTAGGGCAGTTTAGTGTCTCCAAAAAGTAGTTTCTTCTCCTATCTTAAGGCTAGAAAGTTAATATCAAAGGGGTGTATCTATCATTTAGTTTGAGTCAAAGATACTAAGTATGAAGCCCCAACAGTTCAATTAGTCTATGTAGTCAATGAGTTCCCAAAGGTTTTCTTCAAAGATCTACCAGGGGTACCTTTAGATAGAGAAATAGAATTTGGTATTAATTTTCGTCCGAATACTCATCCCTTTTCTATCCCTCCATATCTTATGGCTCTGGCCTAACTTAAAGATTTAAAGGCGTAGCTACCCCTAAGATAAAGGGTTCATCAGACCCAATGTTTCTCCATGGGGTGCTCCAGTTGTTTTCGTGCGCAAGAGAGATGGTACTCTCAGAATATGTATAGATAATAGACAGATAAATAAGGTTACCATTAAGAACAAGTATCCTATTCCTAGAATCAATGATTTTTTCCATCAACTTCAGGGTGCCCGATGGTTTTCGAATATTAACCTTAGGTCGGGATACCATCATATAAGAGTTAGGGGGCAAGACATTCTAAAAATAGTTTTTCAAACAAAGTACAACCACTTTGAGTTTGTGGTTATGTAATTTGGACTAACAAAAGCTTTTGCAGCCTTTATGGATTTGATGAACAGGGTCTTCCAGTAGTACTTAGACATGTTTTTTATTGTCTTTGTTGATGACATACTAGTGTTTTCCAGGAGTGAGGAGGAATATGTAGACCATTTGAGAATAGTACTGTGGGCCCTTAAGGATCATTAATTATATGCAAAGTTTGGTAAATGTGAATTCTGGTTGGAATCTGTTACCTTCTTGGGGCGTATCGTTTTAGAGTTTAGTATACATGTAGATATAAGAAAACAAATACAATGAAGCAAGGGCCTAGACCTATCACTCTATCTGATATCAGGAGATATTTTGGTTTGGCTGGGTATTATAGAAGATTTTTTGAAGGGTTCTCCTATATAATAGTTCCATTGACTAAGCTGACCATAAGAATGTAAAGTTTATATGGTAAGATAAGTTTGAGAAGAGTTTCCAAGAGTTGAAGGATAGACTAAATTCGACACCATTGCTAGCTCTGCCGTAGGGTTAGATGGATTTGTGGTGTATTGTGATTCTTTTAAAGTTGGGTTAGGTTGTGTGTTGATGCAGAATGTTAAAGTGATATCTTATGCCACTAGGCAACTTAAGGATCACGAAATGGATTACGCTGTAAAAACCCACATTTTTGGGCTAGAGTTTGAACCGTTGTTCTTACGCGTATGAGCTATGATCTAAATGATTCCCCTGTGAATATAAGTTTTAGGATCTTTATTCTCATGTTTTATTTGCTTTTGAGGTGAAAAATGTCCATAAGAATCACTTAAAACAAAGTTGAGCTTAGAGCCTTTGATTCGTCCAAAGTTTGGCATTAGATCCTATAAGGATCTACTTTAAAAGTATATAACTTTTTATACATATAGAATTTTGCAGCTCAAGACCAACCAAATTGTAGATAATTGAATTATTTTTCCAACGATAGCATTTACGCCAAAATTTGATACCCGAGCAAAAAGTTGTGACATTTTCCGTGTGAGGCAGTAAGCCAATACGATATCAACCCAATGCATTAGTATGCGTGTTACAGTCCTATTTCACATGCTAATTCAGTTTTTAAAGGATCTAGGGGCACTTTGGTCACTTTCCCTCACCCAAATCCTCCCATAACACTTAATTTTAGCCCACAAAAGCAAAATACACTCAATTATTCACCTATTCTCTCTAAGAAAAATCCTAGCCTCCTCAAGAAAACCAAGAACTTCATCAATCATTCTTCAATAAAAGCAAGAACTCAAGTTTGGTAATACAAAAATGATTTCAAAATTGTGTTTCAAGATTAAAAATTTAAGGTTTGTGGGAGTTCATCTATGGGTCCTCTTTCACCAATGAAGCCCCAAAACTCTTTTCTTATAATTAAAGAATGAATTTTCCATTACTATGGTATTTTTATATTCAAGAAAGATTGAATTTCATGTTTTCATGATGTTTTTAATTCAATTCAGTCCATGTATGATTCCATGAAAGATTTTAAATTCCTTATGCAATGAATTTGAATTTCCCATGCTTTATTCAAGTAAATTCCATGATAGATCCTAAATTCATGATGTTTAGTAATACTTCCATGTTTTATATTCGTGCCTTCCACATGTTTGATGAAATTCTCATACCATTTTAAGTCAATTTAAAGATGAATTCCCAAGTTATGAATTTTTTCATGTAACTCTATTATTCACTCATGATTAAGACATTCTCATGTTCAAGTTATTAACTTTATATGTTTTGATGAAATACCCATGTCCTATTTCAAGCGAATTACATGTGAATTCCCCAATTCATGATTTTAGTTATGTAATCATGCTATTCTCCTATGTTTAAGACATTCCCATGTCCAAGTTTATGATTCCCATGTTTTTGCCAAATTTCCCCATATTAAAGTATGAATCTCCACGCGCTTGATAGAATGCCCATGTGAATTGAATAGGATAATCATGACACATTACCATGTGTTCTCATTCTTGTACAAGAACATAACCTCTAAGTGTTTGATAAAATATCTCAATGAATAGATTGTGAACAGTTTACTATGGCTATGCTTTTCAAGGTCATGTTATGCTTTACTTTCCTTGCTATTGAGTCCTGGGGTATTCAATGCCCAAAAATCTAATTGTGTACCTAGAGCTATAGTAGTTATAGAATATTCTCATAAAGTTATGATCAGTAGTACTCAGTAAGTTACAAAACTCAGTGAACTCAGTCAATTTCTATCAGTCAACAAGATCAGTAAAAGTTGTGTCAAGCCTAGTACAGCCCAGTTTCATTCCCAACATTAGTTATACATAAAAATTACCTCAGAATCTTATGCACTGTTATTTTTAAAATACCATGACCTGAGCTTATCAGTTATCAGTTATCAGTGCATGCACCAGCTAGTATTCTAGTGTCATTTAGTTGGGAGTAGGATTTAGCATCAAGCAAGTGTAGGGATGGTGTCTTCCCCATCAGATAGGTAGAGTCGTTAATAGCAGTCCCCGTACCCCAAAACTATATATCCAGCATACGATTTGAGGAGTCACCTAGTAATTCAAGCTTGACACCTCCCAGGGGTCACCGTAAGTTTTGGTTTGACACCCTTAGTCTTTCAGGACAACACAGTACATTGGTATAGCGGTTCCATACAACCAGTGTTACTACCTATGGAATGATACTAATACCCTTCCAACTGGAGTTATAGGTTAGACCACAATTATCTTATATTGGGGTATATCGGTTAGATGAACACTCCCATAATTTTAGTTTCATCTTCAGTCTTAGTATCCGACTTAGTTCAGTTCTACAGAATCAGGACTATCAAAAGCCAGTCACCCAATTATCAGTAAATTAGTTATTAGTAATCGCAACTATCAGTTACTCAGTTATTAGAAATCCAGTATTCAATTCTAGTATGAGTTCAGTTACAATTATGAACCCAAAATTTTAGCAGTAGTGGAGTCGGGATAGCATTATCCTGATTGAGCAAATTATATATTCATAGGGCTAGTTGTACGAAAGGTGAATCATTAGGCCTAAACAATATATGCAAGAATTTTAGCTTGTTGATTCGACATTAAGTATAATGGTGTGGATAAGTTTATTATTCGTATGTATTATTATACCCCAGACTCTAGAGTAAAGTTATTGCAGTTTAGTTTAGAGTTTAGTAATGTGGTCAAATACTTAAGATGATAGATTTAAGCTAAGGGGGAGATGATAGAACAAGTGACCCAGTAAGGCCCTCAAATTCTAGTAGTAGTGACAGAGTGTGTAGAAAAGTAGTAAGGGAAGAAAATTAGCAACCTATTCTTATCTCAGTGCAAATTTTTCAACCATCACGACATCTACTCATGTCTTACATGTCAGCTCTATTATCACAACTTATATTCATGCACTGTATGGAAAAACCATGAACACTTTTTGTTTCTTGTACGAGGAGTACCAGTTCACTCAGTAGTATAAATCATATTCCATGAAATCATGAACTCCAAACTCAGGTCATGCAACTCATGACTCATGTACTCATTTTTTTACAGTATGTTTAGATCTATATACTCATGCTACACTCATAATAATTAACAAAATTCAGTTTATGCTATATATGTCCTCAGTTCAAACCTCTCTGATGATTTCATATCATTTATACTTTATTTCTCAGGCCTCAATTGAGTGTCAAAGTTATTCTTTCATGTTTTAGTTCCTCATGTTCTAACTTTTAGTGACCTCTCCTTATGTCATGATTAGTTAAAATTTTATATGTGTGTTTTTGGGCCTAGTGCATGAATGTTTTTAAGGATAGAGTTTCATAGAAAATGAGAAAGATGCTTTTGTAGTGGTTTGCCTACAAGTTCATGTGTGGTTATGAAGATAGGCTTGAATATCATGTTGGTGTACAAGTGGAATATATAGTTGAGTATAAGCTTTCAGTATAATTCAGTTCGTATAGCCAGCACTCTAGTCTAGCAGTCAGATAGACAAGCTCCTATGATTTTCTATCTTTCCTATTCATGAGGTAATTCAAGTTCATGCAAATTTTGAATTCAGATCACTTTATGCATATACATCAGTTTTTGATTTTGGGTATTCTGTCATGATCTAGTCCATAAGTTTCCTGTTCATCATCTCAGTCTTTCCTTAGTATTTCAACTAAGCCAGTAGCATTCGAGATGAAGTTCCCTAGGGGGAGATGTAATACCATGAGTTTTCATGTCCTAAACCTTTTATTTTTCTTCACAAAATAGGACCCAGCTTGAAATAATGGTTACTCATCAGTTGTCTCTTTCATTTCTATCTCATCCTTAGAATCATTCTCATGTCATTGCATGTATCCAATAAATCATTTCAGTTCATGATCTTTAGTTCATGTATCATATTTCAGAATCAGTTATACAATCATGTTCCAATTCAAGCATGTTTAGAATATGATCTCAGTTATCTTCATACAATAATCTCAGTCTAAGCAGTCTCATTAGAGGATGAATGTTCCCAAAGGGGAGATAATGTAATACCACACATTTTTGGGCTAATCTTTGAACCATCGTCCCTACGCGTATGAGCTATGATGTAATAATTCTATGCAAATATATGTATCATGATCTTTATCCTCATGTTTGATTTTCTTTTGACGTGAAAAATTTCCATAAGAATCACTTAGAACAAAGTGGAGCTTGGAGCCTTTGATTCGTCCAAAGTTTGGCATTCAATCCTACAAAGGTCTACTTAAATATGTATAACTTTTTATATATATAGAATTTTGCAGATCAAGAAAAACCAAATTGTATATAATTGAATTAGCTTTCCAACGATACTAATTTCACCAAAATTCGATAACTGAATGAAAATTTATGGCATTTTCTGTGTGAGGCAATAAGTCGATGCAATATCGATGCGACGTGTCGGTATACGTGTTATAGAACTGTTTCACATGCTAATTCAGTTTTTACAGGGTCTAGGCACACTTTGGTCACTTTTTCACACCCAAATCTTCCCATAACACTTAATTTCAGCCCCCAAAAGCAAAATACACTCAATTATTCATCTATTTTCTCAGAGAAAAACTCTAGCCTCCTCAAAACACTAAGAACTTCATTAATCTTTCTTCAAGAAAAGAAAGAACTCAAGTGTATTAATTCAAGAATTCTTTCAAGATTTTGTTTCTCCTTCAATATTAAATCTTTAAGGCATGTGGGAGTTCATCCATGGGTCCTCTTTCACCCATGGAGCCCCAAAAAATCTTTTCTTTTAATTAAAGAATGAATTTTCCATTACTATGGCATTTTGTATATTAAAGAAATATTGAATTTCATATTTTCATGATGTTTCTAATTCAATTCAACTCATGTATCATTCCATGAAAGATTTTAAATTCCTCGTGCTATGAATTTGAATTTCCCAAGATTTATTCAAGTAAATTCCATTATAGATCCTAAATTCATGATGTTTAATAATACTCCCATATTTTAAATTCATGCCTTCCACATGTTTCATAAAATTCCCCTATCATGTTAATTGAACTTCTCGTGTTCAAGTTATGAACTTTACATGTTTGGATGAAATAGACATGTCCTATTTCAAGCATATTACATGTGAATTCACCAATTCATGATTTTAGGTTTGTAGTCATGCTATGCTCCCATGTTTAAGACATTACCATGTCCAAGTTCATGATCCCCATGTGTTTGTCAAATTACCCCATATTAAAGTATTAATCTCCACTCGCTTGATAGAATGCCCATGTGAATTGAATCAGGTAATCATGACACGTTACCATGTGTTTTCATTCATGTATAAGTGCATAACATCCAAGTGTTTGATAAAATGCCTAAGTGAATGAATTGTGAACAATTGACTATGGCTATGCTTTTCAAGATCATGCTATGCTTTATTTTTCATGTTATTGAGTCCTGGAGGTATTCAATACCCAAAAATATAGATGTTCACCTAGAGCAACAGTAGTTACAAAATAGTCTTAGTAATGTTACGATCTGTAGCACTCAATTAATTACAGAACTCCATGAACTCAGTCAAGTTCAATCAGTAAACATGATCAGTAAGAGTTTTGTCAAGCCTAGTATAGTCCAGTTTCTGTCCCAGCATCAGTTATACATTAATAATTACCTTAGAATACAACTGGATTGTTATTTCAATAGTACCATGACCTGAGCTTATTATTATCAGTTATTAGTTATAAATACATGCACCAGCTAGTATTCCACTGTTATTCAGTTGGGAGTAGGATTTAGCATTGGGCGAGTGTAGGTATGGAATCTTCCCCATCAGATAGGCAAAGTCATTAGCAGCAGTCCCTGTACACCAGAACTACGTAGCTAGCATAGGATTTGAGGAGTCACCCATCAATTTAGTCTTGACTACCTCCCAGGGGTTACCTGTCAGTTTAGGTTTGACACCCTTAGTCCTTCAAGACAACACAATATATCAGTATAGTGGATCCACATAGCCAGAGTTAGTACCCATGGCACGGTACTGACACCCTTCCAAATGGGGTTATAGGTTGGACCTCGATTAGCTCTGATTGGGGCATATTGATTTGATGAACACCCCCATAGTTTTAGTTTCAGCTTCAGTCATAGTATATAACTCAGTTCTATTTTACAAAATTAGGATTGTTAAAAATAGTCACCCACTTATCAGTAATCGCTACTATCAGTTACTCAGTTATTAGAACTCAGTATTTAGTTCTAATATGAGCTCAATTCTAGTCTTGGTTAAAGTCCCAATTATATTCCTTGTTACAATCTTAGTTACAATCTTAGTTATCATCATATTTATAGTCTCTATCACACTCTCAGTTCAGTAATTAGATCAGTAACTTAGTTTAGTTTTAGAATTATTTGATGGAAGCGTTCAGTTACCAGTATTTAAGTACTTCAGATTACTAATGCATTCTCAGATAATATAGTTTTCACGAATTCATTCTTAGTTATCTCATGCTACTCAGTTAGCCATTTTCTCATATGCATAATACTGTAAAATTTCAATTTAGTTATTCAAACTAAGTACAGTTCAATCTTACATACCCAGTATTCAACTATCAATCATTCAGTTAATAAAATAAGTTAGTATATTTATGCATTCATGCTTATTGTTATTGTATATCCAGATCCTCGATTTATATCAGTCTCCATCACGTATTTTCTGACCCATTATTCATATAGGATCCATGTTCTATCATATCCCAGGTTCATTATGCTTATATTATTAAAGTAAAGTTTATAGAAACTAAGTGTAGAGATTCACCATCTTATCATAAAATGTTTTTCACTCATGCTTTAAGATATTTTAGATTTCAGTTTATTCCATCCTATTGGTGAGACTACTTACACTTAGCATTCATGTTTACAATTACATATGAAATTAGTTTTACTTAATGCATTTACCCCTACATACTCAATATATTTTAGAATTACTGATCTACATATACATCTATGTGCCTACATTGTTTCATAATGTATGTACAAATTATAGCCCGCACATCACGATTAGACAGTTGTAGAGTTCAACCAGAAGTGATGAATTCTCCTACTTCGGGAACTCTAGATAGTTTTAATTCATGTACAATTTATTTATTTTCCATGTGTATTGATTTGTGGTAGTTGGAGGCCTATCTCAACTATCTATAGTTATCATAGTAGAGTTTTTATATTTATCAGTCAAAGTCAGTCATATAATTTTAGTTTGATCCTTCAGATTTATCAGATTATAAAGATTTATCAGTATTCTATCTATTTTAGATTTTATGTATGATTATGTTTCCGCAAAAATAATAACTATTTAGTATGTTATAATTCAGTTTCTCAATAGTATTCTAGTTCATGGGTTAGCTTGGGATCACTTATGGTTTCAAGAACCATGTGACGACAAGGGGTAATCTCGGGTCCTTACATGCCTAACTCACAACTTTGAATTAGCTGTTGTGGTATTCACCTTAAAATTTTGGAGACATCACCTCTATGGTGTGCATGTTGATGTTTTCACTAACCATAAGAGTCTTAAATATGTATTTTCTCATCATGAGCTAAATCTTCATCAGAAAAAATAGTTGGAGTTGTTGAAAGATTATGACATGAATAAGCTCTATCATCTGGTTAAACCCAACGTGGTGGCAGACAAACATTGTAGGTTGTGCATGGGTAGCGTGACATATGTGAATAAGAAGAATCAAGAGTTAGGTAAATAAGTACATAGATTGTCCCATTAAGGGGTATGTTTAATCAATAATAATAATGAGGGAGTAGTAGAAGTGAAGGAGCAACAGCAAAATGATTGCATACTTAGCCAAATATTAGAAACAGTCCAACACGATGGTGGTGTGTCGCGGTGATGGCTTAAATGGCATTTTAGTGGCTTACCCTGATAGCTCTGAATCGCATTGATTTTCAGTTCCTATTTTTAAATTTCCATTAGTCCACTGCGATAATGGCGTGTCATGGTGGGTGGAAAATTAGGATTTCCAATTTTCTAAGTTATCTTTTAAAAGGGTAGTTTGGTCCTTTACCAAGCTCCAATCCATGTAAAACACAAGATTAAGCTCATTCTAAGCATTCTATGCCCACTTTTTATCAATTCTTTCTCAATGAAAACCCTAGAGCTCAAAACTTATTTCCTAAGAAATCAAATTTCTTCCATTCTTCTTCCAAGATAACTCAAGATTAAGGATTCCCAATTCAAGAACTTCAAAAGTTCATCTTCAAAAGCTCAAATAGGAATTCAAGATCAAGCTTGTTATTCAATTGCCTCAATTAAGGTATGTGAGGTTTATGAACAAGGATATTCTTTCATCCTTGTGCCCAAAACTAGTTTTTAATTACAAACTTACATGATTTTGTATGAATATACATGAGTTTTGAAAATGGGTTCATATCCATTATTGTTATTGCAAGATTAAGTGATTTCCAGTGATTTCGAAGTTCAATTGCATGTCTATTTTCGTATTTTCATATGTATTGTAGTAAATTCCAGATTTTGAGTCAAATTATCAATATTTACATTATCAAGGATGAACATTATAATGTTTTAACATGAATTTGATATATGTGTCATTAAGCTTTAATTGGATATTGCTATTTCAAGTTTGATTGTACGATACGCACCCTATGATAAGATTATTTTTAGAGTTTTGATAAAGATTTGATCTTTTGATCTCATCTTAGATTATGAAATCCACTTTACAGTGTTAGATTACAGTTTAACTTAACAATTATACAATTGTTTTTTGTAATAAATCATTATACTAGATTTTAAAGTGGATTTCCAACAGAATTAGCATACAGATTAAAGAGAGTAGTATTTAGCGCCAAGTTGGGTATGTTATCATGCCCCAAAACTATGAGCCAATGTAGGTTCAGATTATCAGATTATTTCCATTTCTATATGGATGACAGATATAAATCTGATAACTTATATAAGGTTATAACCCTTTGCAAGGGTATGACACCCCTCCCCAACGTGAGGTTTTCCCATAAGGGAACTAGACATTAGACTCCATGATAGCTCGCATGATTTATGTTGGTTAAAAGAACCTCCCTGCAGAAAAGAGTAATTCTAATAGTATAGACTTTTAGAATAGTTTTTAAAAGTATTTCCCTACTAGTAAAAGCTTTACAGAACAAAATAATCTAAATAGAAAAGCTTTTAGAAAAATAAGTGTAAAGGCTCGCAACTTTTCTCAGGTCTTGCTTTTCAGAAAGACATTAGCTACAGACTTCAGCTTTCAGATTTATGATATAAAAGTGAGTCCTTTCTATATTTATACAACATGATTTATAGATAAAACACTAGTACAACTTTTAGAACTAAATGTTATGGCTCACCAGATTTATAAAGAATGATTTACTACTCATGATTATGGTTCTCAACATTCAGATATTCCAGCTTATGTGAGTCATCTAAATTTAGTATTCATTTTTTTACAAATTATAATGATGTTGAAACATTGTTTTACTTATACATTCATCCCAATATACTCGGTACATTGTCAAAGTACCAATCCATATATACGCCTATGTGCTACATTGTCTCACAATGTTGGTTCAGGTGCTCAGTTCCAGTAGCGTGAGTGATTTCAAGCATCTCCATCTATATTTTGACAGTTGATGAGTCCTTATAGTTTAGGGACTTAGTCTTTCAGTTTTTTAGCTTATTAGTATAGATGATTCAAATAGTTTGAGTCAGCTGGAGATTTATCCCAGTAACTCTCTAGTTATGATTAGTAGAGGTTTTCAGACTGCTAGATATGATTCATATTATTTAGTATTGATTTTTCATACTATTGAGTTTAGTATTTTTCAGATATTATATTCAAATATTATCAGTTGGCTCAGATAGATTTCCGTTTGATTTTTATGTCTATATTCCCTTATTATAAGATTCAGACTTAGTAGAAGGTAGACAGGGTTAGATGAAGGCTACTCTTTGTCATAAGCATCGTGTGATATCTCGTGACTCACTTTTGGGGCATTAAAAACTTGGTATCCGAGCCCAAGGTTAAAAGAGTCCTAGGGAGTCAGACAAGACGCGTTACGTATAGTCTTAATCATAGGTGTAAAGTACGCCATATTTATGAGCAAAAGGGTAGCTAACTTTTTTAGGAAATATTCTCTTTATTTTATTATCTATTGTGCTTAAAGTATCTCTATCTGCTTTTAACTGCTTCTCTTATGTGATAGTTGAATATGCCTCCTTGTTGAGCTAACGGCCACAGAAATAATAACTAGTCGCATCAGTCTGCTGACACTCTGAATGAGAATGTATCCCATGCTGAGTTTTTGGCTGCCTTTCCAGCGTTGGCCCAAGTAGTGACTACCAATGTTCATGGAAACCATCTGGCGATATTCCTACTTTAATAGAATAGTGATTTTGCAATAGCCAGAATTTAAGACTTCATGAGAATGAATTCGCCATAGTTCTTTGGGTTAAAAGTAGGTGAGGACCCATAACTCTATTTAGATGAGGTTAATAAGATAACCCAAATTATGGATATTTATGAAGAGGAAAATGCATAGTTAGTATCTATAGTTTGAAGGATGTAGCTTATGATTAGGTAGTTATGTAGAAAAATGGTAGAGGTAAGAATGCTACTCCTATAAGTTGGTAGGTATTTTGAGATGCTTTTCTAGACAGGTTCTTTATACATGAAATAAGAGAAGCTAAGGTAGAGGAGTTTGTTAACTCCAGGAAGGGCTCAATGACAGTAAAAGTAGCCTTAAGTTCAACCAATTGTCTAAGTATGCCCCTGTTGCGATGGTTGATCCTAGGGCAAGTATAAGTAAGTTTGTTATTAGAATATTTAGTTTGGTAGTCAAGGAGTGTGTGATTGCCATGCTTATTGGGGACATAGTTCTTGCTAGGTTAAAAATTAATGCCCAACGGATTAAGGCAAAAAAGTTAAAGAAAAGAGAAAGAGGAAATAAAAAGGCTAGAACAGAATAGTTTAATTATGGCTAGAAAAAGTATAGAGGGGGAAATTGTTCGTAATTTTAGAATTTTTCATCTATGTTAGTGCCATCTTCAACTAGTGATCTCGCTCCCAGTGCTAGGAAGGAGCAGTAGGGTAAGATTTTTATGTGTAGATCTTAGAATAGTGTGAGTGGAAATCCCAGTTATCCTCTATGTGCTAAGTGTGGTCAAAATCATCCTGGTGAGTGCTAGTTGGTCCAAAAAGATTGTTATAATTATGGTAAGTTGGGACATAGAATCAGAGAGTGTCCACATGCTAAGTAGGGAAACAGGGAGTTCATCCCCAGGCTCAGGCTACTATCAGACCAGCTCCTCTAGGTTGCCCAATCCCTCCTCAGGGCGCATCATCCAGTACTGGTGGTGGTCAGCGCCAAAATTGATTTAATGCTTTACCATCTCGTTATGATTAGGAGGATTTACTAGATGTTGCTATACGTATGCTTTGTGTCTTTTATCTAGATGTTTATGCATTGCTAGACCCAAGAACAAATTTTTAGTATGTAACCCTATTCGTTGCGGTGAACTTTGAAATTGGCCCTAAAAATATCTCTAATCCCTTCTTATTTTCTACCCCAATATGTGAGTCAGTTGTTGCCAAATAGATCTATAGAAAGTATTCTATTACTGTCCTTCATAAAATTATGTTAGCAGACCTAATAGAGTTAGATATGGTTGACTTTAACCTTATTCTTAGTATGGATTGGCTCCATTCTTGTTATACATCCGTAGATTGTTGCACTGGTGTGGTGAAGCTTTATTTTCTAGGTGAAACACTCTTTGAGTGAGGAGGAAATTGAGGGTCTCCTAAAAGTCATTTCATAGCTTTTCTTAAAGCCAGACAGTTGATCTCAAAAGGGTGTATCTATCATCTAGTTCGAGTTAAAGACACTAAGTCTGAGGCGAAAACAGTTCAGTCAGTCAGTGTAGTCAATGAGTTTCCTGATATTTTTCTCAAAGATTTGTCACGGATACCTCCTTATAGAGAAATAAAATTTGGTACTAACCTTCTCCTAGATACCCGGCCTATCTCTATTCCTCCTTATCGTATCGCTCCAACTGAGCTTAAAGAGTTGAAAGAGAACCTTAAAAATCTCTTAGATAAAGGTTACATAAGGTCTAATGTTTCTCCATGGGGCATTCCTGTCCTATTCGTGCTAAAGGAAAATGGTTCACTGTGAATATACATCAACTATCGTTAGTTAAATAAAGTCACAGTCAAAAACAAATATACTCTTCCTAAAATTGATGATTTAATTGACCAACTCCAAGGTGCAAGTTAATTCTCCAAGATAGACCTTAGATCTGTCTATCATCATCTTAGAGTAAGGGAATATGATATTCCAAAGACACCTTTCGTAACCCATTATGGTCATTTTGAGTTTCTATTCATGTCCTTCGGACTAACAAATTCCCCCGCAACCTTCATGGACTTGATGAATAGAGTGATCAAGTAGTATTTGGATATGTTTTTCATTGTCTTTATAGTGAGGATGAACATGTAGACCACTCTATAATTATGTTGCCAAATTTAGCAAATGGGAATTTTTCTAAGGTCAGTATCTTTCCTTGGTCGTATTGTTTCCAGTGAGGGTATTAGAGTTGATCCCCAAAAGACAGAAGAAGTAAAAAGCTATCCTTGACCTATTTCTCCCACAGACATTAGGGGTTTCTTAGTTTTACCTGGCTATTATAGATGTTTTGTTTAGGGTTTCCCTTCTATTGCGTCCCCTATGTCTAGATTGACCCAAAAAAAAATTAAGTTCCAGTGGTCAGATTTTTATGAGAAGAGTTTTCAGGAGCTAAAGACTCGACTCATTTCAACCCTAGTTTTAGCATTACCTAATGCTACAGATGGGTTTGTTGTATATTGTGATTCTCCTAGAATCGATCTAGGTTGTGTTTATATGTAGAGAGGTAGGGTTATTGCCTTTGCCTCTAGACAGCTTAAGCCTAGAAAAAAGAACTACACGACCCATGATCTTGAGTTAGCCGTTGTTATGTTTGCATTGAAAATCTGGAGGCACTATCTTTATAGGATGCATGTTAATGTGTTTACGAACCACAAAAGTTTGCAGTATATGTTTACTCAGAGGGAATAAAATTTTCATCAGAGAAGGTGGTTAGAATTGTTGAAGGATTATGACATCAGTGTGCTACATCATCTGGGCAAGGACAATGTAGTGGTAGATGCCCTTAGTAGATTGTCTATGCGCAGTGCTGCTCATGTGGAGAATGATAAGAGAGATTTAGTTCGGGAAGTTCACTGGTTAACTATACTGGGTGTGAGATTGGTGGATTCAGCTTAAAAGAATATTTGGGTCTAGAGTAGTTGAGAATCTTCTCTGGTGTCAGAAGTGAAAGAGAAAGAGGATAAATATTCTAGTTTGGTAAAACCGAAGGAGTCAGTTATAGACCAAAAGGTATACCAAGAGGTAGAGGTTTTCTCCCAAGGGGGAAATGGCGTGTTGAGACACCAAAGTAGATTGTGCATATTATATGTTGATGATTTGAGGTAGGGGATTATAGCGGAAGCACATGGTGCACGTTACTTCATTCATTCAGGAGCTACCAAAATGTATCGCGACTTGCGGGAAATCTATTAGTGGAGTGGTATGAAGAAAGATAGAGCAACATTTATGGCCAAGTGTGCAACTTGTCAACAAGTTATGGTAGAGCACCAAAGACCTAGTGGTATGTTGCAAGAGTTTGGTCTCCCCACTTGGAAGTAGGAAGAGGTGAATATGGACTTTATTATTGGATTACAACATTCGCGTCGTCAGCATAATTTCATTCGGGTTATTATAGATACATCGACTAAGTCAATGCATTTCATGCTAGTTCACATGTCCTACACAACTAAAGATTATGCAAATTTGTATATCAGAGAGTTAGTTAGATTGCATGGAGTTGCTTTATCGATCATCTCAGATAGGGGTACTTAGTTTACTTCTCAGTTTTGGAGACCCTTCCAAAAGTACCCAAGTTTATCTTAGTCCAGCTTTTCATCCGCAGATAGATGGTCATGCAAAAAAGATCATTCAGACTTTAGAAGATATGTTGAGGGCATATATTCTTTATTTCAAAGGCAGTTGGGATGAGCATTTGCCATTGATTGAGTTCACCTATAATAAAAGCTACTATGTTAGTATTTGGATGACCTCGCTTAAGGTTCTTTATGGGTGGAGATGTAGATCACCAATCAGTTGGTTCGAAGTGGGTGAGACAGCTTTGATTAGGCCAGATATGGTGCTTAAATCCATGGATAAATTTTAGTTGATATAAGAAAGATTGAAAGTAGCTCAAAGTCATCAGAAATCCTATGCAGACGTAAGGAGAGATCTTGTGTTTGAAGTAGATGGCCTTGTATACTTGAAAGTTTCAACCATGAAAGGTGTGAAGAGATTTGGCAAAAAGGGGAAGCTTAGTCCCCAATATGTAGGCCTCTACAGGATTTTGAGTCATGTTGGGAAGGTAGCATATGAGCTGTAGCTACCGACAGATTGGTTCTCAGGTCATTCTATGCTCCATATATCCTTTGTAAAGAAGTGCATGGATGATTCAGCTATTGTAGTCCCTCTAGAAAGTATAAATATTCAGAATAGCCTTTAATACGAAGAAGTTCCGATAGAGATTCTTGATCATCAGGTCCGTAGACTAAGGAACGAAGAAATTTCCTTGATCAAAGTTTTGTGGTCAAATCAATCCTTTGAGGGTGCTACTAGGGAAGCAGAAGCAGATATGCGTAATAAGTATCCTCAACTTTTCTGCACAAACCCAGATTCAGCCAAAGGTAACAGTCTTCCTTAATTCGGTTCTTTTTCCAGTCTCAAATGCAGCCATGTAGCTATCTTTATGTAAATTCGTGCACTCGCAGATTAGTTTAGTCATTCAGTATGTTGAAGATTCAGTCAGACAGTTTGTTTCAGTTGTGCATACTAGCATATATTCTTAGAGTCCTCAGTATTTTCAGCTTAACTAGCCATATTTGAGGATGAATGTTTCCAAGGGGGAGATAATGCAATACCCCGCACTATTCCCTAGCTCAGTTTAGCTCCTAAAATGTCAATAGTTAACTCAAAAAATGAATAACCTTTGATACATATAGAATTTTCCAATTCTAGACCCTCTAGTGAGTAGAAAAATGAATTATTTTTACAATAATACCAATTTTGCCTCAATCCAATACTCGATTTAGAATGTATGACGTTTATAGTAAAATAGTATGGAATTTCAACAAGGACCCCATCGCAGTGAAGACCAAAATGGCAATTGTTAATTTCCAGTGGACCTCCATTATAGGCCCACATCGTGTTGAAGTCCCATTTCCCAATTGTCCATTTCCAGTAAATCACCATGATGGTGGCGCATCACGGTGGTGGACTAAATGGCATTTCAGTGGCTTATCATGATGTCTTCGCGTCACTTTGATGTTTCAGTTCCCATTTATTAATTTTCAGTAAGCCACCACGATAGTGGCATGTCGCGGTGGGTGGAAAAATTGAGATTTCTAGTTTTTCGAATTAACTTTTAAAAGGGTAGTTTGGTCCTTTCCCAAGCACCAAACCGTGTAAAACATAAGATTAAGTTAATTCTAAGCATTCTATGCCCACTTTTCATCATTTCTCTCTGAAAGAAAATCCTAGAGCTCAAAACTTACTCCCTAAGAAATCAAATTTCCTTCAATTTTCTTCCAAGATAACTCAAGATTAAGGATTCCCAATTCAAGAAAATCAAGAGTTCATCTTCAAAAGATCAAATAGGAATTCAAGATCAAGCTTGTTATTCAATTGCATCAATTAAGGTATATGGGGTTTATGAACAAGGATATTCTTTCATCATTGTGCCCAAAACTAGTTTTTAATTAAAAATTTACATGATTTTGTATGAATATACATGAGTTTCAAACTAGGGTTCATACCCATTATTGTTATTGCAAGATTATGAGATTTCATGTGATTTAGAAGTTAAATTTCATGTCTATTTTTGAATTTTCATATGTATTGCTATAAATTCTAGTTTTTGAGTTGAATTATCAATATTTACATTATTATGAACATTATGATGTTTTAACATGAATTTGATGCATGGATTATTAAGCCCTAATTAGATACTGCTATTTCAAGTTTGATTGTTCTATAAGCATCCTATGACTAGATTATTTTCAGATGTTTGATAAAGATCTGATCTTTTGATCTCAGCTTTGATTATGAAATCAACTTTACAGTTTCATATTACAGATTAACTTAACAATTATACAGTTGCTTTTCATAATAAACCATTATACTAGACTTTAAAGTGCATTTCCAATAGAATGAGCATAGAGATTACAGGGATTAGTATTTAGCACCAATTTGGGTGTGTTCTCATGCCCTAAAACTACGAGCCAACATAGGTTCAGATTATCAAATTATTTCAATTTCTATATGGATGACAGATACAGATATGATCATGTAGATTAGGTTATACTCTTTGGCAGGAGTATGACACCTCTCCTTAACGTGAGGTTTTCCCATAAGGGAGCTAGACGTTTGACTCCATGATAGCTTACATGGTTGTGTCGGTTAGAAGAACCTCCTTGCAGAAAAGAGTAATCCTAATAGTATAGACTTTTAGAATAGGTTTTAAACGTATTTCCCTACTAGTAAAACCTTTACAGAATAGTATAATCTAAAAAGAAAAGCTTTTTAAAAACTAAGTGTAAAGGCTCCCAACTTTACTCAGATTCGCTTTACAGAAAGAGATTAGCTACGGACCTCATCTTTCAAATTTTTGATATAAAAGGGAGTCCTTTCTACACTTAGACAACATGATTTACAGACAGAATACTAGTACAACTTCTAGAACTAAATGTTATGACTCACTAGATTTATAAAGTATGATTTACTACTCATGATTATAATTCTCAGCAATTTTATATTCCAACTTATATGAGTCGTCTAAATTTAGCATGCATTGTTTTACAAATTATGATGATGTTGAGACATTGTTTTACTTATGAATTCACACCCATATATCAATATATTCTCCAAGTACTATTCCATATATCCATCTATGCGCTACATTGTTCATAATGTAGGTTCAGGTGGTCAGTTCCAGTAGCGTGAGTGATTTTGAGCATCTCCATCTACATTTCGACAGTTAGTGAGTCCTCATAGTTTGGGGACTTAGTGTTTCAGTTTTTTAGCTTATTAGTATAGATAATTCAGACAGTTCGAGTCAGTTGGGGGTTTGTCTTAGTGACACTCTAGTTATTATTAGTAGAGGCTTGTTAGACAGCTAGATATGATTCAGATTACTTAGTGTTGATTGTTCAGACTATTGAGTCTAGTAATTTTTAGAGATTATATTTAGATATTCTTAGTTAGATCAGATAGATTTCTGTATTTAATATGATTTTTATATCTATATTTCCTTTTTATGAGATTCAGACTTAGTAGAAGATAGACAGGGTTAGCTTAAGGCTACTCATAGTCTTGAGCATCATGTGACATCTCAGGACCCATTTTTAGGGTGTTACATACATACTCCATACAAGTCATATATTGTGAGCAGTACCCATTTTAGTGTGTGTTGATGTGAGTTCTATTCAAGTTACGAGTTGACCCTAGAAGTTGTTAAGAATGGTATGAGTCATATGATCGGAAGTCATGAGTTCCTCAGTGTAGGCTCCCTAAGGTTCTGTCCAATATATGATTGGTTGTTTCCAAGTCGTATAGAAAGGTAACTTGTTGTATTTTACCTCTCGTATCTTAATTAGTGTATATCATCATTGATTCTACCAAACTTAGGAATTAAGATTCCTAGTCGTACCCTCATCATACGAGTTATACGGTTGACATATCAAAACTGACAATTAATTTCTGCGATATCTAGTTACAGGGATTTTTGGTCCTTTTTCTTTTTTATAACTCACACGACCTATAACCATAAAAGAAACATTATTTTCCTCTATTCCTCAATCAATTATCAACATCATCTCTCCTCCTATATTCAAAAACATCAAGATTAGGGTTCCTTACAAAAAATTCATCATTCAAGTCCCAAGGTTCAAACTCTCTTCACAAGTCAAAAATATTCAGGTATATGGGGTTTATGCACAAGGTTACTCTTCCATCCTTGTGCCTAAAGTGCATGATTTTGAGATTTAATTTACTTATTTTGGATTAGGGTTCATACCCAAATAACCATATTCTTGGAGTATGACACTACTATGTGATTGAAAGCTTTAAATTCAAAAGGTTTACATATATTTATGTTTTAACTTGTGAGATTTATATCGTGATTTGAATTTCATTATCTTGAATGAGATATTGTTGAAAAATTTCTAGGTCATTATTGAGCATAATGTTTTTTTTATGAATTTCTATGAAACAAAGCTTGAATTCCAAGCCCTAAGTACAAGTACAGAGTTTACAAGAAGTTTATGATCTTAAGTTCCATTGTTATATGTTATAGGATGATTTAAAGAAAAGATTAATCTTTTGCTCTAAAGACAAGACATGTAATCCACAATTGTTCATCTTGATTATAATTTAAAGTAATGAGCATCATAACCGATTTTTCTTTTATAAACCATTATGCTATTTTGTGGTGGATTTCTTAAGTATGAGCATATAAGTACTCTGGGAGTAGTACTTAACACCGATAAGGGAATGTAGATGAGCATATCCTAAATTCCTAGAAACTACGAGCCACCATAGGTTAAACTTTTCCCAAATATGGATGAAGTTCAGTGATTACTTAAGTTAAGGTTCTATTCCGATGGCAAGTTTAGGACAACTCTCCCTAATGTAGATAAGTGTAATACCCTGAACTTTCCTTAAGCCTAATTCTGTCTCTATAAGATTAAGGAATGACTTCCAAAGTGTGTAATATTTAAATCATATAGAATTCTCCTAATTTTGATATTTTATCGCATGGGAAATTAGATTATCTTTCCAACGATGTAAGATTCTCTCAAATCTGTTAACTGGGCAAGAAGTTATGGATAATTAAAATTCTTGTTGTAAAACACCATCATTCAGACACTTAGCACATCGTGGAGAGGAGTAATATCCCAATTGTCAGTTTCCAATAGCCTAATGCGATTGTGTCACATTGTACTGAAGTTTCAGGCCCTAACCAATGGGACAACGCGATGCCTCCACATCGCAGTGACCCTCAGATTCACATTCATCAATTTCCAGTGAGCCACTGCAATAATGGCATGTCGCCGTGGCCCATAAAATCGGACTCCCAGTTATATTTTCTAGTTGTGTTCAGAATTTATAAAGGGTATTTTGGACTTTTTCCAAGCCACTTAAATCGTCCAAACACCTGATTTAAGGTCATTACAAGAATCATATACCATCTTTCTCAAAAACCCCTCAACCAAAAACCCTAGTTCATCAAACTTCTCCTCTAAGAAATTCAAGATTTCTCCATCAATTCTCCAACTTAAGTCAAGATTCCAAGTGCTTAGTGCAATAATTCCAAGAACCCTCATTCAAGATTTCTAATAACATCTCGCAAGCAAGTTATTCAATCAATTTTATCAATCTAAGGTATGTGGGGTTTGAACAAGAAAAATCCTTGTGTTCTTGTTCCCAAAAACTTCTTTTAAGATATAAATTTTTGAATTTTACTATGATTTCCATGAACATCAAGTTAAGGTTCATAACCATTACCATTATTTTCAAGAGTATGTGATTTTCCATGGTTTAAAAGTTGAATTACATGATCTTGTTTATATTTCCGTACCTATATCCAAATTTTCCAGATTTTAAGATGATTATGAATGTTTTGTTATCAAAGCATGAATTTTGAGATGTTGAAATCATGAGATTCATATTATGAGTTATTTTTCCAATATCTTGATTGAGATGATTGTAAGCTTTTAAGATAATGGTTGAGCATGAAGTTTAAATATAATTTTGATGCATTAAAGCTTTCCATTTTGAGTCCTAAGTACAAGTGATGAGTCTTAACTTGAGATTGAACTATGGGCCACTAAGCCCTACTTGCGAATTGCAATTTTATGAACTTTTAAGCTATAAGAACCTATGATTTGAGTACTTTGAGATTATTGAGAAATATTTTACCTTTTTGGTCCTAATAGAGTTGGAATCCACATTGATGTTCCATTAAAGCAAATAGTAATACATTTTAGTCTTCAGTATAGACCGTTAAGTTATTTGAGGTGGATTTTCTAAGAGTTCTGAGCTGAGTATGGGAGTAGTATTTAGCACCGAGTAGGGTATGATTCCAAGGTCTCATACCCTAGAACAATGCGCCACCGTAGGACTGAGATTTATGGGCCTAAGGCTGAGATACTTATCACTGAGTTGAGGTTATACTCCCTGGAAAGAGTATGACGCCTCTCCTCAATATGGGGTTTCATTCTTAAAAGTACAATACGTTGGACTCCATGTCGCTCACATAGTTTATGTCGGTTAGAAGAAACTCCCGAGTGTCCAAATTTATGTAATTCCAAAAGTCACAAAGTTCCCAAGTTTTGAAGTTTCAAAGAGTCCTGAGTCCTTGAGTTTAAAAGAAGTTTTACTCTCCATGAGATAAAAGTATAAGTTTTGAAATCTATCATTTTAAGATTTCTCTTTCTTACAAATTTTGAGAATACGATGGAGAATACAGGTTTTAGAAGTAAATAGAATGACTCACGAGATTTGTAATATATGCTTTATTTTACATGATTTATGAGATTCAGATTTCAGCTTTTACTCAAGCTATGTGAGTCATTTATATCAGCATGCAGACTTTCTATAAAGATTGATGATATTGTTTACTTATTGGATTGCACCCCCATATACTTAGTAAATCCTCAAAGTGTTGATCCACATATATGTCTATGTGCTAAATTGTCTCATAATGTAGGTACAAGTTGTAGTATGTGAAATCAAAATCAGATAGTTTCAGATTCCAGCCAGCAGATGATGAGTCCTCCTATTTTGGGGACTTCAGTTAGATTAACTATTGTTCTTTACTTTCTTATTCTTATGTATTGATTACTTATAGTTAGGGTCGCGTCTTTGCTATCTATAGTCAGTATTAGTAGAGGCTTCATAGACAGTCAGTAGATTTAATGTATTCAGTTTTAGTTTTCTTTGTAAAAGTAGAGTTATAATCATATGAATTCAGTTTTGTATTGATTAGATTCAGAGAAGAGTTATCTTCTGCTGATATTGTACAAATTTATGCATTTTATTCAGTTGCTTATGAGTTTACCAGTAGAAGGGTTAGCTTGGGGTCACTTGTGACCCTAAGCACCGTGTGATGTCTTAGGATCCATTTTCGGGGCACTACAGTAAGACGTTAGACTCCATGGTAGCTCACATGGCTTATGTCAGTTATAAGAATCTCCCATAAGAAATAATAAAAGTAAAGATTTTAGAAAATAAGTGTTATGGCTCACTAAGTTCACTCATATGCACTATTATTCATGTTTTATGATCTTGCAATACTTTATTTTATTCAAGATCAAAGTGATTCATTTACGCTTAGCATGCATTATTTGAAAGTGTACTTATATATTCAGTTATTGTTTAACTTATGCATTCACCCACATACTCAGTACATTCCAGAAGTTCTGACCCATATATAATTTATATGCTATATTGTCTTATAATATAGGTTCTGATGCTCGTTTCTAGTAGCTCGATTGACTACGAGCATCATCACCTATATCCCTACTTTTGGTGAGTCCTCATAGTCAGAGGACCCATCTTATCAGACCTCTTTTATGTGATATAAGTATATTAGTTATTTGGTTTTCATTTATGTTTGGGTTAACTGGGATCTATCTTCGTGGCTCTCTAGTCAGTAGTAGAGGCTTGTCAGATTGTGTATGTTTTATGATTAAAGAGTTTGTTTAAGATGTCCAAGTTAAAGACTTTTATTAAGTTATGAAATTGTTTACTTTCAGTTTCTACGTATGTTAATACACTTTTCATGTGGGTTTCAAGCTATATAGATATCATGGGTTAGGTTAGGGTTATTCGAAGTCCTGACCACCGTGTGACTTTCATGGGGTAGTTTTGGGGCGTAACACCCCACGATAGGTATCTCTAAACCTAGACTTGCAAGCCATGTCATTTTTTATCACATCCATATCCCTTTCATTTCAAAACATATTAACAACCACCAAAAGATTTATCATATTACATGAGATTTCTTATTTCAAAAACATGGACAACTTATGCTTAAACGCTTTTCTTTTTTTAAAGACTCACATATATGGTGGCCAATATTCTCATTTATCACAAGATCCTTTGTATCTTGGGAAACACCATTTTGAAAACATGCATAACAACAATAAGAAATAGTTAAATAGGCATTTAAACTCAAGCATTATCTTCATTCATAAAACAACCCCAAAACATGGCACACGTAAACCTTATAATTAAAAAATGGGGTTTATAATTTTTGTTCTCAAAGTCAACTCACAATTCGTAACATTTTAAGACCATAATTTGGCCATGGAAAAAGGGAATTTCACAACTCATGCACAAAATCACCTTTCGAAACTCATCTCATATATGCAAAAGATTTTAATTCATGCTCTTAAGTTGTTTCTCAAAATCATACATATATACATATATAATTATCATTGGAAATCCATAAAAAAAAAATTGCCCATGATATTTAGAATAGTTCTACACACCTTGAATTTGAGAAAACATAGCATAAAATCCAACCTTGAAGTGGAAGATCCTCAAACCCTAGATATTTTCTTTATTGAATGAAACTTAGGGATTTTAAAGGTGACATAAATCATATAGCATGTTTTCATAGAACAAAAACTAAGGAAAAAGACCAAAAAAACCCTTTAAGATTCTTTAATAGAACCACAAAAAACACCGACTCCGTGGTGCGGGGGCTATCAAGGGGACTACCCTCTGCAATGCGATGCCCATCACAGGAAACATGTGTCATGATGTGGTGACCACCACAGGAACTAGACTCCATGATGCGGGGCTATCGCGGAGGCTCACTGCCTTTGTGTCCCAAAAATTCACTGAACCACGTCTAAAAATTCCAAAATTCCTTTGAGTTACCTTTTAATATCTCCTATCATTATTTTGAGTCAAAAATTGGTATTTCAAGAAAGGTAAGACCAAAAATACAATAGCCAAAATTTAAGGGTGTTATAGGCATAATAGTTCCATCCTAGCTTATGTTTTTTATGCCTATATTCAATGTTTTATAGTTGTAGCCATGTGGCAATTTCTCATTCTGAAATTTTACTCAAATCATGCCCTAAATTCCTTGCTCCCTAATGTTATTAGAACCTCTAAAAAGGAGTATTAAAGGTAAAAAATATTTTTTTCAAGTGACTCCTAGAGATTTCATGCCATCAGACATCACTTCACAATTCTCAATATCTGTTCATACCAAGAATACTTTAGTTGAGCTATCAACTATTAGTATAGTTCAGTCCGTATAGCCAGCAATTCAGTTTACCAATCTGACAGGTAAGGTCCTATAGTTTTCCATCTTTTCATCCAGATTTAATATTTTAAGATTCATGAATATTCCTATTCCATGAGGTCCTTTATTTTCATTCTATGCGTAAACTCAATTGAGTACTTACTCCAAGTCTAAAACAGTCCCAACCATAACGAATTCCTAGATTTAGAAATTGATATTATGTTATTTATCCAACTTTAGAATTCATCCAGACTGTACTAGTGTGTTCCTATATTTTCAAGCTATCACAACATGCATTCATGAATTCAGCTCAGTCCATAAACCATGCATTAGTTTTAGATTAAGCTATTAAGTTATAATTCAGCTCGTAAGTGTTTAGTGTATCATCTCAACCGTTTCTTAGTATTTGAGCTAAGTCAGTATTATTTGGGAACAAATTATCCCAAGGGCGAGATACTGTAATACCCCGAGGTTTTATGATCTAAATTTCTCATAAGATAACCTATGTAGTTAGCTTTCCAATGCCCCAAGTCTTGTCTTAATCAAATATCGTTGCAAGAAGTTTTGAAATTTCCCCTTTAAGTGTCAATCAGCTGCCAGTGATTGCGACTCACATGAAGACCCATAATCAGACCTTAAGAGTCATTACGAGTAATCATAGTCAAAACAATGCTTAGCCAAGAATCCATTCTAGTGGTTAAAAGTCCAACACACGACTCGTAGTCAGACGTTATGAATGATTGTGTGGAACTATAGCCTGACCAGTAAATGGTCCAAGAATAAATATTTATCCTTTGGTGGTTTTATTGATGACTTAGATATATCTTAAGTCCTCAAATAGCTCCTAACTTATAGACAAGCCAAAACATCCCTTAGCAATAAAATTCTTGGGATGTATATAACTATAATAATATTAAAATGAGTATAACTTTTGTTCTACTAAGAATTTTTTATCTCAAAACCCACCAACAGATATATAATTGAACTATCTTTCCAATAATACCAATTTCACCTTAATTTGATATTGGAGCGATAAGTTATGGCCAAAATATTGAAGCACTGTCAAAGCTGCCCAGACTACGACTCATAATATCTCATTACGGGTTGATAGGAGGGAGTCATAACCTAGGCACTAAATGCTGAAAATGGGTTTTTAACTATGACTCAAGCCATCACTCGTAGCCAGACCTTACTAGTGGTGATCTAAGTCATTGGGACAACTTCTAGATGTTTTCCAGATGATTCCTAAGTTTTTTGTCTTTTCCCACTCTTTCAACCTAAAAACTACGTTGTTTCACCCCCTAAACAACAATTATCAAGTATAAACATTACTCTAACCTATCATATCTAATAAATAATTTATCACAAAGCAAAAAGAGGCGATGAGTTTCTCCCCAAAACCAACTAGGGTTCTTTAAGTTTAATCCTAAGAAATTTATCCAAGGCTTCTACATGCAAGTATGTGGGGTATTCATTAATGGGTTCTTTTCACCCATTGAGTCCCAAAATGCTTTTTTTGTTCAAGTATGAACTTTTAAATATTCTTTGTGAAATTATCCATGTAAATCAAGAATTTAATCCATGTTCTATCAGTAATTTGAATTCAAGCCATGTCAACATGTGTTCCCATGTGAATCAAGCTATTTCATGTTTTGAATTTCAATTATCCATGTTATATTCAATTGAATATATGTTAAATTATCATGTTATGAACTAAATCATGTTAATCATGTTCCTATATGCTTGAAATTTTAAACACCCATGTCATTTTTATCCATTACTCTGTCAAACAATCAAATTTATGCATTTAACTATGATTGCATGATATCATCCCAGGTTTAATTCTTCCCCATGATCAAATTCATGTAATTCACTAGTTTATTGAAATGTATTATTCTTTGGGTCTCCGACTCATGATTTTCTACCAGTGTTTTAAATAGTGTTATTGTAATTTATGTAATCATTTAGTGTTGGCGGGTTATGAACACCTGACAACTATCAATTTATACATGTCTTTGTTTTCAAGTTACAAGTCAAACCTGTCATGATTTTTATTACTATATTAAGACTACCATGTTCATGTTGAGTACTTATTAGTACAGTACCATTTCATGCTAAAACCATTAATAACACCAGTGTCATTCAGTTGGGAGTAGGATTTAGCATTGAGAGGGAAGTATGGGTTTTGCACATCCTATTTCCCAAAAACTATATTCCACTATAGGCTTAAGGGCCTCGCTAGAGAGTGTTTATTGTTTCCCAATATATGCTTAATTTAGTGGTCACTCCAATGCATGTTCTACTCCAATGGCAAGGATACAACAACCCTTCTAAAAATGGATCAGACATTGACTCCACAATAGCTCACATGGTTTATGTCGGTTATATGATAGCTCCTACTGTTTCAGTCAGTACTCAATCTATATCAGTTTAGATCTAGTTTACCAAGTAATCATATTTTCAATTATTAAGTCAATCAATTTTATAGATTATTTCAGTCATGCCCTACTTGGTATTGCATTCATCTTACATGTTCATGTTTTTATGCTCAATATCCATACATGATCCCTAGTTCAGTTTTACACCATGTTTAGCTTTACATAAGATTTATATACAGTATTCATGTTTTTACTACTTTCCGGCATACAAAATTATTTTTGGCTCATGATATTTAAATCTCATTATGACTTACAGTTCTCATGTATAGCCATATTTTAAATGTATGTTTCAATGGATAATTTACATCCTTAGTTTTAAAGCATGTTTTTATATGCTCCTATAATATAGTGCATATCCCTATATACTCAATACGTTCCAAGGTACTGACCACATGTCTGCGTTTGTGGATATGTTTCTTTATAATGTAGGTACCAGATGTCGTCCACACACCAGGTTCAGACAGTTCTCATCTTTTATCTAGCAGGTGATAAGTTCTCTTATTGTGGAGACTCCACTTAGTTGTAGTTCATGTACTATATTGTTATTATTCTAATGTATGGATTTGTTGTAGTTGGATGCATTTCCCAACTGCCTACAGTCAGTATAGCAAAGGCTTCATAGATAGCCAGTCAGAGTCATGATATATAATTCAAGTTCTTTCTTCAGATTTATCATGTCGTAAACTTTATCAGTATTACATTCATTTAGATTTTCTCATGATTATGCTTCCACACAACAAATTTAGCTTATGCATAAAATTTAAATGAGTTGCTTAAATAGTATGTCAGTACATGGGTTGGCTTGGGATCATTTGTGGTTGTAAACATTGTGTTACGGCTAGGGGGTAGTCTCAGATCATAACAATAAATGAGGATATTATTTATGAACACTATAACAAACATGTCCAAGTACTGCTTGAACACCCTGTTCATCAAGTCCACAAAAGATGCAAGGGCATTCATTAGTTCAAAAGACATAACTATAAATTCAAAATGACCATACCGAGATTGGAAAGTTATTTTCAGAATGTCACATTCTTGGACTCTGAGCTGATGATAGCTAGATCTGAGGTCTATCTTAGAAAAACAATTAGCACCCTAGAGTTGGTGGTGTTTGGTTGTTTCTCTCACAGTGAGGTATTGGGCTTTAAGTGATGTATCCATATGGACAAAATCTATGATTTAAAGTAATTTTGATAAAATTTGCGATATGGAGTATTAAATCATAAAGGGTCGCGATTTATGTAACATTTACCAGTTTAAATAGGACTTTGGCTAAGTAAGAATAGTTCGATGCATATTATGATGTTAGTTGTTCTCTCTTGTATCATCTCTGTATCTTTGAGTTCCTCGTCCCAATTTTGTATCGTATATTTCATCCCCTTTATTGTTGAATTTAATTTCTATCATTAGTAATTACTTTGTAATTCCAATTTAGTGTTGAATATAAGCATCAGTTCTATTAAATGAGAGTTGTCTATTATTTGCTTGTACTAGAGAGAGGGGGTGGGGGATCAATTGAAATCCCCAATGACCAACCAAGGTCTATGGATGCAGATGTTCGTGCGATTGAGCTTATGATACAACTACTAGAAAATATGAACAAACGAAGATACGAAAAACAAAAAAAAAAGATCCAAAACAAACAAAAGCTTTTAAACTAGTAATTTTTGGGCAATCTGGTGCAATAAAGTTCTCGTTATGAACGGGTCTGGGAAAGGGTCAGACTACAAAGATATATTGAATGTTGCCTCAACTTACATTTCTACAAGGGGCTATTTTCATGGCTTGAACCCGTGACCTTCTGATCACATGACATAACTTCACCAGTTACTGCAAGGATGTCCTTTTCGACTTGTACTATATGGTCTACATAATTGAAGACAATCGTATCATATACGCACGTCATAGTCCATACAATAATACAGAATATCTTGGAAAAAGAGAAAAAGAACAAATTAAAGACAAAAACTCAACAAGATACCACACATTACATTAAGACATGTTTACATAAGTACAAACATTTGATGGCAATTTGCAACATGCACATAGCTGAAGCAATTGCAAATTGCTTTATTTATACTGACAAACGATACATAACATGATTAAACCCTTAATTATGCTATACATGAGTAATTAATTAACGAGCAAGACAAATTATGACATTCTCCTCCAGAAAATAATGACATATCTTGCAAATAATACCATTAGAGCAGTCATTGTTTGTCGTACATGGTCTCTGACAAGTGAGGAATGAATTTGGAAAAAGAGCTTGTGCCATGATAGGTATATCTAAAGGCATGCCACGTACAGCCATAACCATCATATTTGGTGATTCTTAATATTTAGATGTAATTATATATCACACAAAAATAATAATTTCAAGTTAATAATTTAAAAAGTTGAAATGATACATAAAATTCTATTACTCATATGGTGTTCAAGACATAATTGGGTAACAATATGTTAATATAACTTGTTATTAGGTCAAGCTGATCCATAATAAATGGTAATAAGTCGATCAGTCTTTTATCTAATCCCCCTCTTTAGACTCTACTTAAGATACAAATACATTATATACAAGTGTTGAAGAAATAACAGATGATTGTTAGGGTTTATGAAAAAAATTCTCTAATCTTCCAGAGGATTTTAGACATAGAAAATCAAGAAAATTTGAACTGATAAGTTGAGTCATGGTTGAAAGAGATACACTTCCACCAAGAGAGCCCTCTAAGCCTTTCAAATGATATGGTATCAAAGTAAAGGTGTCTAACGGGCCGGGCTGGGTCAACTCGGAACCGGCCCTCCCATTCTACCCGGGTTTCGGGTCAGTTCCGGGCCGGGTTTGGCGTTAACTGGGCCGGGCCGGGCCGGGCCAAACAGTAAAAAAAATTAAAACCCACCCGAAACCGGCCCACTTAACCCAATCCGGTCAAACCCACCAAAACCCGGTTAAAAACCGGTCAAACCCGGTTAAAAACTAAATAAAAAATCCAATATACACTATATACACTCCAATATACACTATATACACTCCAATATACAATATATATTTTAAAAAAATATATAAAGTATAAACAATTACACATATATACGTACCATTCAATATATAATTATATATGACTATACTTACTACTTTAAATAAAACATATGCTATAATAGTATGATATATATATATATATATACACTACAATATATATATACACTAATTTATAAAGCATATACACATGTATACGTTAAATATATACTACTTTAGAAGATATATACATATATATATGCACCATTCAATATATATGTACTACTTTAAATAAAATATATATACATGTATACGTTAAACATACACGTCTATAGAAGATCCATTCACATATATACACTTTATTCTATGTATATGTAATACTTTAAATGCAATATACTATAATGTATATTCATTACAATATATATTTGTATACTTATATACTAATTTATAAAACATATACACATGTATACATTAAATATACACTTCAATAGAAGATGTATACACGTGTATACGCACCATTCAATGTATATATACTACTACTTATAAAATATACTACATTATATATACATTACAATATGTATAGATATACTTATATACTTATATACTAATTTATAAAACATATACACATGTATACATTAAATATACACTTCTATAGAAGATATATACACGTGTATACGCACAATTCAATGTATATATACTACTACTTATAAAATATACTACATTATATATACATTTTAATATGTATAGATATACTTATATACTAATTTATAAAACATATACACATGTATAAATTAAATATACACTTCTATAGAAGATATATACACGTGTATACGCACCATTCAATGTATATATACTACTACTTATAAAATATACTACATTATATATACATTACAATATGTATAGATATACTTATATACTAATTTATAAAATATATACACATGTATACATTAAATATACACTTCTATAGAAAATATATACACGTGTATACGCACCATTCAATGTATATATACTACTACTTATAAAATATACTACATTATATATACATTACAATATGTATAGATATACTTATATACTAATTTATAAAACATATACACATGTATACATTAAATATATACTTCTATAGAAGATATATACATGTGTATATGCACCATTCAATGTATATATACTACTACTTATAAAATATACTACATTATATATACATTACAATATGTATAGATATACTTATATACTAATTTATAAAACATATACCCATGTATACATTAAATATACACTTCTATAGAAGATATATATGCACAAATATACAAAACATATGCTACTTAATATAATAAATTAATAATATTTGGTAGTAAATTAATAATATATTAGAAGTAAGTTTTTAATTTAAAGTATAAAAGTAGAAATTTAATTTAAAATTTTAAATCGTTAGATAAAAATAAATAAAAAACAACGACTAAGGAGTGAATGAATTTGTGGAATTTTATTGATTGCAAAATGATCCAAAATTTATAATTTACATGAATGAAAAATCTATAAATCATGCATCATTTTTTACAACTCATTAATGTTAATATTAATGGGAACTTGCATAGGATAGTCGAAGTCAACGGGGGCAAAACCATGCATTGGACTTGATTCTGCTGAGTTCTCCCGTGAAGTCATAATTTCTTCAAGTTTAAGGTCGTCGCTCGGCTCCGGTTCCATTCCTTGGTTTCTTCTTTCTGCTCTAATCCAATCTCTGAGGCAAACTAAAACATTCATTGTGTTGCTTCCCAATGAGTGTCGGTTGTCTCCAAGATGCTGTCGTCCCAGACTGAAGGCGCTCTCTGATGCAACGGTTGACATTGGAACATTAAAGATATCTCTGGCTAATCTTGAAAGTACATGAAATTGTGATTCAGTATTCCTCCACCAATCCAGCGTGTTGATCCGTCGTCTGCGATCCTCTGGTGCCGTCTGCAGATAAATAAGAGTACTAAAGTGACACATATGATTATATTTCATGCACGGATTTAGCATAGCACCAACCAAGTAAATAGGGGGAATCGGGAAAAAATATTTTTTAAATTTCGTAAACATAGCGCCAACAGCTTCTTTATAACCTTCTTTATTTTTATATTGTTGGAGCAAACCAGAAATATCGGCTATATATGCCAAAATATTACAAACAGTAGGATAGAAAGCACCGGAAAATTCAATCGTAGCTACATAAAATTTTTCTAAAAACTTAACAAGATCACTAATTACAACCCAATCAGAATTATGTAGCATGCAATCAGCAGAATCAGCAAATGAACCATAATGTTGGTTAAAAGCTAGTGTAATAGTAATTCTATATTTATAACAAGTTTTTAAAAATTCATACGTAGAATTCCATCTAGTATCAACTTCCTCAGGCATCAAAATCGGTGTAAGTCCATTTTCTTGACATTTAACTTTAAATTCTATAATTCTCGATCTACGATTATTTCCTTGAATAAAACCAACGGCAAGACGAATTTTTTCAATATAAAGCTCAAAAAAGTCAAGACCATCTTTTACAATTAAATTATATATATGACATGCACACTTAATATGAAAAATTTCAGGGAAGGGCGGAGATAGCGTAGATTTTATTTTTGTTATAGCAGTCTTGTTGTTAGAAGCATTATCAAAAGCAATACATAAAATTTTATTTTCTATACCATAATATCCGGCAATTTTAACAATAGAATCAACAATAAATTATTCAGTATGTTTACGATCTTCATCATATAAAAAAGCAAGAATACGTTTTTGCATCACGAAATTACTATCCATCCAATGACAAGTAACGGTTAAATAATCATTTTTATTTACAGCACGATCAAGATCAGAAGTTAGGGACAATCTACATTGAATATTTTTTAACAATGTCGATAAATAAAAACAATATTGTGAATGGAGTCTAAAAATATCAGACGGACAAGTAGTTCTAGGAATACCATTAAACATAGGATTATAAATTGCTTGTATATAACGAATAAAAGCATCAGAAGAAGGAAAACTAAAAGGCAAACAACCCACAGCTACCATTTTAGCTATTTCTTCCCTGTCCCTCAATTTATTATACTTTTTCGCTACTTGATCGGTTGTTGGGTCCATTCTAGTTTGCATTGACCCACCAACATCCCCACCACCTTTTGCAATATTTAACTCTCTTTTGTGATCTTCAGCTATATGTCTCATTAACGTACCCGTACCCCCTTGCTTACCTCCACTTCTATGCTTATATATTTGTTGACAAATATTGCACTGCACCTCAATATCTGATATAAGTTCAAAAAATTGCCATGCAATACTAGTTCTTTTACGAGGTTTTGGGGCACTGGGAGGACGGGAAGGAAGATTAACTGATTCAGATCTAACGTTAGCATCTCCTACTGCGGGTGTTTCAACAATATTTTCATCATCTTCATCTAAATTAACTGCATCTACTTCATTTTCTTCTTCTATACCGTAATTTTCCTGAGCTTCTACATAATCCATATCGTGAGCACCTACACCTATTTCTTCCTCAAAAGGTGTACCAAGCGGTACCGGAGGCGAAATCACACGGGTATATCTATTACTTGAACTACCTCTACTGCTAGTAATTCGGTTTTTACTACCACTACCGCTTCCGGGACAAAATTTTTTAACACCTTTAGCAGCGAGGTTTTTTAATTTATCCATAATATAAATTAAATTAAACTAAAAATATTCAAAATACACAAATATAATAAAATTAAATATTAAATAATTAATACAATAAATAAAAATTAAACGTAAGAGATGGAACGACAATACCAAATTTTGGAAGTATCCGAAGATTGCGACTTTAGAAACTTCCGCTCGTACTTTGTAAACGAAAAATTAAAAAATTAAAGTGAACACTTTAAGAAATTAAATATATTGAATATTTGAGAATTGAGAATTGAGATTTGAGAGAGAATGAGATTTGAGAGAGTGAAAAATTGTGTGAAAAATGATTTGAAGTTGTAGGGTATTTATAAATTTATTTTGGGGATTAAAAAATATTTTTTAAAGTTTTTTTTTTTTTTAATTAAATGGGCCCAAACTAACCGTTTGGACCAAAAAACGGTAATATAGCCGTTGGGCCAACGGCTAGTTTGGCCCAAAAAATAAAAATTTCTTTTTTTTTTTTGCCTGGCCTGGCCGGGCCGGGCCGGTTAACCGGTGGGCCTGGACCGGGCTTGGTCCGGGCCGGGTTAACCGGGCTCTTTTTAAAAAAAAAAACGGCCCGGGACCCGGAACCCTAAATCCCTAGGGCTTACCGAGCCGGGTTAAACCGGGCCGGTTCAGTTAGTCGGGCCGGGTCAGCCCGGCCCGTTTGACACCCCTGTATCAAAGTAGTTAGTTCAGGATTTAGTTAGGTTCAAGTATTGTTGTCACTCATTATTGAAAAGAGAGAATACCATGCACTTTTTTCATTGAAAAAACAAAATCAAAACCCCGTGTGAGCATTGTCTTGATGACATAACTTAGTTATTAACTAAGAAATTACGCTCTCTCAAAGCAGTTAAAGCTTTTAAATAAAGTGACTATACACCCATACAAAACCATGGATGGATCTAGAAGCCTAGTTAAGGGTTCATGACTTCATGTAATCCCAGTAAGTTTGCTCAGATCTGTATATATAAAAAATACCTTATACATCTGTAAATATTAGATCCTAAATCTCATTGTCTTTAGACATTAACTTGAAGGCATTGTTGGAAAGAAAATAAAATTAACTATGAAATTTGTCTCTAAATAACATGTAGCTAACATGAATTTTCATAATCATTAGTATTCGTCATTAAATTAGATTAAGGATGAAAATTCTCTGCTTAGTAACAGAAGTTGTTTTTGCTAATTTTTGTTCTTTATAGTACATATAAACATGCATACTCATGTAACTACATTAATATTTAAGATATGATTATTATTGGTTTCATTAAAAAGCTCACCAATTGTAGCCACCCAGAGAAGGAGCATGAAAACAACAAATTGATTTTGGAAAGAAGCCATATCCAAATCTATGCAAGTAAGTAAAAGTATATAGAAATGAGACTTTAGGAAATTGCTTTTGTGTGTTTTGAGAGAGTGCAATAATTGGGTAGAATTTATAAACAATGAGGAGCCAAATTTGTTTGATAAGCAATAAAAAACGATTCACGAGAATTGCATGTTATAATAGTTTATTACTAACATATCTATTATTAGGAATGTCTCTTAAAGGTGTCAAATGGGCCGGGCTGACCCGGCCCGGCCCGGTTTGACCCGGCCCGTAACATCAAACCGGACCGGTTTGACCCGGCCCGGAAAGCCCTAGGGCTTTAGGGTACCGGGTCCCGGTCCGGTTTTTTAAAAAATTTGGGCCCGGTTAACCCGGCCCGGACCAACCCGGTCCAGGCCCGCCGGTTAACCGGCCCGGCCCGGCCCGGTAACCCAAAAAAATTAAAAAAAAAAAAAAAAAAAATCTGTTGGGCCAAACTAGCCATTGGCCCAACGGTAATATTACCGTTTTTGGGTCCAAACGGCTAGTTTGGGCCCATTTGATTAAAAAAAAAAAAAAAAAAAATATAAAATATTTTTTAATCCTCAAAATAAATCTATAAATACCCTACAACTTCAAATCATTTCTCACACAATTTTTCAATCTCTCAAATCTCATTCTCTCTCAAATCTTAATTCTCAATTCTCAAATATTCAATATATTTAATTTCTTAAAGTGTTCACTTTAATTTTTTAATTTTTCGTTTACAAAGTAAGAGCGGAAGTTTCTAAAGTCGCAATCTTCGGATACTTCCAAAATTTGGTATTGTCGTTCCATCTCTTACGTTTAATTTTTATTTATTGTATTAATTGTTTAATATTTAATTTTGTTATATTTGTGTATTTTGAATATTTTTAGTTTAATTTAATTTATATTATGGATAAATTAAAAAACCTCGCTGCTAAAGGTGTTAAAAAATTTTGTCCCGGAAGCGGTAGTGGTAGTAAAAAGCGAATTATTAGCGGTAGAGGTAGTTCAAGTAATAGATATACCCGTGTGCCTTCGCCTCCGGTACCGCTTGGTACACCTTTTGAGGAAGAAATAGGTGTAGGTGCTCACGATATGGATTATGTAGAATTTCAAGAAAATTACGGTATAGAAGAAGAAAATGAAGTAGATGCAGTTAATGTAGACGAAGATGATGAAAATATTGTTGAAACACCCGCAGTAGGAGATGCTAACGTTAGATCTGAATCAGTTAATCTCCCTTCCCGTCCTCCCAGTGCCCCAAAACCCCGTAAAAGAACTAGTATTGCATGACAATTTTTTGAACGTATATCAGATATTGAGGTGCAGTGCAATATTTGTCAACAAATATATAAGCATAGAAGTGGCGGTAAGCAAGGGGGTACGGGTACTTTAATGAGACATATAGCTGAAGATCACAAAAGAGAGTTAAATATTGCAAAAGGTGGTGGGGATGTTGGTGGGTCAACGCAAATTAGAATGGACCCAACAACCGGTCAAGTAGCGAAAAAGTATAATAAATTGAGGGACCGGGAAGAAATAGCTAAAATGGTAGCTGTGGGTTGTTTGCCTTTTACTTTTCCTTCTTCTGATGCTTTTATCCGTTATATACAAGCAATTTATAATCCTATGTTTAATGGTATTCCTAGAACTACTTGTCCGTCTGATATTTTTAAACTCCATTCACAATATTGTTTTTATTTATCAACATTCTTAAAAAATATTCAATGTAGATTGTCCCTAACTTCTGATCTTGGTCGTCCTGTTAATAAAAATGATTATTTAACCGTTACTTGTCATTGGATGGATAGTAATTTCATAATGCAAAAACGTATTCTTGCTTTTTTATATGATGAAGATCGCAAACATACTGGACAATTTATTGCTGATTCTATTATTAAAATTGCCGGATATTATGGTATAGAAAATAAAATTTTATGTATTGCTTTTGATAATGCTTCTAACAACAAGAATGCTATAACAAAAATAAAATCTACGTTATCTCCACCCTTTCCTGAAATTTTCCATATTAAGTGTGCATGTCATATCTATAATTTAATTGTAAAAGATGGTCTTGACTTTTTTGAGGTTTATATTGAAAAAATTCGTCTTGCCGTAGGTTTCATTCAAGGAAATAATCGTAGAGCGAGAATTAAAGAATTTAAAGTTAAATGTCAAGAAAATGGACTTACACCGATTTTAATGCCTGAGGAAATTGATATTAGATGGAATTCTACGTATGAATTTTTAAAAACTTGTTATAAATATAGAATTCCTATTACACTAACTTTTAACCAACACTGTGGTTCTTTTGCTGATTCTGCTGATTGCATGTTACATAATTCTGATTGGGTTATAATTAATGATCTTGTTAAGTTTTTAGAAAAATTTTATGTAGCTCCGGTTGAATTTTCCGGTGCATACTATCCTACTGTTTGTAATATTTTGGCATATATAGTCGATATTTCTGGTTTGCTCCAACAATATAAAAATAAAGAAGGTTATAAAGAAGCTGTTGGCGCTATGTTTACGAAATTTAAAAAATATTTCTTCCCGATTCCCCCTATTTACTTGGTTGGTGCTATTTTAAATCCTTGCATGAAATTTAATCATATGTGTCACTTTAGTACTCTTATTTATGCTAACTTAGAAATAAATACTAACCGTGAGTCTGAACAAGAGCAGCCTGATTTGTGGACGGCTACGGCTGATGCAAAAGATTATATAGAAAAATTATATAATCACTATGTTGATTTATTTGATTCAGCCGTACCTACAAATATCAGTCCAACTGTCGCTCCTCATCCTCCCGAGGAGCCATCATCTTCTAAAAGGTCGGCACATAGTGGTTTTCCTGATTCGTTTTATGATTTAACTTGTTGGAACAGTGTGGATGAGAGAGCTTACACATCAACTTATCGGGAAGAGCTGAAATATTATCTGCGGACGCCACCAGAGGATCGCAGACGACGGATCAACTCGCTGGATTGGTGGAGAAATAATGAATCACAATATCCTGTACTTTCAAGATTAGCCAGAGATATCTTGAATGTTCCAATGTCAACCGTTGCATCAGAGAGCGCCTTCAGTCAGGGACGACAACAGCTTGGAGACAACCGACACTCATTGGGAAGCAACGCAATGAATGTTTTAGTTTGCCTTAGAGATTGGATTAGAGCAGAAAGAAGAAACCAAGGAATGGAACCAGAGCCAAGCGACGACCTCAAACTTGAAGAAATAATGACTTCACGGGAGAACTCAACAGAATCAAGTCCAATGCATGGGTTTGCCCCCGTTGACTTCGACTATCCTATGCAAATTCCAATTAATATTAACATGAATGAGTTGGAAAAAATGATGCATAATTTATAGATTTTTCATTCATGTAAATTATAAATTTTGGATCATTTTGCAATCAATAAAATTCCACAAATTCATTCACTCCTTAGTCGTTGTTTTTTATTTTTTTTTATTTATCAATTTAAAGTTTTAATATCTTATATAGAAGTGTATATTTAATGTATACACGTGTATATATCTTCTATAGAAGTGTATATTTAATGTATACACGTGTATATATCTTCTATAGAAGTGTATATTTAATGTATACATGTGTATATATCTTTTATAGAAGTGTATATTTAATGTATACACGTGTATATATCTTCTATAGAAGTGTATATTTAATGTATACATGTGTATATATCTTTTATAGAAGTGTATATTTAATGTATACACGTGTATATATCTTCTATAGAAGTGTATATTTAATGTATACATTGTATATATCTTCTATAGAAGTGTATATTTAATGTATACACGTGTATATATCTTCTATAGAAGTGTATATTTAATGTATACATGTGTATATATCTTTTATAGAAGTGTATATTTAATGTATACACGTGTATATATCTTCTATAGAAGTGTATATTTAATGTATACATTGTATATATCTTCTATAGAAGTGTATATTTAATGTATAGATTGTGTATATAGCGTATATATAGTGTATATTTGACCGGTTTTTATCCGGGTTTGACCGGGTTTTAGCGGGTTTAACCGGATTGGGTTAAGTGGGCCGGTTCCGGGTGAGTTTTATTTTTTTTACTGTGCGGCCCGGCCCGGCCCGGACCGGTTAAGGCCAAAACCGGCCCGTCACCGGCCCGTAACCCAGTTAGAGAGAGGGGGCCGGTTCCGGGTTGACCCGGCCCGGCCCGTTAGACAGTCTTGATGTCTCTTCACAATATTTTATTTATGTAATAATGTAATTGTATATTTGTGCAAAAATTAAATTGGCTAATAGTTTGACAATGTGTTAAACGATCCATTTAGGATTAACTCAGTTGTAAAAATTAGTTGAAGAAGTAAGGATTAAAGAGATGACATACATGTCTTAAAGGGCCAATGTGAGACTCTCCCCTCCACCTCATGCCGAGTGACATCCATTGCATGAATCGAACAACGAACATGAGAATTGTGCGTCTTGTTCTGATAGAATTTTAAATGCATATTTTTCGATTTAATTTAACCTCAAAAATTAGCTTAAGAGGTGAGAATTGTCAAATCGTATTAAACACCACCGATCCCTTAAAGGACTGATGTGAGACTCTTTACATTCCGTTCACGTCGATTGCTCGACATCTTGTGAGTGAGCAAATTAATGTATTGATTAGCTTAGATTTCATAATTTTAATATTTCAGAATAAATAGTAATAGTACTGTTATCTGAATCGATAGAGGGAGTGCTTGAAAATACTAATATAATAGAAGTCGGTTTTAGGGAAATACCAATTAAAAATCAACCCCAAAAGGTGGGTTAGTTTTCTCCTGATCAATATCAAAAGTTGTCCTCTTTGTATTTACAAAAAATTATAATTTTATGACACCCGACTTAAAAAAGAAAAAGAAAAAAAACAACCTTTAGAGGTTTATAGTTTGAATTTTTTTTACCGAAAAAATAAAAATCAAATCAACCTCTAAATGTCGATATTTGTATTTTTGTTTAAGAAAAAAACTTTGGAGATCTCTTTAACAGACGTCTCGAGTTTGGATCTTGAAATAATATTCCTTTTTATATGAAACTTTTTAATTATTTCACCGAAATTTTTTTATCAAAGTGAATTCAAATTAATCAGGTCAACAGTAATGATAAATAAATAAATAAATAAAATATACCATATGTGATTGCGCACCATTTCTTGGGATATGGGTTTTAATTTTGTAGAAAACTTATATAATCATTGAGCAGATAATTTATAATTACTTTGGAAGAGAACATGGTGCATTCACTCCCTTTCTCCTACATTTATTTTAATTTTCAAGTGTTTTTCTTATTCTTCTTCCATTATCTCGAGTTGCCTGTTACTTTGAAAGGAGTCTTGGAGCAATGATAAAATTATACTTCGATGTAATTTATGCAGCGGTTTTGAACTATGAAAATAGCCAGTAATACTTGTATTAGAATAAACTGTTTACATCACACACCTTGGATTGCCGCCCTTACCGAACCCAACTAATGCATAATGGTTGATAAATCAGGATATCCTAATTATCTCAAAGAAATAACGAACTGAAAACGTATGGAAGCTTTCAAGCTTGAAAATACATGTATGACAGACAATACGTGAACATTAACTATATTAGCATATTGAAATATTTTGCATAAATGGTGTATTATATATCTCTTTTACTTCTTAACTTATTGCGATCCAAAAAAAGAATTTTATATAAATATATTATCGTACTAATAATGTGTGGGCAAAATGGGAACAATCCAACCTAGTCCTAGATCTTACCTACAAAATCAATTATACACATTCAAACTCAATTTTTTTTTTTTTTTTTTTTTTTTAAAAGGAGAAGCTTTTGGCGATTTATGATTGAAAGGATGATTTGGGTTTATTTAATTTAGAAATGATTTTCAGAAATAGGGAGACATGTTCATTAATAACGTAATTATAATGATAGAATTTTAAATTGAGAATAATACTCGACTATGAGAAAAAGGAAAAAATTAAATTAGTAGTAATTTGTCTTGTTGATGTTTTGTACGACCTGTTAGTTTTATATGCATCAACAAAATACATATATATATATATATATATATATATATATATATATATAGCTATAGAATATATCATAGCTAAATAGGGAAAGTTTTATGGCTAAAAACTTTAGTCATAAGTCTTTTATATAGCATTCATAGCAACATGGTGTGCTATATCTTGTTTTTATGATGAGCTGCTGACAACAGGGAATCAGGTCCCTAAGTTTTCATGGAAAAATATAGTTGTCACATGTTTTACATAGTTTTATCTTCTAGTGTAACAAACTGTGCAGGCGGGATGTGCACCTTTCAAGGACACTTGGCCAAATCGTATTTCCATCCTAATCATTATTCCACTATAAAAGGAAAAAAATTCTTCTCAATAAGGTAGTTTTTTGTAAAATTAGAATTGAAGAGAGTGACATAGGATAAAACTCAACTTTACAATATTGCTCAAGTTCTTATTTCTCTATGCACTTGTAACACCCCGAGAGTATACCCTGGACGCCACACGGTGCTTGCGGCCACAAGTGACCACAAGCTAACCCATGAGTTGGTACCTACTGTGATTTTAAACTTGAAACGGATTCTTGGACTTCATGGGTGAAAAAGACCCATGAATGAACATCTAACATACCTTAATTGAAGAATTTGTGGAAGTTCATAGTGATTTCTTGAAGCTTGAACTTGGATTTAAAGAATCTAGGATTTTTTTTTCTTGAGAGAGTTTGTGAAAAGATGAGTGATTTTTCCCTTTTGGAACCATAATCTCGTGTTATGGGTGAGGCAAGGTAAAGGGAAAATGACTCAAATACCCTGACATACATAGAATTAATTAAACTAAATGTGACCAGTGACGTAAAATGCAATGTGCTGCATTGCTAAATCAACGAGATATGCGACACATCGTGTTTCTCCCCACCAACGTGATAAGTGCCGCACCGCGGCCATGTCACATTGATTCCCTATTTTAAACATCCAAAAAAGCTTCAAACCTCGTCCGAAAAATCCAAAACTTACCTGAGACATGATATCGACCACTAATCATAAATCAACTTAAAAATCTACGTTGTAAGGTCGGAAAGGTCGGAATTAAAATCATCAAAGTTTAAGAGTCTTTGGAAGTGGCTAAGTCTTAACATTTCACGAAATTTTCCAAGTCTTGAACCCCTTTATCATGAAAGAGTGAGATGAAATGAGCTAGGATATTACGGGGTCTTATAGCACTGAAAGAGTGAGTGTTCTTAAGTCAAGTTATAGTTTGTAACTAAATTACTCATGCTATAAGACCAATTTCTTCCTTGCTTTCTCGATAGTTCTTAGTTATAGTTACCTAATTTTGATATTGGTAAGAGTTAATCAATATCGAAGCGTGTTATTGGAAGAGTTGTCAAGATGGGCTTGCAGTAGAGTTATTACAAGCAGGTGGAGCCTAGAGTTAGGTTCATTGGAGTCTGTAATCAAGATTTTGATTAAAGTAAAGTGTTAGGTGATTTTGAGGGCAAGCCGTGGTTTTTATCTCATTGAGCAAAGAGGTTTCCACGTTCTTTATTTTTCTACAAAGTTTTAGTTTTCCTGTGCTTTAGTGTTTGATTGCCTGTGACTAATTCTAAGTGACCTAGTTCCTCATAGTGTGGTGCAACCCCCATATTCCAACAATTGGTATCATAGGCAGAACACTCTAAAAGGTTTACACCTAGAGTGATTTTGTTAACATGGCTGCTCCACTAAATCTTGAAGAAGAGCAATCTACCACTAGACCACCTAGATTTAATAGGAAGTTCTATGGGTGGTGGAAAACTAGGATTTATGACTTCATGATGGCTGAAGACAGTGAGCAGGTGGATGTAATACTTGATGGTCCTCATGTGCCAGTTAAAGAGGTCAAAGAAGGAGAAATAACCAGAATGGGTATAAGAAGGAGAGAGTATGATGATTAAGATAAAAGAAAAGTTGAGAAGAATTATAAATCCACAAAAACTGCTAGTTTGTGGCATATGACTTGATGAATACAATAGGATTTCTACATGTAAAATTGCTAAAGAAATCTGGGATTGGTTGGAGACTGCTTATGAAGAAACCATTGATATGAAGGATTCAAAATTTTACATGCTAACTACTCAGTATGAAACCTTCACCATGAAAGAAAGAGAAACCATCCAAGAGATACATACCAGATTCACTTCTATCACTAATGAGTTGCACTATTTAGGAGAAGTAGTACCTTTGTACATACAAGTGAGAAAAATTCTGGGGGTTCTGCCTAAATCATGGAAAATCAAAGTGGATGCTATCACTGAGGTAAGGAATCTAAAAACTCTCACCAAGGATGAACTTATTTACAATCTGAAGACACATGAGTTTAAGAAGCAGCAAGGGAAAGAGAAGAAGGAAGTAAAAAGAGAAAAATCTCTGAAATTGAAGGCTTCTAAGTTATATTCAAATGAAAAAAACATTGGTGTTGTATATTTGAAAAAAATAATTGTTAGAGCTATGAAAAAAAGTGGTCAGTTTCAAAGAAGTGGAAGTAGCAGTAGAAAAAGAGGTACTTTGGAGGTTTGTCACAAATGTAGAAGTCCTGAGCATTTCATTAAGGATTGTCCAATGCATAAAATGGATTATTAGGAATATCTCAAGACTAAAAGTGAAAGAAAAAAGAACAGGGACCAAGTCCCTATAAAATTAAGCAAAAAGACTGCAGCTGATTATGCAGTAAGGTAGGACTTAGCAGTGTGGGGAGATTCCTTTAGTGAATCTAATGAGGCTTAAAAGATTCTGATGGTAAAGGAAATAAAAAAGCCTCAAGGATTCAAATTTATATTTAATATAAGTTAAAGGACTCTCATAAGTATCATATGACTGCAATCCAGAAGAATGAAGAGTTATAAAGGGACCTGGTTCGTTTGAGGGAAGACCTTACAAAATTCCTACGATGGATGATATCCTCACAGATGCTTTCTAACTTAACTGGTTAAGGAGTTAATATGTAGAGACAGGTTTTTAATACAAAACTCAATTACCTAGGTCTCAAGGAAAGGTTGCTTCATATGTCAGAAACAAAGCCCACAAACCTCTATGCATTTATTGTGGAAGAGATAGTCACATGAAGATGCAAACTTATAGTTTAAAGGGATGACATTGCTGAAGACAAGAGTCAAGAGACAAATGATGTAGATGAGAAAGAAAAGTGGATGAAGGTGATGGAGATCCAGGATCTTAGTCACAGATCCCATCCCTAGTAGAAAAACAATAAGGAGGGTCAAGTTAAAATTCACAGGGATTTGGTCCCTATAAAAATCATCTCAAAAGGTCAAACTGCAGAGATAAATGCACTTACCCTTTTAATATTCTGACTTCATCTTTTGGAAACTAAAGTCTTAAAAAGATCTTAAGTCAGATGTTTCATGGTTTCCCAGTATTCTTATCCCAAGGAAGCTATATCATGAAAAAGTTCAAAAAGGTATTGACTGGTTTATTGCAATCCAGAAGGAACCTGGCAATTTAAAGGATGTTAAGTCTGGGACCTGGTCCCTCGACCCATTTTCAAAACATTATCAAAAAAAGGTCTTATATTGAAATAAACAAGTTGAGGCTGTAATTGATCAACCTAACTTGACCTACTAAATGAATAAGTCTTTCTTCTTAAATTTGCCTATGATAAGGTGACAGGTATATTTAGTGAGGTTGGTGCACAATGGTCTAACTCAGTACTATACCTCTGCAGCTATATACCTATGGGAATAGTTTTGAAGAAAACAAATTGAGTCAAGAACAAATGGAGAATTCAGTCAAGAAAGGGAGGAACTTGGTTCCATCTCTCAGGTTAGTACCAAATAAATATCCCTTAAAACTCATAAAATTTCTTTTTAAAAAGCCAAATGTTCTTCCCAATCTGAACAAATGCTCTCAATTCACAGAAAATATGATGATTCATACCTGTTGTAGTCAGACACGTTAATCCTATAGGACGTCTTTAAATGTAAAACGGTCACCTCCATTAATTACAAAATCAACTATTTTTATTCTCACTTTTTCCTGAATGAACTCAAATTATCTTCCTAAATTGTCCTAATCCCTAAACTAACCTGGTCTTTTTATCTTAAGAAATTTGAAATGCTACAAATTCCATCTTCCTCAATCTCCATGAAAGAGTCCTCTTCTGATCTTCCATGTGAATCACAAAGTGTTTTACCCACCATTCCTTCACTTAAAGTTCCAAAAACCCCAAATGAACCAAATTCAGAAAATCCCCAAATCAAACAATCTAATTTTTTAACACCCAATACCATAGAAGAAATCACTTTAAGTCCACAACAAGAACTTGAAATAACTCTACCTACTGAGTCCTCTCTAGAAATACCACAATCCCTCACCGAGTCTGTTCCTATCCAACCTTCCTCAACCATAGAAAATTCTGCTAAGTTATCTAGGATAAAGGATTTGAATCATGGTTTTGGTTCACTGATTGAACAAGAAGTCCCTTAATCTAAAGTTTCTCTTTCTTAAAAAAAACCAAAAACATCTGATGTCTCTCAAATCCATCTTCCTGCGGAAGAATTAGAAGGTACTAAAATTTTAGAAAACTTACACGTACCTGGTTTGTAATGCCCCAAAATCTGATCCTGAGATGTCATACGCTACTCAAGACTACAAGTCGCCTTAAGCTAACCCTATCTGCATACTGTTGAGCCTAAATCTTATAATAATGGAAATTTAGATGATACAAGTCATACTGAATGCGGAAACTATCTATATTATATGAGGATAATCTAAACAAAATATCCGAAACATCAAAACTGAATAATCTATATCAAAACTAGTAGTCTGACAAGCCTCTACTACTAATACTAGAGAGTCACTGGGACAAACCCCAAGCTAGCTCGAACTGTCTAAAAGGAAATGCTAAAAGCTCATAAACTGATAAACTGCAAAATTTGAATGGATAGAATAAGTCCCTGAACTATGAGGACTCACCAACTATCGAATGTAGATGGAGAAGCTCGAAGTACTCACGTTGCTGATACTGAACACCTGTACCTACATTATGAGATAATATAGCACATAGACATATATATGGATCATTACTTTGAGGATGTACTGAGTATATGAGGGTGATATGCATAAGTAAAACATCATCTCAAAATCATAGTTTATAAAATAATGCATACTAAATGTAAATGACTCACGTAAGCTGGAGTAGTTGAAATACTAAAATATGTAGAAATACGAAGAAAAACATACTTTATAAATCTTGTGATCTATAACATTTAGTTCTAAAAGATGTACTAAATCTTTGTCTTTAAATCATACTGTCCAAGTGTAAAAGAGCTCACTCTAAATCTGAAATCTAAAAGCTAAAATATGAAGCTATTATCTTCTGTAAAACATATTTTTAACAAAATTGTGAGCCTTTACACTTAGTTTTCTAAAAATATTTCTTTCATTCTTTTACTCTGATTAGCAGGGTTTTGAAACATATATTTTAATCTGCAGGGAGGTTCATATGAGCTAATCATGGAGTCCAATGTCTCGTCCTCCTAAGGAAGAAATCTCACATTGGAGAGAGGTGTCATACTCTTGCCAGAGAGTATAACCTGAGCTAAGTGATCATACCTATAACTGTTATCCACATAGAACTGGGAATAATATGATAATTTGTACCTACATTGGCAACGTAGTTTTGTGAAGTAGGATGCGGTAAACCCACACTTCCCGCTCAGTGCTAAATATACTTTCTTTTTATTTACTACACTCATTCTATTGGAAATTCACTTTAAAACTAGCATAAAGATTTATCTAAGACCGATTATGCATTAATCTAATAAAATTTGTAATAATCTGAAAAAATGGATTCCAAAAACTAATCTGAGGATCAAAAGATCAAAACTTTATTGCAAATATGATATAGGTGCTTAAAGCATCATTTTTCTCAAAATCGCAACATATAAACTTAGGGCTTAGGACCTATGTATCAAAATTATGCCATAATATCATGATAATCATGCTTGATAATGAAAACAACGATAATTCATCTCAAAAATCTAGAAATTACTACAATAACCATGAAAATATAAAAATAAACATGCAATTAAACTTATAATTCACTTGAAATCTCATAATCTTGTAAATGGCAACATTGGGTATGAACCCTAATTTCAAATTCATGGGAAATCATATAAAATCATACAAATTTAAAAGTTAAACAAGTTTTAGGCACAAGGATGAAAGAAGTATCCTTGTTCATAAACCCCACATACCTTAATTGATGCTTCGATGAAGAAACCTTGAATTTTGGATTCCTATTGAGTTCTTGATGATGGGTTCTTGATTATCTTGCTTTTGAAATCCTCAATTTGGAGCTTTCTTGGAGAATCTATGAAGGATTGTAATTTCTTGTAAAAGAAGATTTAGGTTTTTAGGGTTTTATTTTTGAAGATGATGAATAATGAGCATAATAGGCCTAGGATATGATTAATATGATTTTTTTTGGACGGATTGGGGTTTGGGAATTGTCCAAAATACCTTTTTACAACTCCTAAATAAAGATGAAAAAAACATAACAGGGTCCCGATTTAATGGGCCACTGATGCGCCACTATCACGGTGGCTCACTGGAAATTAACTACTGAAAAATTGAGGGTTTCCATGATGTGGATCTATTGCATTGTCCCACTGAATTTTTACAATTGGGACCTGAAACCTCAGCGTGATGTGCTACCATTGCGATGCCCTATAGAAATGCCATTTTGACCTTCGGTGCGATGCACCACTATTGCATTGGATTAATAAAAATTGACAAACGGGGAAATGAACCTCTCTGTGACACACCAATATCACAGTGTTCCACTGGAAAGTTACAGTTATGAATTTAACCACTTTCGCGATGCGGTGATTGCCCAGGTGGCACGTTGTCAATTTAAAAATGTCATAACTTCTTCACCGAGTGTCGAAATTGGGCAAATTTTGTATCGATGGAAAGCTTATTCAATTTTCCACAAAATAGAAAGTCTAAATCTAAAAATTTCCACATGGAATAAATATTATTCATTTTAGAAGCTATTTTTTAACATTCTAGGAGCGAATTTAAGCTAGAAAAATTTATGGGGTATTAAATGGTTCCCCCAATCCATCAAATTCAAATCATATCCTTTCTCAACTATATGATTATGAAATTCCTTTAAAGAAATCTAATCCATTCAACAGCGTAAACAAGCATCTAAAAATTTGCTTGTTCTTGCATATGATCCCACGGAAAGTTTAGTTAGTGCAGAAAAGAAAACTAGGGAGAAAATAATGGAATGTCTAAGGATAAAGAAGTTGTGTTACTTTCAAATGAAGAGGATAGGGATGAACCACTTCTGATGTTGTTCATAAAGAAATAGAGGGGTAGTAAAGAAAAGGAGAAAGTGAGTGACTATAGTGTAAAATTTGCTAAATCCTAGTTTACTAGAGGATCTAAAAAGAATCTGATGGTTGATGCAATAAAGGCAAGCAAGTCTTCAACCACCAAGAGAAAAAAACTTAAGAAAGCTTCTTTAGTGAAGGAGAGGGAGAATGTTGAAATTATAGAGATTGTATAGGGTGTGGACATTAATTTAGATGTTGGTTCTATAACTAAGAAGATAAGTAAAGAATTTCATATTGCTGGAAGGACCAGGTCCTCGAGTAAGAAGTCTAGTCGCCCTATTAGAATAAAGAAAAAATATATAGATATGAATAGGAAGAAAGTATCTGAGGGACTTGGTCTCAAAAAGTGAAAAACTGTTGAAAAGAATCAAGAAGAGATACTAAAAAGGGAATGAAAGAGGAATAAAAGAAGGATGTGTCTAAAGAGTAAAAGAATAAGATACTGAAAACACAGAAGGTTCTATCAGGAAGGGTTTTTGATCCCAAAATATACGAGAAGCCTGGAACGATAAAAATGGTAGAGTATGTGAGACATCAGGGTTGGTTGTACCTATTAGAGGAACAAACTCCCATAATATTTGAAGGTAAGGTGAGAGAATTCGATTACACTATGTTTCACGACCCTAGGCTACCCCTAGTCATGACAATGGTGTTTATGGTAAAAAGTGACCAGAATCTAAAAATTCTCTGAGACATGCTCCTTACACCCCTGAACATGAATTAACTAAAAAAACTACATCTTGGAGTCGGGAAGACCTATTTAAAAATCCTCAAAGTTAAGAAGCCAAAAATATGACTAAGTCCCCAACACTTAGTGAAATTTATAGACTGTAAGCCTTTTATACATACAACTAGGAGTTAAACTAAGCTAAGAAAAGTATGGGGTATTACACTATGGAATTTTCAAATGATGGTTTAAGTCTAACTACATAAGTACAGGGAAAGCATATTAAAATGGATGAATACAGACTGGGAACGATTTTAAATGTGCCTGGTATTGGTGTGAGGATTGTTGTGAAGCAACAACCCTCAACTAAATTCACAATTGATACTTCTAAGGTGGGAGGGACATCAATATCTTATGTGAGAAATAATTTTCTCACAAGTGAGTTCTAGTTGATGTTTGATTTCATAAACAAGGTCATGTTGCCAGGTCGAAGAAAAGAAATATAGCCTATGCAACTAATCTATTTTTATAGAATATTTGAGAAAGTTAGATCTTATTAGTTCACTTGCTCAAATGATTAAGAATAAGCATAAGGTTATTCATTAGATTTAGTAAAAATATATGATGCCATAAAGATATTTCTTGAATAAGGTGTTTCAAAATTTTGGAGTAGTTGGAACTAAAGGGACCCCAAGAACTGTCAAACAAATGTTTTGTTTGACAACGTTGGTACAGAATGAATGCATAGAAGAATAAATAGGAACCATATCCCAGGTGTCTGAACTAATGGATATTCAAGAAAATCTAAGGAAGGAAATGAAAGAATTAAGGATCAAGTTTGCTGCTAAGGATACTGAGATAGTGCACTTAAATATGAAAACTCAGCATCTATTTTCTAAGTGACCAGATGCTTCTGAAGAACTTGCAACAGAAATTGCAAAGCTCCAGGTCAAGATTATAGAACTTACTAGGGAAGTTCAAGGACTAAGTGTCGAGGTGAAGAACATTACCGATAAGTTGTTGGACTCCATGCTGCAGAGCATTCAAGAATAGAGATGTTGATTAAGTCCTTTTCCTCTAAACCTCCCTCTACTTCAGTCTTGTTATCCCTATCTTCTTATCAACTCTATGTTAGTTTCCAATTATTGTAGTCATATTTGATTCTAAAGACAGTTATTTTATTTTTTCGGTATAATGTAATGGTACTAATCACCTTAACAATGAATGAATTTATGTTTGTGGGTTTCATCTGTTCTTTCTTTAACCTATAAAGTTGTTATTTATGGTAGTATTGCCCAGTGGCTCTGATTTAACTAACATGTTCTTACTTTATCTGTGGTTTATTGTTATTACTTTTTAATGATGAAAAAAGAGGAATACTGACCTTATATGGTAGGGAACATATGTGTTTTATGACATGACATGATGTGGTAGGGACCAGGGAAAAGAATACTAAAATGAGAAGAATGAACATTCACGAGTGCAGGTATATTGAAAGGGGGAATATTGACACATAGCGCATGAGTTAATTTTTTGATGTCAATTGACAACAAAGAACCAGGTACCTATGTTGCATAATATATTAACAAGGAGAACCAAATTACAAAGTGATAAGGGGAACATTCACTGACAGTAGTGGTAATCACTCAGACTAAATAAGTTGAATTACTTTAATATACAAGTTTTGTAGTCAATTTATAGGGTTTGTCATCATAAAAAATGTGGGAAATTTCTATATCTTGTTTTGATGATGATCAAATGACAACAAGGGACCAGGAACCTAGGTTTTTATGAAAAAATACAGTTGTCATAAGGTTTACGTAGTTTTGTCTTCTAGTTCAACAAACTGTAGGTGAGATGTTGAAACACCCTAAATTTTAGCCCTTGAAAATTTCTTGAGCTTTAATCTTACTTCCCTAGTTGCTGCTTGACACTATGAGTCATAGGGTGTCATGATGATTCATTAGGATGAGTCGTAACCAAACAAGTAAGTTTATGGCTGGACTTTTCTCCGAGTATGAGGGGATCACTAGGAGCTGTAAGGACATGTTAAGAGTTGTTATGTGTAATCATAGGGTGTCTAGTGTAAGTCCCAATTTGGGTTCTGTGTTGACTACGACTTGAACCTATGATTCATAGGATCCTATTACGAGTGGTGTCATTGAGTCGTACAGATCACATTATAGGGTACCTTTGTGGTAATTCCTTTGTTATGACTCATGGTGATGAGTCATAAGGTGTGGTTATGAGTTATGAGGTTCACTCATAGTCAAAGACAACACTTTTTCAGCTTTTAAGTTGAGGGCATTATAGATATTTCCCCTCTTACCCAACTTTAAACCCAGATCTTATAAACTCTTTAAGGTGTCATTATTTCTCAGAAACAATCAAAGTAACTTCTCAAATACTCCCAAATCCTTATGTTAAAGAGCACTTAGTTTTTTCAAAAGTTTATCAATTAGGGCTCTCAAGGGTGATTTCTCAACTTATATATTACTATTTAAGTCATGTTACTCTTCCCTCATTGTAAATTTTGTAAAAGCATATGTTTTAAGATATTGTTTATGAGATGTTTATATGGGTTTTCAAACAAAGGTTCGCAGTTTGTAATATTTCTGAATTGTATAATGTTTCTCATAGTTTATATATGATTTTCATTCTTTAAATATGGTTTTGAACTTATGGGTGCATGGGTATGGTGAATGAACTAGGGAGTTGTGATTTTTCCAAACTTGTGAATTTTAAAGTGGTTATGACACCAACCCCATAATCTAAAATTGGTTTTAATTATGAGAATTGTGGGAATTTGTAAGAAAATTGAAGTTTTCTTGAACTATTGCATGATATAAAGAGGTATTTCAAATACAATGGTATAATTTAATGAACAAATAGAATAGGTGACCCTCGCCGTGTATTAATGAACAAAGGGAGTTGTTTTCTCCAAGTTAATTGAAATTGTTTTGGCATGTTATTTTTACCTAGTAAGTGTAGTTGGTATGATGATACCGATAATGTATGTCTTGATGTGAAATATGGTTAAATGAATGGGAATGTGTGACACTTGTTTTAATTGGGTTGTAATAAGCGTTGTGTAGCTGATTCGTGAGAGTGGAGGTCTGAGGGCCGATAATGAAAATCATGTTTGCCGACGCAGGGTTCAAAGTGACCAGGAAGGTTCGAGTCATAGGGTCCTGTTACGAGTGGTGCCATTGAGTCGTAAGAATAATAATGTAGGGTGCCTTTGTGGTACTTCCTTGTTTACAACTCATCGTGATGAGTCATAAGGTGTGGTTATGAGTCAAAAGGGTTAACTCATACTCTATGGTCAAGCCTCTCTAACGGGTGACTCTGAACAGAAATTCAAGACTAAGACAGTATGATAGTCAAGCCTTAATCTAACAAGTGACTCCTGGTCTTATGGTGGCTACGTAGTTCTGGATTTCAGGGTCTGTTACTAATGACTCTACCTCTTTAATAGGGAAGCCTTCATCCCTGAAATCACTCGGTGATAATTCCTACTCCCAACTGAAGGACTCTGAACTGATTCTTAGCTGAACTTAGACTAAGTAAAATTTGTTACAGTTCATATTTTGAAAGATCTGACTGAGTTCACTTGGTTCCGTTATCTGACTGAATGCCACTTGGATTCTACTATCTAGCTAAATGCTACTAAATTCTTGTAAGCCTACTAAGTCTCACTGAAGTCTGAGATGAATACTGAATACTACTGAGTACTACTTAATACTAATTACTTCTGAATACTGTTGATTCAGAACTAAATACTAAGTCGGATTAGTCTGATACTGAGACTAGATTGAACTTATATTGAGATCACTGAATTTTCTTAAGTTCTGTAACCTTCTGAATTCTACTGAGCATAGCACGACTGAGATTATCTAGAGATTGACTCATCTCTAGAAAAGCAACTAAATTTTAGGTATTAAATACCACCAGGACTTGATAACATAAATATCAAAAAACAGGACAACTTATACATGACATGACGATAGGCTATCATCCACAAATAATCAATGCGAAATCTCGCCAATCACTAAATATAATGAACATGTAGTGGTATAATAAGTGCATACCAATATCTCAAAGTTCACTCAATAAAGAATATACGTGAATGGGAATGCATACAACATATCATAAATCATTCAATAAGTCTTTTCAACAAACACTTTGCTTACATGAACTAATACATAATTGGGGATTTCTTGCTAACCATGCTATATTGACTCTATTTCCTTCACATAAGCATTTTGTCAAACATGTGGGGAGCATGCTTTAGTTATATAACAAATACTACACCCAAGTATCATGATTACACCAACTAACTTGCAAAATTTTAGGATTTAACATGGACATGATTCAATTCAACCCATATCAAGATCAAGACTTACAACTTGTATTCAAAAGCATGAATTACAACTCAACAATAACATGAACAGGAACTTCGATTCACATAAATCATGAAAATCTTACAAAATTATAACCATTGATTAGAAAAGGATTCTTGAACTTCTTGGGTGGAAGGGACCCAGGAATTAACATCTAACATACCTTAGGACACTTTTTCTTGAAGGTTCTTGGAAATATTGTTGTTTTCTTGAGTTTTCTTGAAGAAGGGTTTTGATTTTGTTCTTGGGTTTTTCATCTTGATAAAAACCCTAGATTTTGATGTTATAGATGAATAATGAAGTTAAAATCCTTGATCTGATATAAATAGGTTCTAAAAAGGGTGGAAAAAGACCAAAAATCCCTTCTAAAATGACTAAAAATCACTGAATGGGACATGCGATGGTGGGGTGCGACAGTCCGTTGTTGGGTCGATGGTCTATCGGATTGTCCATCGCACTTAGACCAAAACTGAAACTTGCTGCCTTGTCGTGACGGCCTGGGGCAATGGTCCATCACTGGCTCGATGGTCAATCTGTACTGACCATCACACTTGGCCAATGAATGGGACATTTACCTCATGGCGATAGCTATGGGTGATAGTCCGTCAGCCTACCCATTGCACCTAAGCCGTTCAAACAACTTTCTGTAAAATGTCCACAACTTCTTACCCTGACATTGGATTTTGATCAGTTTGGTATTGATGGAAAGCTTATTCAATTCTCCACAAGATAAAAAGTCAATATTAGGGAAATTCTACAGGGTTTAAAATATTTCTCACTTGGGAAGTCATCCCTTACTCTTCTTAAGGATGAAACTCGACTTAAAGAAAGTTCGGGGTATTATATCAACCTTCACACTAGTAAAAGTAAAAGGATTCATCTTGATAAACTAGCCAACCCTTGTAGCCTCACCAGATGAAACACCAGATGTATTACACTCAGCTTGAGCAAAAACCAACTAAGCAACCGTATGAATCTATTGACAAAATTCTGCATCCATCACCTCATCCTAAAGAGGAATAGTATCAATCGGTGGAACCACATAAATATTAGAGACTAGACTCCTAGATCGACTATAGATCCCCTGTGTTCCTTCCACATTTTCCCCATATGGGACAGAAGAGTTTCCTTGTGCTCCATATCATCGAGGCATCATCTGATAATCAAATAAATATGGATTAAAGAAGATTTTGGCTTTTACTACGCACCCTTAAAAGAGACTCAACTAGACATGGCTTTGTGGACTCTATTGACAATGAACCCAAAGCTTTGATACCAACTATATATGATGCAACTAGGGGCCTTTTCATAATGCACAGCTCAAGTCCTGCCAAGACAGGAGACCACCCCCGATACCCAACCCAACCATCCAACATATACCCTGAGTAGAATAAATTCTGAATATATAACAAGATAGCATGTAATAGCACTAATCCAGACTCTGGGATATGTCTTTGATGAAAATCGACCCAAACGAGCCCAATCATCCTAAATTCGACCTATTGTAGTTCCACAAATGCCTCTAACCAAAAGAAAACCAATATCTGGTTAGGACATACCCCTAACCATAGCCAAAACCAACATCCATAATTAAACTAAAGTGTGTAAAAATATCCATGAACATGAAATGGTGCCTTCCAAGAAAATGAAAGCTCACCACTTAATTCTAGAAGCCTATCCCAAAATTTGATCACTATGTACGAGGAGTAGAACGGTCAGTTCCTGTATCATATGTAATACAACTGCTAGAAGATGGGTTAGCGGGTGAACGCTAGCATGAACTCAGGATAGGATACAATAATGTCATCCATTAAAACCAAGTAAGCCTTCCATATACATACAAACCATACATACATATATATATAACTATACTGGGAAAGAAAATTGGGTTTAGCATGCATTTAAAACCATTAACTTGGGTATGTGTAGCTTAACCATCCTAAACCACCCATGGGATATATAGGTCCAGTGTAATCCCCTAAATGACACCTGAGGCATGTAACTGCACAAACCAGAGATACCATAAGAGTAGCGGATTCCCAAGTACCCTTCGCTCTCCATGATATATATGAACAGTGTACTTAGAGGATTCCCGTGTACCTCATAGTATCATATATGGTTTCCATGACCAACCCCTCATGTTGGTAAACATGAATTTCCATTATTCATTCATTAAACTCCCACCTTTATGATTAGCTATCACACTCTACTATTATTGCCCAATTAAAACCATTTCTAACCAACTAATCAAATATTCCATTTATTATTAACCAAGGCTATTAATAGTGGTATCATAATACCATCTATAACTTGCAAGTATTGTCCTTAGTCAATCGTTAAAAGGCTAAGGGATTATTAGGTACCCATTTTCTAAGTTAACTTGAGAAAGTCCCATGTATCCCACATAGTGTGCCATTATAAAGTTTGCTTGGGGGAGTCCTATGTACCCCACATGTTGTTTATTAACTTGTTTACTTAGAAGATTCCATCGTATCCCACAATGAGTTCAATTAACTATTTATACCGTTTAGGGTTCCGTTACCAAACCACACCATGCAATAGTTCCGTCAAAAAGTTCAACAATATAGTAAAAGCATTCTCATAGGCATTTTATCAAACATATTAAGGGCATAGTATTTCCAAAACCAAAACCAAATACCAATTAACCATTCCCATGCAACCAGATATCCAAACCGTCATTAAAATATGTAAATACATAATTAAAACATGGGAAAACAATAACCAAGACATTAAATCCAAAAACCCCAATATATATTTGAAAACCCAAAAGCATATAACAATTTGAAAAATATGTCTTTAGTTGGAACTAAGAATGAGGGAAGGAGCATATTCCTTAAATTTAGTAGATGATTGAGAGAAATCACAAACATAAGCCCCAATTTAATCATCTTAGTGAAACCCTGGCCTTTCTTTACCCAAAAGCCTTAGAGAGGTTTACAGAGTGTTTTCTATGTGCTAATGAATAGAATAATAGGGAAAACAACATCCCAAGTATGTTAAAGGTCATAGAGACTTAATAGGTTAATTGGGGAAATGTCCAAATTTCCCTCACTTAAACTGCATAAAATTCCCGTTGGAGAGTACAACTACCTATAACTGACGTACCCTGAAATACGAGTTGTACCCACCACTCGTTCCTTAGGCCTCCCCTTGGACCCAATACTTCTAAGGTATGACTTACCCAAACCAAGTCATACCTAAAGCATAAGACCCATACCTTCGACCGGTACCCTTGGCAGAATAGAATTAAAGTGAATTGAAGATTGTCCACGATACGAGTGTATTGTACAAATCATACCCTAGATTATGGTTCATGGGGAGCCACTCGTACTCAGATCTAAGTTAAGCTACCAAGTCTAAGATTAAGGGATGGAGAAAACCCAAACCATATGACTCGTATCCACTAATATGATTACTATCCACCAAGTTGTATCCATTTCGGAAACAAATCAACCTACTAACCTACACTAGTCAGCATACGACCAACCCATCTGAACTATACCCAAACATACGATTGGTTCCCCTTAGTCGTATCCTATTTAGAAACCAAAAATCCAGGAACATTTCTTAGGGTAAAAAATCTAGGGTGTTATAACCTAGTCCAATAAGACTTTATTCAAGAAGATCAAATTGTAAGAAAAATTTATGTCACTCCTTGGGGATCTGACCTCTCTATTGGAATTAGGGAATCAAATAAGGGCATAAACAAGGAACTTTATGGATTTCTCATCTTTCATATCTGAAATTGAACCTTAAAATTTACAGAAATCCCTAAAATATACTGAATGGATTAATGTTGTAAAGAAAGAACTTCAGTAATGTAAGAGGAGAAAATATGGTACTTGGTCCCTAGACCTACCGACAGAACTACCATTGGGATAATATGGGTGTGCATAAAAAACAAAGATGAACTTGGAATTATCATTAGAAATATATCAAGATTTGCTAAACAAGGTTACAATTAGGAATAAGGAATTGACTATGATGAAACCTTTTCTCTTGTTGAAAGAATGGAAGCGATTAGGATTCTATTTGTTTTTACAACCTATATGGGTTTCAAGATTTTCCAATGGATGTTACAATTGCTTTTCTAAATGCATATCAAAAGGAATAATTATATGTCAAACAACCTTAGAGTTTTGAAGATATTGAACTCTCACATCATATGTTAAGAATGGGTAAAGCTCTATATCAGTTAAAGCAGGCTACTAAAGCTTAGTATGAAAGACAATTAGTGTCTTTTGAAAAGTGGTTTTGAGAGAGGCAAAATATATTAACAGTACCCTATTTCTTATGTCCATAGGAAACAACTTGTTGATTGTGTAGATTTATGTTGATGACATTATTTTTGGAGCAACTTCTAAGTCTTTATGTTAAGAATTTGCTGAATTGACAAGAAGTGAATTTGATATGAGCATGATGGGTAAGTTGAGCTTCTTTCTAGGGCTGCAGATTAAGAAAACATCCCAGGTACCATGATTTGTCAAGGAAAATACATTAATGAGTTGTTGAAGAAATTCAACATAAGGGATGCCAAGCCTATTGATGCTCCCATTAAAAATTAATCCAAAATGGATACTGATGAACCTTATACCTTAGTTAATGAGACTATGTATAGAGGAATTATTGGATCTTTGCTATATTTTACTACTAGCAGACCTGATATTGTGTTCAGTATAGATTTATGCACCAGATTTTAGGCTTGTCCAAGAGAGTTTCATCTGAAAGTTGCAAAGAGAATTCTCAGATATTTAAAAGGGACGAGGGACTTGGTCCTATATTATCCTTCTATGGACAGTTTTTGTCTAGTTGGGTATTCTGATATTAACTATGTTGGGTACTTGGAGGATAGAAAAAGTACCTCTAGAATGGCTCATTTCCTTGGTTTATCACTCATTTCTTGGGGTTCTAATAAAAAAATTAGTTGTTTTATCTGCATATGTAGTTGCAGCTTCATGTTGTGTTTAATTGCTATGGATAAAAAAATAGCTGAAGAATTGTAGAATTGTCATTGACACTATTCCACTAATGTATGACAATGCCAGTGTTCTACATATAGAAAAAAACCCAATGCAACATAAGAGGATAAATTAAATTAATGTGAGGAACTATTTCTTGAGGGATGATGTTTAAAAAGGAGCTATTTGTATGAAGTTTTTTAAGACTAAACACAAAGTGGTTGACATCTTTACAATGTCTCTTTATTGGGAGCAATTTGTGAAGAACAAGCTAAGGCTGGGATTGATTAAGATGAAATAATCTACCTAAGTGGACCAAATTTCTCAAATTTTAGCTATGATTAGGAGGTAGGTATCCTTGTTTCAATGAGTGAAATTTGGTCTGACTCAGTACCATACCTTTTGCAGGTATATTCACATGGTGAGAAACCCTTGAAGAAGGGATGATCAACTAGAAATCAACTAAGGAAATTCCTTCAAGTAATAGAGGGACCTAGTCCTATCCCATAGGTTAGTATCATGTTTGTCTTTTACAATAATTTTATGAAATGACTGTCTAAAAAGCCACATCATTTCCCATCTATCTGAAAGCTGTCAAATCGCCTAAAAATAAAAGGGTGCACCTATTGGTACCAGACACATCCTATGTCTTTTAAGTTCAGAATTTACACCTTTTTACCTTTTTAAAACCAAATAAAATCCATTTTTTTATTCACTATATCTTAAATTACATGTAAAACCCTTGCACAAAACAAAATTGTTGTAATCTCTTCATAATTTCTTCCTAGTCTTCATATTTACTTTCTTAAAAATTAGAAAGACTAACAAAGCTTCTCCTTATAGCCCATCAAAAGAATCATAAACCACTCATTCCTTTTCACCCTCCATTGAAAACACACTCTTTTGCCCTCTCCAATACTTGTGCCCATGGTAGATTCCACCATGGAAGAAACCTCTAAAATCCTAGAACCAAACTTAAAAAGATCTATTCTCATTAAAACTAGTGAGGATTTTGGTTCACTAATAAAAACTGAATTCCCTACAATTTCCACTTCCTCAAAAACCTAAAAGTGGTTACCCCTTCTAAAAACCCAAAAGAACCAGGTTCTACAACCCTTTCATAATCCAATAGCATTTTTCCTTAGTTGTTTGAGGAGGATTTCCTATTGAAAAATCAAACACGTTTAGCAATGCATTAATAGGAGAAGATTGGGTGGTTGGTTTTTTTACTCTGTTGGCTAGTGCTCAAAGAGAGAGCACTAGTAAGTTGGAGGAAAATATATTTGAGGGATCCTCTCTCCCCACTTGCACTGAGCATTCAGATATATTTGTTTAACCTTTGATGGATGATGATGATGATGATGATTATAATGATGTGCCCTTGAGATGGGAAATGCAAAAGCAAAGAGAATGGAAAGGGAAGGAAAAAACTAATGAACCTAAAAATGTGGTTAAGACTTAAAACACCAGAAGTGTGGAAAAGAGTTTGATGGGAGATGCTATGAAAGCAATTAAGTCAACTAAAACTAAAAGAAGAAGGTTGAAAAGGGGGAATGTGGTAGATAAAGAAAATGTGAAGGTAGTTGTGTGGTAGAAGGAGATGAAGAAGTTGATGCTAATATTGATCCAACAACAGAGAAGGAAAGAAAAAAAGTTTAAGAAAGAAAAAGGATCGAGTCCTCCCAAACAAAACCAAAGTCTATTACTCCAAAGAAATATATTGCAGTAAAAAAAAGTGCATGAGAGACCTGGTCCCATAAAAACAAATATTGCAGAAAAAGAGACAAGAAGTGGCTTTAAAAGAACAAAGGTATAAAAAGAAGGGAAGACTCTATCAAGATAAGAAAGGAATGAGATACTAAAGACTCAAAAATTCTTGTCTAGAAGTGTTTTTTATTCTAGGATATTTGATCAATATAAAATGGTAGAACGGGTGGAGTATGTGAGACACCAGGGCTGGTTACACCTCTTTGTGGAGCCAGTCTCTTAAGTGTTTAAGATGAGGTTAGAGAACTTTATTACACCATAAAATTTTCCAAAAAGGGTTTGAGCCTGTCTACCTTAGTTCAAGTAAAAAAGGTGAAGTTGGATAAAGGAATTTTGGGGAAGATTTTGAATAAGATTTGAATATCCCTATCATTGGGGTGAGATCTATACATAAACAAAAGCCTTCAGTAAAGGTCATTAAGGATACCTCTAAAGTGGGTAGGATTTCTCTAGAAGGTGTGAGAAAAAAGTTCCTGAAGAGAGAGTTCCAATTAGTGTATGAATTTGTGAACAAGGTGGTTCTCCATTGATAAAAAAACACTCGCATCTGTAGCTAATCTCTTTTTGATAGAGTACTTAAGCAAGTTTTAACCTATAAGTCTGTGAGCCTGGATGATTAAACATATGTACAAATTTTTACATGTTAAAAAAGGAAATATGAAATGCCCTTTGGGTATATTCTGAATAGTGTATTCAATCATTTTCAATTTTTTAGAGAAAAGGAAACACTTGGGACTATAAAACAAATGTTCAGTCTAAACACTAGTTAAAAATGAGTATGTTAAAGGAAAACTGTGAACCATGTCCCAAGTGTCTAAGTTGATTTCTGCCTAAGAGAAGTTATGTTTGGAGGTGGATGAATTGATAATGGGATTGGATGCAAAGGAAGCTGATATTACACACCTCAAAGTGAGGAATACACAACTATCTTTAGAAGGACCTAGTGCCTCAAAGAAACTGAAGGCTTAAAATGTAATATTAAAAGGACATGTTACTGCTTTAATAGAAAAGGTCAAATAGTTGAATACCTAAATAAAGATCTCACTAAGTAGCTTATGAATTCTTATTCTACTAAGAGTACAAGAATGGAAATGTAACTCAGATCCCTTGCCCCGAAACCTCCACCTTCTCAAGTCCCCTTCCTCTTATTGGTTTATCCCTTGTGTCAATTTTTTTTATTATTTTGGTGGATTTTAAGTTTGGTTTTTATGTTTTTTATTTTTTGAAAATGCACTATATGATACCTATACTAGCTATTATATGAATGAAAACTTTGTTCATGTTTATCATTTAACTCTCTTTTATAAAGTTTCTCATTTATGTTAATATTGTCCTAGTGGCCATGAGTTAACATGATTGTACTAATTATTTATATTAGCTTACTATCTTTACTTTTTTATGATGCCCAAAAGGGGTAATATGATTTCTCTAGGTAAGCATAAGTACATAAGTAGGGACCTAGTCTTATAAAGCATTGTGGAATGTTGGTGTTGTAAATAGAGGGAACTAGTTGGAAAAAAATGTTGGTGATAGGGAGAACTGATTGGTATGGGGAAAAACTATTGTCTGTAGGGGGAATTTAAAATGAATCTAGAATTCTTGAAGATATGTTAAAGCAAAGGGCAATTTGAGTTCTTATTATTGAATATAGTTTATCATCGTCAAAAAGGGGGAAATTATTGCTCTATGTTTTGATGATGGATAAGAAACCTTCAGGGACCATGTCTGTATTATGCTTTGCTGAAGGACAGTTGCACACTGTCGCACTCTGTATAGGTTTGTCCTATAGCATAATTACTATGTAGGTACATAGTGTACAGTATGGACATCTGGTTCAATCCAATTCCAGCCAAGATTCTTACACTCTTATATAAACAAATGGAAGCAATTTTGGAAAATAGTTTTTGCAATTGGATATTTCTCGTAAAGGTAGAAAAAACCCTTTGGGCTTAAGATTTGGATTTTTCATTGCTCCTTTTCTTATTGTTCTTGAGTTATGTCTTAGAGAGTAAATTTTTCTCTTTGTCTTTGAGGTTTTTAGGTAGAGTTACCTAAGGAGTGTTGGCTAGAGTTAGTCAACTTGGAGGGAGTTTTTGACAGAGTTGACTTGTGAATATTTGTAATTGAGCTATATTTATCCTTCGGACTTAGAGTTAAGTCTATTTTGATTATGTAACCTGAATTGATTTTGACTATAGTGGGCTTGAGAAAGCCTGTGAGGATAGGTCAGTGTTTTCCTCCCTTGAAGAAAGAAGTTTCCACGTAAAAATCATTTGTGTTGATTTGCTTTAAGCATTTACTTTAAATTTCTATTTTATTATTACTTATTATCACTTAGGGACCTAGTCCCTTAGTGGTAGTGAACCCCTACGATTCATGAGAAAATTGAAGGAATGGTGTATTTTAAGTCTTGAATGAAAGATTGGTGACGTTGAACAACTTAAAGGGTCAAACATAATTAGAAAACTTAATTAAGTCTATTGTGTTTTTGATTAATATTTTCAAGACTTTCTAATCATTCCAAAAATACAAATTAACCCACACCCATCTCATCTTCAAATCAACTATCTCTCTCCTCTGTCCCCTCTCTCTATTTTAACTATTTCTCTCAAGCTTCTCCCAACCAACAGTTGGGCTTCAAGTTCCTTTTCTACTTTCAATCATTATCGACATGACAACATTAATCTCCGATGAGAGAAACTTCCAGTTCTTCATCATCCCTTTTCTTCTTTCACGGGTAAAAAATTTGGGGTTTTTAGTTATTACGAAAAAGAGGAACTTAATCCAACTTCTCTTCTATTATTGATTAACAATTTCAATATTTGTTGCTTAAATTTGAAATGAGAACTGAGGAAAAACCTAATTTCAGGTATTTGTTTTCTTCTTATTCTAAAGAGAAATATGATTTTTGTTGTTATTGTAGTTCTTGTTGTCAAACTATTGTTTTGATTTGTTGGTTTATGTTGAGTTTTAAAAAGTTTGATTTTTGTTGTTTGTGTTTGTTCAAACAAAACAACAATTTTTGTGTTTTTGGTAACTATTGATGTTTTTGGTGTTTGTGTTGTGTTGGTGTTGTTGGATTGATTTGTTCTTGTTCTTGGTAAAAATGATGTATTTGATATTAAATGGTAATATTTTTTTTCTATTGAACAAAATCTTGCTACTAGTTCTTTTCCTGCAATAGATAAACCATCTGATGCAACAGTTGAACCATCTAATTAAAAAGATGAACCATCTGATGCAACAAGTGAACAATCTGATACAACAAATAAATCATTTGATGCAACAGATAAACAATTTGTTGGATGAAATCCGGTCAACTATTTCAATAGGTCGACATGTCCAAGACTTTGATTTCTCCCAATAGATGATTCATTTGTTGCGACAAATGATGCTTCTATTGGAAGAAATTTAAACAATATTGGCAGTTGATCTGTTGTACAAACCAATCATCTGTTTCATAGATGAGTGATCTATTGAAAGAAATCAAAACTGTATAGAAACTGTTTTTATTATTTATTATAGATTACTCAAATTTTGCAACAGGTTAGTTATATATTGCAACAGATAACACACTTGTTGTAACATATGGGTGATCTATTGGAACTGTTATTTTACTATGTTGTACATGTTAGATTTACTGTTATCCTTTTTTTAACATGCTTTAATCAGTTATAATTTTTTAGTTTCTTGTTATTTTTAGATAATATGGCTCCTAAAAGAAAAGAAACTAAATCATGTTCAAGTAAAGGAGCAGGTGAAGCAGCTAGGCCACATCCACAACTCTATGATCTTGCTTTACAAGTGTTATCTCATTCAAAAGTAGAAGACAATAAACATGGGGATGAGGCATGTTTCAAAAGAGGTGATCCAAATGCTAATTTTCCTTCCACTTAAGAGTTGATCAACACCTTCAACATTGATAGTTATCTTGTGAGAATTTAGTGCAATGGTGCCACAAATCTAATAGGTGATTTCGTGGTTATTTCAACCATGGGAAAATCCTTTGACTCCTTTAGAAAAATACTTTGAGACCAAAAATTGGATGCTTATTTCAAGGGTAGTTTCTTTGGGCAATATCTTAACTTGTCAGAGGACAACAATGCTCATTTCCTAATGAAAATGATATATGATCTTCTCAAATATAGGTTTATGTATAAAAATAAAGCTAAGATAGATGAGGTATGGATAAATTACCATGGCAGGCCTGTTTGTTTTGGTTGGAATGAGTTTGCCACAGTTCATAGCCTAAAATTCTATCCTCCTTCTCCTTCATATGTAATACCTATTCTAACCCATAAAACACCCCGCACACCCAAAAAAGGTAAAGACAAGTCAAGTGATGGTGATGACTTTGTGTCCCTTGTTGGTCCAATCTTGAAAAACAAAAACTTGTTAGAAACGTTGAAAGGAAAAAAAATTTCAAAGAATCACAAACAGTCATTGTGCTTGGTTTGGTTTGTACTTAATATTCTGTTGGCGAAAGACATTAACAACAACATTCCACTTGGTGTAATAAAGCTCTTTGAGGATCTTGAGGCATTTAACAGATATCGTTTGGATTTTGAAAGCTTCAAAATGGCTCTCAAAGATTTGTTGACTTTGTTAACGCCAAAGATAGTCATGTCCAAGAATCCTGAGATGGTCGTCGACCAAAACTGATAAAAATGAAAAATTACATGATCTCTTCACCCCCCGGAAGGAAGCAGTACGTCTAATTCAAATTAAGTTTTTTTGTGTTAATTAATGATTTATTTAATTGATTTAATCATTATTTTAATATATGTACTAATTTATTTTAGATTACGTATCCGTGGCTTAGTCCAACCAATCGAGAGTTGAAGATACCATTTTTTATCACTTTATGATCTGTGGAAACTTTATTGGACCCTAAGGTCATTGATAGAATAAAAAACGAATTGTTTGGAGAAATAACCATCACAAGAAAAACAATAATTTGGAGAGTGGGTTTGATTTGCTAATAGTATTAGTGGTGATGGATCCATTGGTAGTGGTAGTGGTGCTTCTGTTCAGGCTAATGATGCTCCTCTTAAAGCTTTTGAAATAACAAACCATTATGATTATGATCATGCTGGTTTTATAGATTTTTCCCTTCTAGTGAATGCTCTACATACAAATATTAGGATTACAAGGCAAAACTTAATGGAGTGATTAATGCTATTAATGCATTAACTGCTTCGTTAATGGAATTGACATCTAAGAGGAGTGTCATTCCATTAAAGAGGATTTCACATCCATACACTCCATTGGGGATTAAGGTGGCTAAGAGGAGAAGGAAAGAAATTTCCAAGGCATCATCAAGCATAAAAAAAAGAAAAATTGCAAATCCTTTCTCTTTGTCTTACAATTTTGATCAATGTAAAAGGAATACAAGTGAGCAGCATGACATGAAGAAGGAAAATATATATAATCTCTTCCAATAAACATATCGAATAGATGATACATCTGCAGAAAATTATCAAACTGATATATGCATCTATTGCAATAGTTGACTAACCTATTGCATCAGACGTATTATCTATTATAATATATGTCTCATCTATTTTAGTAAATCAAATAGGTCTTCCTATTTTTTTAATTTGTACCAACAAATGACCTATCTACTACAAAAGATGGGTCATCTGTTGGGATAAATTAAGTCAAGACTACTTGCTATTTTAGTTTGTCTAAACAAATGAGTCATCTATTAGAAATTATCATACTGGTCTTCCTTATATTTTAATTTTCCCCAACAGATGATCCATCTATTGCAACTAATAGGTAATCTGGTTGTATAATTAAAAATAAGAGGAAGACCTGTTTGATTTGCTAAAATTGATAAGTTATCCTTTTCTATTTTTTTCAGATCTTTGTAATTAGCATTGACAATTCTAGCTTTCTAGGTAGATATAACAGTAGAAGTTATTGTTGAACATCATAATATCACAGTTGATAATCCATCAACTTCTTCCAAAGAAAAAGAAAAAGTGAAGCTTGTTAGTCTGGAAGAATGAAAGAATTACCCGTTTGAAAGGCTCAAGATCTCGGACGAGGCTCTAAAAAAAATAACAAAGTTGATCAATGACTATTCAGAATGGATTATCGATGGGCTATTAAAGTTTCATTCCGGCAGGTACATAAATTATTTTTAAAGATATTGATTTCTATAATTTTTGTTGTAAAGACATAACATTAACACATATAAATCATGCAGAATACGAAATGACCAACACTACAAAGTGAATGAATCGGGTCTTGATTTTTATATGTTTGACTTTGTTGCTGCACATCCCAGAATGAAGAATTTATTCTATTTGATGTCACAGCCCCAAACTTGCTGGAATTATGAGGTTTAAATGTCATAAATCTTAGTATTAATACATTATTTAATTGTATCTGTGTGTTAATTTTACTGTCACGTAATCTGAAATATTTGATAGTATGTGCATCACATCAATGTTATTTTTTACTAGCTCTGAAAGAAGGCCAAGTTACAAACACAAGAATAATATAGATGCACAATAAGTAATTATATGTGCAAAGTTTACATCAATAAAGCCTACGATAGTTATTGTCAACATCAATCGAAAGTTTCCCAAAATGAGGAATTCTTAATTAACATCATCAAAGATATTAGCATTCCAGCTGGCTTACATTGGTATTTTGTCAGTGAAGTGTACATCACAATTAATTACAATGATGAATTCCATTGGTTTAAGACCTCGTACGACTTTAGCTCATTTTAGCTTACTATTGCATGTTACAGGGGTCAAAGACTTAGAATATTTCACTAAGTGTTAATACTTCATCATTTCTATATCCCTTAAACTTTGATGAATTTATTTTTGACCTTCCCAGTATTGAAAAGTTAATTTTTAAGTTGATTCATGATTGAGGAAATCAATAGTACATCTCAGGTGAGTTTCGGAATTTTTGGGCAAGCATGAGAGCATGTTCGGACTTCCAAAATAGCAGCTGCAGGCGACTAGCATGTGAAGCCCACTCAAGTCTAGTGCTGGGGGAGCCCGCAGTTCCTGCTCCAATCTGGCGCTCTGAAGCCCATGATGCCTGCTCCATCACCCGCCCCTTATTTTTCCATCTTCTGATTTCATTTTTCCTAGGGCAAATTGGTCATTTTCTCTTTACCCAAGAGTTCTATTACACAGGATTTAGGGTCCTAAAAACATAATTTACTGTCTTATTCTGAAAATTATCCCAATTAAAAGCATTTCCTTTCAAGAACAGACCCTAGCTCCTTCAACATTCAAGATCAATTCTCAGGAAATCCACCAAGAACTTCTAAGAATTCTTCAGTTAAGGTATGCTAGGTTATCATCCTTGGGTCCTTTTCACCCTTGGAGCCCAAACACGTCTTTTAAACATAAGTTACGCATTTCATATGATTAAATTAAATTATGTTCATGAATATCCTGCTACAGTGATTTCGAGTTAAGAATATAGGTGTTTTCAAGTAGAATAAACTAATACATATTTTGAATGATGTAATTCTCATTTCAAACCCTTAAGTTGTGAATTGAATAGTATAGTCATAGTATTTTTAAATGTTGCTCACTCCAATGTAAAAGTTTATGTCTCCCATGTGTTTAATAAAATGCCTAGATGAATGACTTTTTGATAATGACTACTTATTATGTTTCCAAAGTTGTAGTAGGGTCCCATGAGTCTTGGGGGTTATGAATACTTGAAATTTAGCTGGTTACTTAGTTTTCTGAATTTATAGAATAAATTCAGTTATACCATGAGCAATAGCTTTTAGTCGAGTTAGCATGGTTAATTGTATATTTAGTTAAGCCTAGTCTAGTTTAATAATCAGTGTTAGTTTAGTTGGGACAACGATTCAGCACCTAGAGAACCTAGGAATGGGGGTATTCCTGTAGGGTTATGGTTTGACCCTTAGTATCAATCCCTGAGTTACAAAACTATGTATCCAGCATACGTTGAGATATCTTCCTGTCAGTTTATAGTTGACACATATGCCATGAGTTTCCTACCAGATTAGGGTGACTCCTGTATGATTTGGGACATTTGTTTAGTGGATCCACACAATCTTTGTTAGTACCCGTGGCATAGTATTGACAACCTTCAAATCAGGGTTACAGGTTGGACCCCAATTAACTTAATTGGGGCATATCGATTAGATGATACCTCCCAAAGTATCAATTATAGTACTCAGTACAGTGTTTTGTTTAGTTTTGCATAACCATTGCTTTCAATTATCAGTTATTCAGTTACAGATTTCAGTATCACAGTTTCAGACTATTTCAAATATATGATATATACTTAGTCTTGAATCTTTAGTATTAATTATTTCATAGGTATTCTCATACAGTTAACTTATGGTATTCATTCAGTTATTATGTCATGCATATGAACCCATGTATTTCACCCTTACAACATCTAGCATACCAGTACATTCAAAGTACTAATCACATATATTTTTTTGTGCTATGATGTCTTATATCATAGGTTAGGATGCTTGGTTCCCAACCATACTTACTTTTTAGTTTATCAGCAATGGCAATAGGGGTAAGTCCTCATCCTTCGGGGATCAGTTATCATATATTTATTTATGTTACTAGCTAAATTATTTAGTAAATTGAAGTTAGTTGGGGACTTGTCCTATCAACTCCATAATCATCCAGTTAGAGGCTTTTAGACTAGTACATATAGTTGGTTAGGTTTTGATTGTTTTATTAGTATTGCTACCATGTTTCAGACGTTTAAAGTTATGATTCACTATTGTTTTAGTATTGAAAACCTTATGGCATTTTTATTTATATTCCACAATAGTTCTTTATTATCAGTTTTATTTAGTGCTTGCAGCAGGTACCAACTTATAGGTTAACTTGTGGCCTCTCAAGGTAATAAGCACCATGTGGCATGCAGGGTGAATTCTTGCGGTGTTGCAAACTTGGTATCAGAGCCTAAGGTTTTAATGTGTCCTAGGGAGTCTAAAAGTCATATCAAGTAGAGTCATGTGAAATATGCCACACATATAAACAGGAGGATACAAGATATTTTAGGAAAAGTTTCCCTTATTTTAGTATTCATGTCATGTGTATGGGCATTTGGTTAGATTAAAATTTCTCTCTAATTCAACTCTTCCTTCCATTTATAGAATATGCCTCCTAAAAAGACTAATAGAAGAAGAAATGGAAACCCATCAGCACCTCCTTTCATTCAGAAAGATCCCCTGATTAAGTATATTTCTCATGTTGAGTTTAGAGTTGCATTTACCACTCTAGCCCACTCTATAGTATCCTAAAATATTCAGCTAGCTATTTTTTAGGCTAACTCAATGGCTAATACTACCTCAGCTAGGATTCAGGACTTCACCCAAATGAATCCTCCTTTATTTTTAGGGTCCAAGTATGAAGAGGATCCATAAGAATTCTTCAGCATGGTGTAGAAGGTAATAAACATTATAGAGGTGACTTCTATTAAGAGTGTTTAATTGGATGCTTACCAGTAATAGGATATAGCTCACACTTGGTTTATATAGTTGAAAGGGGACAGAAATGCAAATGGAGGGCTTATAGAATAGGAGGAGTTTACTTCTGCCTTCTTAGATAGATTTTTCCCTTTGGAGTTGAGGGTAGATAAGGTGCAAGAGTTCATAAATTGGAAACAAGGCAACATAAGCATCAAAGAGTATTTCCTGAAATTTACTCAACTAGCTAGGTATGCTCCTATGGTAGAGTCTGATGATATGTCTAGAATGAGTAAGTTTGTTTTTGGTTTTACAGATAGCATGGTCAAGGAGTTTAGGAATATGATGTTGACGAAGGAAATGGACTTGTTTAGGCTAATGGTCCATTCTTAGCAGATTGAGGACCAAAAACCTAAGAAGAAAGAAAGGGAGAATAAGAGGGCTAGGATAGGTAGTTTTAACTTTGCTCAGCCGAGGTCGGAGGGTTGTAAACATCCCTAATTATATCAAAAATCTTTATCCCCGGATCCATCTTCAGCTAATTCTGTTGGACCAAAGTTCAGAAATGATAACCGCAATAGGGTGCCAGGCTCTAAGACTTAGGGTAGTGTAAAAAGTGGCCGTAAAAATCCCCTTTGTCAGAAATATGGTAAAAACCATCAGGGCATGTGTAGAGTTGGAAGTGATGTATGTTTTGGATATGGCAAGCCAGACCATAGAGTTAAACAATCTCCTCAGGTCATCCCACCGAGTTAACACAGTCGTCCTCTAGTTCTACCCAATCGCCTGACTCAGCAGGGTGCCATTTCCAGTGGCACAAGTGGGAAGATTCCAAATAGATTATATACACTTCTGTCCCAACAGGATCAGGAGAGTTCTCCTAATATAGTTAATGGTATGTTGTAGGTCTTTCATTTATATGTTTATGCTTTACTTGGTCCTGGAGCTTATTTTCCTTTTGTAACCCCTTATATAGCTGTCAACTTCAGAATCAGTTCTAGAACCCTAAATTACCCCTTCTCAGTATCTAACCCAGTGGATAAGTCCATTATAGCCCGGTGGGTATACCAGAATTGCCCAAATATTATGTCTTATTAAGTTACTTTAGTAGACCTTGTAGAGTTAGAGCTGATGGATTTTAATGTCATTCTCAGTATGGATTAGCTCCATTGATGCTATGTTTCAGTGCATTTTAGAAACAAAGTTGTCCATTTTTTATTTCTAAAGGAAGGAAAGAGTCCTTGAATGGAGGTGTAGTACTACAGTGCTTAGGGGTCAATTTATCTCGTACCTTAGAGCAACGCAAATGATATCCAAGGGTTGTATCTACCATCTTGTGTGAGTTAAAGACTATAGTTCTGAGACTCTGAATCTTGAGTTAGTTCCAGTAGAAAGGAAATTTCCAAATGTGTTCCCTGAAGACCTTCTCAGAATTCCTCCCAAAAGGAAAATTGATTTTAGGATAGACCTTCTGCAAGATACCCAGTCTATCTCTATTCTGCCATATAAAATGTCTCCAACTGAACTAAAAGCTAAAAGAATAGTAAGAGGACTTCCTAGACAAGGGATTTATTAGGTCCAGTGTTTCCCCATGAGGGGATCAAGTCCTTTTTGTGCAAAAGAAAGATAGTTCCCTTAAAATGTCCATTGACTATCGATAATTGAATAAAGTCACAATAAATAACAAATATCCACTCCCCTAAATCAATGACTTATTTGAACAACTTTAGGGTGCTAGTTACATTTCTAATATAGACCTCAGATTCAACTATCACCAGCTCAGAGTCAGTGAATGTGATATTCCTAAAATAGCTTTTAGAACCTGGTATGGTTACTTTTAGTTTCTAGTTATGTCCTTTGGTTTTACAAATTCCCTAGCAGCCTTTATGAACTTGATGAACTAATTGTTCAAATTGTACATGGACATGTTCGTTATAGTCTTCATCGATGACATTCTTATCTACTCCTATAATGAAAATGATCATGCAGACCGTCTCAGAATTGCACTGCAGACTATTAGAGCCCATCAATTCTTCACCAAATTTAGTAAGTGTTAATTTTGGCTAATATCGATAGCTTTCCTTGGCCATATTATTTCTGGTGATGGCATTAGAGTTGATCCTCAAAGGACTAAAGTAGTGAGAAATTAGCCCAGACCCATCTCCCCATCAGACATTAGGAGTTTCTTTTGTTTGGTTGGCTATAACCGATGATTTGTTAAAGGGTTTTCATTTATTGTGTCCCCCATGACTGTCCAAATTGTTTCAGAAGAAAGTCAAGTTTTAGTTATCAAATTCTTGTGAGAAGAGCTTTTAGGAGGTTAAGACTGGACTCACCTCAGCCCCAGTTTTAATGCTACCAGATAGTTTAGATGGGTTTGTTATGTACTGTGATGCTTTCATAGTTGGGTTGGGGTGTGTTTTGATGCAGAAAGGTAAGGAAATAGCCTATGCCTCTAGACAACATAAGCCTCATGATAAGAATTACCCTACCTATGATCTCAAATTAGCAGCTGTTATGTTTGTATTAAAGATTTGGAGGCATTATCTGTATGGGGTGCATGTTGATGTATTCACAAATCACAAAAGTTTGCAGTATATGTTCTCGTAAAGAGAGTTAAATCTTCATCAGAGGAGGTGTTTAGAATTATTGAAAGATTATGATATGAGTATTTTATATCATTCGAGAATGGCCTATGTAGTGAAAGATGCCCTTAGTAGATTGTCTATGGGTAGTGTGGCTCATGTTGAGAGTGATAAGAAGAAGCTGGTTCAGGAGGTTCATAAGCTGGCTAGGTAATGCTTGTATTTGGTTGACTTAGATGAGGGTAGTGTATAGGTTCAGAATATTTTGGAATCTTCCTTGGTTGGCGAAGTGATAGAAAAGCAAGACAGGGACCCTAGTCTAGTTAAGTTAAAAGAGTTTGTCAGAGATCAGAAAGTAGAGATTTTCTCCCAAAGAGGAAATGGTATGTTGCATTGCCGGGGTAGACTGTATTTGTCGTGTGTAGATGGCATGAGTCAGTGGATTCTTGCTGAAGCACCTAGTAAGGATTACTCTATTCATCCAGTGGACACTAAAATGTACCACGATTTGCGAGAAATCTATTGGAGGAGTGGGAAGAAGAAGGACATTGCAGAGTTTGTAGCTAAGTGATCTACGTGTCAGAAGCTTAATATTGAACACCAAAATCCTAGTGATTCTATGTACGAGTTCAATATTCCCACTTAGAAGTGGGAGGAAGTGAACATGGACTTTGTGATAGATTTGCCTCGTACTCATCATCAGCATGATTCGATTTGGGTCATTATGGATAAGATAACAAAGTCATCCCATTTCTTGCCAGTCCATATTTCTTATTCTGCCAAGGACTATGTCAGGCTCTATATAAGAGAGCTGGTTAGGTTCCATAGTATTCCATTGTCTATCATCTATGATAAAGGTACTCAGTTTACCTCTCACTTTTGGAAAGCATTTTAGAAGGGTCTCGATACCCAAGTTCACCTCAGTAGAGCCTTTCACCCTCAGACAGATGGTCAGGTAGAGAGGACCATTCAGGCCCTAGAGGATATATTAAGGGTGTGTGTCATCGACTTCAAGGGTAGTTGGGATGATCACTGTAAGACCCCGTAAAATCCTAGCTTAAATCAATCTTTTAGATCATTAAAAGAGGTCCCAGACTTAGAAAAATTCAACTAAGTAATTACACATAGTCTCATCTTAGGACCTCAGCATTTTCATAATTTTATTTACGACCTTATTACCTTAAAGTGTTGATTTTTAAGTCAATTCATGATCAGGAAGGTCAATGGGTGTTCTCAGGAAAGTTTTGAATTTTTTGGACCTCGTTAGAAGCTTGTTTGGATGTCAAAAATAGTGAGTCGATGCGATCTCGATGCATCGCATCACTTATCTCATCGATGGATATTTTTCCCCAGTATTTAGTGTCAATTCCAGTGAGCTGACGTGATATCGATACATCGAATTGGGCATCGTATTAACCCCATCGATGTGGCATGTCAGTCTGCATGTCGCTGGGTGCAAATTTTGAATAATTAAAATCCGTATCCAAAGGGGTAAATGAGTTTGTTTCCCCATTCTTATTCTGCCAAAAAATATACAATTTTATCCCCAAATAGCAACGATACCTCATTATTCATCTTTTTCATCTCTAATAACAAAGCCCTAGCTCTAAGAATCAAGAACAAATTTCATAACTCCTACTCTAAGAAATCTTATAATCCAAAGTTCCGGGTCAAAGAACACCAAGAGTAATTTTCAAGAATACCATTAGAGAGTCAAGAATCAAATTTTTACATTCAAATTCATCAACAAGGTATATGGGGTTTATGAACAAGGATCCTCTTTCATCGTTGTACCCAAAACTAGCTTTTAACTACAAATATAGATGATTTTATATGAACTTACATGAGATTTAAATTAGGGTTCATACCCATTATTGTTAGTTACAATATTATGAGTTTTTTTAGAGATTTTGAAGTTTAATTGCATGTCTATTTTCATATTTTCATGCCTATTGCAGTAAATTTCAAATTTTAAGTCGAATTATCATTAATTACATATCAAGCATGAACTCTATGATGTTTTGGCATGAACTTGATGCATGGGTAATTAAACCCAAGTTTATATGTTGATATTTCAAGAAATATGATGCTTTAAGCATCCTATGATCAAATTATATACAGATTTTCAATAAAGCTTTGATCTTTTGGTCCTCAGATCAAATTTGGAATCCGCTTTACAGACTTATTATAGATTAACATAAATCAAATTAGCTTTACTTACAGATTTAAAATTAGATTAATCCATAATTGGTTTCATAATAAACCCTTATGCTAGTTTTTAAAAGTGTATTTCCAATAGAATGGGCATAAATATTAAAGGGAGTAGTATTTAGCACCGAGCGAAAAGTGTGGGATAGTGTAACCTAGCTTCCACAGAACTACATAGCCAATATATGTACAGATTTAGATTATTCCCATTTCTTTATGGATGACAGAAACAAATGTGATCTCTTAGATTAGGTTATACTCTTTGGCAAGAGTATGACACCTTGATAACGCTCAAACTACAGCTCTCGTAAGAGTGTAAGCGGTCGTTGTCAAATATAGAACCCAACTGGGTTGGGTGTCGAATCCCACAGGTTATACTCGGTCACTAAGTATGCAACCATTAGTAGACTTTTGGTGAAAGTTCTACGGAAAAAGGGGGGATTTTATGCGTGAAGTAAAATTATCAAAATAGCAAGGTAAAAACGGAATGTTTTAGTAAGATTTTTATCAATGAGAATTGTAAGTTAGGGTTATGTCCACCTTATGAGTTCTACATATCTATTGGCTATGAGTTATGTGGAATTCAGACATGCATGCGCTTATAGAGGTTCGTATTCGATGGTAAATCCTAGTGTCTTTCGACCATCAAGGATTATCTCACTTTAACTCTTTCGAGCTTAAAGCGTATAACTAATGGTACGAAATCTCCAAGAGGTTAATCTAGTTATGGTACTAACTTTTAAACAGGGGTTGGTAGCCTTATTTCCTTGTCATTCTCTCTTTTCCAGACATGTAACTTTTCTTTCGAACAATTTAATGCTATACTGGCGTATTCTATATGTTTGCAACCACAAGAATTTAAATTAAGATGAAGAGAGTAATGATATAAGCAGCATACGTATCAAGAATTCACAAACTCATAGCCATAGATAGTATCTCATAAGGCTTCCATAACCCTAACAGAGAAGTTTAGCTACTCATAATTGTGAAGGAAAACCATGAGGATATCATTATCATACCAAAATAATAACAATATCACGATAAGTGAGTATTGGCGTCACTTGTGGAGTGAATTCCTTGCTAGTAGTGTTTCTCTTGTCGTGAAAATTGAAAGTCGAATAGATGAAGAATAATGTCAACAACGAATTTAAGAATAGAAGAGAATAAGAATGAATTGAAAGAGAAGGAATGCTGAAAAGTTCAGCAAAATAGGGTTTTTATAACATCCATATCCTATTCCTACTAAGCTACTGCATACTTGTCCTAATCCTACTAGGTTACTGCTTCCTTATCCTAATCCTACTAAGTTAATGCTGATCCCCAAGTCTTTGGAAATGTTGTTTTTACCCGGGACAAGTTTTTCATGCATCACTTTCAGTCCATAGGCTTCCAACAGGTACCTTCCTTCTCACGTGAAGTTTCCTTTGGCGTCCAACAGTCCATAAAATGCTGAAATCTTCATCGTTTATACCTGAAATTTGCTAATCACGTTGGTTAGCTCACTCACAGGAAAAAGGACTAAAAGTGTAGGAATTATATATTTTGTCCTCAAAATTTAGCTAAAATATCGGTACATTAAGGTGCTTTAGGCGTGTAAATACGCATAACATCTACACCCCACACTTAAAGCTTTGTTCGTCCTCGAAAAAAATATCATGTCCATATAAACATCTACTTAGGGTTTCACAGTAACAACACAAAATATTCATCAAGATAGGCACGACAATTATTAACAAAGAGTAGTTTTCTGATCACCACTAGAAACAATTCAACCTCCAACCTAGACTCATGATGATGGTTAATTCGTATCCAAAAGTTAAGGCACAAAGAATCATACAGAACTACCCAAAACTCATCAACCATGTGTGTCTCCCACAAGATATCACCCATAATTACTCAGAAGTTTTGCATTTTTTCGAAACATGGGTATCAGATTCTCCTTGCTCTCGCTCTCACAAAGAATTCATATGTTGCAACTGATGACCATAGTGTAATGCTCTACTAATATCAGAATGCTCAGCTTAGGATCAAATAGGTCTTTAAAGGCTGTAATGTAGTCTAAGGGACGGGTAGGACTATTTTGGCCAGAAATAGTGAATAAGTTCCCTAAGCGCTTTAATACATCACATTATGCTATTAACACTTTCTTTCAAACAACATTTCTACTTTCTTTTAATCTACCACCCCTTCTCACCTCTTTTATTATTCAATTTTAAACCGAACTAACCTTTTAGTTTTCTTTTCATTTTTTTTATAACACACCTCTATGATAGCCACTTTTTTTTTCATAAAAAATTCAAGCACCAATACATTCTAAGGAATCACTCTCACCCAATTTCCTCTTATTTTGTCATATGACTTTACCATTTAAAGCGCTTAGGAATTTGGATCAAATTATGGTCTTGAAAAAAAATGGATTAGGCTACATATGAGGCTGTCAAAGAAAATGGCTAAAGGCTCAAAGGGGTTGACTAGGATAATGTCCACGGGTAGGTAAAATGAAGGTAAACAATCACAGGTTGCCAAAGAAATGCCTAAATCATCTCCTAAACTCACACTCTTTATTTCGCTTTACACACACACTGGGGAAGTTCTAGAATCAGCCACAAACACAGAATATACTATAACCTCACACACACAAGGCACATAGTCGACTTTATTGGGAGTAGTATAGACACTTGACCCAATAGATGAAGGAATTAAACCACACAGTTATCATATAATGAGTCATATTTAGAGCCTAAATGTCTCAATAGTAATGATTTTATCACAGACTCTTGTATAATACCATGCTGCCTGTCAGAACAATTTCATGCAAAGTTAAAACAAAAAATTCTAAAATTTAACTACTAACAAACAAAACAAACAAACATAAATAAATGCAAATGAAGATAAAGAAGTATAGCATACAAATACCATTACCCCACACTTAGATGGGACACATTGCCCTCAGTGGAAATTAAATAAGAAGAGCTTGGTTAGTCAGACTGCTCGTCTATGTCTGGGGTCATACCCCCTGCATCAGAATCATCATTAGAGTCGTCGTCATTAGAGTTCTCCTCCACGTCAGTGTCTGGAATTTGGCGATCATCATCGGTTGGCACATCGTCATCAAGAGGTTCCTCAAAATATACACCTACTCCATGCATAGCCCTCGCATGCTCATTCATTGGGTAGTCATAATCCAACTGTTGGAGCTCTGCAGTAGTTGGAACACAACCCCCGCTCATCATGGTAAACCTTGTCATGCCATATAAATGGAGGAAGAAGCTTTCGTCGCGAGCATGTCTTTCTGCAATGGTAAGGTTGGCGCCATGCATAGATTCAACATCTTTAACCTTTGTGAGGTCAACATTTTTTGGGTTGTGTGGAAGCTTATGATCAGCAGGTTCCTCTTCGATGTCCTTCTTCCTCAATATTGCAGTCAACAGATTGCCAAAGCTGAAGTGGGACCTCTTGTGCAGCCTAGCCTTACGCATTGAAGATCGAATAATTGCACCAATGTTGATAGGGGCATTCTTCATCAATGCGTACACCAAGCATACTCTATCTCATATTATCTTTGTGTACTGTATCCCTAGAATCAGGCAAGAGTTAACTATTCATAACCATATTCGAGCTTCCCTCTCAAGGAAGCATACAAGAAGGTGTTGTGCCGACCGGTATCCTTGTGATGACTCCAACGTGCCATTGATCTTGTTCCATACAGTGTGTGTCTGATCGCCCTGTACGAAGGTCTGTTATAAAGCTCTTTGAGTGGTGATGGATCAATAGGTGGAAAGCCCATAAAAGAGTTAAAGAACTCCGCGTTTAGTTGCAAAACTTGTCCCCGAATCTTTACTTCACTTCCTGTAGTCCTTGGGGACCTATTGTCATAGAAATCATGCATCAGATCAAGATTACATTCTCCTATGTCTCGGAAAATGAAGTCAAGATGTAGCGCCATGATTTTGGCCAAGATGCGAGGTTCTTTCTTTGCTAGGATCTCCTTTTGTATCAACTCCACATGAACATATTTTTTTACTTTATTGTTCTTGTACCACTCCTTTCCTTCCTCCTCTAGGAACCATTTTATCCCGAACATGCGGTGAGGTATTTGCAGCGAGGAGGATTCAGCTTGCTCTTTTCGTCCCCTTTTCTGGCCTTTCTGTGAAGTGGTTGCTTTTTCCTTTCCTGGTCGACTTTTTGGTGCCATTGTACCTAAAAATAAAGTCATGTTAGCTTCATCTCGGTAGATACAATCGACAAAGAATAGTAGTGGCACCACCCCACACTTAATGTGTTGGCACAAACTAGTTAAGTGAACAACGTCGATTACTCAGACCTCATCGATATATGTTTAGGCGTTATGTTCCAATAATATAATCAGTGCAGTCATATTTTTCTTGCCATATTAACTATCTTTTTTTTTTCAATTCTATTTCATGTAATCTTGACAATACTTTCATGTTTGGATTGATGTACCTTTTGAGCAAGACTACTATATCGAGATTGCATCAAGCTATGGCATTAGAAATAATCACAACATTGCATGTTTGTAGTCGACCATGATTTTCATCTCGATGAACAAGTCATTCCAACATGTAAGCTTTCGAGTTACATGGTTATGCAATTTTCTTGACCATGTCAATTCAGCAAAAGTATGACAGTGTATCAAAATCAAATACAAGTTGGAAATAAGTGAGAGCATCCTTACGTATTCTTCCACTCACTTAGTTGTATCACAACAAATCCACCACATTCAAATCACCAACACTACTTCACGATTTAACAATTTATTATAGCCACAGTATTGTAATACTTACAGAATATAAAAGAAGAGCAAAGAAGTACTTACTTGGTTGATGGCCTCGGAAGATGTTCTTGCAAGGTTAAAAGAGCAAAAGGAAAATTTTTGAGAGAATTTGGAGAGATAGGCGGCGCTTAGGTTTGAATATGCAATGAATTTTTGTTCTAAGGCTAAGGTTCTATTTATAGGATAAGCTTGGGTCGGGTTTTGACCCATTTGGAATCGGATTAGGAGACCAAAAAGTGAGCATAGGCGGCGCCTAATGCTTTGCCTATGCTTGGCATAGGCGGCGCCTTTTGCAAAGCCTAGTTGAGCATAGGTGGCGCCTATGCTATGGCATTGTTGGGAATAGGCGGCGCCTATGCTATGGCATTCTAGATTCAGAGACAAAAGGCTTTGGCATAGGCGGCGCCTATGCTATAGCATTGTTGGGCATAGGCGGCGCCTATGCTATGGAATTCTAGATTCTAAGAGCTTAGGCCATAGCATAGGCCTTTCCTTTTTCGTTGCCTAGATTTACATAGGTCTTGCCTTGTTTGTTGCCTAGATTTTCATTGGCAATGCCTAACCCATAGCCTTATCTTCTTCATTCCTAACTTACCACCTTCAACATGCAATACTTCCAAATCAAAATTTGAAACCAATCTCCTTCTTTATATATCTTGCACCTACACTTACTCAAAAACAACAAAACTGATTAGAAAGATGGGTTACCTCCCACCAAGCGCCTTAGTTTTGGTCGTGGCTCGACAAAATCCTAACAAAATAATTAAAAACGATGGGTTTACTCCCATTAAGCGCCTTATTTATTGTCGCGGAATGACATAGTTACCTCGATTACTTAGACTTCATCGAGATAGACGCTGGATCATTTTTTGAATGGATTCAGACGATAATGAGGCTTACTTGTAGGCATTCAATCTTCTTCGAGATGACCCTTGTGCATTCATATCCCAGGAGGGATACCAATTATATCATCAATATTCCAGCCCATAGCTTTCTTATACCTCTTCAGAGCAGAGATGAGAGCCTCTACGTGCTGTTCACCTAAATCAGCCTCAACACTCACCGGAAGTGTATTTCTGCTTCCCAAGAATGCATACCTTAGGTGACTGGGGAGTTCTTTTGATTCTAGCACTGGTGACTCTGCAATGAAAGTCTTCGCTGTTGGTGAAGGTCGATTCTTAAGATCAAGGTTCAGCTTCTTAGGAGCATGAGAATAGGAGCTTATTCCTGTTAGAGCACAAACGGTTTCTTCATGTTCTTCAGCCTCCTCACGCTCAAAATTCAACAGCACATCAGATAGTGACTCAACAGTAAGCTGTTTCTCTACAGATAATTTTTTCTCATCCTCATAATAAAAATCATCTATAGAGAACACACTCATATCGATGGGCTGCTTCATTGCTTTGCATACATCAAAATGGACCACTTCATCATTCAACCGAAATAGAAGCTTGTTAGCTCTCAAATCAATAAGCACGCTTCCAGTTGCGAGAAAAGGGCATCCCAAGATTATGGGAACTTCAGAATCCACCTCGCAATCCAAAATAACAAAGTATGCAGGAAAGATGAAGGTGGAAACCTTCACCAACACATTATTCAAGATACGCACAGGTCGTTTTACCGACCTATCTGCCATCACGAGCCGCATATTGGTTGGTGTAGGGTCACCTAACCCCAACTTTCTGTACACGGATAGTGGCATCAAATTTATGCTAGCTCCCAAATCGCACAACGCCTTAGCAAAATCCAACGATCCAATTGTGCAAGGAATAGTGAAAGCACCAGGATTTGCCTTCTTCTGTACTAAAGATATCGTTGCAATTGCACTGCAATGATGAACATTATCTGCTAGCTCATAGCTTACTGCCCGCTTCTTTGTCAAAAGATCCTTCATAAATTTAGCGTACCCCGGCATCTGTTCTAGCGCCTCCACAAAGGGAACATTAATAGTAAGCTGCTTCAACATAGTCATAAATTTACCGAACCTTGTATCATCAGCTTTCTTCTTCAGTCTCTGAGGAAAAGGTGGTGGTGGAAGGGGAATAGTTTTCTCCACCAGTTCCTTTTTATCTTGCTTCCCATCTCCAACCTTTTCAGGATGTCATCAGCCTTTTTCTTTAGTCTCTGCGGAAAAGGTGGTGGTGGAAGGGGAATAGTTTTCTCATGAACGCTCTCCTTTCAGATTTTTATCTTCTACTGAATTATCACAATATGCATCAATAACCTCATCCGCTATATCATCCACCACCTGCTTGCCTTTGGATGGATTTTCCAACACTTTACCACTTCGGTTAGTAATAGCCATACATGTTCCATCATTCCTTAGATTTTGCATGGTGTTGCTAGGTAAGGTGCCAGCCTTTCATTGGTTGAATGCCATCAATAATTGACTCATTTTTTGTTCCATTTGTTTTATTGCAGTGGAATGCGAATCAACCAACTGCTTCATTGAGGACAAATCATTTACTACCTCAGTCACTCCCGTGTTGGTTGCCTCCACTTCTTTCAACAGCTTTGCCAGCATATCTTCTATGGACATCTTCCCCAATCCAGATGCCACGGCGTCACAATTTCCAGGAGGAATATACAACCCACTCCTGTCAGTCTTGTTCTTCCAACTACCTTGATTACGGTCCTTGTTTACAGATTTATAATAATAGTTCCGACCTTGGTTTCCTTGGGCATTGCCTCGGAAACCCTCCTGACTATTCAAGTAGTTAGCTTCTTCCTCAGAATCGGACTCATCTCTTCCTTTTAACGCAACCGCTTTGACTTTGTCGATCTTTCCTGATAATAAGTGCTTGGTAAGAAGATCTATCTGCATTTTCATATGCGCCATATCTTGATTCCGTTCCTCCTCTCTTCGCCTCTGTTCTGCAGTTATGCCAATAGATACAGTAGAGCTTGCTACCTCAGAATCCCTAGTATGCCAAGATCTACTCTGCTTTGTCATACGATCTAGCATATCACTTGCCTGAACAAAAGTGAGGTCCATGAATGACCCTCTTGCAGCATTATCAACCACTGGCTTCGTCACCGAATTCAAAGACCTGTACAATATCTACATCAAGTGGACATTGTTCATATGATGATTTGGGCACCTCATTAGCTTCTTCTTGAACCTCTCCCATGTTTTGTGGAGAGCTTCAGTTGGAAGCTATCGAAAATTGCTGATTTCATCTCTCAACTGTGCTCTCTTGGATGGCGAAAAGAATCTTTCTAGGAAAGCATCTTTCAATTGCCTCCAATTAGTGATAGAATTAGGAGTCAGCCCGTTTAACCATAGAGTTGCCTCCCCAGATAGAGACAATGGAAATAAGAGCAGCCGAATTGCATTCTGACCAACGCCTGGATTGTCGAATGACTTGCATGTAGAGATAAAGTTGATCAAATGCATATTCGGATCATCACCTGCAAGTCTACCAAATAAGCCCTTTAGCTGCAACAACTGAATCATGTTGCTAGTGATATTGAACTTGGCTCCAGGTGCCAAGGGCGGAGGAATCATAGCTCCTATGGCACCAGCTCCGTCCAGGTCGTCATCATCATCATCGAAAGGTATTTGCATAGCGTGGCGTTCAGTCCTAAATATGGCTTGACGATCTCTTCTGTTTGCAGGTGTCGCCACCTCAGCATCACGTCTAGGGTTTAGTAGCTCGTCATAACCTAGGTCCTCATTGTCAGGATTTGTTGCTCGCCTAGGGTTATCAATATTCTGTTGATGTACTTGGGCAGCGGCCGGTGCAGCTAGTCTAGCCTGTTCCTATTGAGCATCCCTTCTTTCAATGTCACGTTGCGCCTCCATTCTGCCAATACGATGTGGTTCAGGATTGATAGGTAATAATGGTTGACCAGAACTTCAAGTATGTGGCATGTACTGAACAAAAAACTGCAGAAAACAAAAACAACAACTAAAAATAAAGTACGAGAATCTTTGACCAAAGGGTCTAATAACTATCACAAACTTAGTTTACAACCGTATTCCCTGGCAACGGTGCCAAAATTTGATAACGCTCAAACTATATCTCTCGTAAGAGTATAAGCGGTCGTTGTCAACTATAGAACCCAACTGGGTTGGGTGTCGAATCCCACAGGCAATACTCGGTCACTAAGTATGCAACGATTAGTAGACTTTTGGTGAAAGTTCTGCGGAAAAAGGGGGGATTTTATGCGTGAAGTAAAATTATCAAAATAGCAAGGTAAAAACGGAATGTTTTAGTAAAATTTTTATCAATGAGAATTGTAAGTTAGGGTTATGTCCACCTTATGAGTTCTACGTATCTATTGGCTATGAGTTATGTGGAATTCAGACATGCATGCGCTTATAGAGGTTCGTATTCTATGGTAAATCCTAGTGTCTTTCGACCATCAAGGATTATCTCACTTTAACTCTTTCGAGCTTAAAGCGTATAACTAATGGTACGAACTCTCCAATAGGTTAATCCAGTTATGGTACTAACTTTTAAATAGGGGTTGGTAGCCCTATTTCTTTATCATTCTCTCTTTTCCAGACATGTAACTTTTCTTTCAAACAGGTTAATACTATATTGGCGTATTCTATATGTTTGCAACCACAAGAATTTAAATTAAGATGAAGAGACTAATGATATAAGCAGCATACGTATCAAGAATTCACAAACTCATAGCCATGGATAGTATCTCATAAGGCTTCCATAACCCTAACAGAGAAGTTTAGTTACTCATAATTTTGAAGGAAAACCACGAGGATATCATCATCATACCAAAATAATAATAATATCACGATAAGTGAGTATTGGTGTCACTTGTGGCGTGAATTCCTTGCTAGTAGCATTTCTCTTATCGTGAAAATTAAAAGTCTAATAGATGAAGAATAATGTCAACAACGAATTTAAGAATAGAAGAGAATAAGAATGAATTGAAAGAGAATGAATGCTGAAAAGTTCAGCAAAATAGGGTTTTTATAACATCCATATCCTATTCCTACTAAGCTACTGCATCCTTGTCCTAATCCTACTAGGTTACTGCTTCCTTATCCTAATTCTACTAAGTTACTGCTGATCCCCAAGTCTTTGGAAATGTTGTTTTTGACCGGGAAAAGTTTTCCATGCATCACTTTCAGTCCATAGGCTTCCAACAGCTACCTTCCTTCTCACGTGAAGTTTCCTTTGGCGTCCAACAGTCCAGAAATGCTGAAATCTTTATCATTTATACCTGAAAACTTGCTAATCACGTTGGTTAGCTCACTCACAGGAAAAATGACTAAAAGTGTAGGAATTATATATTTTGTCCTCAAAATTTAGCTAAAATATGGGCACATTAAGGTGCTTTAGGCGTGTAAATATGCCTAACATCACACCTCTCCCTATTGTGAGGTTTTCCCCATAGGAAAACAAGCTGTTGGACTCCATGTTAGCTCAAATGGTTTATGTCGGTTAAAAAAATCTCCCTTGTAGAACAGTTTTTAAGAGAATTCCCTGCTAGTAAGAGTAAATAATAGAAAATAAATTAGAAAACTAAGTGTAAAGGCTCACAACTTTTCTCAGATATTTCTTGACAGTAAGACATTAGTTGCATACTTCATCTTTCATATTTTAGATATAAAAGTGAGCCCTTTTTACACTTAGATAGCATGATTTACACCCAGAATACTAGTTCATCATTTATAACTAAATGTTATGACTCACAAGATTTATTCAATATGTTTTACTACTCATGATTACAAACTTCAGTTTCTCAGTTACTCAAGCTTATGTGAGTCATTTACATTTGGCATGCATTATTTTATAAATTATGATGATGAGATGATGTTTTACTTATGTATTCACACTCATATACTCAGTAATCCTTCAAGTACTGATCCACATATACGTCTATGTGCTATATTATCCCATAATGTAGGTTCAGGTGCTCAATTTCAACAACGTGAGTGATTTTAGAGCATCTTCATCTACATCCGACAATTGGTGAGTCCTCATAGTTTGGGGTCTTAGTTATTTGGATTTATAGCCTATCAGTTTAGATAATTTAGTATTTTCAGCTAGTCTGAGTCAGCTGAGGGTCTGTGCTAGTGAATCTCTAGCATTAGTAGTAGAGGCTTGTTAGATTGCTAGTTTGCTTCAGATTTTCAGTATTCTTTCATCAGACCTCTAAGATTAGTATTTTTTAGATATTATATTCAGACAATTGTTTGCATTCAGTATAACTTTGATGTCTATATTTTCCTTATTATATGGATCAGACTTGGCAGAAGGTAGACAGGGTTAGCTTAAGGCTACTTATAGTCTGGATCATCATGTGATGTCTTGAGACCATATTTTAGGCCTATACAAACTTGGTATCAAATCCTAAGGTTTATAAGAGTCCTAGAGAGTCAGACAAGCTGCGTTACGTAGAGTATTGATCATTTGTTTGAAGAGAACCACATTCATAAGCAAGAGGCTACAGGATGTTCTTAGGAAATCATCTCTTTCTTTTATGATTTATCGTGCTTATGGTATCTCTATATGCTTTTAACTCATGCTCTCGCGTGACTGCTATTGAAAATGCCTCCTCATTGAGCTAACACCCGCAGAAATAATAACCATCCACCCTAGCCTATTGGCCCCTTGAATGAGAATGTATCCCATGCTAAATTTTAGGGTATCTTTGAGACATTAGCTCAAGCTGTGACTGCTAATGTTCAAGCCAATAATAAGGCTATAGTTTTGTCTCAACAAAAGGGTGATTTAGCTACGTCCAGACTTCATGACTTTAAGAGAATAAGTCAACCTTAATTCTTTGGGTCAAAGGTAGGTAAGGACCCGCGGTTGTATCTTGATGAGGTGAAAAAGATTACCCAAGTTATGCATGTTACTGAAGATAAAAGTGTTGAATTAGTTTTTTATATGCTAAATGATGTTACTTATAATTGGGCAATTATGTGGAAGAAAGGTAGGGGTGAGAATGCACCTCCTATGAGTTGGCAGGTATTTCAGAATGCTTTTATTAATAGGTTTCTTCCACGTGATTTATGGGAATCCAAGATTGAGGAGTTCATAAAACTAAGGCATGGCTCAATGATAGTGAAGGAGTAGTTCCTTAAGTTCAACCAGTTATCTAGATATGCTTATAAGTTGATAGATGACACCAGATCTAGTATGAGTAAGTATGTAACTAGAGTGTTTGGACTGTTAGTTAAGAAGTGTAGGACTTCCATTCTTATTGGAGATATGGATTTTGTTAGATTGATTACTCAGGCCAAACAGATTGAGGTACAAAAGTTAAAAGGAAAAGATAGCAATAATAAGAAGGCTAGAACTAGGCAGTTTGAGTATAGTCAGTCAAGGTCTGAAAGGGGAAATCATTCACAGTTTCAGAATTATTTATCAATGCTAGAACCATCTTCAGCAAGTGCTCCCACTTCCAGAGCTAGGCAGTAGTAGTGGGGTAAGTCTTTGATGTCTAAATCTCAGAATAATATGAGTGGAAGACCCAGTTATCCTTCGTGTGCTAAGTGTTGTAAAAATCATCCTGGTGGGTGTTTTATGGGACAGAAAAGCTATTATGGTTATGGTAAGTTGGGTCATGGAAATAGAAAGTTTCCGAATGCTAAGTAGGGGAACAAGGATGTTCATCCCCAGACTCAAGATACTAGTGCACCATCTCTCATAAATCGCCCAATCATTCCTCAGGGTGCATCATTTAGTACTAGTTATGGTCAACACCAAAATCGATTCTATGCTTACCATTCCATTAGGAATATGAGAGATACCCTGATGTTGTTACGCATATGCTTTTCATATTTCATCTTGATGTTTATGTGTTGTTAGACCCCGATTCGAATTTCTTTTATGTGACCCCGTTTTTCACACTAAATTTTAAAATAGGCCCTGAAAAGATTCCTGAGCCCTTCTTGGTTTCTACCCCAGTGGGTGAGTCAGTTACTCCCAAATAGGTCTATAGAAAGTGTCCTATCACTGTCCTTTATAAAATTATATTGGTAGACTTAATAGAGTTAGATATGGTTGACTTTGACCTTATTCTTACTATGGATTCTTGCTATGGATTGGCTCCATTCTTATTATGCATCCATATATTGTCGCACCCGAGTAGTGAAGTTTTCATTTCCAGACAAGCCAGACTTTGAGTGGGAAGGTAATTTAGTCTCTCCTAAAAGTCATTACATATTCTATCTTAAATCTAAAAGTTGATTTCCAAATAATGTATCTATCATCTGGTTTGAGTCAAAGACAGTAAGTCTGAGACTCCAATAGTTCAGTCAGTCCGAGTAGTCAATGATTTTCCTGAAGTCTTTCTTTAAGATTTGCCATGGGTACCTCTAGATAGGAAAATAGAATTCGGTATTGACCTTCTCCCAAATACATAGACTATCTCTATTCCTCCTTATCATATGGCTTCAGCCAAGTTTAAGGAGTTAAAAAAGTAGCTCAAAGATCTTTCAGATAAAGATTTCATAAGGCCTAGTGTTTCTCCATGGGGCGCTCCTATCCTATTCGTGCAAAAGAAAGATGGTTCTTTGCGAATGTGCATTGACTATCGTCAGCTAAATAAAGTCACAGTCAAAAACAAATATTCTCTTTCCTAAATTGATGATCTATTTAACCAACATCAAGGTCTAAGTTACTTCTCAAAGATAGACATTAGATCTGGCTATCATTAACTTAGATTAAGGGAATGTGATATTCATAAGACAGCTTTCAGAACCCGTTATGGTCATTTCAAGTTTCCAGTCATGTCTATCGGGCTAACAAATGCCCCACTAGCTTTCATGGACTTGATAAACAGAGTGTTCAAACAATATTTGGACATGTTTGTCATAGTCATTATAGATGATATCGTTGTCTATTCCCATACTAAGGATGATCATGCAGACCATCTTAGAATTGTGTTGCAAACTCTTAGAGACCATCAACTATTCATCAAATTCCGCAAATGCAAATTTTGGATAAGGTATGTAGCTTTTCTCGGTCATATTGTTTCCAGTAAGGGCATTAGAGTTGATCTCAAAAATACAAAAGTAGTAAGAAATTGGCCTAGACCTTTTTCTCTGTTAGATATTAAAAGTTTCTTGGATTTAGATGGCTATTATAGGCATTTTGTTGAGGGTTTTTCATCCATTGCATCCGCTATGTCTTAGATTGACTCAGAAGAATGTTAAGTTCCAGTGGTTAGATTCATGTGAAAAGAGTTTTTAGGAGTTGAAGACTCGACTCACTTCAGCACCAATTTTAGCACTACCTGATAGTATAGATGAGTTCGTCATGTATTTTAATGTTTCTAGAGTCGGTCTAGGTTATGTTCTGCTACAGAGAGGCAAAGTTATAGCTTATGCCTCCAAACAACTTAAACCTCACAAAATGAATTACCCTACCCTTGACCTTAAGTTAGAAGATGTTGTCTTTGCTTTGAAAATCTAGAGGAACTATCTTTATAGGGTTTATGTTGATGTGTTTATGGATCATAAAAGCTTGCAGTATGTATTTACTTAGAGGGGGTTAAATCTTCGTCAGAGAAGGTGGTTAGAATGGTTGAAGGATTATGATATAAGTGAGTTGTACAATCCAGGAAAGGCCAATATAGTGGTAGAAAACCTTACAAGAGTGCCTATGGGAAGTGTTACTCATGTGGAGAACGATAAGAAAGAGTTAGTGTAGAAAGTTTATCGGTTAGTGAGATTGGGTGTTAGATTGGTTGATTCAGCTGAAGGGAATGTTTGGGTTCAAAGTAGTTCTAAATCTTCTTTATTTTCTGATGTGAAAGAGAAGGAAAATAAGGATTCTAGTTTGGTCAAACTAAAAAAGGTAAAGGTTTTCTCCCAAGGGGGAGATGGTGTGTTAAGATACCAGAATATATTGTGTTTTCCATGTGTTGATGATTTGAGGGAGCGGATTATGGTTGGAGTGCATGGTGCGCGTTATTCCATATATCCAAGAGCCACCAAGATGTACTGGGACTTCTGGGAAATCTATTGGTGGAGTAGTATGAAGAGAGATATAACAAAATTTGTAGCCAAGGGTGCAACTTGTCAACAGGTTCAGGTAGAGCACCAAAGACCCGATGGTAAGTTGAAAGAGTTTGTTATCTCTACTTGGAAGTGGGAAGAGCTGAATTTAGACTTTGTGACTGGTTTACCCCATTCGTGCTATCAACATAATTCAATTTATGTTATTTTAGATAGATTGACTAAGTCAGTGCATTTCTTACCAGTTCACACGTCTTACACAACTGAAGATTATGCCAAGTTATATATCAGAAAGCTAGTCAGATTGCATGAAGTTCCTCTATGCCTCATCCCATATAGGGGTACTTATTTTACCTCTCAGTTTTGGAAAACTTTTCATAAAGGTCTAAGTACCCAAGTTTATCTTAGTTCTACTTTTCATCCACAGATAGATTGTCAGGAAGAAAGGACCATTCAGACTCTAGAGGATATGTTAAAGGCATTTATTCTTAACTTCAAAGGTAGTTGGGATGAGCATTTTCCATTGATTGAGTTCGCCTATAATAACAGTCATCATGGTAGTATTCAGATGGTTCCGTTTGAAGATCTTTATGGGTGGAGATGTATATCGTTAGTTGGTTAGTTCAAAATGGGTGAGGCCCCTTTGATTGGGCCAGACATGGTGTTTGAATCCATGGATAAAGTTCAGTTGATTTGAAAGAGATTGAAAGTAGCCCAGAATCTTTAGAAATCTTATGCAAATATAAGAAGAAGAGATCTGGAGTTCGCTGTAGATGATCTTGTGTATTTGAAAGTTTTACCCATAAAAGGGGTGAAGAGATTTGGCAAAAAGTGGAAACTTAGTCCCGGATATATAAGACCCTTCTGGATTTTGAGTTGTATTGGGAAGGTAGCAATGAGCTTGAGCTACTCACAGATTTATCCTCAATTCATCTAGTGTTCTATATGGCATTTTTGAAGAAGTGCATGAACAATTTTGCCATTATAGTCCCTCTAGAAAGTACAGATATACCGAATGGCCTTTCATACAAAGAGCTTTCAGTAGAGATTCTTAATCATTAGATTCGTAGACTAAGAACAAAGAAGTTCCCTTAGTCAAATTTCTGTGGAGGAATAAGGTGCTACTTGGGAAGAAGAAGAAGACATGCGTAGCAAGTATCCTCATCTCTTCTCCACGAATTCAGATTCAGCCGATGGTAACAGTCTTCTTTCATTCAGTTCTTTTCCAGTCTCAGTTTCAGCCGTACATTTATCTTATGTCAATTCATTCATACATAGATTAGTTTAGTAACTCATCATGTTTAGATTCAGACATTCAATTCTAGTTTTAGTTATGTATGTTCAGTATGAAAACTTAGTACATTTGTTGTTTCAGTTATGAAATCATGCTTCAGTTTTGCATGTTCGGATGGTAAGCTTAGTCTATCAGGATTCTTATCTTAGTTAGTCCCATTCAAAGACAAATGTTCCCGAGGGGGAGATATTGTAAAATCCTAGCCTAAATCAGTCCTTTAGATCATGAAAAAAGGTCCCAGACTTAGAAAAATTTAGCTAAGTAATGACACTTAGTCACAATTTAGGACCTTGGTATTTTCATTATTTTATTTATAACCCTTATGACCTTAAAGTGTCAATTTTTAAGTCGATTCATGATCAGGGAGGTCAATGGATGTTCTCGAGTGAGTTTTGGATTTTTTGAACCTCATTAGAAGCTTGTTTGGATGTCAAAAATAGTGAGTCGATACGATCTTGATGTGTCACATCACTTATTATGTTGACGGATATTTTTTCCAATATTCAATTCAAATCCAGTGAGCCGACGCGATATCGACGCATCGATCCAGCCATCGCATTGACCCCAACGATGCAATACGTCGGTCTTCACGTCGCTGGGTGCAAATTTTGTGTAATTAAAATACACATCCAAAGGGGTAAATGAGTAAATTTCCCAACTCCTAGTCCATCCAAAACACACAATTTTAACACCAAATAGAAAAGGTACCTCATTATTAATCTTTTTCATCTCTTATAACAATGCCCAAGCTCTAAGATTCAATAACAAATTCCATAACTCCTACTCCAAGAAATCTTATAATCCAAAGTTCCGGGTCCAAGAACACCAAGAGGAAGTTTCAAGAACACCATTAGAGAACCAAGAATCAAACATTTACATTCAAATTCATCGACAAGGTATGTGGGGTTTGTGAACAAGGATCCTCTTTTATACTTGTGCCAAAAACTAGATTTTAACTACAAATTTACATGATTTTATATGAAATTACATGATATTTGAATTAGTGTTCATACCCATTATTTTTAGTTGCAAGATTATGTGTTTTTTGAGATATTTTGAAGGTGAATTGCATGTCTATTTTCATATTTTCATGCCTATTACAGTAAATCTCAGATTTGAGTTGAATTATCATTAATTACGTTATCAAGCATGAACTCTATGATGTTTTGACATGAACTTGATGCATGGGTTATGAAACCCATTTTTATATGTTGATATTTCAAGAAAGATGATGCTTTAATTATACTGTCATCAAATTATTTATATATTTTCAACAAAGCTTTGATCTTTTGATCCTCAGATAAGATTTGGAATTCACTTTATAGATTTATTATAGATTAACAGAAATCAGATTAGTTTTACTTATAGATTTAAAATCAGATAAATGCATAATTGGTTTCATATTAAACCCTTATGCTACTCCTTAAAAGTGGATTTCCAACAGAATGAGCATACGGATTAAAGGGAGTAGTATTTTGCACCGAGCAAGAAGTATGGGATTAGAGTGCCCTAGATTCCATAGAACTACGTAGCCAATGTAGGTACTGATTTAGATTATTCCTATTTCTATATGTATGAAAAATACAGATGTGATAACTTAGATTAGGTTATACTCTTTGGCAAGAGTATGACACCTCTCCCCATCGTGAGGTTTTCTCCATATGGGAATAAGACGCTGGACTCCATGTTAGCTCACATGGTTTATGTCGGTTAGAACAACTTCCCTTGCAGAATAGTTTTTAAGAGAATTCCCTGCTAGTAAGAGTAAATAACAGAAAATGTTTTTTTTTCAGAAAACTAAGTGTAAAGGCTCACAACTTTTCGCAGATATTGCTTTATAGTAAGACATTAGTTACAAACTTTCGCTTTCAGATTTCAAATATAAAAGCGAGCCTTTTTTACACTTAGATAGCATGATTTATAGACAAAACACTTGTACAGCTTTCAGAACTAAATATTATGACTCACTAGATTTATTTACTATGTTTTACTACTCATGATTACATACTTTAGTTTCTCAGTTACTCATACTTATGTGAGTCATTTATGTTTTGCATGCATTATTTTATAAATTTTGATGATGACAGGATGATGTTTTACTTATGTATTCACACTCATATACTCAGTACATCCTTAAAGTACTGATCCACATATACATTTATGTTCTATATCGTCTCATAATGTAGGTTTAGGTGCTTAGTTTTAACTGCATAAGTGATTTTTGAGCATTTCCATCTACATCTGATAGTTGGTGAGTCCTCATAGTTCAGGGACTTAATTATTCAAATTTACAGCTTATCAATTTAGATAATTCAATATTTTCAGACAATTTGAGTCAATTAGGGGTCCATCCAGTGACTCTCTAGCATTAGTAGTAGAGGCTTGTCAAACTGCTAGTTTGCTCAGATTTTAAGTATTGTTTCATCAGACCCCTGTAATTAGTATTTTTTAGATATTATATTCAGACAGTTTTCCATATTCAGTATGATTTTGATGTCTAAATTTTCCTTATTATATGGTTCAGACATAGCAGAAGGCAGACAGGGTTAGCTTAAGGCTACTTATAGTCTTGAGCAACGTGTGACATCTCGGGACCAAGCTTTGAGGCATTACAATCACTTTCCTTTCATAGATTTCAGGTATAATAATAGTTATTATTCCAGCATTCAGATGGCTCCATTTTAGGCTCTTTATAGGAGGAGATGTATATCCCTAATCGGTTGGTTTGAGGTAGGTGAGACTATTTTGATAGGGTTTTATTTGGTATTTAATGCTTTAGAGAAAGTCCAGTTGATCAGGGAGAGACTTAAATTAGCCCAAAGCCAACAAAAATCCTATGCAGATGTAAGGAAGAGGGACCTTGAATTTGAGATCAATGACTTAATTTACTTGAAAATATCAACTATGAAGGGAGTAAAGAGGTTTGGTAAGAAGGGGAATATTAGTCCCTAGTATGTTGGGCATTACAGAATTTTGAGCCACTTCGAAAAGGTATCTATGAGCTTGTGTTGCCTGCAGATTTAGTATCAGTGAACCCAGTATTTCACATTTCCTTGCTAAAGAAGTGTATTAGTGACCCAAATATTGTGGTTCCCTAAGAAAGCATAGATGTTTTGAAATGTCTCTCTTATGAAGACATTACAGTCGAAATCCTTGATTGCCAGATTTGGAGACTAAGGAACAAAGAAGTTCCATTGGTCAAATTTCTTTGGCGGAATAAGTCCATTAGTGAAGCCACTTGGGAGGCAAAAACAGATATGTGAACTAAGTACCCTCATCTTTACTCCGCAAATTTAGATTTAATTTAAGGTAATTGTTTTCCTTAACTTGTCTCTTTTCGATTATCATTTCCATCCATATAATCATCTTTATGTCATTGCATGCATTCATGAATCAACTCAGTCAGTCACCATGTTTCAGACTCAGTCATGTAATCATGTCTTCAGTTATGCATAATCAGCATGTACCGTCAGTACCTCAATATTATCCAGCTTAATCAATCTTATTTGAGGGTGAATGTTCCCAACGGGGAGATATTGTAAGACCCTATAAGACTCTAGCTTATTTCACCTTACTATTGCATGTTAGAGGGGGCTATGACTTAGAATAATTCACTAAGTCTTAAGACACAGTCATTTCTAAAGACCTTAAGTTATGAGTTTTACATGATTTAGTTAAATTATGCTCATGAATATCTTATTATGGTGATTTCAAGTTAAGAATATAGGTGTTTTCAAGGAGAATGATCTAATACGTATTTTGAATGATGTAATTCTCATGTAGAACCCTTAAGTTGTGAATTTAACAGTATAGTCATGGTATTTTCGTATGTTGCTCACTTCCATGTAAAATTTCGTGTCTCCCAAGTGTGTGATAAAATGCCTAGACGAATGAGTTTTTTACAATGACTACTTATTATATTTTCAAAGTTATAGTATAGTCCCGTTGTCTATGTTGTTAAGTCCTGGGGGTTATGAATACCCAAAATTTAGTTTGTTACTTAGTTTTTAGAATTTACAAAATAAATTCAATCATACCGTGAGCAATATCTTTCGGTTGAGTTAGCATCATCAGTTGTATATTCAGTTAAGCCTAGTCTATTTTAATGATCGGTGTCAGGTCAGTTGAGAGTAGGATTCAACACCGAGCGAACCCAGGGATGGGGGCATTCATGCAGGTTAGGGTTTGACCCTTAATAGCAAACCCTGAGTTATAGAATAATGTAGCCAGCGTAGGTTGAGTTATCTTCCTACCAGTTTATGGTTGGCACATATCTCATGGGTTTACTGCCAGATTAGGGTGACTCATGTGTCCTTCAGGATGTTAGTTTAGTGGAACCATATACCCATTGTTAGCAACCGTGGAATTGTATTGAATTATTTCTAATTAGGGTTATAAATTGGATCCCAATTAGCTTAATTGAGGCATGCCGGTTAGATGAAACCTCCTACAGTCTCAGTTATAGTACTCAGTACAACATTCAGTTCAGTTTTCTTGACCATAACTTTCAATTATCAGTTATTTAGTTACATATTTTAGTAGGACAGTTTCAGACTATTTTAGATATACGAAATATGCTTGGTCTTGCATATTCAGTATTTTTAGTTACGCATGTATTCTCATACAGTTAACTTATGCTATTCAGTTAGTTATCATATCATGGATATGAACCCATGCATTTTAGCCTTACCTCATCTAGCATACAAGTACATTCAAAGTACTAATCACACAAATTTTCTTATGCTATGATGTCTTATATCATAGGTTTGAACCTTAATGAATATTCTTAGGGCTATATTATTCTTAGTCCGTTGTTCGAACCTTCGGGATAAAACAGGCAATCCAATTAATGAAGAATATGTTGAAGAACTTATCAACAACCCATTAGTAACCTGTAAGTATCAATCAAGTATGATGATTTAGTTTCAATTCATAAATTACACAACGCTTACAATAATTATAAGGTATGGATTATCTGATTTCTACAAACGCAGGGATTGTGGTCGTTTTGTTGTCGCTTTCACCAAGTATTTGAGTGATGGATTACAAGTACCAAATAATAGACTTGATGTCGGATTACTCCATAAAATATATGCTACTCTTTTATGGAAATATGGAGAAGTGAAAGCTCAAAAACTGCATGCAAGCAACGTTAAAGATCCACGACGACCAAAGCCAAATTCTATCGCACCGAATGAAGAACAACTTGTCCATATTGACTAGATCTTTATAGTGTGAGTCTATCAAAGTAATAAACTCTTCTAAGGAATTGTTGGCACCAAAACTTTAATTGTTCATTAATTTGTTGAGTAGATTATCTATACCCATAAAAAAATTACATTTCATTTATTTGTTAATTTATTTCATGTAATTTCTAAAAGCTTTGATTTATTTTATTGTGTCTATGTTATCCTTAGCTCTGAACTTACTAATTGAAATGGAAAACTAGATTTGAATATTGCAACAGATAATGTATTTGTTGCAATAATCAACATATCTATTAGAAATTATCAAATAGATTTAGACATTTCTTGCAACATATAGGTCATCTATTGGAAATTATTAAATAGGTCTTCCTACATTTTTGATTTGTTCTAATATATGACCTATCTATTGCAATAGATAGACTTAGAAATAAACATAAGTATAATGCAATAGATGATCAACCTATTGCAACAAATAAACTATTTGTCAAAACAGATAGACTATTTGTTACAACAGATAGACAATCTGTTACATTAGAAGAAAATCAATTTTCATCAAATATAAAAAATTGTCATGAAATAAAAATTTTCATGATATTTTTATTTCTACATTTTCTTTTTATAAACAAGATCCGAGCATTTCGTTAGTACCCCATAAGCCTAGACCTCTTGCATCCTTGCCACAATATTGCTGCACAGAAAGGTCGTTGGGTTGGACATTTTTGTGCCAGTTAGGAAACATTTAATGTGTGCAATACATACAACCCATGTGCGGCACCGATTTTATTTCTTGGAAGGTCTTTCTACTTGTTTCAACCTTCAAAATCCTATATTTGCTTAAACACTTTCGCTAACAATTGATTCATCAGTCTACTCTGCCTTAACAAGTTGTGGAACAACGCCAACAATGGCTCCATCTTGGTAAAAAAATCTGCCTTGTCGAAGACAGGCAAGTTGCAGTCATAAACCTCTTCATTCCCTTCTTGAGAAGTATCTCAATAGCCATAAAATGCTTTTTATCTATGTTCATGACTGCAAAAATTCTCTTTTATTTGGTCCAGTACTTGCTGTATGGATATGTACTCTTTTCTCTAACATAATTAAACATATCGTCATCCCATTTAAACCTAGAAACTAATGAATCAAATCCCGAGCCATCGGGAGTGGATGCTAGCTGACTGAGCTCATCGCACCTATCCCTGAAATTATTTTAGAAGTTAAGGTCTATTATCCTATTGACAACATCATAAGCATTCGGGTAGGCTAATTGTATGCCCCTCATGAGGCAGAGAATTTCATCAACATATTGTGATATAAGAAGACAATTTTTAAATAGGTTAGTAATTTAACAAAGAAAAACAAAGTCGAAAGATGTAGCAGATGGACCATCTCTTGTACAGGGTTCTCTAAATTTGTTACAAGACTACCCATGTAATGCAACTTATGCAATAGATAAGTAATCTATTACAGCAGAACCACCACTAGTTGTACTAGAATACATAGCCGTGGCAACAGATGATACATTTGTTGCGTAACTTCTTCCTTATTGAGAAGACTAGAAGGCTAGGTTAGGAAAAGTAAACTTACCGTGTCCACGTACAACCCGTCCATATCAGTCATCTTCTTGAAGTCTTCGGGGAAAAGGTATTCATGGTGAAGGTTTTTATGTGTTGCTTGGAATTTATGGTCGTTCGTAGAACAGCCTTCTGTTTGGCATCAAGTTTCTCGTTTATGTACACCTTCTTCAATGGTCCCTGAACTTCAACAACTTTTTTTGGAGGAGGAGCTGGAATTTTTTTGTTTCATAATGTCTAAATGTTTTTTTTCTTCCTAACCTCCACTGTAGGAGTGTATGGCTTACTCACCTTTTTAGATGGTATGACACCCATCTTGGATATCAATTACTCGACAAATTTGGTGATAGTATGTATTATTTTAAGGAGTTTATCATGTCTATCCATACAGTCTTTGCATTTGCAATAAGAAGATAAGGGTGAAAAGGGGTGAGAAGGACCACTGTAAGGGTGAAAAGGACCGGTGTAAGGGTGAGAGAGACTAGTGTAAGGGGTGATCTAAAACATATTTATTTTTTCTTAAGCATCAACATGCTCATCATCACGACTGGCAGCAGCAGCAGCAGCAGCATGGCTGCCACTAACATGAACAACTCCACCAGCAATACCCCCAGAAGCAGCACATAGATCTGTTGCAGCAAGTTGGCTAGGAAAAGCCTAAATATTAGGTTAAAATTTCCTAAATGCTCTTTGTATGGTTATTTCCCCAACCAATTCCTTATTTATTAACTCTACAGTTGGTTCTGCTATTGTATAGATAAGACCTAGAGTAATAAAAAAAGATATCTCTAATTCTTGTTGAGTGAGTATGATCCATGGATGCACAACCTAAAAAAGGGTAGATACGTTTAAATCAAATAAAAATTTACAGTCAGTTGGGCAATGTGTTAATAAACATAACTTATGCAACAAATGATCTTTATTGTGCAATAGATGATTCATATATAGCAACAGATTAAATATCTATTGCATCAAATTACCCATCAATTGCATAAGTTGCATTAGATGGGTAATTTGTTAAGTCAGGTTCAAAGAACCAAAATAATAGATGGGTAATTTTTTGCAAAAAACAACTCATTTTTTACAATAGATTATCAATCTGTTGCACCAGATGGTAATATGTAAAGATAAATGGCAATTGATTACCAATCTGTTGCAACATATGAATCCTCTATTTTAATATATTTCATTATGGCATATTATTTTACTTGAAAGAAGACGTACTGCATCATCCAGAGGGTTAAAGAGATAAACCTCCTTATTTCTTGTGTCACTCTTTTTAGCCAACCACCTAAGGATCCTTGGATGAGAAATGTAACACGCCGATTCGTTGAACCAGAATGCTACACGGTGCTCATGACCCTGAGGGACCACAAGCTAACCCATGACTGATATCTGTACCTATATACTACAAATCATGATATAATAATGCGGGAATACATAGAACTATAAGGCCATAAGGTTTAACTGAATACAATCATGTGGGTGAAAATACACAAAACAACTCAATCTGAACGTAAATCTGAACATAAATCTGAAAGCCTCTAAACTATCTGAATAAGGAGTTCAAGGAACATGTCTCCAACTAAATATATAAAACTAAACTAAAGAAATAAATAAATGTATCAAATCATATTATCCTCGAATCAATGAGGACTCACTGTGTCTCTACGATTGGAATGCTACCACTACTGCTGGGCTGGAGCTCATGTCTCGGAACCTATGGTGTAACATAAAAAGAAAGCAACATATCGTTATTGCTTTAGTACAACTGGAGTACTGAGTATACGAGGAAGGTAGGCTGAACATAAAGGGTTTCATGCATGAACAACACTGACTAACTAATATGTACGTGGGAGTGCAAACACACATATATAGAAACTGGGACCATGAATACGTGATAGCATGACCTGTAAGCTAATACATAGTTTACTGATAACTGTCATGACTGATATTGAAACTGATAACATAGATGACTGTATCTGACAGTCCTATATATACTAAAATTTGAAGAACGCCTTGAGTTCTTTTACTGAGATTGATACTAAAACTTTGGGAAGTAGTGTTTAACCGACATGCCCCATGTATGCCATTACGGCTAAGCTAGGGTCCAATCTCTGTCCTGGCTGGAGGGGTGTCAATACCGTGCCATGGGTCAGGACAGCCTATGAGTGACCCTTATCTGGCGGGTACTCATTGAGAACAGTAGGAACCCTAAACTAACGGGTTAAGCCACCTCATCAACACTAATTTGATAGGTTAAGATGTCTCAACCTACGCTGGATATGTAGTTCTAGAACACAAGGATGACTACTAAGAATCACACCCTGAACTGGAGGGTGAGTTCCCATCCTTGGGTTCACTTGGTGCTAACCTCTACTCCTATCTGGAGGGACTGGACATGAATAACTAACTGTGCATAACTTAATCTTACTGAATTCCATTAACTGACGTAATGTTACTGATATCTGACAACTAACTAAGATCATGAGGTTTTACTGAGTCACATGACTGACTGAATGGAATCATAGCTTGAGTTTGGATATCGTGAAACATGACATGGATCTATGCACACAACTATAGTTTTCGGGTACAAGTACCCCCAGGACTCGATAGGAGGAAACTGACACACATGACTGACTTGATCATAAGAGTAGAGTCCATAATTTATAATATCATAAGTAGGGATCTCATACTAAGCATGGGTAACAACAATGTATTTCATGTAAAGGATTTCATATCACATGGAAGTACTTGCACAATCTTAATATCAAGTTCATTGCATAATCACATTGGCAGCACATACAAATAGCATGGAAGTTCATGCGGATTGCATGGTTATCATACATCTTGTTCATAAGCAGGATTTGCAAGTAAACATATCATAATCTCATAAGAATAGTTCATGAGTATTCCAACAACATTTACAAGGCACATTATCAACATAGAAGTCATTGGAACGTAAGGACATATCATGAATCCTTCACTTAGTCACAATTTAGCTATATTGCATGATTTCTAGTTTCTTAGGCCTTTTATCAAACACCTTACATGAATATCTTAAGCATAGGTGAAATTATCAAATTATACATCATGAACAACCAAATTTACATGTTTCCAACTCATATGATATCATGCAATTAAAAAAACATATGAAGATTTCATCTTGGGAATCACCCAATATGAACAACATGATCATCAACACCCAACAATATAGAAATCATACTTTATAATAAAAAAGGGCTTTTGAGCTTTATGGATGAAAGGGATCCATAAATCAACTCACGCATACCTTAGAAGGAAGATTCTTGATGATTGACGGAGGAATTTCCTTGAAATCAGATTTTTAAGCTTAGTTACACAACCCTAGTTGTTTTTCTCTTTTAGTGCTCTTGGATGATGAGCTATGATATGAAAATAGGGTTGTAATATGTTTAAAAGCTATATATTTTGTAGGGTTAAGTTTAGGGACGTGTAAGGAGTGTTAAAAGACTTAATTACCCGTAAAATAACTCAAAACAGAGTGTTTTTGACACCTAGAACCGACTTAGGCAGCGCCCAAGTGATTGCCTAATAAAGTTAGGGCGGCGCCTAACCAATCGCCTATTCTTGGGTTGGGCGGCGCCAAACCAATCGCCTATCCTATCTCTCACGAAAATTGGTATAACTTTTTGCTTGGGTATTGGATTAAGGCTAAATAGGTATCGTTGGAAAGCTAATTCGATTCTATACAATTTGGTGGGTCTAAATTAGTCAAAATACTACATTAACATTGAGTTATACTTTTTCAAAGATGGCCCTTGCAAAATTGAATACTAAAACTTGATGGATTTAAAAACTCTTAGCTTGTATTACCTTAAGTGACTCATATGAACATTCTTAATGCATCATAAGCTATCCTATCACTAGGATATTCATTGTAAGTCATGTACTCAAGTATGAATCAAAAAATAGGAGATTTCATACGTAGGAATACTTATTCACTTCCTAGCTTAGAAACATACGGGGTATTACAATATAAACTAATGTAATAGTATACAAATAGTGATTATATTTACTATGAAAGCCCAAGAAATGTTGTACAAGGTGATCGTCTTGGGGGATAGATTTTTCAATAAATATTTGACAGTAAGCTTGTGGTTGTCATATCCCAAGGGATAATTGTTGAATTTCTCAAGATCCTCAGCAACCTCCAACAAATTATATTTCTATGACTTTGAAGACGTCTCTTGACAATATAATAGAATGGGCAAACCAAACTAAGCACAATTGCTCCTTGTACTTATTTGGTATATCCTTGAGATCTTCTAAAAATATCGTGGCTCTATATCCATATCTAGTAATGTCTAACAACCCATCTATGTTTTTCCTTGCGTTTTTTAGTTTTGGTTGGTGGTCGCTTGGACAATGCCTTGCCTTTATTTGATAGTGGTGGTTTCGTTGTTCTACTTGTCTTAGATTTTTTGTGGGGTGTTTCCTTGGTGACAAGTTCTTTTGGATAATCACATCCTAATCCTGTCACTATGGCAAACTCTTTCATGACAAAATAAATCGGCACGCCATAATAGTTGATCCAGATTTCATCTATCTTTTTGCCCCCCTCCTTCAACTCTTTATCATCCCCCACATACTTAATCCTATGCTTGAGAAGACCATATATCATGCCTATTTGGAAATGGGCATTGTTGTCCTCCAGTAGGCCAAGAAAGTGTCCAAAGCAGCTATTTTTAAAAATTTCTCTAGTTTTTCCTTGTTCATAGTATTACTAAATTTATCAAAAGGTTTCCCCAATTGAGATTTAACTATAAAATCACTAGTTAGTTCCGTAGGGTAATCTATTAGCATATCAACTTGAAACCTATCAATACTAATATTTTTGATAGGATCATGTTGGAATTTCAATCTTAATTCACGCCCCGTTGGTGATGCATTACATCACGTTGATCATCATCATCTTTTTCAAGTTTTACTTCCTTTTCTTCTTGTTTATCTTCTTCTTCTTCTTCTTCTTCTTCCTCACTTTTATTTTCCTTACCAGCCTCTACATACCCTTCTCCACCTCCCTCAACATCATTTTCATAACTTTTATCAACTTCACTTTTCCCTGTATGAGATTCTTTAGGAAGTTCCTCTGAATTGTCCATGACCTGAGGCTACCCCTAGTCGCGGAAACGGTGCTTACAGTCATAAATGACCATAAGCTAACCTGTGAGCTAGTACCTGTTGCGTGGACTGAATATCATAATAATAAAAGACATATGCAAAAAACAATTGATATTGTCATAATGTTAGAATACTTAAAATACGATAAATTTACAAGTCTGTAACGGCTGATAAAATACAGAAATACAACTGGTAAGACAGATAACTGTCTAGTTTTCTATCTGACAATCTTAAAGCCTCCAAACTAAATGAGGAGATGATAGGATAGGTCCCAACTAACTACAACTGAATAACTAAACAAAAATGCAGAAATAACTGAATAAACATAATAGGTCCTATATAGATGAGGACTCACCACTGTTGTTGTTGCTGTTGTTGCTGCTGATGCATTGGACTATCTAAGTACGGTCGGGAAACTGAGCGTCTGAACCTATGATATAAGACATCATAGCGCAAAGAAGAGAATGCGATTAGTACTTTGAATATACTAGTATATGAGATAAGGTTAGACAAATACACATGGGTTACTGTACGCATGAAATATAGAATAACTGGATAGCATGAGATAACAGAACATGACTGTATAAAAATTGAAATATCTGAGAATGCAAGACCAAGAACATACACATTTTTTAAATAATCTATAAATTGAAATACTGAAATTGGATAACTAAATAAATGGTAATCCGTATGCTTTCATCAAGCAAACTGAACTGAATTCTGCACTAAATACTGCACTGAGACTATGGGAGGTGTCATCTAACTGCCATGCCCTAATCTGAGCTAATCGTGGTCCACCCTGTAACCCTAGTTGGAAGGGTGTTAGTACCATGCCATGGGTACTGAAAATGGCTATGTAGATCCACTAAACTAGTGTCCCGAAGTACTAAGGAGTCACCCTATAGTAGCAGGAAACTCATGTGATGTGTCAACCCTAAAATGGTAGAAAGAAATCTCAAACCTACATTGGCTACGTAGTTTTTTAACTTAGGGATTGCTACTAAGGGTCAAACCCTTAGTTGGAAGGAATGCCCCTATCCCTGAGTTTGCTCGATGATGAATCCTACTCCCAACACACACTGATTTCTAAAATGAATAATGTTTAACTAAATAAACAACTAATCATAATAATTGACTGAATAACAATGCTCATAGTTTATCTGAAATCATTCTGAAGATACTGAAATTAACTAAACAACTAGGTATCGGGTGTTCATAACCCACCATCACTGAATGGAAATAACAATGATGACATATAAAGCTTTAAAATCCATAGTAGGGGATCATTGATCAGAACCCAACATTTAGACATTTTATCAAACACATGAGAGTCATGAATTTAAGCATGGGAATGGGTAAAGAATGCGATAATTTACATTACTAAAACTATGAACTAAGGATTTCAATGTGAGGATTTCAATATTCAAAACATGTAATGGTTTATTCTACTTAAAACATTTATAATCATAACTTGAAAATAATTTATCAAGATATTAATCGATATGATTCAACTAAATCATTTAAAACTCATAATTTAAGTATAAAAAGGGATTCTTGGACTCCATTGGTGAAAAGGACCCATTGATGAATATCACACATACCTTAAAACCTTAAGTTTGAAAGATAAACACTAAATTTGTTGCTTTCTTGAAGGTTCTTGGATTTGGGAACTTGAATTGTTAGTTTCGTTAGAGAGAAAGTAATGGAAATTGATGTTCTTGGGAGGTGAATAGGGTTTCTTTGAGAGGAGAATTGATGAAGATGGGCAAATAATGCCCTAACTGACATTATAATTTATGAATTGAAGAATTGAATTGAGGAAGGATGACATAATTTCCCGTAAAGCAATTAAATTCGTAACTGGAATGTGGTTTACAGAGTCACCGCGTGCAGCCCTATTGCGATGAGCTACTTGAATCATGATCTAAACATGACCCAAACCTCGTCCAAGAAATCCAAAACTTCATCGAGATATGTACCTTATACCCCTGAAGTAGTCGATGGCTTAGGTCAGGACAAACACAACTCCAATATCATGCAATTGCAATGACTCAATTGAAATTGTAGTTGACCCCTATCAATCTATATATATGTATGTATGTATATTATACATATAAACAGAACCTAGATCATCATGTTCTTATTTTAAAACCTCATTATAATACTATCAGGATTCAACACTAACATACTCAGGATTTTTAATCCACATGTCTAGACATAGAATAATTATGCATAGTAATGCAATCATAATATAGCAGGGGACGAAGACATACCTTGATCCCGATACTGGATCAATGACCAATTTGTCATAGACTAAGCCGGTGGAGCGTTGGTTACATCATTGCTGGCATTGATGTTGCGCATTGCTATCGCGTTACCTCACTAGAATTTGCCTCCAAAATTCTGGTTAAGTGTTGAACATTCCATCTTTTTCCCATGCCTTTTGTAGTGTATTTTCATCAAATTTCAAGCCTTTTTATCATTAATATATCACCATATTCAGCTCACCAAGCTTCTTACATCATCACACACCAAAAATGAGAGATCAAAGCAACACAATATACTCTATAATGAATTAAAACAAGAGCTAAAATGAGGCTAATTCACAATGATCTTCAACATTATGTTCTGACTCTTAACTTAATCAAATTGAACTTTGCCCATTACAAACAAGTTATTCCACTCATAATTACACATTTAAACCATTTGGAACATATTAAATATATAAGAATCCAATGAAACCAACAAGACACAAACCTAGCTCAAGTTAGTAACACTAGTTTTTCGGGTTGATATCTAAATGACTCAATTAAGTACAAATTTATTTAAAAAAACACTTTGAACATCACCACCCCACACTTAAAGCCTTGTTCATCCTCGAAAAACTCTTAACTCTAAGAATCATAAATTGAGGAGACCCTACACTTCTACTAAATGTAAAACACTCAAGTTAGTACTACAATGATACACGAAATGTAAGTTTCTACACAAAGCACGTTATTTACACAATTGATAGCTCATGAACACTATTCCAAAACATAATATCCTTAAGAATTAACTCACCTAGTTGGAAAACTCATGCATATTGCTCAATCAAGTACATCATACAAATCACCCACATTCGTCAAACATGTGCCCTCACAACAAGAGAGTTACCCATAATCACTCACATAAATGCAATTTATAACATAATAGGTACAGGAATCAAATTATGTTCACTCTCACAAAGAATTCAAAAGTCACACACAATGAACCATAGGCTTGACCTTAGTGTAGTGCTCCACTAAGATTGAAATGATGAACTTAGGATCGATTAGATCTTTTTCGGGTTTTAATGTAGGCTAAGGGACAGGTAGGATCTATTTGGGAATAGTGGCTAACCTCTTTAAGTGCCTTAACACACTACATTATACATTTAAAGTCAATCTCCAACAACCAAATTACACTTTTTCCATCCACCCATATCTTTTGTTTTGCCCCATCTCTTTTAAGCATTTTCACAAACACTTGGTGGATGTATTATTTACTACCACATGAATCAATCTTTTTATTTTTCTGAACTAAAGGAATATTTCTAACACCATTTTCATCACTCCCAACAACGACACATCAAATATAAACACCAATAACTATTACCTTGGGGCATTAATTTCAGTTTTTTCCTACTTATTGAATTTCCCACTCCTTAATTACTTTACAATTGAAGCACTTAGAAGCTTTTTTGGATCAAATAAAGGTCCATCAACTAAGGAGATTAAGATACATATAAGGCTACCGAAGAAAATAAGCTAAAGGCTTAATGGGGTTTAACTAGGATTATGCACATGGGTAGGTAAAAAAGAAGGTATAAAACAAGGCTATCAAAGAAATACCTAAATCATCTCCTAAACTCACATTCTTTATTTCGCTTTACACACACAACGGGAAAGTTCTAGACATCATATGCAATAAGTAATTTAAAAAATACCTCTCATGCACATGGCACATGCTCAATTTAATAGGATCATCATAGAATCCTAACCAAACAATAGCATGAATACAACTTTAATCCACAAATACACGAGTCAAAAACTTTAGCCTAGGAGTCTTAAAAATAATAATTTGCCCAATCAACATGCTTTTAGAATTAAAACACTTGCACCATGTAATAAAAAATAGCACCACTCAAATATCTTACACAAAAAATTTTAAATTGAGCCAAAATTTGGGAACTTTCCACCCAACACTTAAAAATCTACTTCGTCCCCAAATTTTACTTTTAAAGTAGGAGATACAAATACTCCCTAAGGCCTATAGGACTAGATAGTAGCCTATTTTTGTATAAAGAATGTCTGTGGACCCCACATTCAGTCTTTGCCATGCTCCTTAGCTCAGGTTTTCGGTACTCAGACTTTCCATCAATCTGTGACTCAAAAAAAACAATAAACTGTGTGAAGTAAAAACTAAAAAGAAAACATACCTTATTAACTTAGGTAGTCTCCCAAGAAGCGCCTGATTTAGTGTCGCCACACGACCTAACTCAACTCAACCAAATTCCTTCATCTTTTTACTCCCCTTTAGGAGCCATTTTCTCATTTTTTTCTTACCTCTTGAGTTTGCACTCCCAAGGTCAACATATGTCTTAACTTCAACCTTCATCATATTGGAAAACAGTGGTATTGTCTCAAGCCGCTCAATTAGGTAGTCCGAAGAGGTCTTTAGAGGGCTAACCACCCCACGCTAGGCCCCTTCAATAATATTAATCATAAAAAAATCTTTATAGTGGGAAATTATATTGGGTGCCTTGTAAACATAAAATACCACCTCTTCATCATCTACCCTCCTTTTGAGCGTGCATTTTCTAACATCAATCAATGTTCCTCCAATTGCTAAGAATGGATGCCTCAAGATAATTAGTACCTATTTATCTGCCTCAAAATCAAGAATAATAAAGCCAGCAAGAATAATGAATTTACCAACCTTTATGAGGGCATCCTCTATTATTCCTTTTAGATATGCCTTGGACCCATCTGCAAGCTGCAAAACCACGGTGGTTGATCTAGGCTTTCCCAAGACCAATATTTTAAATAGAGATAAGGGCATCAAATTTATGCTCTCCCCTAATTCACTCAGTATATGGACCATTTTACTACCAATTTGGATAGGGAGAGTAAACTTCCCCGGATCTCTCAATTTCTTGGGGATTTTCTGTGTCATTACATCGCTACACTCATCGTAAGTGTTATTACCCCACATCCTACAATTTTACCTTATTAGTAACCCTATCCCTAAAGTACATTCCATACTTGGGTATACACTACAAAATACTTAACAAAGGTAAGTTAATGTGAAGGTCTCTGAGCGAGTTAAAGAACTTTTTGAACATGGCATCCTCCTTCATTTTTATTTGCCTTTGAGGGAAGGGTAGTGGATGTATCTGCTTCTTCTCTGGTTCAGAAACTTTTTTCTTTCAAGTACTTAGAATTTCTTAATTTTTCAGCAACTTTTTTGAAAAATTGTAGGGGAGTCAATTTTGCATCTACCTCTATAGTTACCTTTGGAGGTTCTCCTTGAAGATCTTTACCACTCCTCAAGGGGATTTCCATTACTTGTTTTGGAGTTTCTGTGTCTACTGGCAAACCACCTTGTGGCCTAGTATTTAATTCTTGTTGTAACTACCCAATCTGCAACTCTAAGCTTCTCTGAGCAGCTTGTGAATTTTTCAGGTCTGCAGCTAATTATGTATGACTAGATAGAACCTGCTTTAAGATATCTTCCATGTTGCTAGATGATTATTTGTTTTAGACCTATGACTGTGGGGCATTCTATGGCTGAGTTTTCCACTTCATGTTGTAGGTGTTACCATAATTTGGACTTTAAGTATTTCCTACATACATTAATCATTCTAGATTTGAAGCAGATATGGCCGAAGAATGGACACTATTTTCATAGATCTCACACTAACCACTGATTTGCTAAACTGCATGGACTACTGTTATAGGCTGTGGAGCTCCCAATTTTAGGCAGCTGAAATGATTTTTATCATATTTTACAATGTCGGAACCTAAGCTGATAAGGCAGTGAACTGGTCTAGTTCCAACAACCCTGCAACTTTCTTTGTATCACTCCTAGAATCACCATGCCCCTCTGGATTTCCTTGAGCTATGCGATTCAATAAAGTGTACAACTCATCATATGTCAATTCCAGCACTTCACCACCTGCGGTTGAATCTAACAAAATCTTTATATTGTGAGCAAGAGCTTCTACAAAAGTATGAGCAAGTACCTTAATGGACTGTTGGTGATGTGGACAGTCCCAAAGAAGAGCCTTGAATCACTCCCAACTATGATAAATATTATCGTCTAGCTTCTATTTAAAAAATACTATCTCACAGCGAAGTCTCGTAGTCTTACAGGACGAGAAACACTGAATAAGGAATTTTCTATCCATGTCATCCCGTGAGGTGATTAAATTTGTTAGTTCTCCAATCAACCACTTTTTTGCTTCCCTGATTAGTGAAAAAGGGAATAAGGTCATCGTCATAAAATCTGCAATCACACCCGTGGGGATGAAGGTGTCACTGATTTCGAGAAAATTTTGCAAGTGGACCTATGGATCTGTATGTGAAAGCCCTGTGAACCGTCCACTGCTAATCAGAAGTTGTACCATTTTCTTTTTTAGCTCGAAATTGCCTCCAGCTTCCTGCTTCTGAAACGGGAAGGTCAAATTAGTTGGAAGTGGGATTGCCACTTCTCTAACTATCCTTTGGGCTGCTTGTTCTTCAGCCATTAGAATAGGATTTTATTAATGTTCTGCGATTTAAGGAATGTGGACGAGAAGGATTGCTTCTCCCCTTCTTTGATGAAAGTGTTGCTCAGGTTCAGGGCTGGGTTGAACCAACTCCCGATCCCTTCCCAACTTATCAACCTAAAAACTTGTTTCCTGCAATAACAAAAGCAATACCAAGTGTAAAATACACCAAATAAATCTTAAAATAAAACTAAAATATATAGTTACCAAATTTCAAGTCCGCGTCAATTGCGCCAAAAACTTTACAGCGCTCGAGCGCACACGCAAGTGTACGTGGTCTTATCAAGTAGTAAAGTGGCCTTAAAGAAAGTCGAATGTTCATCCCACAGGGATTTGATTTAACAACGATTTAATTCTATTTTAACTTTGAAGATTAATTTGATGCAAAGGTAACTAAAAAGATTTCTGACTATTGTAAATTAAAAATAAAGTAAACAATGTGTAAATTAAAGTCTTGGAACAATCAATAGAGTAAAGCCCAGGGGTAAAGCACTTTGAGTAATCATACTATATTATAGAATTTCATTCGTTCACTTGCTTATATTGGTTGTTGATTCGTTGGGTTAATTGCATGATGATGGTCTCCCAGCCTCTAATCTTTTACTTAATATGGACATTACAACTACATCGTTGAGCGGGAATATAATAATCCAATTAAGTTATTAAATCTATCATCCTACGTTTGAATCAAGTAAGGCTCCTAAGTACATCCTTGTCCTATGTGCTAAGTTAATTATTTATTTTATAAAATAATAAAAACTCAAAACTTTGTTTATTCCCATATTCTATCTCTCTATTCCCTCTCCCGAAATCAAAATGTCGACAATAAATGTATTTTTCAGCAAATCAATCCATCAAATAATCAAATCAAGAATAAACAAACAACCAATAATAATAAGCAAAATTTAATGAAATTAATTCAAAACGATAGTACTCATGTTCTTGGCTTTAACCCCAAAAAGAGGGTGCTTAGCCACGCATAGTCATAATCGTACTCACAAGATTGTAATTAACGACTAAAAACATGAATGAAGTAAATTAAAATCATAAAAACATAAAGATGAAGTTGTATCAGACCCTCAATCTCCAATGTATGTCCAAAGATGCTTAAAAAAATATACAATGATGTACCCAGTGATGCAGAAACAATCACAAGATGTAAGCCAAAGATGTGTTGAACAAGGAAACAATTTCTGATTGTTAGTGAACCCAGTGACGTGGCGCATTAGGAAGCACATTGTTCCTATCAATGTAGTGCATTGGTCATAACATTTCTGGCATCGATGCAGTGCGTTTCTATTGCGTTGACTCACTGGAATTCGCCTCTAAAATTCTGCTTAAGTGTTAAACGTCCCATCTTTTTCCTATGCCTTTTGTAGTGTATTTCCACCGAATTTCAAGCCTTTTTATCATTAATATAACACCATATTCATCTCACAAGGCTTCATCACACACCATAAATTAGATATCAAAATGACACAATATCCTCAACGATTAATCAAAACAAGAGCTAAAATAAGCCTAATTTGCAATGATCTTTAACTTTATGTTTCGACTCTTAACTTAATCAAATTGAATTTTTCCCATTATAAATAAGTTATTCCACTCATAATTTTTCATTTAAACCATTTGGAACATATTAAATTCATTAGAATTCAGCGAAACCAGTTAGACACACACCTAGCTCAGGCTAGTAACACTAGTTTTCCGGATTGAACTCTAAATGACTCAATGGTACTATCTAAGCACACACACTTTAAAAACATAGTAATACTATAATCCTATATCACCTTGGGCACTCCTCTATATCACACCCACACCGTCATACTTAATTTTGAATCAACAAACTTAAATTCTTGCATACACTATTTCAAGTCTACTGATTCACCTTTTATAAAACTAGCCACATGGATACAAAATCTACTAAATCCAAAATAACACCATCTCCACTTTATTGCTACAAATTTCTGGGTTCATTCTTCTAACTCTATATCATATGCTATCATAGGATTCTGAAAAGGGATCTAAAAGCACATCTGACTTTGGCTCAATGCACAATTTTTAATGAACATGAATAAAATATTTTATACTTTGAAACATAAAAGCATTGGGGAGATACATTTGAGCCAGCATGTAATCCCGTAACTGTCTATGGGGACTGTCTGAGAAAACATCTATAGGAATTTAAGCTTCACTATTTTCTATTACCTTGAAAATAAGGCAGAGTTGACATGAATAGTGCATGATGAGAATCTGTATAAGTTTCTTAGAGAACCTTTCTACGATACGATTTGAGACATGAAAGAAGGGAAATATTTCTTAAATGTCTTATAGCCTCTCGAAGAAAAGTATAGACGTATCTTTATCATTCTGGAAGACTCTACTAGACACGTCTTCATAGGCACCCTAGGACACTTAAACCTTGTGTTCTGATACCAAATTTTTAACGAACCTAGAATACCCCCTAGTCGTAACATGGTGCTGGGAAACACAAGGGATCCCAAGCTAACCCATGAACTGGCATACTACTTAAGCAACTGATTTAATTTGGGTAAAAACTAAATTCATTGAGCGGGAGTATAATCATGAGAAAGTCTAAAACGTGTAAACATGTAGGTATTGGGTATTCATAACCTGTCAGTATTGAATGATTACAAAAATACGATCACAACTCTTAAAATAGTATTGTAAAGCCATAAGCAGAGACCCAATACATTGGACAATTCAATACATAAGTATATTACGTGAATTTAAGCATGGGGATATATTAAACATAAGAGAATAACAATTTTACATAAAAATAATGAAATTCAAAACAAAATATCAAGCTGCTTGTAGTTTGAAACATGAAAAAGTATAGCTTTTTTGTTGTTTGGTCCCTTAAATCACATGGTAATTCTATGCTTTCAACACGTAAGGATTTGGGAATGAACCCTAACTTAAAAAATATAAATTCAACATGAAAATCATACATTAGGGTAAAAGAATTAAAGATTAACCTTATTCAAAACTCCCCACATAGCTTAATTGAACGAATTTTTGAAGAAATCTTCAAAGCAGATCTTAAATTCGTGAGTTCTTGAGAGAAGAACATTAGATTATTGTTCTAGCAAAATGGGAGGGTTTTTACGTGAGTTGTTTTGAGAAATATGGGTAAATAATGCCCCTTTTGTGTTATATATCATGTTCGGATGTTGAGGTTGAGGGGAAAGGACTAAACTGCCTCTTGGCCTCTTTTTCCTGTGGGGATAGCCCTCGTGGAACGACCTCTAGTATATTAGAATAGTGCTCACGACGCGACCCCTAGTCCGGTGGAATAGCCCTCGCGACGCGACCCCTAGTCTAGTGGAATAGCCCTCACGACACAAAAATGGTCATAGATTTTTGCTTGGGTATCAGATTAAGGAAAAATTGGTATCGTTGGAAAGATAACTCAATTATCTATTATTTGGTGGGTTTTGAGATGCAAAATTCCTGATATGTCTTAATTTTAATAAAAAGGCTAAAATTGAGTTTTAATTTTGAATAAGAAAATTGACATCAATTCGTCTAGAATTGTATCGACTATTTCATCCTCCCTTTTCCACACTAGTTTCATATTGACTTTTTATACTTTTATACCCTTACAGTGATTGACTATTTTTTACGCTTTACATGAAAAAGTAAGATTATACTAGTATATTACATCACATACACGAGTATATCACATAAAAAATATTACATAAAAATTACCGATAATAAGTTTGAAATAAGTTGGGCATAAATGAGTAGTAGTTTAATAAGAATAATTAATCAAGGTGACATATTTTGATTTGAATTTATACGACTTTCTATGTAATTTTCAAGTAATGTTGCTCTATCGCAAATAATATGACCTCGATAGAATCTGAAAAGTCTAAGAAATTTTTTTCTGCATCTTTCAAATATTTTAGATTAATAATTATTGTGATTGATATTATTTTTCATGAAATTTTCAAATAATGTATCCCAATTAATGTTGCATTATTGTAATTTACATTACTTTTCATGAAATTTTTAAATGCTATATCTCAATTTTTTACTGCACTGATAAAACGTCAACCAAAATTTATTATGTGTCTCTAAATAATTAAAATTATTAATTATTGTAATTTATAATTTTTTTACACAATTATCAAATATATAAATATAACAAGTAAAATCTAAAAAAACTATTAAATCAAAATTTAGATAATCAATTACATTTTAACAGGTTTTTAATTTTTCAAGCTGAAGCAGACATGTCATAAATGTCTATTTTATCTCTTTTGATTAAATATTATTAATTTTCTTATTACTACTATTTATGTAAATGACTCACAATACTTATTAGAGGTAATATAGTAAAATCATAGAGAAATACTTGTGAAAAAAAATTAAATGTGTCTCATATAAGATGTCCTATTAATTTAAAATATCAAGAATTAATTTATCATTTATGTCTATTTTGAATGACTTATAATAATTAATTAGAGGTGATATAATGAAATTACAATTGAAACAACTTAAACAGACATGTCATAAATATCTATTTTACTTTTTTTATTAAATACTATTAATTTTCTTATATGTAGATGACTTATAATAATTAATTAGAGGTGATATAATAAAATTACAATTGAAACAACTTAAACAGACATGTCATAAATATTTATTTTACTTTTTTTATTAAATACTACTAATTTTCTTATATGTAGATGACTTATAATAATTAATTAGGGATAATATAGTAAAATCATGGAGCAGTTGAAGTAGGTGAAAAAACAGGCATGTTGATGAAGAGTTGTCTGCTTCTTCACACGTATATATGTGTGTGTGTGTGCATGCGTGTGTGTGTATGTATTTGATTTACTATCAACTTTGAAATATGTTTTATATACATCACATGCACGAGTGTATTACCTCGTAATACAACATAATTCATATATAATCTAATAAATTGTTATTTAATTTAGCTTATATTATTATATTATAACTTCAACAGTATATTATTACCTTTATCAATCGATTGTATGATATCAATGTATTCAATATATAATTAAATAAATTATTTTTTTAAAATATAAAAATTATTTATTTAGTAGTAAATTAAAAATATTAAATATCAACGGATAATTTCATTTTCATAAAGTTAATTTTTATTTATTTTTAATAAAAGCAGCACTGTTCGTCAATTTTTATAAAAAATATGGAAAATAAAAAAATAATTAAAAATAGCGATTGATAGAGTCTCTTTTCTATAATTAATATTTTAAAAATAAAATATTATAGCGATGTTGTCCATTGATTTTAATAAAAATAAAAATTAAATTTTAAAACTGACGGACAATGTCGTTTTTTTATCATAAAGTTAATTTTTATTTATTTTTAACAAAAGCGACATTGTCCTTTGCTTTTTATAAAAATACAAAAAAAAATAAAAATAATTAAAAATTACGATGGATAGCTTCACTTTACTATAATTAATATTTTAAAAATAAAAATTTTAGCAACGTTATTCATCAATTTTAATAAAAATAAAAACTAAATATCAAATATCGACGGCCAACGTCGCTTCTCAAAAAAAAATAGTTTTATTTAATTTTAACAAAAGCGACGTTGTCCGTCGCTTTTTATAAAAAATAAAAAACTTAAAAGTAATTACAAATTGCGATGGATAGCGTCGCTTTTCTAGAATTAATATTTTTTTTAAAAAAAAATTATAGCGACATTGTCTGTCGCTTTTAATAAAAATAAATAAAAATAAAAACTATATATCAAATATTGACGACCAATGTTGCTTTCCAAAAAATTAATTTTTATATAATTTTCACAAAAGCGACACTGTCCGTCGCTTTTTGTAAAAAATAAAATAATTACAAATTGCAACATATAGCATTGCTTTTCAAGAATTAATATTTTAAAAAATAAAAGTTATAGCGATGTTGTCCGTCGCTTTAAATTAAAATTGAATTTAAAAATCAACGGACTTAGGGCAATTCAAAACCGAATCATAACCGTTAACCCAACCGCAAAATTAGTTTATTGGCTAATTGGTAATGGATTATCAGATTAATAGTTGGAGAACGGATCAAAATTTTATAATTAATGGCTTATTGGTACGAAGACGGATTACTCAATTTTCTTATCTGGTAAACCGTGAACCCATTAAGAATTATTATAATTATATTTTTACCCTTAGATATAGAAGTATCTTTTGTCAATCCAACATATAAAACTTCATTTATTATTCTATTCACTTCTTAGTTTAGAAAATAACATGTCACTTCTTGTGACATCTAACCATAAAATGCAGTCAGACTCCCTAAAATGTAAAGAAAATCTGAAATTAATTCTTAAAACGGAAACATAAATTATTCTTGACAACATAAAGGACCGCAATAAAAATGAAACAACCCAACTGTGTCCTTCACAAAGTTTGATATAAAACATAAAAATTCAAATAATATTGAAGGTTTAATTTTTTTTGTCAATCCAGTAATTAAAAATGTTTCGACATACATTTTAGGTCTAGAAGAAAAAACTTATTTGATTCGATGTTTTAACCTATTAAATAACTACATGAACTAAACTCAAGAAGCCTAAAAGATTGATAAATAGATCAATCATAGTATACAAACAACTTAGTCGGTGAAGAAATGAAGGAACTACCAATAATCACTCGATATTTTATTCTCTCTTAAATTTATCCATTACACCATCCGATAACCATGCACTAATTGCTAATCTGATACCAAACCAACCGTTATTTTATTGGGTGGCTAGAGGATTAGTATATTTAAAAATCGATAACCAATAAGCCAAACCACTAAGCATAATTATCTAACCGATAAGCATCCCTAGACGGACTATGTTGCTTCTCAAAAAATTAATTATTATTATTATTAAATAAATTCTGATGCTATCCGTCACGTTTATTTAAAAAATATAAATTATTTATTAATTTGTTGGCACAATATTCTGCAAAAAAAGCGATGGATATTAAGACGTTGGCCATCGATTTTAATAAAAATAAATAAAAAATAAAATTAAATTAAAAAAGGGACGGATAGTGTTGCTTTTCTTGTCGCTTTTTAAAGCGACACAGTTCATTGCTTTTTTTTGCGTCTCTTTTTGGCCTTTTCTTAGTAGTGAGAGTTCTCATTTGAGGGATATTATGATATAGAGTTTTATGAATTATAAGTAGTAGAATCTTATTATAGTTAGAAGTGTGGTCTTAGAAGTGTAGTGACAAGAAAGATAGAAGATTTACCTTGCGTCTCAAATCGTTGAGGCATGATCTGAAAAATGAACAAATGGGAATTAGAAAGGACCTTAGACCTTGCAGCTTGAAATAGAATATCAAGAAAGAAAAAACATTTCTAAATGTCTTTTAGCCTCTCCCTTATGAGTGTGGCACACTACACACCCCTAAAAGAGACTCTACTAGACACAACTTTGTAGACTCTCCTAGTGACCATGAACCTAAAGCTCTGATACCAACTAGACCATACCCGACCTGACCCAACCCGGTGCCTTGTCGATGGGCATCCCAGTCCAACCAGGATTGGAGACTACCCATGTTACCCAACCCAAACTCCAGCCGCCTATCCTAAGTCGTCTGAATTTTGAGCATATAACAAGATCACATAATTATTGAATTCCAGACTCTGGGATAGGTCTACGATTGTGACCGACCCAACCGAGTCCAACTGGCCGTACCCAACCAATAACCAAACCAAACCATAAACCAACAACCAAATAATAACCAAGGTCCTGTCCATAACATAACATAAGAGGATGGAACAATCATAAATTTAGTCCAACAATATCTGCCTCAATACCAATGCCAATACTAAGGCTGACACCACTACCATTCCCGCCCATTCTAACCCATAGTAGTTCGACAAAAGCACCTAACCAAAAGAAAACTAATATCTGGTTTGGAAATGCCCCAAACCATAGCCAAAACCAATATCAATAAAATAACCAAAGTATGTAAAAATATCCATGATATAAAATGGAGCCTTACGGAGTATGGAAGATCAACACTTAAATCCAATTGCCGATCCCGAATCTGAACACTAAGAAGGAGGAGTAGAATGGTTGACTCCTATATTGCGTGGAATATAGCGGCCCAAAGATGGGTTAGTAGGTGACGATAGCAAGAAACTCATAATAAGGATAAAATAATGCCAACCATTAAAATAAAGTAAACCAACCATGTGTGTTCACAACCATACATATACATATATATATAAATATGCTGGGAAAGAAAACCAGTTTAGCATACATTTAAAACCATTAGCCTGGTTATGTGTAGCTTAACCATCCTCGAACCACCCATGATCTATATAGGTCTAGTGTAACCCCCTGAACTGGTGCCGTTGCATCTAGACGCATGAACCAAAGATACTATAAGAGTAGGTGATTCCCAAGTACCTTTCAATCTCCCTGATACATATGTACAGTGTACTTAGAGGATTTCCATGTACCTCATAGTATTATATAAGGTCTCTATGACCAACCCTCATATTAGCAAACGTAAGTTTCCAGTGTCCATTTATTGGACCCATACCATCACGGCTACCTATCACACCCCACTATTATTGCCTAATTAAAACCATTACCATCCAACCAAACCTTTATACCATTATTATAACTAAGGCTATAAGTAGTGGTATCGTCATACCAACTATAACTTGTAAGAAATGTACTTAGCTAACCTTTTATAAGATAACAATTTCCATGTACCCATAGATTACCTTATTTAGTTGCTTGGGGAATTCCCATGTACCCTACAAGATGTTTATTGATATGTTTGTTAGGGGATTCCCTTGTACCCCACAAGACTTTTAATTAGACCAATTGTGACCAAAAAAACCCTACTATTTATACCATTTAGGGTTACATTACCAAACCATACTATGCAATAGTTTCATTAAAAGTCCAATAATATAGTAAAAACATTCTCATAGGCATTTTATCAAAAATGTTAGGGGCATAGTGTTTCCAAAGCCAAATCTAATTACCAATTAACTATTTCCATGCAACCAATTGTACAAGCCACCAATAAAGCATGTAATTACATAATTAAAACATAGAAAAACCATAATCAAATATTTAATACCAAAACCCCAACATATATTTCAAAACCCCAAACCATTCAACTATTATACCATGAAAAGAACTACTTTGAGACTTATTATGGAAGTTCTTATTGATTATGAGCACGTATCAGAGCAATTTATTAACAAATACAAGAGTCACTTCATGCTTCATTCTAGTGCTTTTCCTAGTAAAATCAATAGAATCAAGTAGGAAACTGGTTATAAGTTACTAATGAGTCCTATCACTTACTTGGGTTGCCCATTTACACAGGAAGACAAAGAATCATTTATTATTCAAGTTTGGTTTCTAAAGTAGTTGAAAGAATCAGTGATTGGTAAAATAAAATTCTCAGGTATGGAGGTAAAGAAACTCTCATTAAATATGTGCTTCAGTCTTTATCTATTCACATTTTATCTGCAGTGATCCCTACTAGTACTACTCTTAAAAAAATCTTGAGTTGTTTGATGATTTCTTTTGGGGATGATCATAGAACAAGAAGAAATATCACAAGTCATCATAGAGGAATCTATGTTATCCCATTAATGAAGGAGGTATTGGTAGTAGACACCTTTCAGATATTTGTGTTGCTCTTTAATTTAAACAGTGGTGGCCATTTAGATCTAAAAATACATTATGGGGGAACTTCCTCAGAACAAAATATTGTCAAAGAGAGCATCTGGGGATTAAGAAATAGGACACTGGAAATTCTCTTGTATGGAAGCGTATGATATACAATAAGAAAATTGCTAAAAAATAGATTCGTTGGAGATTGAAGTCTAGTACATGCTCCTTTTGGTGGGAAGACTAGTTAGGAGTGGGAACTTTTTATTATTTTAGAAATGACCCTATTCGTTCTAACAACATCAAAGTTAATCAACTTTGGGTGCAAGGTGAATGGGATGTTGAAAGACTCAATCAGATTCTTCTACCTAATATTGTTCATCCGATCATGGACACTCAATTTCATTATAGTGAAGGTGTGGCTGACCAGCCTATTTGGATGCTTACTTCTAGTGGTAATTTCACTTGTTCATATTTTTGGGATCTTATAGGACCACACAGAATTAAAACAATGACCAACATATGTCCTTGGAAGAAACATGTTACTTTTAAGTGCGTATTTCTTTTGTGGAGAGTATTAAGAGGAAGGCTCCATACAAATGAGAAACTGACATCCTTTGGTCATGATCCATTAGATTGTCATTGTTGTCATGTTCCAGGTCCAGATACTATTGATCACATTATGGTCAATGGTCATTTTGCTCGAAATGTTTTGCAATTTTTCTCTAATTCTTTGGGAGTTAATCACACAACAACTACACTAAGGAATGTGATTATGAGGTGGTGGATTTGTAAACACAAAAATAAAGCTCATAAGTTTACTCTTTAGGCTTTTCCTATTTTTATTTTTTGTAATTTATGGAAAAATAGATGTACGATGAAATATGGGGGGAAGCATTCCAACTTGGCAAGAGTTAAGTTTTAGATTTTCAAAGGCATATCCATGCTATTAAACACCAATTTTTCTTACATCTCTTGGCCTCTTAACTGGTAAGATATGGTGATATTTTATAGAGGTATTACCAGATGACTAAGGTTCTTGAAGTTAGGTGGATCAGACCTACTACTACTGTTGTAAAGTTGAATATAAACGGTAGTGCCCTCCATAATCCAGGTAGGATTGGTGCTAGGGGTGTAGTGAGAGATCATCAGGGAAATCTTATTTTTTCCTATGCTAGTCCTATTGGATTTGGTACTAACAACCAAGCAGAATTTGAAGTTACGCATATTGATCTAACTTGGTGTTTGCAGAATGGCTATTCAGGAATTATTTTAGAAATTGATTCTGAGGTAATTGTTAAGTGGATCAAGAATCATGTTACAGCTCCTTGGAAGCTTCAAACTTATCTAGATAGCATTAGAAGAATAATAGAGCAATTTGAGCATATTACCTGTAGACATACGAACAGAGAAGCAAACTTTGTTACAGATTCTTTATCTAAAATTAGTCATAATTATGAGCATCCACATTATTATTTCATATTTCAGCAGTTGCCAGATGAGACAAGAGTGAAATTTGTTCTTAACAAACTTAGCATGATAAACTTTAGAAGAAGAAAAATGAAGCGGATTAAAGAACCTCCTTGAGATTTATTAAGAGTTGTACTAGATGAGTTAGTAACTCATTTATAGTGCAGTTTACTTGATCTTCTTATTTTTTCTCATTATTTTTCCTTATTCTTTTGGGCTATATAGTATAGGTATATCATTTTGAAGATGATCCCTTTGTTTCTAATTTCTTCTTTATTTGTAAAGGGAGAGTCTCCCTCGTTTATTCATTCCTAGATTTCTTGTACTTGAGAAGGGTCCTCTCTTCTTAGATGTCTAGTCTTCTAGGTTTCCTTCTAGTATTGGGGATGAGTTGACCGGCCTTAGCAGGCTAGTTGAGTTTAAACCACCATAGAATGGAGGTAAGGTCTTTGCTCCACTCTTTATACTTCTTTTTATTTATTTATAATAAGGCTTGGGGGTATGTGGCTCAACCCCTGACCGCCAGGTGAAAGCTTCGAGTTTAGTCCATTAAAACAATCATGCTATAAAAATATTGTATTAAACATGCCTTTCATTGGAACTAATAATGAGGGAGGAATAACTTGCCTTAGATTAGAGGATGATGGAGAGAAATCACCTTAGCAAGACCCAAATTGATCCTTCAGATGAAACCCTAGCCTTCCTTTACTCTAGAGCCTTAGAGAGAATTAGAGAGTGTTTTAAGAGAATTTCTAAGTATTTAAGAATAGAATAATAGGGTAAATAATGTCCCAAGTGTATATATGTCGTGTGGTTTCCAAGGAGTTATAAGGGGAAATATCCAGATTACCCCCCAACTTAAACTGTAAAAAAATCCTATCAGGTGTTACGACTACCCCATACCAGTCATACCCTCCAATACGAGTGGTACCCACCACTCGTACCTTAGGCCTCTACCTTAGACCCAACACTGGCCACCAAATGGCTTACCTAAAGCAAGTCGTACCCAAACAATACGTTCAGTATCCCTATACTGTATCCCTGGCAGAATAAAATCAAATAAAGTTTGAACACTGTCTACCATACGAGTTGATGGTACAATTCATACCCTAACTCATGACTAATGGTGAGCCACTCGTACTCAGATCCAAGTTATTTTACTAAGTCTCAAATTAAGGAAACCTCCAACCCTATATACCGTTACCAACCATATGACTCGTACCACCAAAGTCATACCTATTATAGAAACCAATCCAACCTACTAAACAATACTAGTTAGTATACAACCAAGAGCATACCAACCGTGCTCCATCATACGACTAGTACACATAAGTCGTATGATTTCTAGAAATTAAAAATCTAGGAAGTTTTCTAAGGTTCCAAAATACAAGGTGTTTCACCAAGGAATAGACGTAGATACATTATTGTTGGGGTGACACACTAAGTTTTGAGAGGATAGATGCGCCAGGCTGCTTAGACAGTTGCAGCCTGACCAATGATGAATTCGGCACGGATGTCACCCCCATACGCTTCTCTATATTATGATGATGAGGAGGAGAAGGGGGAGGAGGAGACAAATTTTGAGTGTACTCTACAAGTTGCTGCTCAAGACCCTCTAGTTTGAAGAGGGACCCCAGGATTCATCGTATGATGTAGAGAAGGAGGATCCATCCACAGTACTCCAGTCTGAGGAGGGTACTGCTACTCATGTATTGTAGAAAAAGGTACTCCAGTCTAAGAAGGGTACATAACAACTTTCACATAATAAATCAGTACAATCGAGTCCCGCTCCCGCACCTATCTTAGATACACCTCCCAAAAAGGGACATCAGATGTGGTATGTGGAAGGTATGTGGGAGATATAATACACCAAAAGCCTACCAGGTGAATATATAATGAGTGAAAGATTGACCTATTGGGACTCGAGCGAGTACCAAAGTTACGGGCAACATTTGATAGATATCAGCTAGAGTGGATGACTAGGCCACTCGATTCCTATAGCCTGGCTATGGAATGGGAATTTTATGCATCTTATATAGATATGGTGGTCATTTATATATGCATACATCCAGGCCTAGTTAGATTTGCGAGGTATCCACACCTTGATCATAAACTTGTTAGAGGGGTCAGAGTTGACATTTCGACAGAGACTATACACAGAGTTATTTTCGGCCTAGATTACATCACACCTGAATCTATAGCTGAGTGTGACCATAGATTTAAGGTCACACATGATTGATATATCATGTGGGAGGCTAAGAACCGATGAGAGAATGTGGAGATAGCTAGGTGGATATCTAGTTATATTTCACTTTTGGTTGATGTAAACCCATGGATTGGGGGTAGGCTATGATCAAGAAGGGCCCATTAATATTTGAGGCCAAGTTTTTTAGGTTGTTGATTAGATACCGACTGATACCCACTACTTTAGATAATACATTAAAGTGGGAGAGAGCAACATTAGTTGTTTGTTTGATGGCTGGATATGACGTTGATTTTGCTAATATTCTTCGACATGAGTTACATGATAAAGAATTTGAAGAGTTCAATAATATGGCCTTACCTTGCATGATTCAATAGCCATGTGATGATCTTAGTGTGCCTGAGATATCATGTGTAGATGAGACAATAACTTCTATGGCAAATTTAGAGACAAATACTATGAGGGATATGGTACGTCCAGGCACTTCTAGGAGTACAAGATAGAAGGCAGCATTACTATGGGCCCAAACTAAGGGCCTAACTATTTCCACAAAGCCTGCTGAGGCACATCGAAAGGATGTGGGTATTAGTATTGATATGGAGATAGGGGAGTAGAGAGAGGCATCAGATTATAGGACATAGGGAGAGAGTATACCAACTACTTGTTCTTTAGCCCATCTTCAATCTCAGATCCAGTATGTGTACCGTCAGAGCCTACTCGCCCATCCACTACAGCTTCTACATCAGGCATTATTACTATATCTAGTGAGTTTTTGTAGAGCTTACTGGACATCCATAGGGCAATCGATGATAGGTTGAGGGTCATTAAGACTGACATAATTACTATTTACGATCAGATGAGATTAGGGGTTAACACTAAATTTAAGCAGCAAAGGCCAGATATGAGGCCGCATTGAGTTCAACACTATTTGGTCTACATGATAATTTCTAAACACAGCTCGATGAGTTTGAGAGATGGGTTATAGCCTAATATATAGAAAAAACTATACCTAATCTAGACCAGATGAGGGAGGATTTTGATGTATTACAAGCAAAGTCATGCTTTCTCACAGAGAGTTATTTTCCAGCCACTTCCTCAATTATACCCTAGGTGGTCCAAATATTAAATCTGTGCATACTGAGATAGTTTGATTTTTTCATGGAGGATGTTGAGGAGGTCCCAGCAGTTGGGACCAAGAGATATCATATTGATGACTTACAGGATCCTTGCATATTATACAATCAGGTTATTAAAAGGGCCAAACATAATTCTATAGAGACTTTATATGTTGGTAGGCATAGGCGTACATCTATAGCAGTTAGTGCCTCATCTAGTAGTGTACCTCCACAACCACTTCCTCCGCCAGCTGATATGGTCTCATTTGGAGATGCCTAGGATTCGGGCGCCTAGTGCATCCAAGGTGTATTCTCACTTCTCTCTATTTTAGTTTTTAGTTGAGGGTGGGTATACCACACCACTACGGGTTTTTGTTGCCATGTTTCGTTTCCCATACCTCAACGGCACCAGCCTCCCCTCCATTCATACCTCACCGGCACCGACACCGGCACCGACACCAGCACCCGCTCAGCGCCGCCATCGGCAAAACAGCGCTGCCACCGTCTCTCCTTCTCAAATATCCGCCTCCTCCACTTTCTCCATCACAGAAACAGCCACCCACCACCACTGGTGATCTATCTCTCTTCCCTCTTCTGTATCACAGTGACCAGCACTGCTATCTATCATCTCTCTCTTCCCCTCCCCCCCCCCCCCGTCGTGTCTCCAAACTCGGTGGACCAAATAGCCACTCCGTCATCGCCAGCCGCAATTTTAGATGGTGAAACTAGTCAATAACCTCAACCACCGGGGCCCATTATCCACCAGTAAATGTGAATCAGAGCCACCAGTCCACCGTCGCTGCTGTCTTGTCCGATCGGAGAAGCCCAAGTTATTTGACTATATGCTGACTCACTGGTGGAATTTCGGCGATGCTTCGGTAGCTAATTCCGACACCGATATTGTCTTAATAAGCAGCACACAGGCATACCGGTGACATCTTTACTTTAATATTTAGCTACTTCTTTTCACTTTGGGTTTCGTTGAACTTTTTATTTATTTATGTATTTTGTCATTTAGTTTGTTGCTTGTTTCCGGGTGGTTTACCCTTATTTTTGTCTAGTTCCTGGTTACTTATTTGTCTCCTGTCTATTTCTTGCTGTTTGTTTATTGTCTCTGCCTGTTCTTAGTTCTGGCTTCCTGTAAGTACTTTGTGGACTGGCTTCGGGGTGTTTTGAAAATTTTTGTGGGTGGGTCCTAGTTGCTATGCCGGGTAGTTTCTGTGTGTTTGTCCATTGGGTTATCGACTTGGGGCTCTATTTTTGGGGTTTTGGGTGTTGAGTCCATTGGTGTTTGCTCTCTATTTGAGTTTAGTTTTGTTTCTTGATTATTCCTTCGAAATTGGGTGAGCCTTGTATTTCTTGCTACTGCTTTGTTACTACCATTGTTTATATTTTCTTATAGTAGTGGCTGTGGGCGTTGATGGTTGGATAGGGTCATGTCCGAGGGGGTTGGGGCGGGAGGCTGTTGTGGGGGTGGGGGAAGAGGAAATGGCGGGAGTGGGAGGGAGGCCAAGGTTTGGCCTCAGGGGTGGTAAAAAAAGACGTGTGGATAGTCATGGTAGGCTGAGGGTTGGGTCTTGGAATATAGGGACTCTTCAGGGTAAGTCCATAGAGCTTGTGAAGATTCTTAGAAAGAGGAGGATTAATATTGTGTGTGTTTAAGAGACCAAGTGGGTAGGGTCTAAGGCTAGGGATGTGGATGGTTATAAGCTTTGGTACTCTGGGAGCGAGAGATGTAGGAATAGAGTTAGCATCTTAGCAGATAAAGAGCTTAGGGATTAGGTAGTAGAGGTAAGGAGGATCAATGATAGGTTGATAACTATTATGTTGGTCATTCGAGGGTTTACCCTGAACGTGTGTAGTACTTATGCACTGCAAGTGGGCTTGGAGGGGGAGGAGAAGATGCGGTTTTGGGAGGCTTTGGATGAGGTGGTGAGAGGCGTGCCTAGCTCGAAGAAGATTATTATAGCAGGAGATTTCAACGGGCACATCGGGGCGTTACCGAAAGGCTTTGGTGATATGCATGGTGGTTTTGGTTTTGGGGAAAGAAATTAAGAGGGGGCTACTCTATTGGATCTTGCGAGATCCTTTAGGATGGATGTGGTAAACTCGGGTTTCCCGAAGAAGGACGATCACCTGATCACCTTTTAAGGAGCGATAGCCAAGACCCAGATTGACTTTTTGTTGCTTAGGAAAGGGGATAGGATGTTGCGTAAGGACTGTAAGGTCATCCCGAGTGAGAATCTTTCGACCCAGCATAGGCTCTTAGTTATGGATTTGGGTATAAAGAAGAATAGAAAGAAGAGGGGTGAGGAGTGTAGACCTAGAATTAAGTGGGGTGGCTTAACACTAGTGAATGCGTGGGAGATAGGGGAAAAGTTAGTGGGAATGGGGGTGTGGGAGTGTAGGGGGAACGTGGATAGTATGTGGGATAGGGTGGCTAGGTGCATCAGGGAGAATGCAAGTGAGGTATTGGGTGTTTCTAGGGGCCGGGGCGGGCATCACCAGGGGGATTGGTGGTGGAATGAAGAGGTTAAGAAGAAGGTGGGGACCAAGAAAGGGGCGTATGCTAAGTTGGTTAAGATTAAGGATGAAGAAGAGAAGCGAGTCAAAAGGAAATCGTACAAGTTAGCTAGGAAGGAGGCTAAGTTAGCAGTTACGGCGGCTACAATGGCAGCTTTTAAGAGCTTGTATTCAGGGTTACAGGAGAAAGAAAGGGAAAAAAAGTTGTTTAGACTCGCTAAGGCTAGGGAGAGGAAGGGTCATGACCTCGACCAGGCAAAGTGCATTAAGGGGAAGGACAGTATAGTGTTGGTGGAGGACGGCCACATTAAGAAGAGATGGCAGTCGTATTTTTATAGGCTCTTGAATGATAAAGGGGATAAAGCTATTGTGTTAGGGGAGCTGGAGCACTCAGAGGAGTGTTGGGATTTTAGTTATTGTAGACATTTTAAGGTATAAGAGGTTAGAGAGGATGTTCACAGAATATGAAGGGGTAGGGCGACGGGGCCGGATGAGATACCGGTGGATTGTTGGAAGTTCTCTGGAGAGGCTGGTGTAAGTTGGTTGACTGGATTGTTTAATGAAATCTTCAAGACGGCAAAAATGCCCGAGGCTTGGAGGTGGAGTACTATGATCCCTCTTTATAAGAACAAGGGTGACATTCAGAGTTCCAATAACTATAGGGGGATTAAGTTATTGAATCACTCGATGAAGATTTGGGAGAGAGTGGTCCAGGTGAGGCTGAGACGGATAGTGTCAATTTTGGAAAACCAGTTTGGATTTATGCCTGGCCGCTTGATGACAGAGGCAATTCACCTGGTACGGAGAATGGTGGAACAGTATAGGGAAAGGAAGAATGACCTGCACATGGTGTTTATCGACCTGGAGAAGGCATACGACAAAGTCCCCAGGGAGGTTCTTTAGAGATGCTTGGAGGTGAGTGGAGTCCCACTGGCATATATTAGAGAGATTAAGGACATGTATGATAGAGCAAAAACTCAGGTGAGGACGGCGGGAGGAGACTCAGAGCATTTCACTGTCTTGATAGGATTACATCAGGGATCTACTCTTAGTCCCTTTTTGTTCGCTTTGGTGATGGATATGTTGACGCGGCGTATTCAAGGGGAGGTGCCTTTGTGTATGCTTTTTGCAGATGATGTAGTTTTGATTGATGAGACGCGAGGGAGTGTGAATGACAAATTAGAGGTGTGGAGACAAACTCTTGAGTCTAAAGGGTTCAGGTTGAGCAGAAGCAAGACAGAGTATTTGGAATGCAAGTTTAATGACGTGAGGCCGGAGGATGAGGTGGTAGTGAAGTTGGAATCACAGGAGGTATGTAAGAGGGATAGTTTCAAGTATCTCGGGTCCATGATTCAGGATAACGGTGAGATTGACGAGGATGTCTCGCACCGTATTGGGGTGGGAAGGATGAAGTGGAAGCTCGCGTCGGGGGTGTTGTATGATAAGAAGGTGCCGCCCAAGCTTAAAGGCAAATTCTACATGGTGGTAGTCCGTCCGGCCATGTTGTATGGAGCGGAGTGTTGGCTAGTTAAGAACTCCCACATTCAAAAAATGAAGGTGGCGGAAATGCGGATGTTGCGTTGGATATGTGGGCTGACTATAGGGGATATAGCTCGGAATGAGACTATCAAGGAGAAGGTTGGTGTGACTCCAGTGGAGTATAAGATGCGGGAAGTCCGATTGAGATAGTTCAGACACGTGATGAGGAGGGGCATGGATTCCCCTGTTCGTAGGTGTGAGATGCTAGCTTTGGATGGCTTTAGGCGGGGTAGGGGTAGGCCGAAGAGTACTAGGGTGAGGTGATTAGGCGAGACATGGAGCATTTACAGCTCACTGAGGACATGACCTTAGATAGGAAGATCTGGAGGACGCAAATTAGGGCAGAAGGCTAAGTCCAGTTTGTGTTGCTAGTGTAGGGAATTACTCGGTGGGGGTATTATTCTTGTTATGATACCTTGTTCCATGTTTTATTATGAATATGTTTGCTTTTCTCTGTTTTTTATTACTTAGGGGTGTCGTATTTATGTTTTGACACCTTGTTCTATGCTTTACTATGTATTTGTGTAGTATCTCGTGTCTCGAGCCGGGGGTCTATCGGAAATAACCTTTCTACTTATTTAGAGGTAGAGGTATGGACTGCGTACATCTTACCTCCCCCCCAGACCCCATTATGTGGGAATACACTGGGTTTGTTGTTGTTGTTGTTGTTGTGTTTTTCTTTGTATTGTGTTGTTTTTGTGTAATTGGGATATTTTTAAGTATTTAGGGTAGTAGTCATGTATTCATTGAATTTTGATATCATTCTAAGATTTTGTGTTTTAGAACTATGTGAATGTATATATGTGTGAACTTTGTGGGTCTTGTTATGGCATTAGGATTAGGGACATGATAATTACTTGACAACAATTGCATGAACTGGATAAGTAAGAGTTGGTACTATTGACTTTGTGCCATGTGTGTGTGAGATACGACATAGTTCCCTTTGTGTGATGAACTTAGAACTTTCCTGGTTAGTCTTGACTAGGTTGAAGGATAGTTCGTTAGGAAAGGATCATAGGTCATTTTTTATCTCAGTCCACTTTTAGCCTAAATGACCTTCCATGTGGAAATTAGTATCCCTAGATCCCAGTTTTGAGCCTGTTAGCCTATTTCTTGTTTCACTATTCACTATCTGATTTAGATTACAATGAACCTGTTTCAGCCCAGGTCCTCCTTGGACATTGTCAACTTAACTCAGAAAAATACCTAAGGGTGGCTATCAAAGTGATGCATAGTGTAGAGTGGGTATGTAGAAGGGTGAAATAAGATAAAAAGTTAGTAGGGCTGGATGTGGTAGAAGTATAAAAAGAATAGAAAAAAAAAGAAAAAAATTATGCAGAATTGACAAAGAAAGAATAAAAGACTACGCCCAATCTGAATATGCAAAAAGGAATAAAAAGGGAGAAGTAAGGGTGGAATAAAGAGAAAACTGGTTAATAAGTGAGACCCCAAGTTTAGTGTAGCTCCAAGGAGGCTTAGTCACTTGATATGTTCATATGTACCATACCAGCCCCCAATCCTACATTACAAGGCGAGAGTAGTCCTATAGTGATCCTAACTCGACTAATTGAATGCTAAGGTAGAGAAAATAAGGGCAACCTATGGAATTTGGCATGAATTAATTGAAACTTCTTTTTGAGAGTGAGTGACTCATGACCATCCCCCATCCCTGCATTTACATACATTATTTCATATGAGTGAGTAGAGAATCTTTGTTGTGAGGGCATTCTAGTCATATTGCTAGCTATTTTCTTGTTTTGGGTAGTGTAATCTGATAGATGAGTGGTTATCTATTACTAACATAATTTCCATACCTTGATCACATTGTGTCACATTGTTGTGCTTCATGTTCACATATAAATTTCTTTTAAAAAGTGATATTGGAGGGAGAGGGGTTGTGTCTTGAGCTTTAAGTGTTGACTGACTGACTTGCATAGCTTAGATTCTCCTAGTTAAGCGTCATTTTTATTTTCATTATGTTGTGTTTCATGAGGACATGCAGATGTTCTAAGTTGAGGGTGTTTATATGGTATAGAAATATAACACTTTCAATGCTTAAAATGATGAAAATATGCAGGTTTCTAAGGTTATTTTGTTAGATACGATCCATTATGGGTATGCTTTGCAGGAAACCATGTTTTGTATACTAAGTTCATGAAAAAGGTGTTTTTGGCAACTTTTTAGATAAATTATGGATATTCCGGATGTTTTCTATCTTGTCCGTGATCAAAACATGTTCGATAATCAATGAAGAGCTGAAAGGATGACTCCCGACACTTACCATGTCAATATATGGACACATGTAGGACCTACAAACCGCATGTAGGCAAAGAAAGTACAAGAAGTCCTAAATCTAGAGAGATGAACTTGCAAGATTTTTTGCTCTCGGTAACAACAGTTTGTACCTGTGCCCAGTGTCAAAACTATCAGTACTACTTGCGCCCTGGGCCAGACCGCAGGTGCAGACCACATGTCGCCACTGACCTGGTTTCCTCCTATTTTATTTGGGGTTTGGTTTTAGGGTTTCCTTATGTACAATAATAACCCCTTATGTACTTTTTAGTAGGAGTTACACACTTTTGATACTCATAAAGATATTTTGATTCCAAGATCCGATTTTGATCTTGGGGTTCTCTTGTATTAACTCGAGTTGAATAATTTAGTTTCAGTTGTGGGTTTTTACACTTCTTATCATTGTGATTTCGTCTATGCTTTCTATTTTGAATGTTATTGATTTCTTAATAATTATGAGTGACGAAAACTCATAGTTAGGGTTGTGCAAACTCTAGAGGATTGACGAAGTAAGGGAAGTGCGATTGTTGATCTAAACCAATACCCATGTTAGGCATTTCTTTATCTTCATTATGATAGATTTCTTAATGGGTACAAACACTAGGAAAAGATAAAGACAACAATAATTTAAAGTTAATTATCGATGCATGCTACAATGGAATATAGTAAATGACCATTAACTATCATCTAATATCTAGAGACTCAAAAGGTAATAGTTCACTAGGACCAAGATAAGGGTTAGTAAGGCGACATCTTGAGACTCAAAAGATAAAAAGTAAAATTCTTGTAGTCGTCCAAAAAACTATAGAAGGTACATAACTTAGCGATTCTGCCTGCAAGGTATTGGGTTGGTTCAACAACGCATACTAAGCCTACAGAGTTGAGAAGTTAGGGGGAATACAATCATAGTGTTCACCTACAATGATTACAATAGAAGTCAATATAGTTACTTTCTCAAGATTACTACACAAAAATCCCCCATTTACATTTCTTGTTCTTCCCATTGACTACAACTGCTGAGATCTCCAAAGTCATGTGTTCAATTGGAATTTGACCCCAACCTTTATTGGGTTACTATATTTTGAAAATGACCGTATTATCATATAATTGGAGGTGCTGTTTGGACGTCATCATATCCATCGCATGAAATGGAGTCCTCTGAAATATGGAATCTCACCACTTTAGTCTGACTCAAAAGTTTACCTCGAATCACCTAGTCACTGAGTAGGAGGAGCAAAATTATGACCAATTCCAGCCTCACATGGGGATACAGTGTTCGGAGATGGTTACCAGGGTGAACGCTAGCATGAAACTCAGGGATAAGGATAAAATAATGGTATGATTAATAGTTTAAAGTCATTAAAAAATAATGTGCATAGTTAGATACATAACTTACTTATATATATCACATGCCAGGATAGGGAGCAAGGCTTAACAATGTTTTTCAAAACTTTAGCCTGGATTGTATAGCTCAACCATGAAATGTCAGTACCCACGGGATATATAGGCCCTAGCTCTTACTTCCTAGTTGGGCCAGTACGTATAGCCACATAAAAATCTCATATATATGCTCATGGGGGACTCAAACCCTCCAATATATACCAAGGTGACTTAAGCACCCGATTACATAATGATTTATAGGGGACTCAATCCTCCCTAATCAAAAATGAATAACACAGGGGACTTAAACCTCCCTGGTCACTTTGATGCATTGGCAAACACAATTTCCAGTATCGTTCACTCGGATCTCCACCTTCATGACTTAGCTACACAACCCTTATTAGAGTCCGATTCAAACAGTTGTGATACATTCCTATTCTATGAACTACAATACATATTTAAGCATACATTTTTGGTATCATCATACCAACTACACTTCCAAGTTAACACATCATGCCAAAATGACTTCCCTTAACTTGGGGAGAAAAACTCCCTTTGTTCACTAATACACATTGGGGACTCCCTTTATCATTAAACTATATCGTTGTATTTCAATTACTTCTTTATATCATGCAATAGTTCAAGACTAGTTCAATTTTACAAATTCCCATAGTTATCATAACTAAAATCAATTTCACATGATGGGGTTAGTGTTATAACCACTTCGACGCCATAAGTTTGGGGAAAATCATAATTCCCTAGCTCATTCACCATACCCATGGACCCATTAGTTCAAAACCATATTAAAAGCATGACAATCATTTATATACATGATGAGGAACATTATTCAGTTCATAAAATTCAAAACCTCCTACCTTTGTTTTTAAAACCAAAGTAACATTCCTTAATCATTAAGAAGTATGGAGAGAAATCACCCTTGAAGGCCCCAATTAATTATCTTAATGAAAACCTTAAGTGTTCCTGACCGTGAGGATTTGGGAGTGTTCTGAGAGGTTCTTTGATGTGTTTTTGATATGTAATAAGGACCTAAAATTGTTACAAGATGTGGGTTTTAAGTTGGGAAAGAGGGAAAATGTATAGAATGCTCTTAGCTTAATAGCTGGAAAAATCCATCTTTGGTTATGAGTCAACCCCTTGAATCGTATCCACACCTTATGACTCATGACCATGAGTGGTAACCAAGACGATGACTACGACCCCCCATACACAGCCCACCTTATGACTCCACCAACCAACTCATGATAATATCTTATATCTAGTAAGTTCTAGTTATGAGCAACACAGAACCCAAATGAATTAAACACTTGACATCCTATGATTCGTAACATATCCACACGGCTCATAGTGAGCCAATAGTAGAACCTTGCCACTACATTTCTAATTTATTTATGACCTGGGTCATACGACCCATAACCATAGCTCATGACTCATCACCATGAGTTGTCACCAAGGCAATGAGCCAAAAACTTAAGAATTTTCAAGGGCCAAAAAAAATCAGAGGCGTTACATTCTCCCCCACTTGGATCATTTTTCCTAGAATAGTAGGACAAGGCAATTGCTAGAATGATTTGACTCTATACTCCCCTACTCTTTCCTTTAACAAAATCAGAAAACAAAGGTGACAAGGAAATCACTCTTTCCTTTAACAAAGTCAAAAAAACAAAGATATGAAGATTAACACATAACTTACACACGATGTTTATGAGGGGAAAACAAGAACGGATACTTGGACTTCATGTACTCTTCAGCTTCCCAAGTGGCCTTTTCAACCTTGTGGTTCCTCCAAAGAAACTTTACCGAATCCACATCTTTCTTATGCAACCAACTAACTTGCTGATCCAAGATTTTGACCGAGACTTCCTCATAAGACAAGGAATTCGAAATACCAATATCCATGATAGGCATAATTAATGACGGATCACCCACACACTTTCTTAACATCGAGACATGAAATATCGGATGAATGGAGCTTAAACTAGAAGGTCACTCTAAATTTTATGCAATGCTACCAACCTCCTTTAAAACTAAGTACGGGCCGACATATCGGTGACTGAGTTTTCCCTTCTTCCTTAAATACATTACTCTCTTCATGGGAGATACCTTCAGGAACACCCAATCACCAACCTCAAAATCTAACCCCTTATGCCTCACATTCGCATAGGAATTTTGGCGACTTTGGGAGGCTTTAAGTCTATAAGACCCCGCAAAATTCTAATCTTAAATCAGCCCTTAGATCTTGATAAGGGTTTCCATACTTAGAAATTTCAGCTAAGTATTTACAGTTATAATTATTTTTTTTAGCCTCATAATTTGGTGATCCTATTTCCTGACAATGAAGACCTTAAAGTGTCACTTTTTAGATTGATTCATGATTAGGTATGTCAGTAGATGTTCTCAGACAAGTTTTGGATTTTTTAAACATCATTTGAATCATGTTTGTAAGTCAAAACTAGTAGATCAATGTGATCTGGATGCACCACTTTGCCTATCGCATTGATAAATGTTTTTCCCAGCTCCCAGTGCCAATTTCTAGTGAGTTGATGTGGACTCGATGTTGTGCATAGGCAATAGCATCGACCCCATCGATGCGGCACATTTGGGCTGTGCATCACTGGACCCGTTTTTAGTCATTAAAACTCTATGTTCAATAAGGGTATTAGGGTCATTTTGCCACCTCCATTCATCCCCAAAAACATAAAGTTATTCACTCTTAGGTCAAAAACATTCATTATTTCTCTCAAATTACTCAAGAACAAAACCTTATGAGATCTAATTTCAATTCAAGTTTCAAGAAATTCACCATCAACCTTCATTAATTCAAGTACCAAGGTATGTGAAGTGTTCATCCAAGGGTTACCTTCCACCCTTGGAGTTCAAGAAACTCTTTTAAATTACAAGTTAAATCAGTTCATAGATTTCATGTTGGATTTGAATTTAATCTTGATTATGATGTTAAATGGGTTTTCAATTCCATGATTTATCAAAAATTCCATGAAAACTAGTTAATTATGGATTGAGTTAATTGAACTTTATGCTGAACACTTGAATTAGAAGTTGAATGCAGTATCCATGATAGTATTGTATGTTTATTGATATGTGAAATACCCATGCTCCCCAAGTGTTTCTCAAAATGATTATGTCAATTGACTAGTGCAAGCATGACAGGTTATTAGGTAATTTGATAGATGCACAAGCTCAGCTATATCAAGTGATTAAAAAAAATGTCTAAATGAATACATTACTAGTAAGCAAGTACTATTATACTACTAAAGTCATGTAGTATTTTACTTTTCATGTTATCGAGTCCTGGGGGTATTTAAAACCCAAATATCTAGCTATTTATCTAGAGATACAGTAGTTATAGAATAGTATTAGTCATGTCATGATCAGTAGTACTTAGTCTATAAACAGAATTCAGTAAACTTAGTTAGTTTCTGAACTCAATAAAGCTCAATATCAGTCCAGTTTAGTTTAGTTTAATAATTAGTGTATTTTAGTTGGGAGAAGGAATTACCACTGAGTGAGTGCAGGGATAATGACTTCCCCATCAGAGAGGCAGAGTCGTTAGTAGCAATACCTATACTCCAGAACTGCATAGCCAGAGTAGGATGAGGTGTCACCATTAGACTAGGCTTGACTACCTCCCAGGTGTCACCTATTAGATTAGGATTGACTCTTCCCAGGTGTCACCCGTCAGTTAGGCTTGACATCCTTGTTTTCTAGTATTAGTACCCTTAGCATGGTATTAGCACCCTTCTAACTGGGGTCACAGGTTGGACCCCTATCAGCTCAAATTTGGGGCATGTCAGTTAGATGATTACTTCCCAAAGTTTCAATTTCAGTCTCAGTATAGAACTCATTTCTGTTCTACAGATTCAGGATTATTAGACACAGTCACGCAACTCAATTTCGTTTTACAAAATCAAAACTATCAGAAATAGTTACTCAATTACCAGTACTACTATATCAGTAAACTTAGATATTAGTTAATCAATATTCAGAACTTAGTATCCAAGGTTAAATAATCTTAGTTACAATTTATGTATTCAAGCATGTATTCTTATCCAATTACGTCCATGGTACTCACCTAGTTATTGTCCATGCATATGAACCCATGCATATCAGCCTACCTCACTTAGCATACCAGTAAATTCATAGTACTGATGCATACTTTTCTTTTGCACTATGATGTCTTATATCATAGGTTCAGATGCATAGGCTCCTGACCACACTTAGCAACCTGGATTTTCATCAATAGATTTAGTGGTGAGTCCTCATAGTTTGAGGATGATGTTATCTTTCAGTATTTTAGTAGTTTAGCACATTCAGTAGATGGAGTTAGTTGGGGAATTGTCCCATCAACTCTATATTAACATATTTCAAGGCTTTCAGACTAGAGTATTTCAGACAGATATTTAGTTTTCAATATTCATTTATCAGTATTCAGTATTTTTTTTAGTTATGAACCTTATGGTGACTTTAACCTAATTTTTGCATATGTTTTAGTATTATTATTATTATTATAGTGTGATTATTCAGTGCTCACAGCAGATATAACTCATAGGTTAGCTTGGGGTCATAAGTATCATGTAGCGTTCGGGGTACAGACTTGGGGCATTACAAACTTGGTATCAGAGCCTAAGGTTCAATAGAGTCCTAGGAAGTCTGAAAGTCACCTCTAGTAGAGTCTTGTACATAGGTGTGTAGTGCATCACACTTATGGAAAATGGGATATGAGATGTTTTTAGGAAAAGTTTCCCTTCTTTCAGTGTTCATATCGTGCGAGTTAGCATAAGCTTAAGTTACACTCTCAGTCTAATATTTTTTTTACTTCTATTTTACAGAACATGTCCCCCAAAAATACAAATGGAAAAAGAATAGGAAACCAGCCAACGCCTCCGCCCATTCAGGTAGATCTCCTGAATTAGCATGTTTCTCACTCTGAACTCTGGACTGCTTTCACTGCCTTAGCTTATTTATTAGTAGCCCAGAATAATCCGTAGGCTACAACCCTATCTAGGATTATGACTCAAGCTTCACAGAGTAAGGATAAGAGATATAGGAAAAGAGGGAGAAATAATAAGAGGGACAGAATGCCAAGGCCAAAAAGTGGCAAAACAAATCCTCCTTACCAAAAATATGGTAGAAACCATCAGGGCGTTTGTAGTGCTGGTAGTGTGTTGTGTTTTGGATGTGGAAATATAGGCCATAGAATCATAGATTGTCCTCATTTAGGTTTGTGGAGTTAGCATATCAGTCCCTCAGCTCAGTCCGGTCGCTCAAATCAGCAGGGTGCCCCTTCCAGTGCCACCAGTAGGCAACACCCAAATAGGCTTGATGTCTTTCAGTCACGATAAGATCAGGAAAGTTCTCCTGATGTGATTACTAGTGATTTATAGATCTTGTAATTACATGTTTTATCTTATTAGATCCAGGAGCTTCTCCATCTTTTGTAACTCCTTACATAGTAGTTGATTTCAAAGTCAGACTGAAAACCTTAACAAAACCTTTCTCAGTCTCCATCCCAGTGGGTCATTCTATTATAGCTCGGCGGGTACACAAAAATTATCCAGTTATGATATCTTAGAAAGTCATATCTTCAAATTTTATTAGCAAGATCAGTATATGTAGAAAAGCAGTGGGAGAGGTTGACGCCCAACCCGTCCTTACCTTAGTGCAAAGTTTAATACTTCAGCTATCATGATAACTACCCATGCCTTACATGTCAACTTTATGATCATAGCTTATATTCGTGTACATTAACGAAAATTATGTACGCTTATATTTCATCGTATGAGCAGTTCCAGTTCACTCAGTGTTATGAATCATGTTCCGTGAACACAAAAACTCCAAACTTAGGTCATGTAGCTCATGAATCATGTACTCATGCTTTACAGTATGCTCAGCTTCCATGACTCATGCTACACTCCTAATGATCAGCTAAATTTAGATTTCAGCATGTATATCCTCAGTTTAGACCTCTTGATAAAATCTAGGATATTGATGTTCTATTTCTCAGGCCTCAGTTAAGTGTCAAGTTTAATATAGAGCCATTCATGCTTTAGGTCCTCATGTTTTAACCTTCAGTGAACTCTTCTTATGAAATGATGTAATGATGAGCAGTTGCTTAAGAGGGAGAGAGTAAATATTTCATGTTAAGAAAATATTGTTGCATGCTAGTTTTACACGAGATTGTAGTTATGAAGATAGGCTTGAATGTTATGTCCATGTATACGTGGCTAAATATATTTCAAAAATTTGACTAGGCTTGAACACAGTAGGATAATTCACTCCAGCTCAGACCTTAGTAGATATGGTTAACAGTGCCCATATAAATATTTTTAGTAGCCCCAAGTGAAATAGGATGTTGAAGTAGAAGTTATAGTTGAGGGAATAGTTAAGAAATGTGGCTAGGATGGCGAGTTAGTAGTTCCAATGCATGAGGCGTAGTAACTCTGTCTTAGATAATGTCTCGTAGGCTTTGCTCCATATTACCGAAATAGAGCCATGTTATGATTTCTTATTTAGATGTCTTATTCAGACAATGCCAAGATTTTCTTGCTCCCTAAAGTCAGTAGAACTTTATAGAAAGAGTGTCAAGAAATGCTCTAGTTGAGTATAATTTTTTAGTATGAGTTAGTCCGTAAAGCTAGGAATTTAGTTTAGCAGTCAGGTGGATAGGTTCATATAGTTCCCCCATCTTTTCACCCAGTCGTACTATCTGATGTTTCGTGAATATGACTGTTCCAAGATAGAGCATCCTAGTAGTTACAAGTTCATCCCAGTTCATGTATCATACCTCAGTTTAGGATTTCAAATATTCACTCATGATTTAGTTTGTAGGTTCCCCGTGTATCATCTCAGTCTTTCCTCAGTATCCTAGCTAAATCAGCATTCTTCGGGGAACACAATGCCACAAGGGGGAGATGCATTATAACCCCTAAGCTTTCAGGTCCTAAAACTTTCATTTTCTCTTCACATAAAGAGTTGACTCTCTTATTATAAATCTCAGATATATGACCATTTTTATGTAATGGCATGTATTCTAGGAATCAGTTCAATTTATGGTATTCAGTTCATGTATCATGTTTTGGACTCAGTCATGTTCTCATGTTCCCGTCCATATATGTTCAGTAAATGATCTCAGGTTCATCGGTATTCTCAACTTGAGGTAACAGTCTTCCTTAGATTTACTCAGTTTCATGATTCAATTACAGTTGTAAACTTGGTATTCTTTACCGTTGCATATTCAGTCATGCATTCATGAATAAGTTTAGCTATGTACTCATGCATCAGATATGCATGTTCAGTATGAAAACTCATCTTATCAGTAGCTTTAGTCAGATATTCCATGCATCAGATATGTATGTTCAGTGTGTAAACTCAGTCTATCAGTATTCCTTAGCTTAATCAGTCACATTTGAGGATGAATGTTCCCAAGGGGGAGATATTGTAAGACCCCACAAAATTCTAAGTTTAACTCAGCACTTAGAGCTAGATAAACGATCACATACTTAGAAATTTCAGGTAAGTGTTTACACTTAGACTTATTTTTTTTGGCCTCATAAGTTGGAGATCCTATTTCCTAACCCTGAACACCTTAAATTATCACTTTTTAGGTTGATTCATGATCAGGTATGTAAGTAAGTATTCTCGGATAAGTTTCAGATTTTTTGAATATCGTTTGAATCACGTTTGGAAGTTCAAACCAGTGGATCAACGCGCTCTCGACATGCCGCATCGCTTATCACGTTGATAAATGTTTATCCCATCTCCTAGTTCTAATTTCCATTAAGCCGATATGGACTCGATGTGGCGCATTGACCATAGCATCGACCCCATCGACACAGCGCATCGGGTTGTGTGTTACTGGACCATTTTTAGTCATTAAAACTTTGCGTCCATAAGGGTATTTGGGTCATTTTACCACCCCTATTCATCCCCTAAAACACAAAGTTATTCACTCCTAGGGCAAAAAAAATCATTATTTCTCTCAAATTACTCAAGAACAAAACCTTAGGAGATCTAATTTCAATTCAAGATTAAAGAAATTCACCATCAACCTTCATTAATTCAAGTACCAAGATATGTGAAGTGTTCATCCAAGGGTTCCCTTCCACCCATGGAGTTCATGAAACTCTTTTAAATTACAAGTTAAATGATTTCATAGATTTCATATTGGATTTGAATGTAATCTTGATTATGTTGTTAAATGGGTTTTCAATTCCATGATTTATCACAAGTTCCATGAAAACTAATTAATTGTGGATTGAGTTATGTGAACTTCATGTTGAAATCTTGAATTACAAGATGAATGTAGTATCCATGATAGTATTGCGTGGTTATTGATATGTGAAATACCCATGCTCACCAAGTGTTTGTCAAAATGCTTGTGTGCATTGACTAGTGCAAGCATGACAGGTTATTAGGTGATTTTATTCATGCACAGGCTCATATATATCAAGTGTTTGACAAAAATGTCTAAATGAATACGTTATTAGTAAGCAAGTACTATTATGATACTAAAGTCATGTAGTATTTTACTTTTCATGCTATCGAGTCCTGGAGGTATTTAATACACAAAAATATAGTTGTTTATCTAGAGCTACAATAGTTACAGAATAGTATTAGTCATGTAATGATAAGTAGTAGTCAGTCTATTAGTAGAATTCAATAAACTTAGTTAGTTTTCAAACTCAGTAAAGCTCAGTATCAGTCAAGTTCAGTTCAGTTTAATAATTAGTGTCTTTCAGTTGGGAGTAGGATTTAGCACCGAGCGAGTGCATGGATGACAACTTCCCCGTCAGAGAGGCAGAGTTGTTAGTAGAAATACCTGTACTCTAGAATTACGTAGACAGTGCAGGATGAGGAGTCACCCATCAGACTAGGCTTGACTACCTCCCAGGGGTCACCTATTAGATTAGTCTTGACTCTATACAAGTGTCACCCATCAGTTAGGCTTGGCATCCTGGTTTTCTAGTGTAAGTACCCGTGGCATGGTATTAGCACCCTTCCAACTAGGGTCATATGTTGGACCCGTATCATCTCTAATTTGAGGCATGTCGGTTAGATGATCACCTCCCAAAGTTTTAGTTTTAGTCTCAGTATAGAACTCAGTTCAGTTTTATAGATCCAGGACTGTCAGACACAATCACCCAGCTCAGTTCCATTCTACAGAATCAAGAGTGTCAGAAATAGACACTAAGTTATCAGTACTACAATATCAACAAACTTAGATATCAGTTAATCAGTATTCAGAACTCAGTATCCAGGGTTAACATGATCTCAGTTATAGTTTATGTATTCATACATGTACTCTTATCTAGTTACATCTATGTTACTTAGCTAGTTCTTGTCCATGCATATGAACCCATGTATATCAGCCTACCTCACTTAGCATACCAGTACATTCAAATTACTGATGCATACTTTTCTTTTACACTATGATGTCTTATATCATAGGTTCAGATGTACGGGCTCCTGATCACACTTAGTGGCCCGAATTATCAGCAATACATTTAGTAGTGAGTCCTCATAGTTCGAGGATGATGTTATCTTTTAGTATTTCAGTAGTTCAGTATATTCAGTAGATGGAGTTAGTTGGGGACTTGTCCTATCAACTCTATATTCATACAGTTAGAGGCTTTCAGAGTAGAGTATTTCAAATAGATATTCATTTTTCAGTTTTCATTTATCAGTATTCAGTATTTGTTTTTTAGTTGTGAACCTTATGGCGAATTTAGCCTAATTTCCTCATTCGTTTCAATATTATTATTAATATAATATAATTATTCAATGCTCACAGCAGATATCAGTCAAGGGTTAGCTTGTGATCCTTTGGGATCGTAAGCACCGTGTAGCGTTCGGGGTATAGACTCAGAGTGTTACAAAGTCTATCCGTAATTACCTTTACCTTCTCCATCCCTTTGTGAACCAAATCTAGGACAAACATCTCTACTTCACCAACCTCAAACCACCAATAAGAGAACAACACCTCCTACAATATAATGCCTTAAAAGATTCCATACCAATGCTTGAGTGATAACTATTATCATAGCAAACCCAATGAGAGAAAAATAATTGACCCAATTACCTCCATGGTCAATCATACAAGCGCAAAGGATATCTTCCAAGACCTATACTGTCCTTTCTACTTGCCCATCCATTTGTTGGTGAAATATAGTACTAAGGTTCACCTTAGTTCCTAAACCTGTCTAAAATAAATGCCAAAAGTACAATGAGAACTGAGTACCGATATATGATATAATAGAAACAGGCACCCATGCAACTTCTGCAATGCCTTGAGACTACCCTCTGGATGTCACCCAATGCTTAGAACCACAAGTGATCCTAAGCTAACCCATGATACTTGTCTAGAACGAATGCAAGAAATGTGATGAAAACTAAGTACCGAGATCTGATATGATAGAAATAGTCACCCCATGCAACATCTAATATAATATACAGGTTCGTTTTAGACAAGCAAACTTGTCTAAAATGAATGCCAAAAATGAAATGAGACATAAGTACCAAGATCTGATATGATAGACATAGGTGCCCCATGCAACTTCTGTAATACCTCGAGACTACCCTCTAATGTCACATGGTGCTTAGAACAACTAATGATCCTAAACTAACCTATGTTACTTGTATAACTCATGAGAAACTGAATATGTTACATATATCTGAAAGAAATAAGCGGATGAGAATTCTTTGCTAAGTAGGTTCAATACAAAACTATGTAAAACGATTAAAACTTTGGTTTTACAAAACAAAACTGAAATCAAATATATCAACTAAACTAACTGTCTATGAAGCCTCTACCAATATTGACTATAGATGGCCGAGACACGACCCCCAACTATCTCTAATCAATACTACTGAATAAAAGAATGATGCTGAAACTATAGCTGAATTGAGTCCTTGAATCAAATGAGCTCTTCATCTACTAACTCGAAGCTACAAATTATTTAATTATGATGTGTAGGCTACAAGTGGTACATATATTATGAGATAATGTAGCACATAGACATATATGCCGGTCAGTACTTCTGGAATATACTGAGTATGTGGGGGTGAATGCATAAGTAAAATAATAATTGGATATTCATATAAAATTTCAAATGATGCATGCTAAGTGTAAATGAGTCACCTTGAGCTTAAATAAAACAAAGACTGCAAAATTATAAACATGAGTAATGAAGACTAAGGATAAACTTTCTAAGCTGACACTTAATTCTAAAAGCTTTACTTTTTATTCTTTCTTTTGGGAGGTTCTTCTAACAACATAAACCATGTGAGCTATCATGGAGTCCAACGTCTTACCCACATTGAGGAAAGCTATTCTACTCTTGCCATTGGAATAAAATCTTATCTTAAGTAATCACAATACTTAACCCATATTGGAGCTTAAACCTATGGTGGCACGTAGTTTTGGGGCATGTGACCTCGGACTCATACCCAACTCGGTGCTAAATGCTACTCCCATATTACTTATATGCTCATACTTTAGGAAATCCACTTTAAAATAGTGTAAGAATTTATAGAATGAAAATAAGTTATGCTTCTCTTTACTTTAAATCATAATCAAGATGAAAAAATGTGGATTCCATATCTTATCTTATGATCAAAATATCAATCTTTTCTTTGTATCATAAGGATGATAAATGATTGTGAATTTCAAGCCTTATCTTGGAATCAAAAGATTCAAACTTTTCTTGTAAACTTAGTGCTCAAACTCAAACCTTGAATCTTATACTTTCTTTCATATTACTTGTAATGCAATATCATGCTTAAAACTCAATCAGAAATCTTTAATCAATGTTTCAAATAAAACTCATGATATTCAAATCATTATAGAAAATCATCAAGTCAAAACATAAATAGATGAGATCATGTATGCACTTTAAAACTTCAATCATAAGATAATATCATAAATTCAACACAAGATAACTTGGGTATGAACCTTAAATGCAAATCACATAATTTAAACTTTAAAACAAATTTTGGGCACAAAGATGGAAGAATGTCCTTGTTCATAAATCCCACATACATTAATTGAATGAATTATTGAAGAAATTTTAAAATTGAAGCTTGAATACTTGTGTTCTTGAGAGAAGAAATCACGAACTTTGTTCTTTGGGAAAGGGAAGGGTATTCACATGAAAAATTTTGAGAAAGATGGTCAAATAATGCCCTTTTTGTGTTATAAATCATGTTTTGGACAATTTGGGTTGAGGGGAAAAGACCAAAATACCCCTTGGCCCTTAGGAAGCAGAAACTGCGAGGGAATAAGCTCCGCATCGTATACCTTATATTTAAAATCTTTGCTTGTTATTAAGTCAAGGTACAATTATTTTTCTTTTGTTTTCTATATTTAAATATTTTTCTTGTTTTTAGAATCAAATCTTTACAAAATCATTGATTACATTATTATTATGTACTTAAAACTTTTAAAAAATTGGTACTTCTTAAATTTTTTTCGTTCTTACGCTTTTATATTTATTTTTAGATTTTTTAAATCTTCTTAAAATTAAATTTAGTTGATTTAGAATTCTTAAACTCCTGAAAAATTATTAATTGCAATTAATTTAGATGACTTCTAATAAGAAAAGTTTTTAACCATAAATATATTTATTTAATTTTAAATTCTTAAAAATTAGAAAAAAATAGAGAAATAACAATTTTTTCTAAAGTGAAGACTTTTAATGAAGGACAAAAAGTTCAAACGATATTTTCAAGGCCTTTCACACTTTTAGTATATTATAGATGTTTTAAAAACTTTTTAATTGCAAGTTGTAGCAACTTTTTAAAAAATTTATTTATTTATTTTATTTGAAAAAATCGGTATATAATTTTGTAAAGAATATGTGACTCCTTTTTTTGGGATTTGTATTCATCTATCATAAATAGATGTGTTGATAACTATGGAAGGAGCAAAATATGGTAAGCGTTATATCTACATTTATTATATTTTTACCTTTCTTTGAAAATACTCCCATATTTTTCAGAAAAACATTATTGGGAAAATATTTATTTGCCAATTCACATGTTTCATCTTAACTAAACTTTTTTTTTTCGTATTCATTTTCATAAATAATTTTCTTCATTTTGAGTATTATAGTAAATGTTATATAGTAAATAAATTTCATAAATGTAAAATGTAGTGAATAGTTACTGTATGTAATATCTATAAATTAAGTGATCACCATTTTACAAATAAATTTCCACAACAAGTTATCTTATTACTAGTTTTAATATGAATTACATTCAATGAGATTTCAGTAAAAAAATATTATTTAGTGAATTAGATATATTAATAAAGTGATTTAAACATGATTTATTAAATTAAACGACACTAAGAAAACTTTACACCTTTTTCATACACTAAAATTTATTAATAAGAATACATTATTTGTATATAGTATTTTACAGATTTGTTTCATACATTAACGCATTAATTTCATACATTACACCTTTTTCACACACCAAACATGGTTTATGATTTTAAAACAAAAAGATTATTCTTCTATACCAAAAAAAAATCATATATTGTATTCCATCTACCTCTGTGAATCAAAATGTATAAATTTATATGTTAATTAAAAAAATTCAATAATTAAAAGCTAATGCTTTGAATATTATTTGATTTACTCATAATTGATTTTTATTTATGGACGAAGATGAAAAATACACAATCGATGATGAAGAAGAAGAAGAAGAAGAAGAAGAAGAAGAAGAAGAGGAAGAGGAAGAGGTAGAGGAAGAGAAAGAGGAAGAGAAAGAGGAAGAAGAGGAAGAGGAGGAAGAGGAGGAAGAGGAAGAAAATGAGGAGGAAGAGGAAGTAGAGGAAGAAGAGGAGGAGAAGGAAGAAGAAGAAGAAGAAGAAGAAGAAGAAGAAGAAGAAGAAGAAGAAGAAGAAGAAGAAGAAGAAGAAGAAGATGAGGAGGAGGAGGAGGAGGAGGAAGAGGAAGAAAATGAGGAGGAAGAGGAAGTAGAGGAAGAAGAGGAGGGGGAGGAGGAGGAGGAGGAAGAAGAAGAAGAAGAAGAAGAAGAAGAATAAGAAAAAGAAGAAGAAGAAGAAGAAGAAGAAGAAGAAGAAGAAGAAGAAGAAGAAGAAAAGAACACCTGTTTTGATTGATAAATATTTAAGAAGATTAAACAATTGATGTTTGATGATGAGTAATTGAAGAAGAAAGTCGTATAGATGTTACTGAAGTAGTCCGTGAATCAAAATGTATAAATTTGTATGTTAATTAAAAAAATTCAATAATTAAAAGCAAATGCTTTGAATATTATTGGATTTACTCATAATTGATTTTTATTTATGGAAGAAGAAGAAGAAGAAGAAGAAGAAGAAGAAGAAGAAGAAGAAGAAGAAGAAGAAGAAGAGGAAGAAGAAGAAGAAGAGGAAGAGAAAGAGGAAGAGGAAGAGGAGGAGGAGGAAGAAGAGGAGGAGGAAGGGGAAGTAGAGGAAGAAGAGGAATAGGAGGAGGAAGAAGAAGAAGAAGAAGAAGAAGAAGAAGAAGAAGAAGAAGAAGAAGAAGAAGAAGAAGAAGAAGAGGAAGAGGAAGAGGAAGAGGAAGAGGAAGAGGAAGAGGAAAAGGTAGAGGAAGAGGAAGAGGAAGCGGAAGAGGAAGAGGAAGTAGAGGAAGAAAAGGAGGAGGAGGAGGAAGAAGAAGAAGAAGAAGAAGAAGAAGAAGAAGAAGAAGAAGAAGAAGAAGAAGAAGAAGAAGAAGAAAAGAACACCTGTTTTGATTGATAAATATTTAAGAAGATTAAACAATTGATGTTTGATGATGAGTAATTGAAGAAGAAAGACGTATAGATGTTACTGAAGTAGTCCGTGAATCAAAATGTATAAATCTATATGTTAATTAAAAAAATTCAATAATTAAAAGCAAATGCTTTGAATATTATTGGATTTACTCATAATTGATTTTACAACAAGAAGAGAAAGAAGAGGAAAAAGAGGAGGAAGAGGAAGAGGAAGAGGAAGAGGAGGAGGTGGAGGAGGAGGAGGAAGAGGAAGTAGAGGAAGAAGAGGAGGAGGGGGAAGAAGAAGAAGAAGAAGAAGAAGAAGAAGAAAAGAACACCTGTTTTGATTGATAAATATTTAAGAAGATTAAATAATTGATGTTTGATGATTAGTAATTGAAGAAGAAAGTCGTATAGATGTTACTGAAGTAGTAAAACCGATTTAGAGAGAAAAGGGAATGATTGATATCCTGATAATAATTGTCCCTTTTTTATGGGTATGAGATATTCTTTTCATATATAAATATTAAACTTATATTCTTTTCATATATAAATATTAAACTTTCTTTTCTATAATAATTATAAAGCTATTTTCATTTTCCTTTTTAAAACTCTTTTTTGCTATAACTTGTGAAGTTGAAAATATTGCTATAAGTTGCAATTTTCATTCAAGGAAATGTTATTTGCATTTTTTCCTAAAGAAAACTTTTTTTGGCATTAAACTTCACAATTATTATCAAGAGAGGGTCAAAATAATCACTGGAAAAAAATTGGCAAAAAAGCCGTGAGCCATTCAATCATTTTTTTTTTTTTTTTTTTTTTAAAATACACTGAAAATAACAAATTCAAAAAAAATGTTTTTCATTGAGATGGTAAAACAATGGAAAGTGGATTAAGAATTCACATGTCACTTCCTATTGTTCCATTCCTTCAAAAATTTTTGGCCAAACAAAATTCCATCAATAATTTTATTTAAAAATAAGAAATAATACTGCCCAAAAAGAAAAGGAACAAATTATATCATGAAAAAAAGTTAAAATCGAAATTGCTTCGTGGCAAAAATAGAAAAAAAGAGTTACGTACTCACTTTGATATTACATAGCCACCCAATTAAGTCGTTCAATGTGATTTCGAAAAAGAAAATTAAATATCACATTGAATGGTTTAACAAGACCTTGCTCTTGTACCACTTATTTAAAAAGTTTAAACGATTCACCCAAGAACACAAGTAAATCATTAGACAATAATGAATACTATAGACGAATTATTGGGGAACAGTAACCATGTTCCATTGCAAAACTTAATTGAAGAAAAACTTAATCTTCTTAGTCTTGATATTTCTCTAAGTTTATTTCTTCTCAAAGATAAGGCAGAAAGGAAGAGAAACGTTATATCTGACTTAAAAACTAATCCTTATATAATTATTGAAATGACTTTTTAGTTGGAAAGGTACCTTTTCCAATAAGTTTTCATCAGTCATCAGACCTTATAAATGAATTTTATATAATTTCAATTACACTCATACTAATAAATATTTATTTTTAGGCTAAAAAACTTTAATATTTTATTAAATCATAAATTGGACTTCTTTATCTATGTATAATATATTAGTATAGGAAAAATTACAGAAAGTAGCATACTTAAGACTATAATTAAAATAAATAGCAATACTTTTGTAAAATTATAATTTAAAGCAAGAGTAACATTATTTTACTCATTAACTAGGCAAGTGTATGTTTTACTCTCACTACTTTACATTTTTCAATTTTTACTCCACTATTTCACCTCCCCCAAATATAGCGATATCTTTTACCCATTTTTTTTCATCTTATTTTGTTTATCATTTTATTTTTTTATCTTATTTTTTTTTAATATTTAATTTTCAATTTATTTTCTCTCTTCTATTTCTCATCTTTTTTTCCCTTTTCCTTTTTTTCTTTTTTTTTCCTTTTTCATATTGGAAGATAATTATCTCCATGATCTTCAAAATTTCAAAATAAAACATCATTATTGTCTTTCACTCTCTTATATCTCTACATTTTTTTCTTGTTAGTTTTTTCATCTTATTTTTGATTTTTTGATTTTTTGATTTTTTGATTTTTTGATTTCTTGTTCTTTTAAATTTTTGTGTTTCCACTTTATTTTCTCTCTTTTATTTTTCATTTTTTATTTTCTTTTTTTTTCCTTTCTCATATCTTTTTTTCTTTTTCTATTTTCATTCTCTTCTTCTTTTTTCTATTTTTTTTCTTTTATTTGTCTTTCTTCCTTTTTTTCTTTTTCACTTCTCTTTTTTTCATTTTTTTTCTTTTTTTCTTTTTGTTTTTCCCCCTTTTTTTACTCTTCTATCTCTAAATTTTATTTTGAAAACATAAATATGTATATCACATACACCTATTCAAAAAACATACAAAATACATAGCCATACAGATCTGGATATGTATTTACAGTACAAAACATACATATGTGTTTATGAAACACATATCATATTCATATTAAACAGTAACAAACATAACTATACGATCTATCTTCATATGTATTTGAGAAATATAAAGGTGACTCATATAAAATAAGAATATACATATGAATCATGTATGTATTCTATAAATACATATGCATAACTATATGTATTTTATATGGTGTTGGATTTATCTTTGAACTGTAAATACTATGTCATTTTAGAGCGTAGCATATGTACTTATTTATTTTCTTTTTATTGTTTTAAGATGTGTATATATATTTTTTTTATTACCTATATATATATAATTTTCATTTTTGTTATAGAAATTTTGTGTCCTATATGTTTATATATACATGTGAGTCAGATATGTATTTCTGTAAATATATATTCAGATATATATGTATGTTTTATACCGCAAATACATATGCAACTCTGTATGTCTATTTATTTTGTATATTTTTTGAATATGTATATATGATATATATATTTATCCTTTAAAAAGAAAAGATAGAGATAGAAGAGTAAAAAAAAAATAGGAAAAACAAAAATGAAAAATAAAAATTCAAAAAAAAAGGAGTGAAAAAGGAATAAGAAGAAGAAAGAGAAATTGAAACTAAAAATAGAAGTGTAAAAAAATGAAAAAAAAAATAAAATATGAAAAAAAAATATGAGAAAAGGGAAAAATAAGAGAATGATATTTTGAAATCTTGAAGATCATGAAAATAATAATCTTCATATTTGAGTTTGAATTGAAAAAGGAATCTACTAATTTAAATAAGAATAATTTAGGGAAATTTAATTAGATAGGCTAATTATTCCTAATTTAACTCAACTAATTTAAGTAAAGTAAGGGCAGTAAGGGCTCATTTTTTTGCACTTAATGGAGGTCTGAATCTGAATGGTTCAGACTTCAGACCATTATGTGCATTTATTTTTTATTAATATTTTAGCTCTTAATTGGTCTGAATTGGTCTTAATCATTTAGATCTAGAATCAAGTCTTAATAGGTCTAAAATGGTATTCTGGTGTTTGATAATATTCACCATCACTCTATTTATAATCATCAGTCACCACCACTAACCACTTCTACCAGCGCCACCATTGTCAACCACCTCCACCATCGACAACCAATACTTCTACCAACTATTATTGTCAACCGTTGTCACACTTACTACCTTTATTATTCTAATTATATGCACCTCCATCAACAACACCACTATCATCAACCACTACTGGCCAATCCCTACTATCGACCAACTCATCTATTACAACTGGCACCACTGCTAACTACCACTAATGAATCACAACCTCCATAAATTCTTTGGTCGCCACCACCATTGTCACTAGTAACTCCACCTCTACCATCATTTCAACCACTATCATGGCTATAATTTATATCTACTAACAACCATCTCCACCATCACAACTAACAACATCTCCAACTAGCACCAACACATTGTCAAACCATTATGCATTCATTTTTCAGTCATCACAATCAACATCTCCAAATACAAACATCAAGCAACGTCACGTCACAACTACCACCACCATTATCAACTGCCACTATCATAACAGTCACAACAATACCAACCATCACAACTATCACCACCAATATTACTACTCACTGACATCAATTATTGTCACTACAACCACCATTATAAACCATCTCCACTATCACTAACAAACATAAAAAAATGTCAATCAAATAATAATTTTGTTGTATTAAATTACATACTTTTCTGATATATAATTAGTTTTTTATTTTAATTGTATTTTTTATTTTATTATATACACAAATAATTTTTAGCTCATTCAGATATTGAAAAACAAACAGTCTTAATCATTTAGTTTTCAGATCTACAGACAACATCTTATCATTCTTATGTGCATTCAGATTCAGACCTCTGAATCTTTAAAAAAAAAAAATGCAGCCTAAATCTTGTTGTATATGTATTTGTATATCAACAGATTACTTTAATACAAAATACAATTTGCTATTTTTCATAATTATGAAACTGCTGCTATAAAAGTTACAATTAAGACTCTATAGTTGCTATTTCTGAAATTTTGCCATTAATATATGAGCCTATAAAATAGAAATTACTAATAAGTTTCACCTTGCACACAAGTATCCCAATTTTTATTAAAGGATACCAGGTCTTTAAGACCACAAGCTTCTCCAATGTAGCTAGCCCGCCACTAATATTTAGTTACATCTCAAACATACCATACATCTGGCCTCTCCATTTGTCATCACAATCTTAGCTCTCTACAACAGTAGATGCCAGATCACTGATTGTACTATGTTTGACTTTTTGGTCTTGGTCACATCAGCCAGGTGACCAACTATAGAAGAGGCTAATCTAAATCGCTTGCCTCAATATCACTCACTTAAAAAGCACGTTAACAAGATACCATAGTCATACCACCACCTCATTTTCATCCTTGATCACATCATCATTTACCTCAGAATTGACGTTATATTAGTCAACTTTAAGGGTGTCAATCGGGCCAGTTTGACCCAACCCGATCAGCCTACGGGCTATAGGGTAATGGGTCAGGAGCTGGGCCAATTTTAAAATTAGGCTCGGTTAACCCGGCCCGGACCAAAACCGATCTAGGTCCACAGGTTAACCGGCCAGGCCGGATATATTTTTTTAAAAAAATAAATTTTGATTTTGGAAATTGGAGACCATTGGGCCACAAGTAGCCGTTGGCCTAACGGCTATATGGCTGTTTTTGGGTCCAAACGGCTACTTAGCCCTTCAAATTTTTTAAAAAAAGTTTTTTCATTTAAAATATTTTTTTAAACCCTAAAAAATTCCTATAAATACCCTACAATTTCAAATTATTTTTCTCAGAATTATCATTCTCTTTAATCTGTTTCTCTCTCAAATCTCAATTCTAAAAATTCAAATATTCTATATATTTCCTAAAGTTCTCAATTTAATTTTTTAATTTTGCAATTACAAAGAACGAGTGGATGTTTCTAAAGTTGCAACTTTTGGATGCTTCAAAAATTTGTTATTGTCGTTCCATCTCTTACTTTTAATTTTTAATTAGTGTATTATTGTTGAATATTTAATTTTATTATATTTGTGTATTTTGATCTTTTTTAGTTTGATTTATATTATGGATAGATTAAAAAACATCGCCACTAAAAGTGTAAATTTTTTTTATCCCGAAAGTGGTAGTGGTAGTAAAAAGCGAATTACTGGCGGTAGAGGTAGTCCAAGTAGAAGATATACCCGTGTGCCTCCGGTACCGCTTCGTCAACCTTTTGAGGAAGAAGTAAGTGTAGGTGTTCACGATATAGATTATGTAGAAGCTCAGGAAAATTACAGTATAGAAGAAGAAAATGAAGTAAATACGGTAGATTTAGATGAAGATGATGAAAATATTGGTGATACGCCAGCAATAGGAAATGCTTACGTTAGATCTGAATCGGTTAATCGTCCTCCCCTTCCTCCCTATTTCCCAAGAGCTCGTAGAACAACTAGTATTGCATATCAATTTTTTACACGAATAGGAGATACTGATGAGGTGGAATGCAATATTTGTCAAAAAATATATAAGCATAAAAGAGGAGGCAACCAAGGGGGTACGAGTACATTAATAAGAAATATAAGTGATAATCATGAAAGAGAGTTATTTATTGGAAAAGATGGTGAGGATGTTGGTGGACCAATATAAAATAGAATGGACCCAGTAACCAGTCAGGTAATTAAAAAGTACAATAAATTGAGGGATCATGAAGAAATAGAAAAAATAGTAGTTGTGGGCTGTTTGCCTTTCAATTTTCCTTCTTCAGATGTTTTTATTCATTATATTCAAGAAATTTATAATGGTATGTTTAATGGTATTCCTAGAAGTACTTGTCAGGCCGATATTTTTAGACTCCATTCACAATATGTTTTTTTATTTATTTACATTGTTAAAAAATATTCAATGTAGAATGGCTCTCACTTCTAGTCTTGGTCGTGCTGCTAATAAAAATGATTATTTAACCATTACTTGTCATGAGATAGATAGTAATTTTGTTATGCAAAAACGTATTCTATCTTTTTTGTTTGATGAAGATCGTCAACATACTGGAGAATTTATTGCTGAATTGATTGGTAAAGTTGTAGAATTTTATGCTATTAAAGATAAAGTTTTATGTATTGCTTTTGATAATGCTTCTAACAATAAGACTGCTATTACAAAGTTAAAAGTTAGTTTGTCTCCACCGTTACCTAAAATATTTCATGTTAAGTGTGTTTGTCATATATATAATTTAATTGTAAGAGATGGTCTTGAATTGTTAGAGCTTTATATTGAAACAATCTGGCTTGTTGTTGATTTTATTCAAGGAAATAATCGAAGAAAATGAATTAGAGAATTTAAAGTTAAATGAGAACAAAATGGACTTGCACCAATATTAATGCCTGAAGAATGTGATACTAGATGGAATGCTATGTATGATTTTTTTAAAAACTTGTCATACTTATAAAGTTCCTATTACACTAACTTTTAACCAACATTGTGGTTCCTTTGTTGATTCAGCTGAATGTATGCTACATGATTCTGATTGGACTGTAATTGATGATCTTGTTAAGTTTTAGAAAAAATTCTATATAGCTACAGTTGAATTTTTTTATGCTTATTATCCTACTATTTGTAATATTTTAGTATATATAGCCAATATTTATGGTTTGCTCAAAGAATATAAGAATAAAGAAGGTTACAAAGAAGCTGTTGGTGCTATATTTGCTAAATTTTAAGAATATTTTTTTCGATTTCCCCTATTTACTTGGTTGGTGCTATGCTAAATTCATATATGAAATATACTACTATGTGCCACTTTAGTACTCTTATTTATTCCAACTTAGAGATAAATACTAACAATGATTCTGATGATGGAGAAAAAGAACAACCTGATTTGTGGATGGCTATGGGTGATGCAAATGCTTACATAGATAAATTATATAACCATTATGCCGATTTACTTGATTTAGCTGTACCGATAAATGTCACTCTAACTGTCGGTCCTCATCCTCCCGGGGAGCCATCATCTTTTAAAAGGTCGGCGCATAGTGGTTTTCCTGATCACTTTTATGATTTAAATTGTTGGAACAATTTTGAGCCGGGAATTTACACAATAACTTATCAGGAAGAGCATAAGTATTATCTTCGAATGCAGCTAGAGGATCGTAGACGATGATAAACACGTTGGATTAGTGAAAGAATAATGAAACACAATATCCTGTGCTTTCAAGATTAGCTAGAGATATAGTGAATGGTCTAATACCAACCGTTGCATCGGAGTGAACTTTTAGTCAGGGACGACAACCGCTTGGAGACAACCGACACTCATTGGGAAGAAATGCTATAAATGTTTTAGTTTGACTTAGAGATTGGATTAGAGTGGAACAAAGAAATCAAGGAATGGAGGTGGAGCCGAAAGACGAACAGAAACTTAAAGAAATTATGACTTCAAGGGAGAACTCAGCAGAATAAAGTCCAATGCATGATTTTTCCCCTATTGATTTTGACTATCCTATGCCAGTTCTCATTAATGTTAACATGGATGAGTTGGAAAAAATGATGAAAACTTTGTAGATTTTTCATTCATGTACAATATAAATTTTGAATCAATAAAATATAATATTCATTCACTCCTTACTTTGTAATTTTTTCCAATTCATGATTTAAATTGAATTTCTAGTTTAAATTAGATACTCAGTTTTAATATATTTCTAATTTTCCATCAAGTTTGACACTAAGTAATAGACAATTAAACATAACAAATATATAACCATATGTACACATAATGAAAAAATAAATTTCTTTTAAGTTCAAAACCTCAAGTATTATTAATTTATTATATTAAGTAGCAGATTATTTAAAGTAGTACATATACTGAATAGTATGTATATATGTGTATATATAGAGTATAGACTCTAAAATAGTATTTAGTTAAGGTATACATGTGTATATGTTTTACCAATTAGTATATAACTATATATATAGTGTGTGTATATAATGTAGTATATATAAATTAGTACATATCTTGTATTATATCTTTTATTTAAAGTAGTACATATATTGAATGGTACATATATATGTGTATATATAGAATATAGACTCTAAAGTAGTATATATTTAACGTATACATGTGTATATGTTTTATAAATTAGCATATAACTATATATATATATAGTGTGTGTGTGTGTGTGTATATATTGTAGTATATAGAAATTAGTATATACCTTGTAGTATATATGTAATTTAAAGTAGTACATATACTGAATGGTACGTATATATGCGTATATATAGACTATAGACTCTAAAGTATTATATATTTAACGTATACATGTGTATATATTTTATAAATTAGTATATAACTATATATATAGTGTGTGTATATATAAATTGGTGTGTATATTGTAGTATATGTTTTATTTAAACTAGTACATATATTGAATGGTATGTATATATGTGTATATATAAAATATAAACTCTAAAGTAGTATATATTTAATCTATAAATGTTTATATGTTTTATAAATTAGTATATAACTATATATATAGTGTATGCATATATTGTAGTATATATAAATTGGTATATATCTTGTAGTATACATTTTATTTAAAGTAGTACATATATTGAATGGTACGTATATATGTGTATATATAGAATATAAACTCTAAAGTAGTATATATTTAACGTATACATGTGTATATGTTTTATAAATTAGTATATATCTTGTAGTATATGTTTTATTTAAAGTATTACATATATTGAATGGTACGTATATATGTGTACATATTTTCTATAGATTCTAAAGTAGTATATATTTAGGGTATACATGTGTATATGTTTTATAAATTAGTATATATATTGTAGTACATATCTTGTAGTATATGTTTTATTTTAAGTATTATATACATTTAACTAACGTATAGTCGTATACATGATTAAATGTGTAATTGTGTATATGTGTATATGTTTTTAAAATTCTAATGTAGTATATACTATATATATAGTGTGTATATATATATATATTGTGTGTGTATATTGTTTAACGTATTTAAAATGTATATAGGTGGGTATATTTGGTGTATATTGGAGAAACAACATTTTGTTTTAAGGTTTGACCGGTTTCAACCAAATTTTTGACCGGTTTTGACTAGGTTAACACTGGTTAGACCGGGTTAGGTTTATTGGGCCGGTCTGGGTTGTTTCTAAAAATATTACTATTGGGATCAAAACTGAATCGACCCGTTAAACCTGGCCCGGCCCACAACCCGGTTAAAATTGATGGGTTGATTCCAGTTGACTCAGCCCAACCCAGTTAACAGGCTTAGTCGGCTTCCCCTCCATTAGCATGTACACCAATAGTACCCGATCTCTATTAATGTCTGTGGTGTGCTTGCCTGGGATGAGGGTAATATACACAAGCTTGAGCCACACTCTAGTATCTCTCATAAAATTCACATAAGGGAGGATGACATATTTTCTGTCCTTTGGGTTTCTCTTCAAATGTGGGGATGAATTTTCCCACAAAGAATTTGACAGATAACTTGATATGGGGGATGCCCCTTCTCTTATAGTATGTATCTGAAATAACATGGGTGTAGAAAGGAATTTATTTAGTTTTTTAGAGATGAAAGGGTTGTTATTCCCTCATAAATTAATTTGAGTGATTTGGCCTTATGTTGAGTGGATTTATGCACTTTAGTATTGTTATTCTATCTTATTTAGCTTTGTTTTGAGGACAATTTGGGTGATTAATGTGTTAATGATGATATAATTTAGTATCTAAGTGTTTAAGTACTTGGTTGTAATATTTTAAGGTGTTTTCAAACAAGTTCGTACTTACTTTGGTCACTTAGAGTTCAAACGAGAAAACTAGTGTTGCTAGCTTGAGTTAGGTGTAGTTCTAGTTGATCGCGATGGATGCTAATGTTTATAATGAGTTCCTAGAGGTATTATTTTGTAATTTTGTGTGTAACAACTTGTTTATAGTGTTCAAAGTGTAATTGAAATAAGCCAATAGTCGAAACACTAAGTAAACATTAATAGGATGAGACTAGTCTTAGCATGAGTTTCTAGTTCATAGTTAAAGATTATTTGTTGTTTTGAGCTCTAGTACGTGGTGTTTGATGATGTAGGATACTTTGAGTTGGTTATGTTGATATATTGATGATGAACAAGCTGGAATTCAAGTGTAAATAACACCACAAGGCTTGAGATTGAAGACAAATGCACAAGACCAAGTTTGTACGCTAATTTGTCACATTCCAGTGAGCCCTCGCATTGATCAAGCGATGCATCAGTCAGTCCACCGTACAAGGCCTCGTGATTTGCCACTCATCCCAGGAACATTCCTAGTGATGCGCCACCCACTCCCATGGACTAGTGGTCGAGGCACACCCCTTATTTCTAAGCCGGCCAAGTCCTTCCACTATAAATAGGACACTTGTAATCCTTGTTCAACACCTTGGACGTCTAAGAAGATTAAGGAGGGGTTGATAAACACTTATTTTAGGGTTTATATCTCTTTAATTTAGATTTTTAATGGATTTAATCATGTATTCAATTACCTTGATGAAGGTTGTGTCGACTAGTGGCTAAACGCCTCCTCTCCGGGGTTAAGGCCAAGAACCTGTTTACTTTTGCTTTGAATTGAGTCTTTTTGAATTGATTATCATATTTGGTTGTTTATTTATCCTTGTTTTAACTATTTTAATAATTCACGACCCTTAGAATACATATATGTCGACCTTGTGATCTCTGGAGGGTGAATAGGAAGATAGAACGTGGGGATAAGTAGAGCAAGGTTCTTATTCTTTTATAAAATAAGGAATTTGAATTCGCGACTAGGATAAAGATATACCTCAAATACTTGCTTGGTTCACATGTAGGATGATACCTTAATGCATCTAAATGTATTATTACATCCCCGTTCAATGATGTAGTTATAATGTCCAGTTAGGTAAAAGGTTAGAGGTCGGTCGGAAGACCATGATCATATGATAAACCATACGAATCAACAACCAAGATAAGTAATCTAACAAATGAGTTCAATAGCGTAGTATGAATGTTAGTAGTTCTTTAACCCTGGGCTTTCATCCGTTAATTGTCTAAAGTCTTTATTTTTATGCATGGTTTACTTTACTTTTAGTTTATAAACTTTCAAAACTCTTTTGGTTACGTTTGTACTGATTAATCTCAATAGTTGAACTAGAATTAGATAGTTATTAAAACAAGTCTCCTAGGGATCGATATCCGGCTTTGTAAAAGGCCACGGTATTACTTGGTGAGACCACGTACACTTGCGTGTGCGCTTGGGTGCAACATGGACTGCAAAAATATCTCAACTGGCATAAAACTACCTGACCATGGTGAGGATGCACTCACTGGGTTCAACAAAAATATATCCAAAGCCTAACTCACATATCATGTTTTGAATTGTGAGAAACTTCAAATGAAGTCCCTCTCATCAATTTATTCATCCATTTAGTATTTTGCTTCTTTTTGACTCTTGAACCAATCTTTGCCATATTCATCCATAACTATCACGATTCAAATCAAGGCCTAGTCGTGATGGGTATCTCAATCCCCCTATGGGCCAGAGACCATCCCCTTAGCCTTACTTCAAGAGCACATAAATATAAATAGAGGAAGTCAACCAAAATAATAGTGAGAAAGATAGATAAGTCAAATAGCAATTCTAAGAATTCAAATAAACAACTAACCCACACTTGTCCACAAAAGCCTCTAATCCAGGATACCAACTAAGTCGGGACGTTCCCCCAACTATGAAAAAAGAATACCAAATGAAACACTATGACAATGAAGAAACCAGTGACATGACAAGGCCTTCCAAAATATGGAGGCTCTCCACTTCACAATAGATCCACATGAATGCCGAATCACTTAATGATGTACAGGAGTAATAGAGATTCCTTTAGACCCTATATCATGAAATGATGTAGCATCCAGGGATGGTTAGTGGGGAAAGCATTGACATGTAACTCAGGAAAAATGATAAATAATGCAATTATAAAAATTCAATCATAAACCATATGCATCACATTCATACACAAATATATAGGATGTCGAGATAGGGACAAGGTTCATACATAAGAGTTTAAGATATTAACTTGAACTATGTAGCTCACTCCGCCCAAAAGACACCCATGGGCTATATGGGTCCAGCTTCCCATGCTGGAATGGCCCTAGTACGTGTTAATAGCACAAACCAAGGAAAAATTGAGGAAAGGCTAAAGACAACAAGGCTATAGCCCTTCCAATATATTATATGTATATATAAATAATGTGTGAACCAAGAACATGGTCACATGGACCCCTAACGCTGACAAATATGGTTTCCAGTGATGATCACTCCAGGGACCTACACCTTCACGATGAGATACACAATTTACTTTAAGCCCATATTAAAATAGTTTCATATAAACAAACTATTAACCCAAAAGTCATTCATTAAGGCATTTACCAATATGGTATCGTCATACCAATATGCTTGCAAGCTAATTCAATTATGCCAAACCGATTCATATAATCGAAGTGACTCCCAAGATCCATTTAAAATCCAAACCAGGTCCATCAAGGCCTTCCAAATTCATTTTTATCCATTTATCCTTTAATACAATGCAATGGGTTCAAAAACAAGTTAAATCATGAAATTATCCATATTCAAAACTATGTTTACAAACTAGGTTGAGGTTGATGCAATTATCAAGTCAAAATTCCATCAATTTGGAGAAACCCATATCCCCCATTCCAACCATTAATGCTCCACTCTAGTCCCAAAAATCATTGATTAAAGTATGAATATTCATTTTGAAATATGGGACCAGTAATTTAAGTAATAACCATAAAAATTTCACAATCCAATTTCAAACCCACAATTTAAACCACAGGAAAATCCAATCAATTAATGACATAATGTAAAATTCAAGTTGGTAAAAGATAAACATGCCTGAAATATAGAATAATTTGCAGAGAGTTTGAAGTTTAGAGCTTGAACAGTGAATTCCTTGTAAAACCCTTGAGTTTTTTTGGTTTTTGAATTTAAGAGAGAAAGAGTGGAATTTGATCTTTGAAAACTAAAGGAAAAGGGTAAATTTTATGTTATAAAATTGTGTAAGGGGTAAAAATACCAAAAGCCCCTCACCCCAAGTGAAAAAAACAAAATCAGGCATTTTTAACACAACAACATGGCACACCAATATCGTAGAGGTTAACCTCTGTGCCACGCTGCTATCGCGGAACTCCAGTGGCATGGGATGCCACTCTCGTAGAGGCATACTACATTGGAGTTTCATAATAGCCCTGAACCCCTTTCAAAATCTTCAAAACTTTCAAAATACCCTTTTAACATCCCTAAACATAATTCAACTAAAAAATTGACATTATGCATGTGGGAGGATCAAAAAAATCTCACAACAGCCTAACTCAAAATTTCCATATAGTATCTTGTGGAAGGCGTGGAATTTAAGACCTAGTTGTATCTCCATTTTATATCCTATTCTTGCTTTAGATACTTCTATCATTTACAATAGTTTGGAGCCATAGTACCTGCCAATAGAACAAAGGCAGTACGAATCAACCCTAATTCAAATCATCTTGTTGATAATATATTGAAGGAGTCAAAATGATTCCATATTTAATTTGCTAACATGGTGTCACTACTTGTATTTTTGAGTACTTAGATTTTCCCAACTTAACAGCAACCATGAACTAGAACACTAATATTAGGCAATTCTTAGAATTCTTATCACAGTTTGAGCTTGGGTAAACTCTAAAACTTTATTTTCATTACTTTAAATTGGATCATAGTGTCAAAACATGCACTATTTAATCTTGATTTAGATATGAAACTTTTAGAATTTTCCAGAAAGGCAAAAAATAGATTTTCTTCAATTTGGACCTTGTTATTAACTTGTTTTCACGTGGTTTTCAACTGTAAATTTCTTTAACCTTGGTAAAGGCATTTCTAAAATAAATTTCTATTTTACCTCTTTCATTTTTGAACTCATTTTTTGAACTCGTTTTGGAACCAACTCAAATATGGATAATATGAGAATCATTAGTTTTGTTAAACATGTAGATGCTATATTTGAATATTTTAGTTGATTTCGAGGTTGTTCAAAAGTAGAAGGCTTCGTGTAAAAGGACTTCAGTCTTGGATTTTATTATTTCGAGATAGGTTATGACTTAACTTTCTTCAAACTGGGTTGGTTAGTTCATGAAAAATTAAATCATGCTATAGGTTTGGGAAAAATAGCTATGAGATGTGATTTTGAACTATTATATATTGCCTGCTGCCTATGTGGGGGAATTACATTTGCACATCATATGTTCTTTTTACGCGTTACTGTCATGGTGTCAGATACCATTTGAAAACTTTTCTGCTAGCAGGTTCCAAGTTCGTAGTATTTTCTTTCCTTATCTTATTTTTTACTTTGCTTAGTCCGTCTATGTTGTAACTGAGTACAAATGAACAATACTCACTGCTACTATTCCCTTTTGGTGCAGATCCTAGCACGAGTACGACACATAAAAGCTGATTCATGCAGTTAAGTTGGTGATTTCTTGAAGTACTAGCTTGCTCTAGGTTTTTCAGAGTCAACTCTAGACTTCCTCTATCTTTTAGTTGTCTTTATTTCTATTTTGGAGATATACTATGTCTTATTAAGATTCGGTTATATATGAGATGATCTTATACTTTTGACATTATTTATGGGGTTTATGGTATTTTGTTCAGTCTTCCGCTATATTGTACATGTCTTGACCCTACTTCGATCTACTAGTCTCATTTTGTCTTATTTTGTTATTATTTCATTTTTCTTTATGTTTTTGGGGTGTTTGACTTACTATCAAGGTTGGGCCAAAATAGTGCCATCAGGACCTCAATATTTGGTCATGAAAAATATCTCTGTCTCGCCCCCTAACATGTTCCATGCCACAAATATATATCCCAGCATAGTCAGTAGATAGGGGTTCTAAAACGTGCTTCTATTATTCGTTGATAGTTATATAAGTTATCACTTTTCGTGAGAGAATAAGATAAAGAATCTCGGTAATGAATAAACTAAAGTTTTACACAATAAGAAAGAAGAAATGGATTTTTCTAAAGTCATGTGGCCTCTCAAAGATAGATAACAAACATCTCCACCTTGATTGGTAGGACTTTTTAGACTCTACATGAACTTGTGATACTAATGAACTTATGACTCAGATACCAACTTGTTACAATTAAAAACTCGAGTTGTGATAGCACCTACTATACTATCCACTATAGGTAAGCCATCCACACACTCATATGATAGAATTAACTAACTATTCAAAAGAAGTAAGAATGATACAAATATTACCTTGAATATCATAAACAACTAGGTAAAGAAGTCTGAAAATAACAGAAAATTCCAAAATCTCATTACCACAAGTTCAAGCTTTAAAGAGTGAGAAAATAACACTAGTTTGAAGAATCTAAATATAAGGGAAGAAACCTGACATAAACAAAAGGAATCTGATAGGTATTAGAGTTAATCAACCACTATCTCTGAATCCAAAAACAAGTCCCAAGATCCAAATCTAAATCAATGCATTGGGGCATGTGCCTAACTACATAGACATAAAGTACAAAAATAAACAGGTGTGAGTAGCTAACCACATCTACTCAATTTCATAATCAATCGATCCTAATTCAAAGTGACAGTGAGAGCCACCTAAACCACTAGGACCAACTATAACCTTGAAGGACCTGCAAGTAGGAAGGTCATACCTAGAATTGCCATTAAACATCATTAATAAGTGCTGTAAACACTATCCAAGTCCACAATTCCTCAACCTAAAATAATGTCAAGAATGAAAAATAACTAGAATTTGAGAGGACATTGTTGGGGGAAGTGACTAGAAGCTTCAAGAATTAAATTTTATTAGAACAACCTATATTTTTTTCATCCTTTAGAAATATATCACATCCTAAATTGCCATCCATTGTTGTGACACCTCAAAAATCCAAGCCAATATTAGAACCATGCTTTAAGTTCGAGCAAGATTAACCTCATGTTTTGAAAGTTTTATAGTGATTTAGACTTATATTAAGGTCACAAATTGCTTCTAGATTATAGTCAAGTAAAAACATCCCTTAGCGATTAAATTCTTGTGAAGTATATAACTATAGTCATCTTCAAATGAGCATAACTTTTGATATAATAAGAACTTTTGAGCTCAAGACCCACTAACAGATAGATAATTAAATTATTTTTCCAATGATACCAATTTTATCTTAATCCAATAGCGGGTGAAAAGTTATGGCCAAAATATTGAAGCACTATCAAAGCTGCCAATACTACAACTCGTAATGTCTCATTACGAGCCATTAAGAGGGAAGCATAATCTAGGTAGTAGAGGCTATTGGACTTCTGACCACAAATCAAGTCAAGACTTATGGCCATACCCTACCATTCGTGACCTAAGTCATCGAGACTGCTTCCAAGCGACTTCCAGACATTTTCTAAGGGTTTTTTGATCTTTTACCACTTTTTTAACCCCAAAACTATGTAAGGCTGAATAAAAAAGACAAAAACAACTCCAAATCCCTCATTCTCAACATAACACCAAATTATTCAATTAAAACACAATTCTCCTCTTCTCCAAATTAAGAAATTGGGGTTTTTCATATCCAAGTCTAAATCCCCAAAACTTCAATTAAAGAAATAAAAGTAATCAGGTATGTGGGTATTCAATGAGGATCTCCTTTCATTCTTATGCACAAATTATGATTATTATTCATGAATTTTATGATTCCATAATCTAGGCTTTTAACCAATTATTATTCTAAGCTTAAATTCAATCCCCTATGGTATAATTTTTACTCATAAGCATGTTTTAATGATTACTCATGGATCCCTAGCCCTATATTATATCATTCTTTCTATTCACATGCTTTTGTATGATTTACATGATATTACCCAAAATTTTAAGCACATGATCATGCTATATGAGTTTTCTCTAATTCTTCAGCTTATCTTGTAATTAAACCATGAATACATATTTTTCCTTCAGAATAGCATCTTTCCATGTCCAAAATCATGAATTTCCATATTCTGGTCACTTGTTTGAATTTTTTGGCTTTATTCATAAAATTCCCTTTTTATGGTCTATTTTCAATATTTTCATGTTCAATTGCATTATTGATATCCCCTAAATTTCACCTCTCAATAACGTATCATGTGGTCGTTGAACAAATATAGAACCCAACTAGGTTGGAGTCGAACCTAGAGGAAAAATGCTGAATAGTTGCTCACTTGGTATAATTTACAAGCAGTATGGAAAAGTACTTGGGGGATTTTAGAAGTAATCAGTAGGTAGTAACCAAACTTGAGTGCTTTGAGTTGTAAACGATAGAAGAATACTAGGACCGTGTTCCCCTTGGTTTCTTAACTCTGTAAGTTTCTCGTATTCAACCCACTATTTTACTGCTCTATATTCAAAATCGACAAGCTAGGCATTACCCACAGTCTTGTGAGCGTGTTGATAAATTTCACCCGTTACCTTATGAGTCTCAGGGCGTCGCCCTATTTCTCCTTGACTATGAATTTATTTCAATTCTTACCTTTTAAGTCTCGAGTTGATTAGATAAGATGGCGGAATAATAATGATGGAAGAGAATCTCAAATTACTATCTTAATCTTCATTCGCAATTATAAACTCCCTTATGAGGACATTTATTAATACAGGCTATCCCCAAGCTTCTGCAGTAGCTTCGAGGTCAATTTATAGAAGAAGATTAAGATACATATACAGTTTACTTTAGAATAGATATCTCCCACTTTCTTTACATAGTTAATCCACCAAGGTTCCCACAACCCTAGTCAGGAAAGTTAGCCGCTCATGCTTATACAACAATCCATGATAATCAATAAGGAAAGAATGTAATTATTTGCACAATAATGAGTAGAATATAATCTAAAATCTATTATTGAATAGAAACGTAAAATCTTAAGAACACAGTAAAAGTATGTAAAGGTGCATTAAAGTATGTTAAAATTCATAAAAGTGTGTCACCCAATAAAAGATAAACCCTAGGGTATTTATATTATATAAAAAATAGTCAAAATTCCTAATAAAAATTGGAAAGGTAAGGTTATGTCGGCACATGGTACGACTCGCTCCTTAACTCGTACCTTCATTATACGAGTCGTACCATGCCTCTCGAATCTATTCCAGTGTGTAGTATCCCAAGTCTTCAACTCTCCGTTCTTCATATGAATTATGCTCATGAGTCATACCTTAATCATACAACTTGTGGCCTTGATCCGTATCCACATGGGACTTCTTCCTTTATAGCATTGGACATTGGCTTGCTTACGATTTCCCTATCCGAGTCGTACTCAGACTTCTGACTCGAATAGTTCTGAGACTTCAACTCTAGATGGTAGCTTTAGATTTGGTTATGCATATAGTTTCTTCATACAACTCGTATCCTTGATTACAACTCAGATACTCGAGTCGTATCTTCTCAACAATTTGTTTTTCTTCTGCTTCTTAGTTTTTATTGTTCATACGAGTCAGCCTTCGAGTTGTATACTCTATGTACAACTCGTAAAAAGACTCGTACCTTGATAAAACTTGTTTTTTTTAGGTCTTTTCTTCCATTTTCACCCTAACACTATTGTAGACATGTTTTACCAGTAATAAGCACAAAAGTGCATCATATCCACTTAAACAACCTATGAACGTGCATAAGTTCACGGTTTTAAGCATCAAAAGTGACATGTTTCCACAACACATCAACACCCTCAACTTAAACTTTTGTGTGTCCTCAGGCAAACAAAAACCAAAAACTATCTTAAAACCCAAAAGCAATGATTAATAGGATGATCATCAGATACCTTGGCAGTGATTTTGAATTCAAAATTTTTCAACCATTTTATTCTCCTCCTAATTTAACTTTTCAAGACTCAACTATGTATAATGATTTAGCATGATGGCATTACATTAGTAATAGCCAACTAGGCCTAGGCACAAACATCATCTAAAAAACAAAATAGCAACCTAACAACATAACCCATTACGCTTACAGTCAAAGAAATCCAATTCACTCTTAGTATAGATCAATTAATTTATTCAGGAATATAACAAATGACTCTCTCGATCACAAGAAAGTATCACCAGTGTATATAGAGTACCATAGGATTTCCCTTATATTCTCTTCCTAAGATTTGTAACAGTCAAGTTAGGATCACAAAAGGACTTTATTAGGCTTGTAACATAGGCTTGGGGATGGTTTGATATTTATTTGATGCCTATGCCTCCCTATCACAAATCTTTCTTTGGGGTCCACTTATTTTTCCACTTATTCTTAAATTTTATTTCCGCTCTTATGTCTCACTTCCTATTTCAAGAACATTTCATGGTCCAAGTGCATTATTCTTTTCTCACTTTCTTTTTTCTTTCTTGACTTCCAATTTTTTTTCTTTTCCTTTTGATTTCTTTTATTTTACCCACACTTTTTCCTTTTTAATTCATTTATATTTTTACACCTCTTTCTTCAAACTTGTTTTCTCCTACACACCCCTATAATAAACACCCTCAACTTAGGCGATTTTTCTGAGCTGAGGTGCATTTTGTCCAAGGATGACCAAGGCCAAAACAGGTTTATTGTAAGGGAAATGAGAAGGTGAACTTGGTATAATCAAAGAAATAGGTCAATTAGACTCAAATACTTAGATCAAAGGGATACATATTTTATTTAGTTTAGCATTTAGGCTCGAGTGGACTTAAAATAAAAAATAGCCAATGATCATTTTCTACACAACTATCCTTGACCTAGATAAAAGCAACCGGGCAAGTTATAGACTCCTACCTACTGGGAACTCAATAATACCTTACACACTCGCATCGGGTTATATTTCTAAGTAATACTTATCCAGTTTGCCACTGTTCACCCTAATTGTTTTATCCTTAATCCTAATGCCATTGTCAGAGTCACAACGGTTTCACACATACATATATCAGAAAATTCACAAAAATTTAGGAGGTGTCTTAATTTTTAAACACAATTTAGATTAACATAAATATTTTCAGCATAATCAATTCAATACATAAATGTTTCCAAACTCATAAATCAATTCAAAATCATAATTCATTACAAATCAATTTTCAAAATCAATAAAAATTAGTAAAATTAATTTCTGCCATAGGTGTAGATTTTCTCCTTTTTTGAGCACTTGCCAGAATCAAACCTAGAAGCCATAACAGACTTTCAACTACTTAAACTTTTCAACTATTCCTAGTTATTCAAAATTAGATACACACCCCTACTCCCATCTTAAAATTCTTGTATATTACCCAGTGCTAAAAAAATAATGTAAAGGGTGAAAAGTCATATTTGGGCGCTCAAGTTGCTGTCTCAACAATATCAGCCTATGGGCCCTTAGACCAGGTCAAACTCTCCTCAACAATTGTTTCATCAACCAGGACTGAATCAACAATATTAGTCGGGGGCATAACACCATCCCACATAGCATAATAAATAATGGTCTCAAACACCGGCTCCAGCAGCCATCTCACTGAACCGCGTCTATCAGTCGAGCTCATCCTGTATGCTATCAATCCTAGCCTTCTTTCTCGCCTCCTTATCCTCATGTTTTTTTCTCTTTTATTCTCTTTTATCTATTACTGTCTCCTCTAGAGTCTCCTCAATCGGGTCTGGAATAGCCTAAATATTATCTACATAGACTGGGGGCAGTACTGTCTTAATCACGAGCTCTGGGATCACTGCTCTATCATACAGCTCTACCACCATATTTTTACTCTCAGCAACCTTAGACTTGATATCAACAATATGGGGCGTTCGCCCGTTTCCCAACTATCGAGTAATCCTCAATCATAAGAATCAAGTCTCTACTGATTATATCAAATGAGGAGCACTAGAAGTCCCTACTACATTAGTTTGTGTAGTCTCTATCTTTCCATCCGTCTAAGAAGCCATATAAGTAGTCTCGACAGCCTCAGTCTGACTTCTCTATCTAAACATCTTTGAAAACATATCCGCTTCTCTCATAGCCTATTTGGTGATCAGGTTTGCTGTATCTCAAATCATCCTATGTCGATAGTATTTGTAGCCTCGATCATCTTATTTAGCCATGGGATCTCCTGTACCCCTGTAGCTAAAAAAGCTGCATAATCATACACGGGCATGACTTCAATAACTTCTCTCCGCCCACAGCACGATCCTTTATCTACCAAGCTATACACTCGTTGATGTCAAACTCGTATTCAGCTATGACTCCTACTATCAAATCAGCCTAAATCGGTCTTAACACATTATCACTCGTGGTGGGATGAAACCTGTGTTAGAACAATGTACACCATGCTTTAAAATCGAACATCAGTATATTTTATTCAAGTTTTTGGAAAACTGCCCTGAGTCCTCCTACCACCAATACAATATTTTTACCATTAGATGTTATACGATCCGCAATCTATCTAAAGAATCCTATCTTCTCCTCCGAACCTATTTATTTTTAAGTAACTTTTCTCATCTCCTCTAGCTGGTAGTCTATCTCCCCAGTGTTGACCATAGGTTGATATTCTGATCTATATAAAAATCTTCCAATAGTACAAGAGAAAATGTCTACCCACACTCCCTGAATAGTTAGTATCGGGAAAGGATCACCACCTTTCTACAACTGACCCTGTGGATTCTGTTTCTTAAGCTCACCCTTATATACCGCATAGAACTCTATCATACGTAGATCACTACACTTGCAAGGTACTTTCGTCATCCACTCAAAACAATACTACTTGAAGAGCTCCTCAAACCTAGGTAACTTTGTCATCCCAGTAGTTGTCAACCCCCGCTCCAGATACAATACCCCTATGATCTTCTAGTCGGGAGCCTGCGCAACCTATTATTACAATTCTCTGATGATAGGCGAATTTACACGCCTAAAGTACTATACTTTACCCATATTTTAGCTAAGTTTTGAGGACAAAATATATAATTCATGCACTTTTAGTCCTTTTTCCTGTAAGTGAGCTAACAAACGTGATTAGCAAGTTTTCAGGTATAAATGATGTAGATTTCAGCATTTTATAGATAACTTGATGCCAAAGAAAGCTTCACGAAAGAAAGAAGGGAAAGCTGGGACGCCAAGGACCAAAAGTGACCCATGGGAAACTTGTCCCGGGCAAAAACAGCAATTCCAAAGACTTTGGGGATTAGCAGTAACTTATTAGGATTAGGATAATGATGCAGTAACCCAGTAGGAATGGGTTAAGTAATGCAGTAGCTTAGTAGGAATAGGATATGGGTGTTATAAATACCCTATTTTGCTAGAGATTTTTAACAATTAACTACTACTTTTAATTCTTCTTACAATTCTACTTCTAATTCCGAATTATACTAATCAATTCTACTTTTTATTCTCTTCATCTATTCAACTCTTAATTTCCACAACAAGAGAAACACTATTAGAAAAGGGAATTCACGCCTAATGCCATACCACACCATACTACACGTGAGATCTTTTATTGTGGTATAATGATAATGTCTATTATGATTTCCATCGCACTCATGAATAGGTAAACTTCTCCGGTGGGGTTATGGAAGCCTAATGAGATACTATCTATTGCTAGGAGTTTGTGAATTTGTGACACGTATGCTGCTTATATCATTATTCTCTTCATCTTAATCTAAATTCTTTATGGTTGCAAACACATAGGATACGCCAGTATAACATTAACTTGTTCGAAAGAAAAGTTATATGCCTGGAAAAGAGATAATGTCAAGGTAAAAGGGCACCAACCCCTATTAAAAAGTTAGTGCCGTAACTGGATTAACCTCTTGGAGAATTTGTACCATTAGATACGCTTTATGCTCGAAAGAGTTAAAGTGAAATAATCTTTGTTAGGTCGAAAGACGCTTGGATTTACCATAGAATACAATTCTCTATAAGCACATGCATGTCTGAATTCTGCATAACTCATAGCCAATAGAGACGTATAACTCAAAAGGTGGATATAACCCCAACTCTCAATTCTCATTGATTTACATCTTACTAAACTTTCTTCCCATTTACTTTGCTATTTTCCGTTTTCACTTTGTTACATTATTGCACACTACAATCCCCCCTTTTTTACGAGACTTGCACTAAAAGTTTAATAATCTTTGCTTACTTAGTGATCGGCTATTCTCTGTGGGATCGATACCCAACCCAGTTGGGTTATATATATGACAACGACCGCTTACACTATTACGAGAGCTGTAGTTTGAGAGTTATAAAAAATTGGCACCGTTGCCGGGGAATACGGTAGTCTACTAAGTTTGTGATAATTACTAGACCCTTCAGTCAAAGATTCTCGTACTTTTACTTTTAGCTTTTGTTTTTATTTTCTGCAGGTTTTTATTCAGTGCATGCCCCATACTCGAAGTTCTGGTCAACCGTTATTACCTATCAATCCTAAACCACAACGTATTGGTAGAATAGAGGCACAACAGGAAATTGAAAGGATGGCTGATCAACATGAACAGGCGAGGCTAGCTGCTCTAGCCACCGCCCAAGTGCATCAACAAAATATTGATAACCCTGGGCAAGCAATAAATCCTGACGACGAGGACCTAGGTGATGACGAGTTACTAAACCCTAGGCATGCTGCTGAGATTGCAACACTTGCTAACAGAATAGATCGTCAAGCTAGGTTTAGGCATGAATGCCGACGCGTGCAACCAGCATTCGACGATGATGATGATGATCTTGATGGAGCCGTGATAACTCTCAATCTACAGCTCTCTTAGGAGTGTAAAGCGGTCATTAGCAAATATAGAACCCAACCTGGGTTGGGTATCGATCCCTCAGGGAATAGCTTGGCCAACAAGTAAGCAACGGTTACTAGAGTTATAGTACAAGTCTCGTAAAAAGGGGGGATTGCAATGTGTAACCAAATTATTAAAGCAAACTGAAAATAGCAAAGTAAAAAGAAAGAATATTTCGTAGGTTGTGAAACAATGAGAATTGAAGCGTTGGGGTTATATACACCTTCTGAGGTCTACGTCTCTATTGGCTATGAGTGTGTAGAATTCTGACATGCACGTGCTTATAGAGAATTGTATTCGATGGTAAATCTAGGCGACTTTCGACCTATTCGATGATTATTTCACTTTAACTCTTTCGAGCTTAAAGCATGTCTAACGGTACGAATTCTCCAAGAGGTTAATCCAGTTACGACACTAACTGTTTATATAGGGAATTTAGGATGGGACCCTACTACCTTGACATTATCTCCTTTCAAGACAAATAACCTTTCTTTCGAACAAGTTAAATGTTATACTGGCGTATTCTTGCATTTGCAACCACAAAGAATGTAGATTAAGATGAAGAGAATAATGATATAAGCAGCATACGTGTCACGAACTCACAAACTCACAGCAATAGATAGTATCTCAGTTGGCTTCCATAACCCCAACAGAGAAGTTTAGTTACCCATGATTGCGAAGGAGATCACGATTGACATTGTTTTTATACCACAAGATTGATTAATTTCGTGTAGCACAAGTGGTAGGCATTTAGGCGTGAATTCCTAGGCAAAGTAATGATTCTCTTGTTGCGGAATTTAAGAATAGATGAATAGAAGAAGAAAAATAGAATTAATGGAAAGATTAGAAGAGTTGTAGAATTGTTTGTAGCGTAGAATGTAGGAAGATGCAGAATGGTTGAATGTCGAATGAATAAAAATCTCTAGCATGATAGGGTATTTATAATACCCATATCCTAATCCTACTAAGCTTATGAAATATCTAACCAAATCCTACTAAGCTAATGAAATACTTAACCCAATTGTACTAGGTTAATGTAATATTCTCCTAATCCAAATAAACAAATTAAATACTTAACCCAATTGTACTAGTTTAATGTATCATTATCCAAACCCAACTAAGTTACTGCAGTCCCCAAAGTTTTCAGAAATGTTGTTTTAGCCCGGGACAGATTTTCCATGCATCACTTTTTGTCCTTTAGGCGTCCAAGCTCCCTTTCCTTCCTTCGTGAGCTTTCTTTGGCGTCAAGTAAGCCATAAAATGCTGAATTCTACATCATTTATACCTGAAACTTTGCTAATCATGTTCGTTAGCTCACTTACAGGAAAAAGGACTAAAAGTGCATGAAATATATAATTTGTTCTCAAAACATGGCACAAATATGGGCAAAATATATTGATATAGGCGTGTAAATTCGCCTATCATCAACACCCCACACTTGAAGCTTTGTTCGTCCTCGAACAAAATATCGCGTCCCTCTACACATCAACTTAGGGTTTCACAGCAACAACACAAAACATTCGTCAAGACAAGCACAATAATTATCAACAAAGAGTAGCTTTCCGATCATTAGTAGAAACAGTTTAACCTCTAGCATAGACTCGTGATGGTGGTCAACTCATATTCAAAAGTTAAGGTACAATGAATCATATACAACTACCCAAACTCATCAACCATGTGTGTCTCACAATATAGTACCCATAATCTCTCACAAGTATAGCATATTTTTCAAACATGGGTATCAAAATATCCTTGCTCTCACTCTCACAAAGAATTCATATGCAGCAACTGATGACCATAGGCTTGCCCTTAGTGTAATACTCCACTAAATGTCAGAATGTTAAGATTAGGATCAAGTAGGTCTTTTGATGGTTGTAATGTAGGCTATGGGATGGGTAGGATCAGCTATTTTGGCCAGAAATAGTGACTAAGTTCCTAAGTACTTTAATACATCACATTGTATCATTTACACTTTTTTCTTTTAACCCTTTCTTTCTTTTATTCTTCCACCCTTGTTCTCCTCTTTTGTTTTTCAATTTTTAAGCATAACTCACTTTTCAGCTTTCTTTTCCTTTTTCTTTTCACAACATACCTCTTATGCTAGCACTTTTCTTTTTCATAACACATTCAAGCACCATTAAATTTTAAAGCATCATACTTACCCAATTTCCTCTTATATTGTCACATGACTTTATACTTTAAAGCACTTAGGAATTTGGATCAAATCACGGTCTTGAAAAAATGGATTAGGCTTACATACAAGGTTGTCAAAGAAATAGGCTAAAGGCTCAAAAGGGTTTAACTAGGATGATGTCCATGGGTAGGTAAAACGATGGTAAACATATATAGGTGGACAAAGAAATGCCTAAATCATCTCCTAAACTTACACTCCTTATTTTCGCTTTGCATACATACCAGGCAAGTTCTAGCATCAGCCACAAACATATAATATACTATTAATCTCACACAACTCTTGACCCAACAAGTGAAGGAATTGAACCACAAAATATCACATAATGAGTCACAACTAGAGCCTAAACGTCTCAATAGTCATAATTGTAGCACATACTCTTGTTATAATCTCATGCTGCATATTGGAATTATTTCATGCGAAGCTAAAAAAAAAATTTTAAAAACTTAAAAAAAACGACACAAAAAAAATAAACAAAAAAAGTAAACAAACATAGATGAAAATAGAGAAGTATAGCATGCGATGCCGCCACCCCATACTTAAACGGGACACTGCCCTCAGTGGAAAATAAATACGAAGAACCTGGTCAGTCGGACTCTTTCTCAATGTCGGGGGTCATACCCCCTTTTTCGGAATCATCATAAGAGTCGTCGTCAGAGTTCTCCTCCTCATAGGAGTCTGGCAAGTGTCGATCGTCATCGGTTGGCACATCATCGTCTAGAGATTCCTCAAAGTATACACCCACTCCACACATCTCCCATGCATGCATGTTCATTGGATAATCATGTTCCAACTATTGGGGCTCTTCAGCAGTTTGTGATCAGCTGGTTCCTCTTCGATATCCTCCTTCCGCAAGAGTGTTGTCAACAAATTACAAAAAGTGAAATGGGACCTTTTGTGGAGTCTCGCCTTACGCATTGTAGAGCGAATGAATGCCCCAAAATTGATAGGGACATTCGTCATCAAAGCATAGACCAAACACACTCTATCTCTTGATATCTTGGTGTATTGAGTCCCACGAATAAGGCATGAGTTGACAATACGCAACCAGATTCTTGCTTCCCTATTCAATGGAGCATAGGGGAAGGTGTTGTGTCGTCCGGTGTCTCGGTGTCTGCCCCACCTTGTCATCGATCTACTTCCACAAAGTGTGTGTCGTATTGCTCTATTAGGAGGCCTGCTGTACAGCTCTTTGAATGGTGCTGGGTCGACCGAAGGTAAACCAAGAAAGGAGTTGAGCAAATATGCGTTGAGCTGTAACACTTGGCCCCGAATCTTGACTTCGTTGCCTGTGGTTTTCGGTGACCAGTTGGCGTAGAACTCCCTTGTCAAATCAAGATTACATTATACCATGTCGCGGAAGATGAAATCCAGTTTCAACGCCATTATTTTTGCCAACATACGCGGATCCTTCTTCGCTATGGTGTCCTTGTTGATCAAGTCGACATGAACATATTTCCGTTCCTTGTTGTTCTTGTACCATTCTTTGGATTCCTCCTCAAGAACCCATTTTATTGCAAACATTCGTCGGGGTAGTTCCATTAAGGATGATTCTCCTTGTTCCTTGCGACCTCTCTTCTTGCCCTTTTGGGAAGTGGTAGCCTTATCTTGTCGCGCTTTAGGTGCCATTGTTCCTGAGATTTAAACAATATTCATGTTAGCATCAACTCAAAGGAAACAATCTATACACAAGCCATCAGGGTACCACCCCACACTTGGTTCGTTAATACAAAACAGTGAAGTGAATTCATACGTTTTAGGAACTATGTTCCGACAAGAAAATCAGCGATGTATCACTACTTGCAGCCATTGCACTACTTTCATGTTAGGTATAATAACACTACTACGTAGGGGTTACATTATGGTATAGTTACTTTCAACAATCACAACCTCCTAAGTCGGTAGTCAACTATAGGTCTTATCCCGATGAACGGGATAGTCTAACATGTAAGTATCCAAGTATCAAACTTAAGCAATTGTCATAACCCTAGAAATTCCACAAATAGTATAACAATGCTATTAAAACCAAATTCAAGTCGGAAACAAGTCAAGATTATCCTAACGTATATGTTCACGCACATGGTTTTGTGTCAACAATCCAAACACATTAACATCACCAATAATCTTTCAAGATGTAGCAATTCATAATAGGCATAGCAACATAGTACTTACGAGAAATAGATGAAGAATACAAGAGTACTTACATGATTGAAGCCTTTGGAGATGTTCTTGTGAATTGGAAGAGCAAAAAGAAAAAGTTTGAGATGATTTGGAGAGAGTATGTGGCGCCCTTAGGTCAATTTCTAATGTGGTTATGTTTCAAGACTAAGTCCCCTTTATATAGGAAGAGAATGGGTCGGGTTTTGACCCATCTACAAAGGATTTTGGAGACAAAAATGCCCTATATGCGGCGCATAATGCTTGGCATAGTCATAGTATAGGCGGCGCATAGTGTATGGCATTTAGGGACATATGCGGCGCATAGGTCATGGCATTTAGGGACATATGCGCCGCATAGTGTATAGCATTTGACATACTGAGACCAAATGCTATAGCATAGGCGGCGCATAGTGTATAGCACACTTAAGAATGGGCGGCGCATAGTATATAGCACACTAGATTCCGAGACCTTGGGCTATAGGATAGGTTTTGCAATATTCGTGGCCTAGTTTTACCTAGGCTTAGCCTTCCTCGAGGCCTATTTTGGCATCAGAAATGATTAATCCATAGCCTTATGCATCCTTATACCTAACTTACCACCTTTTCCAATACATCCAAATCGTCATTTGAAACCAATCTCCTCATTGAATACCTCTTGCACCTATATTTGCTCAAAACTAATGAAAACGATTAGTACGATGGGTTGCCTCCCACCAAGCGCCTTAGTTTTGGTCGTGGCACGACTCGTATTTTTGGATTTTGATTTATCAAAGGCAAAACAAGTACTAGAATGAAAGAAATACAAAATGATAAACGATAAACGATAAAACGATAAAACGATGGGTTGCCTCCCATCTAGCGCCTTATTTATTGTCGTGGCTCTACATAGTTACCTCGAGTACTTAGACTTCGTCGAGATAATTGATGGCCATATAATTCATCGAGTCAAGAGGACCGATATAAGGTTTAACACGTTGGTCATTCACTTTGAAGACAATGACATTATTGTCTTCCAATTCGACTACTCCAGACGAGTAGACCTGAATAACTTTGTATGGACCAAACCACTTAGATCTTAACTTACCTGGGAAGAGCTTCAATCGTGAGTTGAAGAGAAGTACCATATCACCCCTTTGGAAGTTTCATCGAAAAATCTGCTGATCATGATACTTTTTCATCCGCTCCTTGTATAGGTCCGATCTTTCATATGCATAGAGAAGGAACTCATCTAATTCGTTCAGCTGCTCCAACCTCAGATTCTTAGCATCATCCTGATTCAAATTCAACTGCTTCAATGCCCACAATGCCTTATGCTCGAGCTCGATGGGTAAGTGACAAGACTTCCCTTAAACTAGTTGATAAGGAGACATGCCAATGGGTGTTTTGAAAGCAGTCCTATATGCCCACAGTGCATCATCTAGCTTCCTAGACCAATCCTTCCTATTTGCATTAACCGTTTTCGCAAGGATTTGCTTGATCTCCCGATTGGAAACGTCTACTTGTACACTAGTTTGGGGATGATAAGGCGTAGCTACCTTATGTTGCTTGACACCATACTTGGCCAAAACAGATTTGAATAGCTTGTTTCAAAAGTGAGATCCTCCATCACTTATGATAGTACGTGGTACTCCAAAGCGAGAGAAGATATTCTTCTTTAGGAACGCTACAACACGCTTCCCTTCATTGTCGGCCAAAGCTACAGTTTCCACCCATTTTGAAACATAATCTACAGCAACCAAGATGTACTTCATTCCAAATGAATTCACGAATGGACCCATGAAATCAATACCCCACACATCAAAGAGTTCTACCTCAAGAATTTTGGACATGGGCATTTCATGGTGTTTTGAAATAGAACCTTGAAGTTGGCATTGGTCACACCTTCTAACATAGTCGTAGGCATCTCTAAATATCGAAGGCCAATAGTAACCACTTTGCAATACTTTTCTTGCCGTCTGATTGCCTGCATGATGTCCTCCAACTTGGGAAGTGTGGCATGCTTCCAAAATATTAGGCACCTCTACATGGGATATACATCGTCGAATAATACCATCCGCATATCGTCGAAACAAATATGGATCATCCCAATAGTAGTGTTGTACGACATGCATAAACTTCCTCCTTTGGTGGTAAGATAAATTGGCAGGTATCACATTACTCACCACGAAATTTGCAAAGTCGGCATACCATGGTAATTTTTCCATTGTTGTCGCTAATATCTCCTCATCAGGGAATGCATCATCAATCTGAATTTCAGGTTGCGCCACATGCTCATTCTCGAGTCTAGATAGGTGGTCGGCCACTTGGTTCTCGCAACCTCTTCTATCTTTGACCTCGAAATCGAACTCTTGCAGCAGCAATACCCATCGAATTAATCTTGGTTTTGCATCCTTCTTTGTCATTAGATACCTAAGAGTTGCATGGTCTGTATGAACGATCACCTTAGTACCCAATAGATAGGCACGAAACTTCTCAAACGCATACACTACCGCTAGGAGCTCTTGTTCTGTCACAGTGTAGTTCCTTTGGGCTTCATTTAGGACCTTACTCGCATAGTAGATAAGATGAAATAATTTTTCCTTTCTCTGACCAAGCACAGCTCCAACGGCTACACCACTAGCACCACACATGACTTCGAATGGGAGAGACCAATCTGGTGCTACCATGATAGGGGCTTCAATGAGTTTTCCTTTGAGGCATTCAAATGCCTTTAATAAATCTTCATTAAAGTCAAACTTCGCATCTTTCTCCAAGAGTTTGCACAATGGACTAGCAATTTTGGAGAAGTCTTTGATGAACCGACGATAGAAACCTGCATGGCCGAGAAAACTATGAACTCCCTTCACCAAAATTGGAGGCGGTAGCTTCTCAATAACCTCTATTTCTGCTCGATCAACCTCAATCCTTCTTTCATAGATCTTGTTCCCAAGAATGATTCCTTCTTTTACCATGAAGTGGCACTTCTCCCAATTCAGCACTAAGTTGAATTCTACACATCTTTGCAATGCCATGCTTAGGTTTGCCAAGCACGCTTCAAAAGACTCACCAACAACTGAGAAATCATCCATGAATACCTCCAAAGTATCTTCAACCATATCAGAAAAAATAGACATCATACAACATTGAAAGGTGGCTGGTGCATTACATAACCTGAATGGCATACGTTTGAAGGCAAACGTACCATATGGGCATGTAAACGTTGTCTTCTCTTGGTCCTCGGGGGCAATACAAATCTGATTGTATCCTGAATAACCGTCCAAGAAACAAAACCATCCTTTCCCCGCTAATCGATCTAGCATTTGGTCCATGAATGGCATTGGGAAGTGATCTTTGAGTGTCTAAGAATTCAGCTTTCGGTAGTCCATGCATACTCTCCATCCAGTGATGGGTCTGAGTAGAATAAGCTCATTCTTCGCATTCGCGACTACCGTCATGCCTCCTTTCATGGGAACACATTGTACCGGGCTTACCCATGTACTATCAGAGATTGGATACACAACCCCTGCGTCTAACCACTTGATAATTTCTTTCTTCACCACTTCTTGCATAGGTGAGTTTAGACGTCCTTGGTGCTCAATAGTGGGTGTGCAATTCTCTTCAAGCTAAATTTTATGTGTACAAATCCCAGGTGGAATACCAATAATATCCGCAATGGTCATCCAATGGCTCTAATATACTTCCGTAGAAAACCAATGAGAGCTGCAACTTGTTTCTCACCCAAATCTGCTGCAACAATGACTGGAAGTGTGTTTCCGCTTCCTAAGAATTCATACTTTAAATTCCTTGGCAGCTCCTTCAATTCTAATGTGGGTGGCTCTTCAATAGATGGCTTAGCTGGTGGTGTGGGTCGATTCTTGAGATCAAGATCCAGCTTCTTGGGAGCATAGCGATATGTTCCTAATCCCGATAGAGCACAAGTAGCTTCTTCAGAATTTTCAGCATCCTCATTCTCTCTATTCATGAGCACAACCGCCAAAGGATCATCGATACTTTGCTCCTCTTCAAGTAATTCTTTCTCATCATCAAAGAAAACATCATCCACCAAAAATATACTGAGATATTTGGGTTGCTTCATTGATTTGCACTCATCAAAGCGAACCACTTCGTCATTTATTCGGAATGAAAGCTCATTGGCTCTCAAATCAATGAGCACACTTCCTGTAGCAAGGAAAGGGCGCCCCAAGATTATGGGAACTTCTGAGTCTGCCTCACAATCTAAAATAACAAAGTCTGCCGGAAAGATGAATGAAGAAACCTTTACCGATACGTCACATAGAATACCAACAGGTCATTTTACCGACCTATCCGCCATGACGAGCCTCATATTGGTTGGAGTAGGATTACCCAACCCCAACTTCTTTTAGATCGATAATGGCATAAAATTGATGCTGGCTCCTAAGTCACATAATGCTTTGGTAAAATTCAAAGATCCTACGGTGCAAGGAATAGTGAAAGCTCCGGGGTCGGCCTTCTTCTGAACTATCGATCGGGTAGCAATTGCACTACAATGATGCACATCTTCTTTCAACTCATAGCTTGCTTCCCGCTTCTTAGTCAAAAGATCCTTCATAAATTTCGCATACCCAGGCGTTTGTTCAAGTGCCTCCACCAATGGAACATTAATGGTCACCTGCTTTAACATAGTCATGAATTTGCTGAACTTTGTGTCATCCGCCACCTTCTTCAATCTTTGGGGAAAAGGTGGTGGTGGGTATGGAAGTGTTCTCTCTACGGTTTTTTTCTCCTCTTTCTTTCGTTTTTCAGATTTTTCAGGTTGCACAGCACTGGGTGAGACGTCCTTGTCATCAGGAGTAGGTGCTGCGGCATCTTCTCCTTTTGCGTTGTCATCCATGCCCACAATTTCGTCAACCACTTGCTTGCCTTTTGTTGAAGTTTCCAGTACCTTACCACTTTTGGGAGTGATGGCCATGCATGACCCATCATTGCTTGGGTTTTGCACAGTATCACTAGGTAAGGTGCCAGCCTTTCTTTGATTGAGTGCTGCTGAAAGTTGGCTCAATTGCTGCTCTATTATCTTGATTGAAGTGGAATGAGAATCAACTAATTGTTTCATGGAGGACAAATCATCAATTACCTCTGTAACTCCCGCGCTCGTTGCTTCCACTCCTTTCAATAGTTTAGCCATCATGTCTTCTATACTTCCAGAATTAGATGTGGTGGTGTCACGTCTACCAGGGGGAACGTACAAACTACTCTTTTCATTCTTGTTCATCCAACTTCCTTGGTCCTTGGATTTATCATAATAGTTCCGACCTTGGTTTCCTTGGGCATTCCCGTGGAAAACCCCCTGATTGTTCAAGTAGTTGACCTCCTCTTCAGAATCAGATTCGTCTCTTCCTTTTGACGCAATAGCTTTCACTTTTTCGGTCTTCCCTGATAATAGATGCTTTGTAAGAAGATCCATTTGAGTTTTCATGTGCGCCATATCATGATCACATTCTTCTTCTCTTCTTCTTTGGTCTGCTGTCATGCCAATAGACAAAGTGGGGCTTTCTACCTCAGAATCCCTGGTATGCCAAGCTCTACTTTGTTTCGTCATACGATCCAGCATATTGCTTGCTTGACCAAAGGCGAGGTCCATAAAAGATCCTCCATCTGCGTTATCCACCACTGGTTTAGTTATTGAATTCAAGGCTCTATACAAGGTCTCCATTAGGTGGACATTAGTCATGTGATAGTTTGGGCATCTCGCTAGCTTTGTCTTGAACCTCTCCCATGTTTCATGAAGAGCTTCTGTGGGAAGCTGACGAAAGTTGCTGTTTCATCTCTCAATTGTGCCCTCTTGGATGACGGAAAGAATCTTTCTAGGAAAGCGTCTCTCAATTGCCTCCAATTTGTAATTGAATCAGGAGTCATCCCATTCAACCATAGTGTTGCCTCCCTAGATAGAGATAATGGAAATAAGCGTAATCGAATTGCATTCTGACCAACACCAGGATTGACAAACGACTTGCATATAGAAATAAAGTTGATGAGATGCATATTCGGATCATCGCCTGCTAGTCCACCAAATAATCCCTTGAGTTGCAATAACTGAATCATGGTGCTTGTGATGTTGAACTTGGCTCCGGGCGCTAATTATGGTGGAATTATGGCTCCAGTGGCTCCGGCACCATCAATATCATCATCATCATCGTCGAAAGCTGACTGCATAGGTTGGCGATCATACCTAAACCGAGCTTGTCGACCTCTTCAGTTGGCAGGTGTTATTTCAGCATCACGCCTAGTGTTTAGTAACTCGTCATCACCTAAATCCTCATCGTCGGGATTTGTTGCTCGTGCAGGGTTATCAATGTTCTATTGTTGAACCTGGGCAGCGGCAAGGGCAGCCAATCTTGCTTGTTCCTGTTGAGCAGCCATCCTTTCGATTTCTGCTTGTGCTTTTATTGTACCAATGCGTTGTGGTTCAGGATTGATAGGTAATAACGGTTGACCAGAACTTCTAGTATGGGGCATGCACTGAATAAAAATCTGCAGTAAACAAAAACAAAAACTGAAAGTAAAAGTACGAGAATCTTTGACCAAAGGGTTTAGTAATTATCACAAACTTGATTGACACTCGTATTCCCCGACAACGGCACCAATTTTTGATAACGCTCAATCTACAGCTCTCTTAGGAGTGTAAAGCGGTCGTTAGCAAATATAGAACCCAACCTGGGTTGGGTATCGATCCCTCAGGGAATAGCTTGGCCAACAAGTAAGCAACGGTTACTAGAGTTTTAGTACAAGTCTCGTAAAAAGGGGGGATTGCAATGTGTAACCAAATCATTAAAGCAAACTGAAAATAGAAAAGTAAAAAGAAAGAATATTTCGTAGGTTGTGAAACAATGAGAATTGAAGCGTTGGGGTTATGTCCACCTTCTGAGGTCTACGTCTCTATTGGCTATGAGTGTGTAGAATTCTGACATGCACGTGCTTATAGAGAATTGTATTCGATGGTAAATCCAGGCGTCTTTCGAACTATTCGAGGATTATTTCACTTTAACTCTTTCGAGCTTAAAGCGTATCTAACGGTATGAATTCTCCAAGAGGTTAATCCAGTTACGACACTAACTGTTTAATAGGGAATTTAGGATGGGACCCTACTACCTTGAAATTATCTCTTTTCCAGACAAATAACCTTTCTTTCGAACAAGTTAAATGTTATACTGGCGTATTCTTGCATTTGAAACCACAAATAATGTAGATTAAGATGAAGAGAATAATGATATAAGCAGCATACGTGTCACGAACTCACAAACTCACAGCAATAGATAGTATCTCAGTTGGCTTCCATAACCCCAACAGAGAAGTTTAGTTACCCATGATTGTGAAGGAGATCACGATTGACATTGTTGTTATACCACAAGATTGATTAATTTCGTGTAGCACAAGTGGTAGGCGTTTAGGCGTGAATTCCTAGGCAAAGTAATGATTCTCTTGTTGCGGAATTTAAGAATAGATGAATAGAAGAAGAAAAATAGAATTAATGGAAAGATTAGAAGAGTTGTAGAATTGTTTGTAGCGTAGAATGTAGGAAGATGCAGAATGGTTGAATGTCGAATGAATAAAAATCTCTAGCATGATAGGGTATTTATAATACCCATATCCTAATCCTACTAAGCTAATGAAATATCTAACCAAATCCTACTAAGCTAATGAAATACTTAACCCAATTGTACTAGGTTAATGTAATATTCTCCTAATCCAAATAAACAAATGAAATACTTAACCCAATTGTACTAGGTTAATGTATCATTATCCAAATCCAACTAAGTTACTGTAGTCCCCAAAGTTTTCAGAAATGCTGTTTTAGCCTGGGACAGATTTTCCATGCATCACTTTTGGTCCTTTAGGCGTCCAAGATCCCTTTCCTTCCTTCGTGAGCTTTCTTTGGCGTCAAGTAAGCCATAAAATGCTGAATTCTGCATCATTTATACCTGAAACTTTGCTAATCATGTTCGTTAGCTCACTTACAGGAAAAAGGACTAAAAGTGCATGAAATATATAATTTGTTCTCAAAACATGGCACAAATATGGGCAAAATATATTGATATAGGCGTGTAAATTCGCCTATCATCAAGCCGGAGCCACAGGAGCCATTATTCCTCCACCATTGGCACCCAGAGCCAAGTTCAACATCATAAGCACCATGATTCAGTTATTGCAACTCAAGAGATTATTTGGTGGACTAGCAGGCGATGATCCGAATATGCATCTGATCAAATTTATTTCTACATGTAAGTCGTTTGACAATCCTGGCGTTGGTCAAAATGTAATTCGATTATGTTTATTTCCATTGTCTCTGTCTGGGGAGGCAAATCTATGGTTGAATGGGCTGACTCCTGATTCTATTACAAATTGAAGGCAATTGAAAGACGCTTTCCTAGAAAGATTCTTTCCGCCATCCAAAAGAGCACAATTGAGAGATGAAATCAGTAACTTTCGTCAGCTTCTAACCGAAGCTCTCCATGAAACATGGGAGAGGTTCAAGATGAAGCTTATGCGGTGCCCAAATCACCATATGACCAATGTCCACTTGATGGAGATATTGTACAGATCATTGAATTCAATAACTAAACCAGTGGTGGACAATGCGGCTAGAGGATCATTTATGGATCTTACCTTTGGTCAAGCAAGAAATATGCTAGATCGGATGACGAAGCAAAGTAGAGCTTGGCATACCAGGGATTCTGAGGTAGCAAGCCCCACTTTATCTATTGGCATGACTGCAGACCAAAGGAGAAGAGAAGAAGAATGTGATCAAGATATGGTGCACATGAAAACACAATGGATCTTCTTACAAAACATATATTATCAGGGAAGACCGAAAAAGTCAAAGATGTTATGTCAAAAGGAAGAGAGGATTGTAGTGCAATTGCTACCCGTTCACTAGTTCAAAAGAAGGCCGACCCCGGTGCATTCACTATTCCTTGCACCATTGGATCTTTGAATTTTTCCAAGGCATTATGCGATTTAGGAGCCAACATCAATTTAATGCCATTATTTATTTACAAGAAGTTGTGGTTGGGTGATCCTACTCCAACCAATATGAGGCTAGTAATGGGGGATAGGTCGGTAAAATGACCTGTTGGTATTTTATGTGATGTATTGGTGAAGGTCTCTTCATTCATCTTTCTGGCAGACTTCATTATTTTGGATTGTGAGGCAGACTCAGAAGTTCCCATAATCTTGGGGGCCCCTTTCCTTGCAACAGGAAGTGTGCTTATTGATTTAAGAGCTAATGAGCTTTTATTCCGGATAAATGACGAAGAAGTTCGCTTTGATGTTTGCAAATCAATGAAGCAACCCAAAGATCTGAAGGTATTGTCGGTAGCTGATGTTTACTTTGATGATGAGAAAGAATTATTTGAAGAAGAGCAGATTATTGATGACCCGTTAGCGGTTGTGCTCATGAATGGTGAGCATAAGGATGCTGAAAATTATGAACAGACTATTGGTGCTCTAACAGGATTAGGGTCATATCCTCATGTTCCCAAGAAGCTGGACCTTGATCTCAAAAATCGACCTACACCACCAACTAAACCATCTATTGAAGAGCCACCCACATTAGAATTGAAGGAACTGCTTAGTCATTTAAAGTATGCATTCTTGGGAAGCGAAAACACACTCCCAGTCATTGTGGCAGCAGATTTGGATGAGCAGCAAGTTGTAGCTCTCATTGCTATAATACGGAAGTATATAAGAGTCATTGGTTGGACCATCGCTGACATTATTGGGATTCCACCTGGGATTTGTACACACAAGATTCAGCTTGAAGAAAATAGCACACCCACTATTGAGCATCAAAGGCGTCTCAATCCACCTATGCAAGAAGTGGTGAAGAAAGAAATTATTATGTGGTTAGATGCAGGAGTTATGTTTCCAATCTCTGACAGCACATGGGTAAGCCCGGTACAATGTGTTCCTAAGAAAGGAGGCATGACGGTAGTTAAGAATGAGAAAAATGAGCTTATTCCACTCAGACCCGTCACAGGATGGAGAGTGTGCATGGACTACCGAAAGCTGAATTCATGGACACTTAAAGATCACTTTCCAATGCCATTTATGGACCAAATGCTAGATCAATTAGCGGGGAAAGGATAGTTTTGTTTCTTAGATGGTTATTCTGGATATAATCAGATTTGTATTGCCCCCGAAGACCAAGAGAAGACAACGTTCACGTGCCCATATGGTACGTTTGCCTTCAAATATATGCCATTTGGGTTATGTAACGCACCAGCCACCTTTCAGCATTGTATGATGTCCATTTTTTCTGATATGGTTGAAGATACCTTAGAGGTAGTCATGGACGATTTTTCAGTTGTGGGTGAGTCATTTTAATCACGTTTGGCAAACCTAAGTATGGCATTGGAAAGATATGTAGAATTCAACCTAGTGTTGAATTCAGAGAAGTGCCACTTTATGGTTAAAGAAGGTATCGTTCTTGGGCATAAAATCTCTGAAAGAGGCATTGAGGTTGATCGAGCTAAAATCGAAGTCATCGAGAAGCTACCACCTCCAATTTCCGTGAAGGGAGTCCGTAGTTTCCTCGGTCATACAGGTTTCTATCGGCGGTTTATCAAAGACTTCTCCAAAATTGCTAGTCCATTATGCAAACTCTTGGAGAAAGATGCAAAGTTTGACTTCAATGAAGATTGTTTGAAGGCATTTGAATGCCTAAAGAGGAAGCTAATTGAAGCTCCTATCATGCTAGCACCAGATTGGTATCTACCGTTTGAAGTTATGTGTGATGCTAGCGGGGTAGCTTTAGGCGCTGTACTTGGACAGAGAAGGGAGAGGTTATTCCATCCTATCTACTATGCTAGCAAGGTCCTGAACGAAGCCCAAAAGAACTATACTGTCACAGAACAAGAGCTCTTAGCGGTTGTGTATGCTTTTGATAAGTTTCATGCTTATTTGTTGGGAACCAAAGTAATAGTTCATACAGACCATGCAACTCTGAGATATTTAATGACAAAGAAGGATGCAAAACCAAGGCTAATTCGATGGGTATTGCTGCTGCAAGAATTTGATTTGAAGTTTAAAGATAGAAGAGGTTACGAGAACCAAGTGGCTTATCATCTATCTATACTCGAGAATGAGCATATAGCACAACCTAAAATCGAGATTGATGATGCATTCCCTGACGAGGAGATCTTAGCCACGATAATGGAAGAGTTACCATGGTATGCAGACTTTGCAAACTTTGTGGTGAGTAATGTGATACTTGCAAATTTATCTTTCCATCAAAAGAGAAAGTTCATGCATGATGTAAAACACTATTTTTGGGATGAACCATATTTGTTTCGATGATGCGCTGATGGTGTTATCAGGTGATGCATATCCCATGTAGAAGTGCCTAATATACTGGAAGCATGTCACACTTCCCAAGTTGGAGGACATCACGCAGGTAATCGAACAACAAGGAAGGTATTACAAAGTGGATATTGTTGGCCTTCGATATTTATAGATGCCTATGACTTTGTGAGAAGATGCGACCAATGTCAGCAACAAGGTGCAATTTTGAAACACCATGAGATGCCCATGTCAAAAATCCTTGAAGTAGAGATCTTTGACGTATGGGGTATTGATTTCATGGGACCATTCGTAAATTCGTTTGGAATGAAATACATCCTAGTTGCTGTAGACTATGTTTCAAAATGGGTTGAAGCAGTAGCGTTGGCCGACAATGAGGGAAAGCGTGTTGTATCATTCTAGAAGAGGAATATCTTCTCTCGTTTTGGAGTACCACGTACTATCATAAGCGATGGAGGATCTCACTTTTGCAACAAGCTATTCAAATCTGTGTTGGCCAAATATGGTGTCAAGCAACATAAGGTAGCCACGCCTTATCGCCCACAAACTAGTGGACAGGTAGAAGTTTCCAACCGAGAGATCAAGCAAATCCTTGCTAAGATGGTAAATGCTAATAGGAAAGATTGGTCTCGGAAGCTAGATGATGCACTATGGGCCTATAGGACTGCATTCAAAATGCCAATTGGCATGTCCCCGTACCAACTAGTTTATGGGAAAGCCTATCACTTACCCATTGAGCTCGAGCATAAAGCATTGTGTGCGTTGAAGCTACTGAATTTGAATTGGGATGATGCCATGAATCTGAGATTGGAGAAATTGAACGAGATGGATGAGTTCCATCTACATGCTTATGAAATATCAAACCTATACAAGGAGAGGATGTAAAAGTATCATGATCAGCGGATTGTTCAACGAAACTTTCAAAAGGATGATATGGTACTTCTTTTAAATTTTAGACCGAAGCTATTCCCAGGTAAGTTAAAATCCAAGTGGTCTGGTCCGTACAAAGTTAACCAAGTCTACTCGTCGGGAGTAGTTGAGTTGGAAGACAATAATGGTGTTGTCTTCAAGGTGAATGGCCAACGAGTAAAACCTTATATTGTTTCTCTTGATTCGATAAAATGCATGGCCATCACTTATCTCGACGAAGTCTAAGTACTCGAGGCAACTATGTCGTGCCGCGACAATAAATCAAGTGCTAGATGGGAGGCAACCCATCATTTTTTTATTTTTTTCCTTCGTTCTACTAAGTATTTGCTATTGTTAAATAAAAATACAAAAATAAGAGTCGTGCCACGACCAAAACTAAGGCGCTTGATGGGAGGCAACCCATCGTTCTAATTGTTTTTGTTGTCTTTGAGAAAGTGTAGGTACAAGAGGTGTCAAAGAGGAGATTGGTTTCAAATTTTGTTTTGGAAGTATTGCATGTTGAAGGTGGTAAGTTAGGAATGAAGAAGCAAAAGGATAAGGGTTAGGCATTGCCTATGAAAATATAGGCAAAGAACAAGGCAAGGCCTATGTAAATCTAGGCCACGAACAAGGCAAGGCCTATACTATGGCCTAAGCTCTCGGAATCTAGTGTGTCATAGCATAGGCGCCGCCTATGCCAATGCCTTTTGTCTCTGAATCTCATATGCCATGGCATAGGCAGCGCCTATGCCCAAGAATGCCATGGCATAGGCGCCGCCTGTGCCCAAGAATGCCATGGCATAGGCGCCGCCTATGCTCAACTAGGCTTTGCGAAAGGCGCCGCCTATGCCAAGCATAGGCAAAGTATTAGGCGCCGCCTATGGTCACTTTTGGTCTCCAAATCCGATTTTAAATGGGTTAAAACCCGACCCAAGCTTGCCCTATAAATAAGAAACTTAGTCTTAGACCAAAAATACATTGCAAACCTAACATAAGCGCCGCCTACCTCTCCAAATCCTCTCAAAAATTTTCCTTTTTGCTCTTTTACTTTGCAAGAACATCATCCAAAGCCATCAATCAAGTAAGTACTTCTTTGTTCTTCATTTATACTCCGTAAGTACTACACTACTACGCATATTATGAATTGCTAAATCTTGAAGTAGTATTGGTGACTTGAGTGTGGTTGATGTGTTGTGATACAACTAAGTGAGTGAACGAATACATAAGAATGATCTTAACATGTTTCCAACTTGAATTTGATTTTGATGCACTATCATACTTTTGCAGAATTGACATGATCAAGAAAATTGCATAATCTAGTCAATGGAAATCTTACATGTTGGAATGACTTGTTCATCAAGATGAGAATTATGGTTGACTACCAACATATGAGGTTGTGAGTATTTTTAAATGCTATACCTTGATTCAATCTCTATGTAGTAGTCTTGATATATCAAACATGAAAGTATTGCCAAGATTTCAAGAGGTATGACAGCACTGATTATATCGGTGGAATATAATACCTAAACGTATATCAATGAAGTCTGAGTAATCGATATCGTTCACTTCACTAGTCTGTACCAACAAATTAAGTATGGGTTGGTGCCACTACTGCTTGTTTATTGATTGTATCCACCGAGATGATGCTAACATTACTATTGTTTTAATCTCAGGTACAATGGCTCCCAAAGCAAGACAAGGCAAAGATAAAGCAACCACTTCACAAAAAGGCAAGAAAAGAGGACAAAAAGAGCAAGGAGAACCCTCATCGCTGCAAGTACCACACCGCATGTTCGAAATTAAATGGATCCTTGAGGAGGAAGAAAAGGAGTGGTATAGGAACAATAAAGAGAGAAAATATGTTCATGTGGAATTGATACACAAGGAAAGCCTAGCAAAGAAAGAACCTCGCATGTTGGCTAAGATAATGGCGTTACATTTGGATTTCATCTTTCGAGATATGGGAGAGTGCAATCTCAATTTAACACAAGAATTCTATGCCAACTGGTCACCGAAAACCACAGGGACGGAAGTAAAAATTCGGGGCCATGTTCTGCAACTAAATGCGGAGTTCTTCAACTCCTTTCTAGGTTTGCCATCTGTTGATCCGTCACCACTCAAGGAGCTGTATAATAGACCTCTATACATAGCCATTCGATACACATTGTGCGGAACAAGATCTATGGCACGATGGAGTAGACACAAGGACACCGGTCGGCACAATACCTTCCCATATGCTCCTTTGAATAGGGAAGCTAGGATATGGATGTGAATAGGTAACTCTTGCCTCGTTCCAGGGACACAATACACAAAGATAACACGAGATAGAGTGTTCTTGGTATACGCATTGATGACGAATGTGCCTATCAACGTTGGGGCAATTATTCGATCTACAATGCAAAAAGCTAGGCTACACAAGAGGTCCCACTTCAGTTTTGGCAACCTGTTGATTGCAATATTAAGGAAGGAGGACATCGAAGAGGAACCGACTGATCATAAGCTTCCACACAACCCGAAGAAGGTTGACCTCACAAGGGTTAAAGATGTTGAATCGACACATGGTGTCAACCTTACTACTGCTGAGAGACATGCTCGGGATGAGAGTTTCTTTCGCCATCTTTATGGCATGACTCGGTTTACTATGATGAGCGGAGGTCGTGTTCAACTACTGCAGAGCTCCAATAGTTGGATTATGACTACCCAATGAATGAGAATGCAAGGCAAATGTGTGGAGTAGGAATGTACTTTGAGGAACCTCTTGATGACGATGTGCCAACCGATGATGATCGCAGAATGCCAGACTCCAACGTGAAGGAGAATTCTGATGACGACGACTCCAACGATGATTTCGATGAAGGGGGTATGACCCCAGACATAGAGGAGAAGTTTGACTAACCAGGTTCTTCTTATTTATTTTCCATTGAGGGCAGTGTGTCCCGTCTAAGTGTGGGGTGCTGGTATTTGCATGCTATCCTTCTTTATCTGCATTTGCATTTATTTTATGTTTGATTTCGTATTGTTTTTGTTTTGTGTTTTTTATTATAATTATTTTTTAACTTTGTATAAAATTATTCTGATAGGCAGCATGAGATTATAACAAGAGTTTGTGCTAAAATCATAACTATTGAGACGTTTAGGCTCTAATTATGACTCACTATGTGATAGTGTGTGGTTCAATTCCTTTATCTATTGGGTCAAGAGTCTATACTGCTCCCAATAAAGTCGACCATGTTCCTTGTGTGTGTGAGATGATAGTATATTCTATGTTTGTGGATGATTCTAGAACTTGTCTGGTATATATGTAAAGCGAAATAAAGAGTGTGAGTTTAGGAGATGATTTAGGCATTTCTTTGGCAACCTGTGATTGTTTACCTTCGTTTTACCTACCCGTGGACATTATCCTAGTTAACCCCTTTTGAGCCTCTAGCCTATTTTCTTTGACAACCTCATATGTAAGCCTAATCCATTTTTTCAAGACCATAATTTGATCCAAATTCCTAAAGTGCTTTAAAGTGTAAAGTCATGTGAAAAAATAAGAGGAAATTGGGTGAGTATGATGCCTTAGAGTTTATTGGTGCATTGAATCTGTTATGAAAAAGAATGGCTATCATAGAGGAGTGTAATAAAAACAAAGAGAAGAAAAGAAAAAAAGAAATAGAAAAAGGAAAAGAAAACTAAAAAGTTAGTTATGTTCAAAATTGAAAAACAAAAGAGGAGACAAGGGGTGGTAGAATAAAAGAAAGTAGAAAGGTTGTTTGAAATAAAAGTGTTAATGACATAATGTGATGTATTAAAGCGCTTAGGAACATAGTCACTATTTCTGGCCAAAATAGTCCTACTCGCCCCTTAGCCTACATTATAACCTGTAAAAGACCTATTTGATCCTAAGCTTAGCATTCTGATATTTAGTGAAGCATTACACTAAGGGCAAGCCTATGGTCATCAGTTGCAACATATGAATTCTTTGTGAGAGTGAGAGCAAGGATAATCTTATACCCATGTTCGAGATATATACAATACTTGTGAGTGATTATGGGTGACATATTGTGAGACACACATGGTTGATGAGTTTTGGGTATTCGTATATGAATCTTTGTGCCTTAACTTTTGAATACGAATTAACCATTATCACGAGTCTATGTTAGAGATTAAATTGTTTCTACTAATGATCAGAAAACTACTTTTGGTTAATGATTGTCGTGCCTGACTTGATTAATATTTTGTGTTGTTACTGTGAAACCCTAAGTGGATGTTTAGATGGACAAGATAGTTTGTTCGAGGACGAACAAAGCTTTAAGTGTGGGGTGTTGATGAAAGGCAAATTTACACGCCTAAAGTACTATATTTTACCCATATTTTAGCTAAGTTTTGAGGACAAAATATATAATTCATGCACTTATAGTCCTTTTTCTTGTAAGTGAGCTAACAAATATGATTAGCAACTTTATAGGTATAAATGATGCAGATTTCAGCATTTTATGGATAACTTGACGCCAAAGAAAGCTTCATGAAAGAAGGAAGGCAAAGCTTGGACGCCAAGGACCAAAAGTGATGCATGGGAAACCTGTCCCGGGCAAAAAAAGCAATTCCAAAGACTTTGGGGATTAGCAATAACCTATTAGGATTAGGATAATGATGCAGTAACCCTGTAGGAATGGGTTAAGTAATGCAGTAGCTTAGTAGGAATAGGATATGGGTGTTATAAATACCCTATTTTGCTAGAGATTTTTAACAATTCACTACTACTTTTAATTCTTCTTACAATTCTACTTCTAATTCCGAATTATTCTAATCAATTCTACTTTTTATTCTCTTCATCTATTCAACTCTTAATTTCCACAACAAGAGAAACGTTATTCGAAAAGGGAATTCACGCCTAACGCCATACCACACCATACTACACGTGAGATCTTTTATTGTGGTATAATGATAATGTTTATTGTGATTTCCATCGCACTCATGAATAGCTAAACTTCTCTATTGGGGTTATGGAATCCTTATGAGATACTATCTATTGCTATGAGTTTGTGAATTTGTGACACGTATGCTGCTTATATCATTGTTCTCTTCATCTTAATCTAAATTCTTTGTGGTTGCAAACACATAGGATACGCCAGTATAGCATTAATTTGTTCGAAAGAAAAGTTATATGTCTGGAAAAGAGATAATGTCAAGGTAATAGGGCACCAACCCCTATTAAAAAGTTAGTGTCGTAACTGGATTAACCTCTTAGAGAATTTGTACCATTAGATACGCTTTAAGCTCGAAAGAATTAAAGAGAAATAATCCTTGTTAGGTCGAAAGACGCTTGGATTTACCATAGAATACAATTCCTTATAAGCACATGCATGTCTGAATTCCGCATAACTCATAGACAATAGAGACGTATAACTCATAAGGTGGACATAACCCCAACTCTCAATTCTCATTGATTTACATCTTACTAAACTTTCTTCCCATTTACTTTGCTATTTTCCGTTTTCACTTTGTTACATTATTGCACACTCCAATCCCCCCTCTTTTACGAGACTTGCACCAAAAGTCTAATAATCTTTGCTTACTTAGTGACCGGCTATTCTCTGTGGGATCAATACCTAACCCAGTTGGGTTATATATATGACAACGACCGCTTACACTCTTACGAGAGCTGTAGTTTGAGCGTTATCAGTCTCCTACATACTGGGTTACCCCCATCATTAAATGATGGGCACCAAAGTAGAGGCAAGTGAAAGTGGGGGGTCTTGTCTATCAATCAATGTTGCAATGACCTTTTTTGTACCATGAGCATTCTCAGAACTTGTTTCTTCAGAACTAGACCCTACATCATCTGATGGTGGAGATGAGATAGTCAGATTCTTTATCCTTGAACCCCATGGAGGTGTGTCCTCTAGAGATTCTATCATATTTCCCTTTGAACCTATTTTTTCTTTTGGGCCAACCTTGCCCTTTTGTGTGCAATTGTATAATTCATCGCTATTGGTGGACGACTCGATAGCCTCAAAATTAAATAATAGTACTTTGTGATTTCCCTTTTTATCCACTTGTTTGGATGAAGATGCATTTTTTGGAGGCATTGTACCTTCAATTACACCTTCATTAGTAAGTAAAAAAAGAAAAGAAAGAAAAAATAAGTAGCAAAGGTTCAGTGTGCATCTACTATTTAGGGTACAAGTAGAGGGTACTAGTCATATGGACTGGGTACGACTCGTATGTCCAAGTCGTATGCTAATAGTGTACACATGGATGCTAAATGGCTTTCATACGAGTCATCCTAACGAATTGTAAGCTAAGGTACGATTCATTACCACCACCCATAAGTAAGTCAGAAAAAAATCTAAAATATGACATCTACCTAGGTCAGTACGAATTAAGTGTACGAGTGTAATGCTTGGGCAAGACTCATTTAGGCCAGTCATACCCATACCAGAACTTAAACTTGGTTAGAATTCTATGTTTTTAGTGGGTATGAGTCATGTTATGACTCGTTACTTGTGGGTACGAGTCGTAAGATGCTTCGTATCCACTGCAACATAGAGGTTCAACCTTAGAGTTGATGCAAAATCAAATTTCCTAATCTACCCTCGACTTTATGCATCAATAATACACAATTTTAATCAAAGCAACACCCAATTTTAAAACCCAATACAAGTGTAACCCTCAATTTCCATTTGCAATTAAAACCTAATAAATAGGGTTCAAAATTACAACACATAAATAAATTCAACTCAAACCAAGTTCAAGGTATCTCACATTTATCATTCCAACTTGAAATGCAAAGAGATTGAGTTTGAAACTTACTTGTATAAGTTAGAGACTACATTGTTGGCATGACCCAACTGGGGGTATAGTCATAATGGACATCCTATGTCCGATCGAGATCGGAGACCATCCCCATTACCCAATCCAACCTCCAGTCACCTACCCTGAGTTGGCTGAATTTTGAACATATAACTAGATAGCGTTATTATTCATGTCAAGATTCTGGGATTGGATCACGATCGTACCAACCAAACAAAACCAACAAATGCCAAAATTAAAGGCCATAAACTAGGCCCCAACCAAATGGGTACCAAGATATAATCTGATTAATCCTAAATTAAAATACGATGAAACAGAGACAAATTATGTCTAATGATACTAGCCCCAATACCAATGCCAATGCTAAGGCAGTCACCCATACCGATCCCGCCCATACCAACCCAAAGTAGTACCACAAAGCCTCTAACAAAAAGAGTAAGAATATCCAGTTGGGACATGCCCCCAACCATAGCAAAACCAAAATCCAAAATAAAGTTAGAGTGTGTAGGAATATCCATTTCATGAAATGGAGCCTTACGAAAAGATGAAAGCTCACCACTTTAAGCAAAGTGCTGATACCGAGTCTGAGTGCTAAACAGGAGAAGTGGAATAGCCGGTTCCTACATAGAATGGGAATACAGTCGACGTAAGACGGGTTAGCGAGTGATCGCTTGTATGAACCTAGGATAAGGATAAAATAATGCCATTTTTAAAACCAAGTAAAACCAACCATAATGCATTCAACCATACATATATATAACCATTCTGGGAAAGGGAACCATTTTTAGCATGCACTTAAAACCATTACCTGGCTTAGGTAGATTTACTGTCCTAAACCACCCATGGGCAATATGAGTTCAGCTCCCCATGCTGAAAGGGCCCAATACGTGAAGCCGCATGACTAGAGAAGGAAAACCAGGGATGAAAAATATATCCCCCAATATAAAGTGTGACATTATGCACACGGTCACTAAGACCAAACCTCACATCGGCAAATATGAGTTTCCAATTTTGATCCTCCAGGGACCTCCACCTTCTACGACTTTGATACACCTCCCCTTTTAAGCCCAATTAAACCATTTTCCAACCAACCAAACCATTAACTATTTATTGACCAAGGCCATTAGTAGTGGTATTGTTATACCAACCAATAATTTGCAAGTATTGTCTATAGCCAATCATGTATAGATTAAGGGACTTCCATGCACCCTTCCATTTAAAACATTAAACACCTTAAGGGATTACTATGTACCACACAAGCATAACCATTTAGCCATTAGCGTTCCAAACAGATTTAAACTATTTGAGTTCCTTTACCAAGTTAAAACAAGCAAGAGTTCCATTAAAATACATTCATAAAATAAAAACATTCTCATAAGTATTTTGTCAAACACCTTGGGGGTATAATGTAAAGAAAACCAATTACAATTACCATTAGACCATTCCTATGCAACCAAGTATCCCAAATCACCATTAATGCATGTAAAAGCATAATTTAAACCATGGGAAACCATAACCAAGTATCTATAAATAATATTCGAAATCATATTTGTAAACTAAAATCATACACTAATGAAACCATGAAAACACTATATAAAACAATGGCTTTAGTTTGAACTAACAATGAGGGAAGAGAACATGCCTTAATTGACAAGGTAGATGGAGAGAAATCACCAACAAGATCCCCAAATTGTCCATCTAGTTGAAACCCTAGCTTCCTTGCCCCAAAAGATCGTGATAGAATTAAGAAGTGGTTTGAGAGAGTTCTAAGTGTTAATGAATAGAATAATAGGCAACATAACCTTTTAAGAGTGTTAAAAGTCACGGGGACTTATTAGGTTAAGTGGGGAAATGTCTAGAATACCCCCACTTAAGTTGCACAAAATCCCATAAAAGTGACACGACTAACCCTTATGTGTCGTACCCATCCTATATAAGTGGTATCTTCCTCTCGTATACTAATCCTCAACCCTTACACCAACATTGTCCAGTATATGACTCATCCAACCCAAGTCGTATCCACAGTATATGATCCGTACCATTATCCCGTACCCTTGGAAGAATAGAATACCAAGAGGCTTCAACATTTTCCATTATACGAGTCCTTGGTATGATTCGTACCCTGACTTACATCTTATGGTGAGCCACTAATATTCAGTCTCAACTCAAGTCACCAAGTCTAAGGTAAAACCCAACCCAAATAATCTGTATCCAACTATACGACTCATTCCACCCCAAGTTGTATCCATTCCAGTAACCCATCCAATTCCACTAACCACCACTAATTAGTGTATGATAGGACTATACCATCCGTACCCCAACATACAAATCATTTCCTTGAGTCATATTAGGTTTGAAGAATGGAATTCCAGGAAATTTTCTAAGGTCCAGAAACTAGGGTGTTTCAGTCTCCCCTACTAGGAACATTCGTCCCCAAATGACGAACAGGGTAGGTCAACCCCAAGTATGATTCGTTTCCACTATAAAATATCGATCCATCCTTTAGATTCTCTACTCTTACCTTTAAGACAGAAAACAAAGATACAAGAGATTCAACTCTTCCTTTAACATATTCAGAAAATAAAGATGTGTTCAAGAACAAATACCTTTCGTACGAATCCTAAGAGAAGAAAACAAATGTAGATACTTGGACTTCATATCCTCCTCTACTTCTCATGTAGCTTCTTCCGCCTTATGGTTCTGCCTTAGAACCTTAACCAAAGCCACATCCTTGGGCCATAAATCGACAAAACTGCCTATCCAATATCTTAACCAGGACCTCTTCATAAGATAGAGAATCCAAAATACCCAATCTCTCTAATGGAACCATCGAAGAAGGATCACCAATACACTTTCTCAATATGGAAACATGGGATATCAGGTGAATGGAGCTTAAGCTAGAATGCAACTCCAATTTATAAGCACTATTACCTACCCTTTTCAAGACTCTATAAGAACCAATGAACTGAGAACTGAGCTTTCCCTTTTTTCTAAACCACATTACCCCCTTCCTAGGAGGCACCTTGAGAAAGACCTTATCTCAAATCTCAAACTCTAAGTCTCTATGCTTAACATCTGCATTGGACTATTGATGACTTTGTGCAGCCTTAAGACTATTCCGAATCTCCATTACCTTCTCTATATCTTGATAAACCAAATCAAGAACAAACATATCCACCTCACCAAGATCAAACCAACCAATTGGAGATCTACACCTCATACCATACAATGCCTCGAAAGGGGCCATACCAATACTAAAGTGATAGCTATTGTTGTAAGCAAACTCTACCAGAGGTAGATGCTTTACCCAATTGCCACCATAATAAATTGCGTACACCTAAAGCATATCTTCCAAAGTCTGCATGGCCCTCTCTGTTTGTACATTTGTCTACAGATGAAAAGTAGTACTTAGACTAACCTTAGTCCCCAACCCTTTCTGGAAAGACCGCCAAAAGTGAGATGTAAATTGTGTGCCACAATTAGAGAGAATCAAAATAGGTACCCCATACAACTTCACAATCTCCTAAAGATACAACTTCACATAATCCTCCGCCGAAAAGGTAGTCCTCACTAGTAAAAAGTGAGCGGACTTTGTCATTCTATCCATGATGACCCTAATCGAATCAATTTGGTTCCACAATCGAGTAAGACTGGTAATGAAATCCTTATTGATTACCTCCCATTTGTATTCGGGAAACTCTCTTGACAAGCATCCAACCAAGTCTTTGGATGTTGGATGGAGTTGTAGGTCTAGGCCACCTCTTAACCACTGCCACCTTCTAGGGATCCAAAATTATCCCCTCACTAGAAATAATATGACCCAAGAAAGTTACAACGTTCAACCAAAACTCGCACTTAGAGAACTTGGCATACTACTATTGTTCCTTCAAGGTCCGCAACACCATACAGAGGTGATTAGCATGATCCACCTAACTCTTAGAATATACTAGAATGTCATTAATAAACACAATGAAAAAAGGATCCTAGAACAACCTGAACACCCTATTCATCATATCCATAAATGTCATCGGGGCATTAGTCAGTCCAAATGACATCATCAAAAATTCAAAATACCCATACCAAGTATGAAAAGTCTTCTTAGGGATATCCACTTCCATAATCTTAAGCTGATGATACCGAGACCAAAGATGCCTAGACCGAAGATCTATCTTAGAAAAGAACTTGGCACCTTTCAACTGATCAAACAAATCATTAATCCTCAGAAGAGGGTACTTGTTCTTGACCATTAACTTATTCAAATGCCTATAGTCAAAGCAAATCCGAAAGGAACCATCCTTTTGGAGCATGAACAACACCGGTTCACCCCATGGAGATATACTAGGACGAATAAACCCCTTATCCAGAAGATCCTTAAGATGCTCTTTGAGTTTCCTCAATGTTACTGGAGCTATTCTATATGGAGGAATAGATATCAAACTAGTGTTCGGAAGAAAATCAATAACAAACTCAATTTCTCTATCTGAAGAAACATCAGGAAGATCATCTAGAAAGACCTCGAGAAACTGTTAACCATTGGAACTAACTGCAAAGAAGGACCTTCCAAGTTAGAATCTTTAACCCGGACCAAATAATAGAGACAACCTTTAAGATCAATTCCCGAGCTCTATGATAAGAAATAAACCTCCCCCTAGGACCTATGGAACCACCCTCCCATTCAATAACCAGTTCACCAGGGAACTTAAAGATAACCTTAGGGGTCTGACAATGTAAGAATACATAAGAAAAGTGCAACCATTCCATCCCTAGAATAACATCGAAATCCACCATATCCAGTTCAAAATGATCCACCAAGGTCTGTTTGCTACCAACAACTACCATACACTCCTTTATAGACTCTCTTAGCAATAACTGAATCACCTACCGGGGTAGAAATAGAAAAAGGATCTGAAACAACCTTAGGACCAAAATTAATACACATACCCACATATAGGGTCAGATAAGAGAGATTAGACCTTGGATCAAGCAAACAACACATGCATGAGAAAAGAGTTATAACATACCAGTAATGATATGAGGTGATGCCTCAAATTCCTACCAAGATATAAGAGAATAAAACCTATTTCGGCCAAAACTAGAACCAGGAGCAGTAACAGATGCAGATGCGACACCACTAGGTGTAGGAGTAGAAGATGAAGCAATTAGAACCTTATTCGCACCCGTAGCCACCTTATTAATTGGACAATTCTTAGGAAAATGACCTGGCTGGCCATACCTAAAAGATTTGTCCCTCCCCTCATGATAATTACCTCAGTGAGGACGACCACAAAACTGACAAAGAGGTTGAGAAGAAATAAACCGAGCTCTGCTCCCCTGAGATTATCCACCCTATGCCTAAAAATTATCACTTCCTTATGAACGCCCATTGCCCGACTGCTTTATGTAAGGAACACTTGCATTAAGCAAGGAACCAAAACTCCCCCACTTTTTCTTTTTATATTTACCTCCATCCCAACTTCCCTACAGCTGAGTAGCACCCTGCTCTGAGAACCTACTCTTTTTACCCTGCCTATCTACAAACTCTGCCTTTCCCCTCTTTTTAGCCCCCACTTACTGCATATAAGCTGTCAACCTCAAAATTTCCATATCCTTAATCAACAAAGTAGTCTTGCTTTCCAAAATTAAATATTGATTCAACCCAGAAGAAAACTTCCTCATTCTCGTTCTCACGTCAGCCACCAAATTAGAAGCATACCTGGACAACTGATAGCACTTCAAGGCATATTCCTTAAAAGTCATTCTCCCCTAATTAAGATTCACAAACTAATCCATCTTTGCTTTTCTCTGCTATTGAGGAAAGAAATGACCCAAGAAGGCACTAGAAAAGGACTCCCACAAAACTGATTCCTCCACATCACCTCTATCCCTATCCCACTCTTTATACCATTAGTATGCAACCTCTTTGAGTTGATAACCACTAAAGTTCACACCTTCCACATTAGTAGCCAGCATTACATACAATATCTTTTCCATTTCATCTAAGAAAGCTTGAGTATCCTCTTCTACCTTCATGCTAATAAAAGTAGGAGGACTCATCTTCATAAACTGGCCAAACCTTATGGCCCTAATAGATAACTCACTAGATACATCCTGCTCAACCTAAGCAGTAACCAATTGGGCAATAAAATTAATTAACTTCCAAATCTCCGTATTAGTTATCTCACCCTGGGGAGGACTAGTAGCAATCGGTGAAATTCTAGAACCACCATAGATAGGACCCGTGGAGCAAAGATAAACTCCGAATGTAGGATATACCCTATCAATATTGTCGTTTGATGGGACAGAAAAGTTTCCTTATGTTCTAGTTCTATGAGGCATGATCTAAAAAATGAACAAATAAGGATTAGAGAAGACTCCAGGACTTAGACTCCAAGATTGAAAGTAGAATATCAAGAAAGTGAAACATTCCTAAACACCTTGTAGCCTTTCTCATTAAGTGTGGCACGCTACACACCCCTAAAAGAGACTCTACTAGACATGGCTTTATGGACTCCCAATTGACTAAGAACCTAAAGTGCTGATACTAACTTGACATGACCTAACCAATGGCTTTATCGTAATAGGTATCCTAAGTCCGACTAAGACTAGAGACCACCCCCATTACCTAACCCAACCTTCAGCTGTCTGCCCTAAGTTGGCTAAATTTTAAATATATAACAAGATAGAATTATAGTTCATGTCAAGACTTTGGGATTGGATCACGCTCGTGACCGACCTAATCGAGTCAACCGTTTGACCGTACCAACCAATGCCAAAATCAAAGGCTCTAAAACAGTACCCAACTAAATGGGTACCAAGATGTAATATGATTAATCCTAAATTAAAATATAATGGAATAGTGAGAAATTATGTCCAATGATGTCAACCCTACTTACAATGCCAATACTAAGGCTGACACCCATACTGATCTCGCCCATACCAACCTATAGTAGTACCATAATGCCTCTAACCAAAAGAGTAAGAATATCTGGATAGTATATGCCCCCAACCATAGCCCAAACCAATATCCAAAATAAAGTCAAAGTGTGTAGGAATATATATATCATGAAATAAATTCTTACAAAAATATAGAAGCTCACCACTTCAATACAAGTGCTTATATCGAGTTTGAGTGCTAAACAGTAGGAGTGGAATGGCCGATTCCTGTATAGTATGGGTATACAACCGTTTGAAGATAGGTTAGTGAGTGATCGCTAGCATAAACCCAGGATAAGGACAAAATAATGCCATTTATTAAACCAATAAGACTAACCATAATGTATTCAACCATATATATATATATATAACCATTTCGATAAAGGGAAACATGCTTAGCATGCACTTAAAACCATTACCTGGGCTGTGTGGTTTTGCTATCCTAAACTACCCATGGGAAATATGGGTTTAGCTCCCCCTGATGAAAGGCCCCAGTGTATGAAGCCACACGGCCAGGGAAGGAAAACCTAGGATGACTATTACATCCCCTAATATAAAGTGTGACATTATGCACACTATCACCAAGGCCAAACCTCAAATCAACAAATATGAGTTCCCAATTTTGATCCCCCGATACATTCACCTTCCATGTCTTTGCTACACCTCTCCCATTAAGCCTAATTAAAACTATTTTCCAACCAACCAAAACAGTAACCATTTATTAACCAAGGTCGTATCATCATACCAACTTATAACTTTCAAATATTATCCATAACAAACCATATATAGATTACGGGACTTTGATGCACCCTTCTATTCACCACATTAAACCACTTGGGGGATTACCATGTACCCTAAAGCACTAAAATTTAGCCTTTAACCTTTCAAAAATATTTAAACCATTTAAGTTCCTTTACCAAGTTAAAACAAGTAAGAGTTACATTAAAATACATTAACGAAATAAAAATATTCTCATAAGCATTTTGTCAAACACCTTGGGAGCATAATCTAACCAAAACCAATTCAAATTACCATTAAACCATTCCCATGCAACCAAGTATCCAAAACCACCATTAATTCAAATAAAAGCATAATTAAAACCATGGGAAACTATAACCAAGTATTTATAAATAAAATCCCCAAATCATATTTGTAAACCAAAATCATACAATATTGAAACCATGAAAAAATTATATAAAACCAACCTTTAGTCGAAACTAACAATGAGGGAAGAGAACATGACTTAATTGACAAGGTAGATGGAGAGAAATAACCAACAAGATTCTCAAATTATCCCTCTAGTTGAAACCCTAGGTTCCTTTCCCTAAAAGTTCTTAAGAGAATTACGGAGTATTTTGAGAGAGTTCTAAGTGTTAATGAATAGAATATTAGGGATAATAACCTCTTAAGAGAGTTAAACGTCATGGGGCCTTATTTGGTTAAGTGGGGAAATTTCTAGAATACCCTAACTTAGTTGCACAAAATCCCATCACAAGGATACGCCCGACCCTTATGAATCGTACCCATCCTATGCGAGTGGTATCTACCTCTCATATCCTAAGACTCAACCCTTGGACCCAACACTGTCAAGTATACGACTAATCCAACGTAAGTCATAGCCATAACATATGATCCATACTATTTTCCCATACCTATTGAAGAATATAATACCAAGAGGCTTGAACACTATAGACTACATGAGTCCTCGGTAAGATTCGTACCCTGACTTACAACTCATGGTAAGCCACTCATATTCACACTCAACTTAAGTTACCAAGTCTAAGGTAAAACCCAACCAAAATGATCCGTATCCAACCATATGACTAAAAAAAAACAAAAAAACCATATGACTCGTACCATCCCAAGTCGTATCTATTGTAGTCCTATCAACCACCACTTGTCAGTGTATGATAGTGCATATAATCCATAACCCAATATACAAATTGTACCCTTGAATCGTATTGGGTTCGAAGAATGGAATTCCAGGAAATTTTTTAATGTCAAAAAACCAGGGTGTTTCAGTTGTTTGATTTCACTTTTTTTCCCTCCAAATTCATGCTTAATTTGAGCATACTAAAAAATACGAGCATGTTGGTAGCTAATTCAGAGTATTTTAGAGTGATGTTTTTCATTGAAAGATTGTAAATAGAGTAAAAAATAGTGGTGGGTGAGTGTTTTGGGTATCGGGTACCCTTCTTTTCTATTAAACCAAGTTTTTGGCTAGGTTGACTCATGATCCCGACTTAGTAAGCTTAGGTACGAGTCATGTGTATGACTCGTACCTAGGTTTATGGGTCATTTCTTCAACTCGCTTAGACCTGGAACCTTACCTAAATTCTGGAGTGGATATGACTCAATATGAAGAGTTGTACCTTATGGGTACAACTCATTCGAAAAATTGTACCCAATCCTAAAACCGTTTTACCTCATTCAAAATTTTTTTCTAGGTCCTTACAAATCCTATTCATAAGTCGTACTATCAAGATATGACTCATAAAGAGTCCATATAACAAAACATCATGAATTGTTTTGGATATTTTTTGCAATCTTTAGTCCTGCACAATGAACAAACATATTACCCTATAATTAAATAAGTACAAAAACATGGGTTGTCTTCCACACAATATTTGATTTAACATCGTGGCACGACGTGGATAAGTTGCTTAATAGATTTCACCAACTAGACCATAGGTTACCTGCTATAAAGCGCTTAATTTAATGTCACGACACGACGTATTTTCCTTTGTTACTCAGACTTCACCAAGGTCCATTTCAAAAGTTCCCTTAATTTCTTTAGTGTTACCCATATAGTGATTAACTCTTTTCCTATTCACCTTGAATAGGGCTTCACCATCCTTATTAAATTCCAAAGCAACATATGGATACACTCTTAGAAATGAAAAGAGACCATACCATCTAGACTTCAATTTACCTGGAAATAAGCAAAGCCTTAAATTGTATAGCAATATTCGGTTACATTTTTTTAAGATTCTTTTCTAGATTTTGTGATCATGATGTAGCTTCATCTTCTCCTTATAAAATGTAGAAATTTTATATGCTCGAAGTCAAAATTCATCTGACTCATTCATACTATTCATCATTGACTTGGTTGCATCTTGCCACTCAAAATTCAGCTTTTTAGAGCTCATTGTGCTTTATGATCAAGTTCAACAGGCAAATGACAGGCCTTGCCATACACTAGCTGATAAGGTAAAGAACCTATTGGGGTTTTGAATGATGTTAAGTAAGACCATAATGCATCACCTAATTTTCATTACAAATAAGTCCTATTGGTATTTACTATCTTCGCCAGAATGGACTTGATTTCCCTATTGGACATCTCAACTTATCCACTAGTTTGTTAATGATAAGCTGTTACCACTTTGTCATTCACTCCATACTTCTCAAATGGAATCTTGAATAGATGATTACAAAAATGTGACCCTTCATCACTAATGATAGCACGTGGTATGCCAAATCGAGAAAAGATATGCTTTTTCAAAAATACAGTGACACTACGAGCTTTATTATTTGGAAGTGAAATTTTTTCCACCCATTTAGAAACATAATCCACAGCCACAAGTACATACTTTATGCCAAACTAAGTCACAAAAAGACACATGAAGTCTATACCTCATACATCAAACAATTCTAATTCTAGGATAGGAGTCATAGAAAGTTTATGGTGTCTAGAGTTGTTACCTTGTCTTTGACACTGATCACAAGTAGAAGCAAAATCATGTACATCGTTGTAGCTTATTGTCCAATACTACCCACATTGCAAGATTTTGTAGGTTGTGTGAGTTCCTCCATGATAAACCCTGACTAGCAAAGAATGACAAGCCTCAAGTGCACTCATCATCTCCACTTCATGTATGCATCTACGAATAATCCCATCAACACAAATTTTGAATAAATAAGGTTCATCCTAGAAAAATTTCCTTATCTCATGCAAGAACTTCTTTCTCTTCTCAAAGGAAAGATCTTTCGAAATTAGATCACTTTCTAGGTAATTTGCATAGTCTGCAAACCATGGAATTATATCTTAAGAAGGTGCCAATATTTGCTCATTTGGAAAGCTATCATAAATATGTAGCCCATTTTTAACATTCTACATAGCTTCATCCTCAAATCTAGAAAAGTGATCCGCAACTTAATTCTCAATGCCTTTTCTGTCCTTGACCTCGAAATCAAATTCTTTCAGTAATAGCATCCACCTAATACAATCTAGGCTTCACAACTTTTTTTACCATTAAGTACCGTAATTCCGCATGATCAATATGCACAATCACCTTTGTCCCAATCAAATAAGACCTAAACTTCCCAAAGGCAAAAACTACTGCCAATTACTCTTGTTTCATCACCGTGAAGTTCTTTTGAGTAGGATTTAGTGCCTTGCTAGCATAGTAGATGGGATGAAGGATCTTTTTTTTTTCATTGACCTAGTATAAAACCTAAGGCCAAACCACTTGCGTCACACATAATCTCAAATGTCAAGGGCCGATCATGAGATACTATGATTGGAGCAGTCATCAATTTCTCCTTTAGTCATTGAAAAGCCTTCAAGCACGCTTATGTAAACTCAAATTTAACCTCTTTCTTAAGAAACCTACAAAGAGGGTTGGAAATCTTGGAGAAATCCTGGATGAATCGCCTATAAAACCCGGCATGACACAAAAAGCTATGAATACCCTTCATAGAAATTGGTGGAGGTAATTTCTCAATCACTTCAATATTTGCTCTATCTACCTCAATACCCTTTTTGAAATTTTGTGTCCAAGAACTCTACCTTCTTTGACCATAAAATAGCATTTTTCCTAATTAAGTACCAAATTAAATTCTTCACACCTTCTAAGAGCATTCGCTAATTGAACTGAGAAGTAACTAAAAGAATCACCAATGACTAAAAAAATCATCCATAAACACTTTGATTGTGTTTTCTATCATGTTAGAGAAGATTGACATTATACATATCTGAAATGTGGATGGAGCATTACGTAAACGAAATGGCATACGTTTGAGAGAAAAGAGTACCGTACTATACCCGCTAAAATGTCTATTATTTGATCTATGATGGGTATTGGAAAATGGTCCTTCTGAATCCATGCATTAAATTTCCTGTAATCCATGCACACTTTTCATCTTGTGATTGGCCTCATCGGCACTAGCTCATTCTTCCCATTAGGAACAATTGTAATAATTCTTTTCTTTAGAACATATTATATCAGATTGATGCACTTACTATTAGCAATAGATTACGCTACACCAGCATCCAACCACTTATTATCTCTTTCTTCACCAACTCTTGCATAGGAGGATTGAGTCGATGCTAATGCTCTATACTTGGAATACAATCCATCTTAAGTTGAATTTTATGAGTACAAACACAGGGTGGTATACCAATAATATCCGCAATGGACCAACCTACAGCCCTCTTAAATCTCTGTAGCACTAACAATAAAGCCTCTACTTCTGTCTTACCCAAATCAGCTATAATAATTATCGGCATAGTGTTATTGTCTCCTAAAAATACATATCTCAAATAAGAAGATAGAGGATTCAACTCTAAGATGGGTGGCTTCTCAATAGATGGATGAGCAAGTAGAGTGGTTCTATTCTTTAGATCTAAATCAAGCTCTTTGGTGAATAAGTGTAAGAACCACTACCATAAAGTGCACATACCATCTCATCATAGTCTTTAATACTATCACTATCAGAGTTTATGATCACAACTACTAGCATTTCAACATCCAGCCTCTCTTCAATAGGAACAATAACATTAGAACTACCATCCCAAAGAGTAATAGAATCAACATCATGGAAAGAGTCTACATCTTTATCATACACATCAATAATAGATATAAATCTCAACTCATCAGGATTTTTCATGGCTTTGGATACATTAATATTACCTATTCATCATTTAGTCTCAGTATCAAATGTCCCAACTCTAAATAAATCAAGGTTCTTTCTGTAGACAATAAATTTCTACCCAAGATAACTAGGACTTGAAAATTCACTTCACAATCTAATATCACAAAATCAACAGGAAAGATAAAAGAAGCAACCTTAACTTATATATCATATAGAATACCAACTAGCTTTTTCATTATCCCATCTGCTATTACTAGTCTCATAATAGTTGGAGTAGGAGCCTCCAACCCAACTGCTTAAATACATATAATGGCATAAGGTTGATACTAGCCCCCAAATCACATAGAGCAAAAGTAAAGTTGAAAGATCCAATGGTACAAGGTAAAGTGAAAGCACCAGGATCCTCTTTCTTCTCTACCAAAGATCTAGTGGCTACAGCACTGCAGTGATGAATATTATTGACTGGATCATAACTCTCTGAGATCTTCTTGGTAATTAGATCCTTTATGAATTTTGTATAACCTAACATTTGATCCAATGCCTCTACAAGTGGGATATTGATTGACAGTTATTTTAGCATAGATAAAAATATTTGGTACTTACCCTCTTCTTGTTTCATTTTTAGCCTTTGAAGAAAAAAAGGGCTAGGTCTTGAAATGGGCTTCAGAATAGTCTCCTCACTTTTTATTATATCCTTCTTGCTACTACTCTCCACATCAACAACATCATCAACAATCTTTTAATTATCAATAATGCGTATAGGTGGGTCCATAATAGTTTTACCACTTTGAGTGGTAATGGCATGGAAATGACCATCATTATTTGGATTTCCAGTCATGTTACTAGGAAGAGTGCTAGGTTGCCTTTGATTTAATGTAGCCGACATCTAGCCATACTACTGCTCCAGTTATTTGATTGTAGTAGCATGCAATTTAACTTTCTAATTTATCCCCAACTGGTCTGCCTTAATCACTTTTAGATATCTCTCTTGACTTTCTTGCCCTCTGAATAGTTTGAAAAAACATTGCCTTTATCTAGATTCTAAATCATGACTTCTTAGTGGAATGTATCTGTCACTCTTGTCCCTGTAGTTATCTTACTATTGCTAACCAATATCTCTCTCTATTTCTATCTCTGTATCTATCATTATAATAGCTTTGAACTTGATTCCCTTGCCCTTGGGCTAAAAAATCTGCCAACCTATGATCAAGATACTTCGCTTCAGATTCAGATTCAATATCAAAAGTTTTAGAAGTAGAACCCTGTGCCCCAACTGCATTCACTTTCTCAGTATCCAATGTTGTGAATTTCTTTGTATGAAGTCCAATATCTGTCTGAAGTTGAGAAACCTCTTGTGGTACCCAATCATGGCTTATTCCATAATTACTAGAAGCCCCAATGGCATAGCACCTACACCATGCTCAGCTTCTCTAGTGTGCCATCCTCTATTTATCACCAAAATATCATCTAACATCTCTTGTACAAATTCCCACCAATGATGCATAAATGCACCTCCTACAATAGTATCCACCATTGCTTATTTATTGATATTTAGTTATCTGTAAAAGATTTCCAACAAATTTGATCATATTATTTTGTGATTAGGTACTATGCTCAACTTCTTCTTGGATATAAACCACGCTTCATACAAAGGTTCTATATGTAACGTTCTGAAGTTATAAATTTTATTTTTTAACTGTAGCATTCTTGTAAGAAGGAAAAATCTATTCAGTAATATGCCAGGTAGTGATTGAATCTCTCAGAAGTTCCCCTAACCATAGTGATGCTTCTTCAATCAGGAAAAATGGGAATAACCTCAGTCTCAAAGCTTCCTCATCCAACCTCGTAATAATATACAATGTGCAGATCCCAGTAAAGTTAGCAAGATATAGATTTCCATTATCAGTTACTACTCATTAAAACACAACCTTTAGGTTCAATGGTTGGATCATCGCACTAGTAATGTAAAACTTCATATTAGGGGGTATAGATGGAGGAATGATAGCTCTGGTCGCAGCAGGTTCAACATAACCCATATCATTTTCTTTCTTGTATGGGTCTAGGTGCTGATATGCAGGAATCAATGGAACTCTACCTCTCTGAACTGAATGATCACCTCTTTATTTAGGTATGACTACTTATCTTGTTGAGCCAATACAACCTCTTCCGCTAACCGAGCTTCTTTAGCTTCTCTTGTTTCTCTCTCTAGAAGATGTTCTGTCTGAAAATCTGTGACATTATGTAGGTCTAGTAGGGTATACAGGAGTGTCGTATTTTGATCAATAGGTGGAGGGTCTCAAACCCTATACCGAACTTGTCCTAAAATCTTTCTTAGTGTTTGAAGGATTCTTTCTTGCTCTGGATTAAAAGGGAGTAAGGGATTACATCTACTCCTTATTTTGGACATACATCTCGCGAACAACACCAAATTCAATCAATAATTACATCGTCTTCCCTATAAATGGAGACAAAATATGATGTCACCTAAATTACACCTCTCACTAAAGTATAAATCAGTCATCAAACAAATATAGAACACAATAAGGTTGGGGTCAAACCCACAGAGAAGATGCTGAATAGTTGCTTCACTTGGTGTAATTCACGATCAATGCAAAAAAGTAAATGGCGGATTTTGGAAATAATCAGTAAGTAGTAACAAAACTTGGAAGTAATCACTATGTTGACGTCTCGTAAGGAGACTCGTACCTTGATGACACTTAGTCTTTGTAGGTCTTTTTCTTTCATTTTCACCCAACACTATTGTAGACCTGTTTTAGCTACAATAAACACAAAAGTGCATCATATCCACTAAAACAACCTAAGTACATACATAATTTTATGGTTTTAAGAATCGAAAATGCCATGATTCCACGACACATCAATTAGTTATAGCTGGTGGGTTATGAACACTCCATAACTACAAATTCAGGAATACATCAATTTATGCTTTTGAATACTTCAGATTATACATACATTGTTAATTTTAGAATATCATGACTTGAGCTTTTATTTACTAATACATGTACTAGTTTATGATTTTGTGTCATTATGTTGGAGTAATACTTAGCGCCGAGTAAACTCAGGGATGGAGGCTCCCCCATCAGTTAGTCATGAGTCATTATTAGTAATCCCTAAGTTCTAGAGCTATGTTACCAGCATAGATTATAAGGGATCACCCATTAGTGTAGGATTGATACCCTCTTATGGGTAACCCATTATTTAGTCTCGACACCCTAGTCCTTCGGGACATCAGATTAGTGGTTCCACGCAAGCCAATATTGGTACCCTTAGCAAGGTATCAACACTCATCCAACTTGGGTTATAGGTTGGACCCCGATTTTTTCAGATTGGGGTATGTCAGTTTTAGTTAGCTCCCACAGATTCTTGTTCAATATTCAAATTATGTTTAGTTCATGTTTTCTTGATCAAGTGTTCATTATATCAATTATTTAATTATTTAAATTATTTCAGTACATGTATATACTTGGTCTTGAATTCATTTTCATGTCCAGTTTATATTTCAGTTCAGATTTACATGACGTTATTTCCAGTTATTCAGTTTTACATAACATATGTTTATACTTGGTCATCACATTACTTCATATCCCCCAGTTTTAGACACAATATCCATACCTGACCCTCAGTATAGTTTTATAGCATAGTCAGCTTTAAACTTAGATTTAATATAATATTCATGTTTCTACTCCTTCCTATGCCAAAATTTTTATCTCATGATTTAGAAATTTTACTATGCCTTATAGTTCTTACGTACAAACATGTTTTAAATACATATTTCTGTAAATGGCTTATGTCCTTAGTTTTAAAGCATGTTTTAAGTATTTTCATGAATAGTGCATATCTCAAATACTAAATACATTCCAAAGTATTAACCACATATATGTATCTGTGGCTACATTACCTCATGATGTAGGTACCAGATGTAGCCCACACACTAGGGTCAAACAGATTGTAGCTTCCATCCAGTAGGTAATGAGTTCTCTTATTTCGAGGACTTAAGTTAGTTGCAGTTCTAGTATTGTATTTTCTTATTCATGTGTATTTATTTGGGATAGTTGGGGTCATGTCCTGACTACCTATAGTCAGTATAATACAGAATTCATAGATACTTAATCCGAGTCATTATTTAATTTAAGTTCCTTCTTCAGATTTATTATGTTGTAAACTTTTATGGTATCATATTTGTTCAGATTATCTCATGATTATGCTTTTGCTCAACAAATTTAGTTTTGATATATATTTTAAATTAGTTTATCAAGCATCATGCCAGTACATAGGTTAGCTTGGGATCATTTGTGTCTCTAAGCACCGTGTTACGACTAGGGGTTAGTCACAGGTTATGAGAAACTTGTTCATATTGAACATGCTATAGGGGATCTAGTTATAGTGTTGCTATTGAGGGCACGTCCTTTGTAACTAGGAATCTTTTTTTTACTAGCCATTGCTATTTTTGAGGCCAGGCATTGAAAGGGGGCACCCATCTCAACCAAATAGAATATGGTAAGTTTCTATCATCTTTATTTACCTAGGGGACATCATCAGAGAATAATATCTGGGACTTGGTAAAATAAAAACTTTATGTTGGTTTCACCCATTAATTGTTGGTTCTTCCATAATTATATATAGAGGTAGATTCATATATAGATATGTATCTTAGTATTCATTACCAAATAATGTGAATTCAACATTGTTATTTTCACATTAATCTTATCCATGTCAAGTATTCTCTAGCAAGATTGACTTGGAAAATAAAATATTCAATATGAAAACTATTTCAGAATATAGAAATTTCAAAATTTAAGAAAGCCAATTTACTTTTGAATAAAGTTGGTTTGATAATAAGAAAATAGAGGTAGATTTATGTTAAAGGGCATAGAAGTTTGAGTTCTCTTCAAGATGTAATATTGGGACTGATAAATAAGAGAGCTTAGATTGAGTATGTATTCTGTGCTCATGGAATTGGAATAGATTCAGTAGCGGATCAAAAGATCTTAGTGATCTTTCCTATCTAATGTATGAGGGAGTCTTGTTTAAAATCACCCACCTTAAATCCACCCCCTGAGTATATACTTCAATATAAATTACATAAAGGTAGAATATAAATACCTCATACTATAATCGTTATTGGCATGTAGATTCTATATGATATAGGATAGAAATGGATGGAATTTAGTAGCCTTAAGGGTTTACCATTTGTTTCAAATGGAGGACTTATTTGGGTGTCATTTCTAAATATTGCTTCGATGGTAGATGAGAGAACAAGAAGGAGAAAACATGTTGGATAATGTAAGAATGAGTGAAGATAAAAAATATAGAGAGAGTGGGCATGTGAGGGTTGTGAAAGGAAAGTGTAGACACGTAATTTTGTCCCTCCAAAAGTCAATTTTATCCATTTTACGTCACCTTACCATACACCACACCCTATTTAATAACTTTTCTACAAGAATTGAAAAGTAACTAATTCTCAACAAAATAACAACTTTGAACATCTCAACCTTACCTCACCCCCACTCTAAACACCTTTCCCTACTTTATTTTCTCATATTATTTTCTTTTTTCCCAATAACAGACTCACCCTCATAGAATATACACACCTCACAGACACTATTCCATGGGTAGACTCACACACAATTTCAATTGAATAAAAAACAATATACACACTTAAAATGGACACATATTGTCCTTTCACTCACACGTACCTCACAAAGAGAACATACTCACTGATATACTCACATACATATAGACCCCTCCATTTTTCCATGGATTCATGCACATACACACACTTACAGAAGATACCCTACATCCTTTATTTTTTATTCATTAAACAACACATATACACATAATTGAGATAGAAAGAATTAAGGAAGAGAACACTAGTAAGAAAGAGAGAGAGAAATTATAAGGGAGAGAATAGGGGAAGAGAGTGAAATAGTGACAAAAAGGAAGATAAATTTTAGGCAAAGGAAATTTTTTCAGTTTATTCTCACCAGAAAAATTATTTCATTATCGAAACCCACCGAAAACATCATCTGTTCAAATCAAACACACCAATTTAAACTTAAATCCCACCAAAATAGAATAACCAGAAACTAATCAATTAAACCCAACCTATTTCGGCCATTTTTGATGCAATTTTGTCAAAAAATGACAAAAATAGTAAATGGGTTAGTTGGGCGATCGAGGTATTTCCAGAATTTGGTGGTTTGTGCAATTTGTGAGCTTGTCATTTAGGATCTCCATTTTAGGATATTGATTAGATTTTGGTTAGCTCACTATTATAAATAAATCAAATCTAGTTTATTGAGGTCTAATCTTCATTTTTATTCCATTAATTTTTATGTGATTGTGGATGTGATTTGATATCGTTGTTGAATTGATTGAGTAATTTTTCCTGATATTTGTTTTTTTTAATAATTAATCTTCATGGTACAAATTTGATGATAATATGGATTTGGATAACTAATTATATATAAGGAGTTTATGAAACACCTTGGTTTCAGGACCTTAGAAAATTTCTTAGATTTCTGGTCTTTGGATAGGGTACAACTAGGGGAAATGACTCGTACACTGGGATACGAGTGGTATAGGTTAGTGATACACTGACTAGTATTGGTTAGTGGGGGGTGATTTAGTTTCTAGAATGGGTACGATTTGGGTGGTACGAGTGGTATAGTTGGGTAAGGGTTATTAGGTTACTTAACTTAATATTAGACTTGGTAACTTAAGTTTGATCTAAGTATGAGTGGCTCACCATAAGCCGTAAGCTAGGGTATGATTCGTACCATAGACTCGTATGGTAGGCAGTGTTCAATTTCTTTGGGATTGCATTCTGCCAGAGGTAAGGATCATGGGTACTAGTCGTACACTTGGATACAACATAGTTAGGGGGAGTCATACCTTGGATAGTGTTGGGTCCAAAGAAGGTAGCTTTGGGTGCGAGTAGTGGGTACCACTCGTATTGGATGGTATGATTGGTATGGATGGTTGTACCCACTTGACGGGATTTTTGGGAGTTTAAGTAAGGGAAATCTAGATATTTCCCCACTTATCCTAGTAAGTCCCCACAAAGTTTAACTCACTTAAAAGATTATTTGCCCTATTATTCTATCCATAAACACTTTGGAAAGACTTTTAAATCCTATCTAAAGTTCTTGGGAAAAGGAGGCTACAATTTTATCTTGAAGCTTAATTCATGGCTTATGTTGGTGGTTTATTTCCATTAACTTCTCAATTAAGGCATGTTCTCTTCCCTTATTGGTAGTTCCAACTAAAGGCATGGTTTTATACAATATTTACAAATTTTGAATGTTGTATGGTTTGATTTTTCAAATATGATTTGGGGATTTTATTTATAAATTCTTGGTTATGATTTTCCTATCCCTTAATTATTCTTTTATATGCTTTATGGTGGTTTTTGATAACTTAATTGCATGGGAATGGTTATTAATATTTGGAATTGGTTTTAGAAATACTATGCCCCCAATCTATTTGATAAAATGCCTATAATAATGTTTTCAGTATTTTATTGGATTTTCAATGGAACATATGCATGATTTAAACTTGGTAATGGAACCATAAATGGCTTAAATGGTTTTGGAATGGTTTAAAGGAATGGTTTGGATTAATAAATTTACTTGTGGTGTACATAGGAATCCCCCAAGTAAATCGGATAATATGGTCTATGGGTACCTAGGAATCCCTTGATCACTAAAAGGTTTGGCTAAGGATAATGCTTGCAAGTATTAGTTGGTCTTAATATACCACTACTAATGGCCTTGGTTAATAAATGGATAATAATTTAGTTGTTTTGAAATGGTATTAATTAGGCTTAAAGGGCAGGAGTAGCAAAGTCGAGAAAGATGGAGGTCCTGGGGGGGTGAAATTGGAAACTCATATTTGTTGATGTAAAGTTTGGTCTTAATAAACGTGTGCATAGTTCCACACTTTATATTGGGGATGTACTAGTCATCCCAGATTTCCTTCCCTAGTCATACAGCTTCACGCATTGAGGCCCTTTCAGCAAGGGGAGATGAACCCATATAGCCCAAGGTTGGTTTTAGAACGGCAAAGATACAGCACCCATGTAAAGGTTTTAAATCATGCTAAACATAGCTCCTTTTCTCGGTATGGTTATATATACATATGTATGGTTGAATGCATTATGGATGATTTTACTTGGTTTTATAAGTAGCATTATTTTATCCTTATCTTGAGTTCATGTTAGCATTCACTCGCTAACCCATATTTGGATGGCTGTATACCTATGCTATGCAGAAACTAACAGTTATACTTCTTCTATCTAGCATTTGGATACTCGGGTTAGCCGTTGGATTGAAGTGGTGAGCTTTCATATTTCTGGAAGGCTCTATTTCATGGATGTTATTTCATACTTTATATTACTTATGGATTTTGGTTTTTCAATGGTTGGGGGAATATCCCAACCAGGTTTTATTACTCTTTTAGTTAGAGGCTTTGTGGTACTTCTATGTGTTAAAATGGGCAGGATCAGAATCAGTCTCAGCCATAGTATTGGCATTGGTATTAGGGCTGACATCATTGGACAAAATTTCTCACTATTCAATCATATTTTATTTTGGGATTAATTATATTATGTCTTGGAACCTATTTTGTTATGGCCTAGTTTATGGCCATTATTTTTTGTATTGGTTGGTTTGGTCGATTTGGTATGAAGGGCAGTGGAACTTGGTTAGGTCGTTCATGGTTGTGATCCAATCCTAGAGCCTTAACATGAACAATAACACTATCTTGTTATATGTTTAAAATTTAGCCAACTCAGGGAAAGAGGCTGTAGGTTAGGTTGAGTAACGGGGGTAGTCTCCGATCCTAGTCAGACTTTGTATGCCCATTACAATAAGGCCTTAGATCAGGTCATGTTAAGATGGTATTAGAGCTTTAGGTTCATGTTCAATTGGGAGTCTATAAAACCGTGTCAAGTAGAGTCTTATTTAGGTGTGTGTAGCACGCCACACTCATTAGAGAGATGCTATAGGGTATTTAGGAATGTTTTACTTTCTTGGTATTCTATTTTCAAGTTTGCAGTCTAAGTTCTGAATCCTTCTCTAATCCTTTGTTGTTCACTTTTTAGATCATGCCCCATAGATCTAGAACACAAAAAAATCCTTCTGTCCCATCTGGGGAAAATATTGATAGGGTACATCCTACAACTGGAGTTCATACTTGATCCAGGGGTCCTATCTCTGATGGTTCTAGAGTTTCGTCGGTTGCTACTAGTCCTTCTCAAGGTGAGGTAACTATTGTGGTATTTTGCAAGTTGATTCATGCAATTTCTTAGTTTTTTCTACTCAGGTTGAGCAGGATACATCTAGTTGATTTCTTAGTGAGGCCACAAGGGTTGGCCAATTTATGAAGACGAGTCTCTCCTACTTTCACTGGTATGAAGGTCGAGGAGAATCCTTAGGCTTTCTTGGATAAGATAGAGAAGATATTCAGGGTGATGTAGGTTACTAATATTTAAGGCGTGAACTTTGAAGCTTATCAGCTAAAAGATATTACATACCAGTGATATGAAGAGTGGGACAAAATTAAATATGAGTTTGTGAACCTCAAGCAGGGGAGAATGATTGATAAGGAATATGCCCTGAAATTTCATTAGTTGTAAATGTATTATAACACACTATATTCAAGTACATGTATTGGCGTATTCAAGTACATTTTTTGGTCTTATTTATATGGAATTAATTTTTATTTTATTTAAATCAGAATTTGTCCGTCGATGGTACCATGCAAAGATTATTGAATAAGCTTTCCAATGATATAAAGATCTCCAAAAACGAATAGGTTTCAAATATAATCGAGCATGTGCAAAACTATAAAATGGTGGTGGGGATATTTGGGAATAGTACATGTGCAGGAAAATTTTCTGCACACAAACTACTGAGGCCAGCTGAATTTTTAGAGTCAACTTTAAATGACCATAACTCCTTGTACAGGAAGAAATGGGTGGCATAATTTATATAAAATGAAAGCCCTTTGAATTATCCTTTCAATGATACAAATTTCACCCAAATCCGATATCGAAGCAAAGAGTTATGGTCGATCTACTTTAGCTTATCAAAACAGTCCACCAAAGGACAGATTTTACATTATTTAAATTTTAAAGGCATTTTCTTCATTTCCTATTATATTATGGATGGGAATATGTGTATATACATATGTATATGAGTTCAAAAACTTATTTTCATCATCAATCATTGAGAAAGAACAAATCCTATCCAAATTTGACCTTTAAATTACTTTTGATTCAACTGTAGAAATTCCAAAGTAATCCGATAACTGCATTTGTCATCTCAATAGCTTCGAACGACACCTATTATTTGTGAAAACAGGATTGTATAATCAATAGGTAAATTCTATGGTATGAATATTGTTTGCCTTTGTTCTTTTCCATATGTATATGTGTGATAGAGGATTATATGTATTGGATGCTATTGAAAGTTGATGGAAATAGGGTTATGGACTATTTTGCTTGGTTTGGTTGTATCTAATTGTAGAAGGTGGATATGGTAATTGATTTATGGAAGGTGGATATGGTGATATACTATTAAATTGATGATTATTTATGTCTATGGCTCAATTTGGTTTAATGGATTGGTTGGAAGGATAAATGATTCCTAACTTAATATTGGAGGATGTTGTATGAATATGCATGGCATGTGAATGTAATTGGAGTATAAGAGGGTTAAGGTGACACCCTTTATGGTGTAATTAAGGCTTACTACTTAACCACTAGTGTGGTGAATTCAAATAATTGAATTGTGACATTTGGTTGCTAATACTAGATTGCTATATATATTCATTATAGATAAGTAATCCGAAAAAACAGAAAGTCCATTTGGGACTCATATCAGTTATGTAAAGGATAATCTATACTATATCTTTGGCATGAAAGTGAACAATTGTTCTATTAAGAAAGTTTCCAAAGTTATTCAATAACATATGATCCATAATGGTTTTGTATGATGTCCTACGTTACCAATAAACTTGTTTCCACCCTACAAGTTGTCAAGACATTTCAATACTTAATTGTTTTCCAAATCTTACATGTTTATTGCACTAATAAATGTCAGAAGGTATCCGGTTACTCAAAAAAATCCATGTTCTATTAATGACTCCAAAACGTTTCATTCATATACCAATAAGTTCTTACTTCATTGTTATGGCATTGATGACTATAAAACACTTCATTGATGTGCCAATGAGTTCTTACTTCATTGTTATTGCATTGATGGTCTATTTATATGTCTCTTATTGATGTATCATTGTTTCAAAGTATCAAAAATGCGGTGGAGACCGAAATAACAATCTCAAAGATTAATTGAACAATGTGATGGAAGTTCTCTCTTATTGGGTGGTATCCTATGGGCATAAGGCTATCATGGGTTTATCACTATTTATGTGTTTATGGGTGGTATCCCAGGGGCATAAGCCTAGCATGGGTCGATCCCAGTTGATATGTACTGGAGGCAGCCTAATGGTCACAGTACAGTACACTAATGATTACAAAGATGATAAGAACGAAAGTAAAGTGATTGAATAAATACAAGTTCCTATATCACTTGTCAAGTGTGGTCCACTCTTATTATGATTTATTCACTGGTTTCTGATTTCTATTGAGCTCCTATATCATATGCGATTATCTACAGCTTTACATACTCAGTACATATTTCATACTGATGTCCCCCACGGAGGACCTGCATTTTATACTGTAGGCACAGGTACCTCAGCTTTTACACCGCAAAAGTAGGAGCCAGGATATCCAGCTGCTTTTGGTGAGCTCTAGTCTTCTTCGGGGCTTTCCGTGTCATATCAAGTCACTTTTGGTATTGTATAAAAGTTAGTTATATGGCGGGGTGTGTCCCAACCTTAGTGAAACTCTGTGTATTGTCTAGAGGCTTTGTAGACCTAATGTGCAGTCAAGGTGGTGTTTTGTTAATAGACGTGATAGCTCCAACGGCCAAGTATTTTATATACATATATATGTGTGCTCGAGATTATACAAGTGATTATTTTCTTTTATATGCGACGTAATGCTGCCCAAATTTTGGTTTGTCATAGAGGTATGCATGGTAAGTATAAGGTTATGAGCTGGTTCTCTCGGGCCTCCTCAGTTACGGGTGCCAATCCAACCCAATAGGATTTAAGGTATGACAAAAATGGTATGAGAGAAGTTCATCCTAGTGAGTCTACAAAGCCGTGTCTACGTAGAGTTTTGTTTATCGGTGTGTCATGCACCGCATCTATAAATAGAAGTCTATGGACATTTAGGAATTGTCTCTTTTCTTCATGTCTTAGATCGTGCGATAGAGCCTATATTGTATATGAATCCATAGTTGACAGCTGAATCCGTTTGTTTCTCTTATTTTAGTAATGATACCGGTTACCAGAAGCAAGAATACCGGTAAGAAAGTAGATGTGGCTGCCGGAGAGGGGACTAGTAAGTCACCTACTATACCAGCTAATCAAAGTGAGGCTCCAGCCGAGCATGCATCAAAAACTTCTTCCACTTTGGAAGAAATAAGGGGGAGGAGAACTATATCCCCAGAGCTACCTAACAATGTTGCTGATCAAGATCTTAGAAATGTAGTGCAACTTTTGACTCGTATAGTTACTAGGCAAGCTCAAGGGTAAGCCATTCCTACCACGGGTCCTAGTGGTACAAATAGGGCTTCTAGCCTTTGAACACAGGATTTTTTTAAGATGGATCCTCCAACTTTCACTGGATCAGATCTTAATGAGGACCCACAGGACTTTATTGATCAAATTCAAAGGGCCTTAGATGTTATGCATGTAATAGGTAGAGAGATAATGGAGTTAGCAGCATATAGATTCAAAGGGGAGGCTATATATTGGTACGAGTACTGGAAACTATCTAGGGGTATTGATGCACCCCCAGCTACTTGGAAAGAATTCAAAGAGGCATTTCTTGATCATTATCTTCCATTTAAGATTCGTCAAGACCATGCAGATCAATTTTTAAATCTTCGTTAGGGGATTATGAGCGTGAGGGAGTATAGTCTCCAATTTAATTCCTTGTCGAGATATGCTCCTAATGTTATACCTACTATGGATGACAGAGTTTATCAATATATAGATAGGCTGGATCCATATCTAGTTAGAGACTGTACTATTGCTGCTTTGAACAAAGATATGGACATAGTGAGGATCCAAGATTTTTCACAGAAAATGGAATATCAGAGGCAGAGGAGCAGAACACAGGAATTAGAAAGTGGATATTCCAATAAGGATAGATCTATAGGGCAGTTCATGGCATCCCAAGGAGGGTTCAGACCACAGCTTTTTGCTAGACCATCTAGGCCATTATCTTCTTATTCTGCAGCTAGTGCCCTACCACAGTTCCAAAGGTCCATAGGAAATCAATATGGGCAAAGAAGTGAGAGTCAGAGTTTGTGGACAGTGGGGTACCAAGGCCAGGGGAATATGAGCCAATCGAGACGTCCTCTAGAGTCATCCAATAAATGTGGAAGGTATCATTTGGTCGTATGTCAGTTGGGGACCAATGTTTACTTTTGGTGCAGTATGTCAGGGCATATGATGAGAGAATGCCCACGAAGAGGCATAGGGGGTATGGCACGACCTACGGGGTCATTTGCTGCATCATCATCATCGATGCTTTATTCAGGAAAGGGTGCACAACCAATGGGTCATGTTAAAGGCGATAGAGGAGCTACAAGTTCTAGCGGGGCTCAAAATCATCGTATGCTCTAGTGGATCGATAGAATTTAGAGGCTTCCCCAAATGTGGTTACGAGTACATTGTCTATCTTTTCATTGGATGTATATTCCTTAATTGATCCCGGTTCTACATTATCTTATGTTCCTCCATTGGTTGCTGGAAAGTTTGAAAGAACACCCGAACTGTTAGTTAAGCCATTTGAAGTGTCCACACTGGTTGGAGAATCTATTATAGCTAGAAGGGTTTACCAAAACTGCATAGTATATGTTTGTGGTCGTGATACAATGGCTGATCTTGTGGATTTAGAAATGGTAGATTTTGATGTTATAATGGGTATGGACTGGTTGTTGTCTTGTTATGCCACAATTGATTGTTGCATGAAAAAGGTATATTTCCATTTTCCAAATAAATCAATCCTTGAATGGAAAGGTGAAATTGGCGCACCAAGAGGTAGATTTATTTCTTATTTTAAGGCAAGAAGAATGATTTCCAAGGGATACATATATCATTTAGTTAGAGTAAGGGATACAGAAGCGGAGCCACCAACTCTTCACGTTGTTCCAGTGGTAAACGAATTTTCTGATGTATTTCCTGAATATCTTCTAAGTTTGCCTCCTGACCGAGAATTAGAGTTTGGTATTGATGTAATACCAGGCACCCAACCAATCTACATTCCTCCGTATAGAATGGCCCCAACAGAATTATGAGAATTGAAAGAGAAATTGAAAGATTTTCTAGAGAAGGGATTCATAAGGCCTAATATGTCCCCCTAGGGAGCACCAGTGTTATTTGTACTCAAAAAAGATGGCTCGCTGAGGATGTGTATTGATTATCAGCAATTGAATACGGTTAATATTAAGAATAAATATCCTTTGCCAAGAATTGATGATTTATTTGATTAGTTACAGGGCGCCAAGTGCTTTTCTAAGATTGATTTGAGGTCAGGTTACCACCAAGTGAGGGTCAAAGAGAAGGATATACCCAAGACAGTTTTCCGAACACAATATGGTCATTATGACTTTCTAGTTATGTCATTTGGGCTAAGAAATGCACCCACAGCTTTTATGGACTTGATGAATAGGGTGTTTAAGCCATTCCTGGATGTATTTGTTATAGGTTTTATAGATGATATTCTAGATTATTCTAGATTAGAAGAGGACCATGCCAATCACTTATGACAGGCATTGCAGACTCTTCGTGATTGTAATATTTATGCAAAGTTCTCTAAATGTGAGTTTTGGTTAAAGTCGGTGGCATTTTTGGGTCATATTGTATCTAGTGAAGGGATAAAGGTTGATGCTCAAAAGATAGAAGCTGTGAAGAACTAGCCAAAGCCAACAATGCCTACGGAGATTCATAGATTTCTCAGGTTGGCCGATTATTATAGAAGGGTTTTTGAAGTATTTTCTTTCATTTCAGCACCCTTAACCAAGCTAAATCATAAAGCATCCAAAATCCAATGGAATGATGCCCGTGAGAAGAGTTTTTAGGATTTAAAGAACAAGTTGATTTCTACACCCGTGTTGGTACTTCTAGAAGGGACCGAAGGGTATACAATGTATTGTGATGCTTCCAGAATTGGTTTAGGATGTGTATTGGTGCAGCAGGATAAGGTAATAGCATATGCTTCTAAACAATTGCTGCTACATGAGAAAAATTATCCTACAAAGATTCTTGAGCTGGCACCAGTTATTTTTGCTTTAAATATATGGTTCCACTACTTATATGGGGTTCATGTTGATATATACACTGACCATAAGATCTTGCAATATATTTTTAATCAGAAGGATCTAAATTTAAGGCAACGGAGATGGCTTGAACTATTAAAGGACTACGATATTGATATCTTGTACCATCCAGGGAAAGAAAATATGGTAGCTGATGCGTTAAGTCATAAGGCTATGATGGCGCCTATAGAAAGGCAAGGGATGATTAAAGATCTTCACTAGTTAGCTAGTTTGGGAGTTCGCCTTCTTGAAACTCTGGATAAAGAGCTTATCGTACATAATGCTGCAGAATCTTCATTAGCAGCTGAAGTGAAAAAGAAGCAATATACAGATCCTATTTTACTATAGGTTAAGGAGAACATTCAGAGTGGTGTGACTAAGGCATTTGAGCTTACGTGAGAAGGAGTACTTCAGTGACAAAACCAATTGTGTGTGCTAGATGTGGACGGGCTAAGAGAGAAGATTATGACAGAGGCACGTTGTTCAAGATATTCCATTCATCCAGGATCAACTAAAATGTATCAAGATTTGAAAGATATGTATTGGTGGAATGACATGAAGAAGAGCATTGCAAAATTTGCAGCTGAATGTCCAAATTGTCAAAGAATTAAAGTTGAGCCCGAAAAACCCGAAGGTTATATGCAATGCATTGATCTTCCAAGCTGGAAGTGGGACATAATCAACATGGATTTTGTTATTGGTTTGTCTCGTACATCCCGAAAGTTGGATTATATATGGGTGATTGTTGATAGGCTTACCAAATATGCATATTTCCTACTAGTTAGTACTACTTACACAGTTGAAGAGTATGCGAAGCTATACATTAAAGAGATAGTATGATGACATGGAATGCTAATCTCTATTATATAAGACCAGGGAACCCAATTTACCACAAACTTTTGGAAGTCTTTTCAGAGGTGTTTGGGAACACAAGTGAAGTTGAGTACAGCTTTTCACCCTCAAATAGACAGAAACATAGAACGTACCATCCAAACATTTGAAGATATGCTATGAGCTTGCGTAATAGATTTTAAGGGCAACTGGGATGATCATTTACCTCTTATTGATTTTGCCTACAATAATAGCTATCATTCAAGTATCAAAATGGCACCATACGAAGCTTTATATGGAAGGAAGTGTAGATCACTAATAGGATGGTTCAAAGTTGGTGAAACTCTTTTGTTCGGACCAGATCTTATTTATCAAGCCATAGAGAAGGTTAAAGTAATTCAGCAATGATTGAAAATAGCCCAAAGTTGACACAAGTCATATGCAGATAATAGAAGGAGAGGGCTAGAGTTTTCTATAGGTGATTGGGTATTTTTGAAGGTATCACCAATGAAAGGGGTAATGAGATTTGGCAAGAAAGGGAAGTTGAGTCCATGGTATAAGATCACTCGAAGGTTCGGACAAGTTGCATCTGAATTAGAGCTACCCCAAGAGCTCTCATCAGTACATCCGGTATTTCATGTGCCAATGCTTCGAAAGTACATTAGAGATCCATCATATATCACTTCTACTAAGGATGTGCAAGTTGCAGAAGATCTTACCTATGAGGAAGTGCCTATTTCAATTCTAGATCGCCAAGTTAAGAAGATGAGAAATAAAGAGATAGCATCTGTGAAAGTACGTTGGAGAAATCGTCAAAGGGAAGAGATTACATGGGAAACTGAGGAAGTAATGAAATCTAAGTACCCTCATTTGTTCAAATATGAAGAGAAAGTTCAAGAAACGGAGTTAGAACATTAACAAGTAAGTTATTTTTATATATATGCATAGTATTTATGTGATGATGTGAATATTAACGATGGACTTGAACTTGTTTCAGTTGAATAACTACGCTAACATTCGAGGACGAATGTCCTAAAGGGGGGAACGATGTAACACCCTATATTTGAGTACGTGTATTGCCGTATTCAAGTACGTGTATTGGTCTTATTTATATGGAATTAATTTTTTATTTTATTTATATCGGAATTTGCCCATCGATGGTTCCATGCGAAGGTTATTGAATAAGATTTCCAATGATATAAATATTTTGCAAAAGCAGATAGGTTTTGGATATAATCGAGCACTTTCGAAACTATAAAACGGTGGCAAGGATATTTGGGAATTATCCTTCCAAGGATACAAATTTCACCCAAATCTGATATCAGAGCAAAGAGTTATGGTCGATCTACTTTAGCTTATCAAAACAGTCCACCAAAGGATAGATTTGACATTATTTAAATTTTAAAGGCATTTGGGTCATTTCCTATTATATTATGGACGGGAATATATGTATATATACATGTATATGAGTTCAAAAACTTATTTACATCACCAATCATTGGGAAAGAACAAACCCTAGCAAAATTTGACCTTTAAATTACTTTTGATTCAACCGTAGAAATTCTAAAGTAATCCGATAACTGCACTTGTCATCTCGAGAGCTTTGAACGGCACCTATTATTTGTGCAAATAGGATTGCATAATCAAGAGGTGAATTCTAAGGTATGAATATTTTTTTCCTTTGTTCTTTTCCATATGTATATGTGTGATAGAGGATTATATGTATTTGATGTTATTAAAAGGTGATGGAAATAGGGTTATGGACTATTTTGCATGGTTTGGTTGTATCAAATTGTAGAAGGTGGATATGGTAATTGAGTTACGGAAGGTGGATATGGTGATATACTATTAAATTGATGATTATTTATGTCTATGGCTCAATTTAGTTTAATGGGTTGGTTGGAAGGATAAATGAATCCAAACTTGATATTGGAGGATGTTGTATGAATATGCATGGCATGTGAATGTAATTGGAGTATAAGAGGATTAAGGTGACACCCTTTATGGTGTAATTAAGGCTTACTACTTAACCACTAGTTTGGTTAATTTAAATAATTGAATTGTGACGTTTAGTTTCTAATACTAGATTGCTACATATGTTCATTGTAGATAAGTAATCCAAAAAGACGGGAAGTCCATTTTTGACTAGTATTGAAGGTTGACAGTCAGGTATGTAAAGCATATTCTATACTATATCTTTGACATGAAAGTGAACAATTGTTCTATTAATAAAGTTTCCTAAGTTATTCAATAACATGTGATCCATAATGGTTTTGTATGATGTCCTATGTTACTAATGAACTTGTTTCCACCCTACAAGATGTCAAGACATTCCAATACTTACTGGTTTTACAAATCTTACATGTTTATTGCACTAATGAATGTCAGAAGGTATCCGGTTACTCAAACCAGATCCATGTGCTATTAATGACTCCAAAATATTTCATTGATATACCAATAAGTTCCTACTTCATTGTTATGGCATTGATGACTCTAAAATACTTTATTAATGTGCCAATGAGTTCTTAATTCATTGTTATTGCGTTGATGGTCTATTTATATGTATCTTCTTGATGTATCATTGTTTCAAAGTATCAAAAATGTAGTGGCAACCAAAATAACAATCTCAAAGATTAATTGAACTAAGTGATGGAAGTTCTCTCTTATCGGGTGGCACCCCAGGGGCATAAGCCTATCATGGGTCGATCCCTATTTATGTGTTTATGGGTGGTATCCCAGGGGCATAAACCTAGCATGGGTCAATCCCAGTTGATATGTACTGGAGGCAGCCTAATGGTCACAGTACAGTACAATAATGATTACAAAGATGATAAGAACGAAGGTAAAGTGATTGAATAAATACAATGTACAGGTTGTTACAAGTTCTAGTAAGTGTGGTCCACTCCTATATGATTTATTCACTTGTTTCTGATTTTTATTGAGCTTCTATATCATATGTGATTTTCTACAACTTTACATACTCAGTACATATTTCATACTAGCGTCCCTTACGGGAGACCTACATTTTATGCTGTAGGCACAGGTACCTAAGCTCATACACTGCACAAGTAGGAGCTAGGATATCCAGCTACTTTTAGTGGGCTCCAGTTTGCTTTGGGGCTTTCCGTGTCATATCCAGTCACTTTTGGTATTGTATAGAAGTTAGTTATATGGCGGGGTATGTCCCGACCTTAGTTAAACTCTATGTATTATCTAGAGGTCTTGTAGACCTAATGTACAGTCAAGGTGGTATTTTGTTAATAGACGTGATGGCTCCAACGGCCAAGTATTGTATATACATATATATGTGTGCTCGAGCTTATACAGGTGATTATTTTCTTTTATATGCGACATGATACTGTTCAAATTTCAGGTTGTCATAGAGGCATGCATGGAAAGTATAAGGTTATGAGTTGGTTCTCTCGGGCCTCCTCGATTACGGGTGCCAGTCTGCCCCAATAGGATTTAAGGCGTGACAGGTATATCCCTAATTTTATGGATGATATAAGGGCAAAAATGAGAAAGTTTGCTTCTAGGCTAAATCGATATTTGATCTTAGAAAGTAAGTATGATTTTCTAATTAAGGATATGGATATTTCGAGGTTTGTTATTCATATGCAGTAGGTGGAGGAAGAGAAGAGAAAATAGGTGAAGTTTTGAGATAGGCAGTGTAAGCAATGCAGGTTCTTAGAGTAGGATGGTGCTCAACAACAGGGAAGTTAGGATGGAGGTAAATAGAAAGAGAAGAAGTGGGGGAGTTATGGTTACTTCTCCACAGCTAGTGCTCCTTACCCAAAAAAGACAGGTGATAAGTATCCGCAAGGTGGTGATAATTTTTGGGCATAGGGTACCCAATCTTAGGAAAGCAGGGGCCTGTTGGTTTCTTCATATCCTCTTTACTAGTTCTATAGTCATCCTTACTGGGGTTATTATGATGAAGAGAGGGACTAATGTTTTAAAGTGTGGCTTGTCAAGCCATCTACTCAGGACTTATTCGATTAATATGGTGGCTGCGAGAGAAAATAAGGTACCTGTAGCCTTATATATGCTCTTGTACTTGGCGTTCCATATTTGCATCTTTTACTACTCTTAGTTCTAGTGTTGGTTGAAACAGGTTAAATGCTCTTACATATCAGTAGGAATCTAAGGCATCGCCTGATTTCGTTATCGGTACGTTACATCTCTTTTCTCAAGATGTGTATTATTTGCTCTATTTAGGGTCTACTTTTTTTTATATGTCCCTATGTGTGGCTTTGTGCATTGCTTTTAGTCCTGAGGTTGTTTCGGGTCCTTTTTCTATTTCTACCCTAGTAACTAACTCAGTTATTGCTAAGAGAGTCTATAGGGGGTATGGTAGATGTTTGTAGCAAGTAGACCTTGGTGGATCTTTTTAAACTAGATATGGTAGATTTTGATGTTATTCTACGAATAGATTGGTTACATTCTTGTTACGCGTCCTTGGATTGTCTGACCCATAAGGTTATATTTAGGTTCCCTGGTGAAACAGCTATAGAATAAAAGGATGGTTTCATAGCTCCTAGGGGGAGGTTTATTTCTTATTCTAGAGCTCATAAATTGATCTCTAAAGGTTGTATCTATCATTTGGTCTGTGTTAAAGATTCCAACTCAGAATGTCCTTTTTTGCAGTCAGTTTTGGTGGTTAATGAGCTTCTCAAGTTCTTTCTAGATGATCTTCCTAGTGGTCCTACAGATAGGGAAATTGAGTTTGGTATTAATTTAATTCCGTACACTCACCCAATATCCATTCTTCCTTATAGAATAGCTCTGGGTGAGTTGAGAGAACCAAAGGAGCAATTTATAAATCTTTTAGATAAGGGGTTTAGTCATCCTAGTGTATCTTTATAGGTGCACCGGTGTTGTTTGTGTGTAATAAGGATGGTTCCCTTCAAATGTGCTTTGACTATCGACAGTTAAATAAGGTAACGATCAAGAACAAGTATTTTCTCCCAAGGATAGATGACTTGTTTGATCAGTTGCAAGGTGCTAAGTTCTTTTCTAATATAGATCTTCGGTCTAGGTATCATCAACTTAAGATTAGGGAGTTGTATATCCCTAAGATGACTTTTTGTACTCGGTATGGGCACTTTGAATTCTTTGTGATGTCATTTGGTTTAACTAATGCTCCAACTGTATTTATGGATTTGATGAATAGGGTTTTCAACCTATTTTTAGATCTTTTTGTCATTGTGTTTATTGATAACATCCTATTTTATTTGAAGAGTGAGGTGGATCATGGTAATCACCTCTATGTGGTGTTGCAAACCTTGAAGGAACAACAGTTGTATGCTAAATTGAGTTTTTGTTAAACGCTGTGACTTTTCTTAGTTATACTATTTCTAGTGAGTAGATAATGGTGGATCCTCAAATTTGGTTATGGTTAAAAAGTGACCTAGACCCACAACTCCATTCAATATTCAGAGCTTCTTGGGTTTGGTTGGGTATTATCGATAGTTTGTGGAAAATTTCTCGAGTATAGGGGCTCCTTTGACTAAGTTAACTCAAAAGAAGGTAAAGTTTTCTTGGTCAGATATTTGTGAGAGGAGTTTTGAGAAGTTTAAAGATAAGCTAACTTTGGCTCTTATTCTGACTTTGCTAGAGTGTAATGATGGATTTGTGGTTTATTGTGATAAATCTAGGATGGGCCTTGGTTATGTATTGATGCAACATAGGAAGGTGATTAGAGTTTTTTGCGGTGGTCTTTGCTTTGAAAATATGGCAGCATTGTTTTATGGTATTCATGTGGATATCTTTTCTGATTATAAGAGTCTAGAGTATGTGTTTGCTCAAAAAGAGATAAATATCAGGCATAGGAGATACTTGGAGCTTCTCAAGGATTATGATATAAATCTTCACTATTACATAGGTAAAGATAACGTGGTTTCTGATGCTCTTAGCAGATTATCCATGAGGAGTTTTGCTCATCTGAAGAAAGGAAAGAAGGAATTGGTGAAGGATATTCATTACTTGGCTAATCTTGGAGTTCGTCTCTTGGACTCCAAGGATGATGGTGTGATGGTACAGGAAGCAGTTCGGTCGTCTCTTGGTGTAGGGATCAAGGAGAAGTAAGTTCTAGATCCTATCTTGATAAAAATCAAAAGTGATGTTGGTAGGCAAAAGGTAATGGTATTTGAGCTCAGTGGCAATAGTACTTTATGGTACCAAAGGAGCTTAGGAATTCCTGATGTTGATGGGTTGCGACAAAGGATTTTGGCCGAGGCGCATGAATCACGCTATGTTGTTCATATTAGCTCTACAAAGATGTATCATGATCTCAAGGAGAACTACTCATGGAATAATATGAAAAGGGATGTGGCTAATTTTGTAGCCAGGTGCATGGTGTGCAAACATGTTAAGGTTGAGCATATGAGACCTGGTGGGTTGAATTAAGAAATTTAGTTGACCAAATAGAAATGGGAGGTGATCAATATGGATCCATTGTCGGTCTCTCTCAGCCTCAAAACCAATTTGATTTGGTTTGGGTCAGCATGGATATGATGATGAAGTTTGCTCACTTTTTGCTAGTGAGGACCACCTTTCTGATAAAGGACTATGCAAAGTTATACCGTTAGGAGATCGTAAAGTTGCATGGTGTATCAGTTTTGATTATCTCTGATCGTAGTACGCAGTTTTCATCACATTTTTAGCGGTCCTTTCTGTAAGGGTTGGGTACTAAGGTGAGCCTTATTACTGCTTTTCATCCACAGACAGCTGGGCAAGCAAAGACGACTATTCATACATTGGAAGATATGCTTCCTACGTGCGTGATTGATTATGGTGGAAATTGGGTTGAGCATCTACCTTTAGTAGAGTTTGCTTACAACAATAGCTATCACTATAGTATTGGTATGTCCCCTTTTGATGCAATGCATGGTAGGACGTGTAGATATCCTATTGGTTAGTTCGAGCTTAGTGAGACGGATATGTTTGATCCTAACTTGGTTTATCAGGCTATGGAAAAAGTGAAGGTGATTTGAGATAGGCTTAAGGCTGCACAAAGTCATCAAAAGTCCTATGTGGATATAAGGCATAGAGACTTAGAGTTTAAGGTTGGGGATAAGGAGTTCCTCAAGGTATCTCTTATGAAAGAAGTAATATGGTTTGGCAAAAAGGGGAAGATCAGTCCCCATTTTTTTGGTCCTTGTGAGGTTTTGCAGAGAGTTGGTAATGTTGCTTATGAATTAGAGTTACCTTCTATCTTGATCACCATTCATCCGATATTTCATGTTTCAATATTAAGGAAATGCATTGGTTATCCTTCTTTGATTGTTTCTTTGGAGGGATAGGTATCTCGGATTCTCTATCTTATAAAGAGGTCTTGGTTGAGCTATTGGATCACAAGTTCATCGGTTGTAGACTAGAGATGTGGCCATCGTTAAGGTTTTATGGTGGAACCACAAGGTGCAAGAGGCTACTTGGGAAATGACGGAGGATATGAAATTCAAAGTAATCCAATCCTGTTTTGTGCTCATGGGATTTATGCGGAAGGTATATGTTCTTGAACACATCTTTATTTTTTGAGATTTTCAAAGGAAAGATTAGTTTTTTTACATTTTTTTCTGTCTTAAAGGTAAGAATAGAGACATCAAAAGGGTTGGATTAATGTTTGATAATGCAAATGACTCGTGCGTGTCATTGCCCCTACCTTATACGTCATTTGGGAATGAATGTTCCTAGTGGGGAGACTGAAACACCCTGGTTTATGGACCTTAGAAAATTTCTTGGATTTCAGGTCTCTGGACAGTGTATGACCAGGGTAAATGACTCGTACACTGGGATACGAGTGGTATAGATTAGTCATACGCTAACTAGTATTGGTTGGTGTGGGAGGATTTGGTTTCTGGAATGGGTACGATTTGGGTGGTACGAGTTGTATAGTTGGGTACAGGTTTTTTTGGTTACTTCACTTATTCTTATACTTGGTAACTTAAGTTAGACCTGAGTACGAGTGACTCACCATGAGCCGTAAGCTAAGGTACGAGTCGTACCATAGAGTTATATGGTGGGCAGTGTTCAATCCCCTTTGGATTCTATTCTTCTAGGGGTATGGATCATGGGTACTAGTCGTACACATAGGTATGACATGGTTTGAGGGATTCGTATCTTGGATAGTGTTGGGTCCAAGGGAGGTGGCCTTGGGTATAAGTTTTGGGTACCACTCGTATTGAAGGGTACAACTGGTATGGATGGTCGTACCTACACAACAGGATTTTTGGGAGTTTAAATAAGGGGAATCTGGACATTTTCCCACTTATCTTAATAAACCCCATGACTTTTAACTAAATTAAAAGGTTATTTTCCCTATTATTCTATCCATTAACTCTTAGAAAAGACTCTTAAATCCTCTCTAAAGTTCATTGGCAAAGGAGGCTAGGGTTTCATCTTGAGGCTTAATTCGTGGATTGTGCTGGTGGTTTCTCTCCACTAACTTCTGAATTAAGGCACGTTCTTTTCCCTCATTGGTAGTTCCAACTAAAGGCATGGTTTTATACTATGTTTGCATGGTTTGAATGATGTAAGGTTTGGTTTTTCAAATATGATTTGAGAGATTATTTATAAATCCTTGGTTATGATTTCCCTATGCTTTAATTATGCTTTAATGGTGGTTTTGGATAATTGGATTGAATGGGAATGGTTATTGATATTTTTAATTGGTTTTGTAAATACTATGCCCCCAATGTGTTTGATAAAATGCCTATAACAATGTTTTCACTATTTTATTGGATTTTCAGTGGAACTTACGCATGATTTAAACTTGGTAATGGAACCATAAATGGATTAAATGGTTTTGGAATTGTTTACAGGAATGGTTTGGCTTAATAAACTTACTTGTGGGTTCACGGGAATCCCCCAAGGAAATCAGATAATATGAGCTATGGGTATATGGGAATCATTTGATCACTAAAAGGTTTGGCTAATGATAATGCTTGAAAGTATTAATCGGTATGAGGATACCACTACAAATGGCCTTGTTTAAGAAATGGATAATGGTTTGGTTATTTGGAAATGGTTTTAATTAGGCTTAAAGGGGAAGGTGTAGCAAAGACGAGGAAGGTGGACGTCCCAAGGGATCGAAACCAAAAACTCATATTTTTCGATGTGAGGTTTGGTCCTAATAACCATGAACACGGTGTTAAACTTTATACTGAGGGATGTACTAGTCATCCTAGGTTTCCTTCACTGGTCATATGGCTTCACGCACTGGGGCCATTTTAGTGGGAGGATCTAAACCCATATAGCCTATGGGTGGTTTTAGGCCGGCAAAGCTACACAGCCCAGGTAAAGGTTTTAAATGCATGCTAAACACAGTTCTCTTTACCAATATGGTTATATATATGTATGGTTTTATGAATTCTGGGCGGTTTTACTTTGTTTTATAAATGACATTATTTTATCCTTATCTTGAATTCATGCCAGCGTTCACTCGTTAACCCATCTTCGGGTGGCTGTATACCCACATTATGCAGGAACCAACCATTCTACTACTCCCGTTTAGCATTCGGATACTCGAGCCAGCTATTAGATTAAAGTTGTGAGCTCCCATCTCTTCGAAAGACTCCATTTCATGGACTTTATTTCATACTTTGAATTACTTATGGATTTTGGTTTAGACTGTGGTTGGTGGCATGTCCTAATCGAATTTTATTACTCTTTTAGTTAGAGGCTTTGTGGTGCTGCTATAGGTAAAAATGAGCGGGATCGTTATCGGTGTCAGCCTTAGTATTGACGTTGTTATTGGGTTTGATATCATTGGACATAATTTGTCACTGTTCCATCGTATTTCATTTTGGGATTAATCATATTATGTCTTGGAACCCATTTGGTTGTGGCTTGGTTTATGGCCTTTGTTTTTAGAATTAGTTGGTTTGGTCGGTATGGTATGGAGGGCGGTGGAACTCGATTGGGTCGGTCACAGTCGTGATCCTATCCCAGAGTCTTGACATGAACAATAACACTCATATGTTTAAAATTCAGCCAACTCAAGGAAAGTAGATGGAGGTTGGGTTGGGTAATAGGGGTGGTCTACAGTCTCTGGTTGGACTTGGGATGCCCATTACGACAAGGACCTGGGTCGGGTCAGGTTGGGTCGGGTCAGTTTGTGTTAACAATGAATTTGGGGTGGGAATTGAAAATTTATAAAGGTGAATATTGGTTATTTTGATTCATTGATGGTTGTTTAATTTGGAATAAACATTGATTTTGGTAAAGGCATTAGTATTATGTTTAGGCAAAGAATTCATAGGTAAATCTTAGGTTTTGGGTTGGCAAGCCTTGGCATTCTATATTATTGAATGTGTGAGTGCCTGTTTGGTATGAATTTTCTATTTATTTCACATTTTCTATCAAATACATTTATTCACCTGGGATTCCCAGAAGTCACATGTATATATTCATCGCAGATTGCCCTGCGATACTCTGTATTCAGAAGGCCGATCATGATCAAGGACCGAGGCATCGGGTAAAGCATAGCTTAGGATAGTTAAAATACTTTAGGTTTTCATTTCAGCATTTTTATTTTGGTCTGTATTAAATTGGACTGGATATTATTTTTTCATAGTTTTTGACTAATTGGTTGTTTGTTTTCTTGCTGTGTTTTTTGTTGGTTTATGCATTTCATATTGTCATACTAGCTGACATACTCTACGAAGCAACCGTGGTCAAACCATGGGGCCGAGGAATGGCTAGCACCTTCCCCTTGATCAATAAAATTCTTTAACCGAAATCTCTATTCGTGGATTAGTTTTGTAGAGTCAAAAATAATTTTGAAAAAAGAATTTTCAAAAGTGACTTGGCACAATGGATTTATTCTAAGTGGAAACTCTAAAATTAAGTTTTAAAAATCCTTTTTGAAACAATTTTTTTATCTTCTTTCACTTAAAAATTAAAAATCCTTTCGAACATAAAATTTGATCTTTTTTGAGTAAATGCTCTTAGGTGGATTTATGCACCCAAGTATCACTATCTATGGTTGTTTAGCCTTGTTTTGAGGACTTCTTGCATTCTTAATTTGATTTTAATGATATAATTGGGTATCTAAGTGTTAAACTACTTGATTATAATGTTTAAGTTGTGTTGCAAACAAGTTTTGAACCAATTTTGTCACTTAGATTTTCAACAAGAAAACAAGTGTTACTAGCTAGAGCTATGTGTTGTTCTTGTTGATCTCGATGGATTCTAGTGTGTGTAATGAGTTCCTGAAGGTATTTTGTGTAATTATGTATGCAATAACTTGTTTATAGTATTTAATGTTCAATTGAAACAACCCAAGAGTCAAAACTAAGTTAAAGATCAAGAGGACAAAACTAGTACTCTTAGCTTAAGTTACTAGTTGATCATCTTGGATTGTATGATGTTTTGAGATCTAATTCTTTCTGTTTGATGCTATTATATTCTTGTATATATGATAATTATGATATATGGATGATAAAAAATCTGAAAATTAAGTGTAAACAATACTACATATCTTGGAATGGATGGACAAACACATGAGACAAGATTTGATCAAAAATGGATGTTTTGGAGTCATTGGCGTGTTACGTACCTTAGGCACCATTTAGGGCCACACCATTCCATTTTCATCATAATAGGAAGTTATTTCCAGTATCTAAACGTGATAAGGACGTGACACGGACCATAGGCACCGTGATATGGGCTTGGTATGTCGCTATATCAAAATTGGCAGCTTTAGTCAAAGTATAAATAGGACACTTTGTTGTTATGTTACACACCTTGGATGACCTTGGGACTTGAAGGGAGGCTGGAGAACACTTAAATAAGGGTTTATATTCCATTATTTTTGGTTTATTTAGGGATTTTAACATGTATTTATTCATCGTGATTATAGTTACATCCATTAGCAGATAAACACCCTTTTCGGGATTAAGGCCAAGTACATGATTATTATGATTATGAATATTTATCATATTTTGTTGTTTAGTTGTCCTTATTATAACTATTTTAAGGATTCATGACCCTTAGAATACATTTATAATGGTCTTGTGAACCCGGAATGAGGAACAAGAGGACAGAACGTGGAATAGATAGAATAGGATTTTAATCTTCTAATTGAATGAAGTTATAATTTGCATCCAGGATAGGAATATACCTGACTGACTTATTTGATTCAAGTTCTAGATTAAATATACGTGTGTTTAACATAGTTCTCACATCCTCGCTCAATGATGTAGTTGTGGGGATAAGTTAGATAATCAATTAGGGGTTCAAAAAGTCATAGTCATAGTCGAGACCATGTGAACCAACAACCAAGATAATTAACCAAACCAATGAAGTTCTATAATATAGTATGATTGTTCGTAGTTCCTTAACTGTGGTTTGTCTCTAATATTTTTCAAGAACCTTTAATTTACTGCAGTGTTTATTTTAGTTATAATTTTCAACTCTTGTGGTTTTACTGCACTGATTTAATCTTAAGTTGAACGAGAACTTTATAGTTTATTAACACTATTCCTTGAGGGATTGATACTTGAATTTTAAGGGCCATTTTACTACTTGGTGGACCACGTACACTTGCATGTGTGCTTGGTCACAACAAGGTTTTGGTGTCATTGTCGGGGACTTGTTAATTTGGCAATAGTCGCAGTTTTAGTTTTACTTTTTGATTTCGTTCATGATCTTCACTTGGCCTTGGTTTCTAAATTTACAGGTAACAGGATAACAAGCTAGTAAGCTGGCAAGTGATCAGGAGTTTATTGAACCAGACCTCAAGCCTGAGAAATGCTTTCACCAATAGAGGAGAGAAGTAGTCCTTATCTATCGTATCCTATAGATTCACAAAGAATAGACCATCCTTCTACCATGGCTGAGAATCCACAAGCCTGCAGTATATTTTTCAAAGTGGCAATCCCACTGGCAATCAATGTGACCTCTACTATTTAAATATTGGCTCCTATAATTTTATTTGAACTGAAGCAGAACATGGTGCAACTTCTTCATAGCAGAGGACAATTCATCGGGCTATCACATGAAGATCCACAAGTTCACCTACAAAACTTTTTAGTGATTAGTGACACATTCATCCCTACAGGTGTGTAAACTAATTATGTAAGGCTGACATTCTTCCCTTTTTCACTCTTAGGTGGAAGCAAATAAGTGGTTAAGTGCTGAGACAGAAGGTTCAATCACAACTTGGGATGACTTAGCTCGAAAGTTCCTTATCTGATTCTTCCCATCTGGCAAGACTGTGAGATTATATAGTGAGATTTTGAGCTTTAAGCAGAGCCCAAAAAAGAAACTACACCATACTTGGGAGATATTCAAATGTCTTTGTTAGACCATCTACATCACTAACAATCTAATGAGGTACTAGATCACACCTTTATTGAGACACCTAACCATAACACAAAATATTTTCTAGATTTAGTGGTAGGTGGTCAAACTCTGGAAAAGAGATATGATGAGTTATAGACTTTGTTGAACTAATATGCATAAGGAAATTTAGATTGGAATAGTGATACCTAAAAGAGCTCCATGAAAAAGGCTAATGGTAGGATCGAAGTTGATAGCATAATAGCCTTGGCTGCCTAATTGTTTGCTTTAAACATTCAGATAATGACCCAATTCAGCAAGTTGGGTGTGCAACAGACTCAAACACATGTTAATACGGTGCAATAGGCTCCAATATAGTGTGATATTTATGGAAATAGTGTCTACTCTGCAGGCTTATATGGTGCAAATAGCAGCAGTAGTTTTAGGAAAAGAAACACTATGAACATGCTTGTAACATAGAGGAAACCTTGGATATATTTTGTCTAACCAAGAATAAATGGTTGCTGAAACAAAATTAGTAAGTAGCTCAAAAGTAGTTAGAGCAGCAGTTTGGGTAACTATAGCAGGTACAGAATACTAGGCCTCGGGGTGGTTTGACAAGTGATACTGAACCTCCTAAAAAGTATTGGCAATCATTTTAAGAAGTGGTAAAGAGCTAAATGAGAGGCCTCTATAGACAAATAAGGAGGTAGATGCAAAGTTGGTTCCTCAACTGGTTGCAGACAAAGTTGCTAAAAATTTAGGAAAGTCTAAGTACCCAAAAACAAAAGCTGTTGAGAAATAAAGACCACCTCCACCATTTCCACAATGGTTCCAAAAATCAAGGGAGGATGCATGATTTATGAAGTTCTTTATCACGTTTAGAGAGCTTCACATTAACCTTCCTCTTCTAGATGTTTCACAAGGAACACCCAAGTATGCTAAGTACTTGAAGTATGCAGGAAATTGAGATAGTGGAACTTACGAAGGAGTGTAGCTCAATGGTAACTCAAAAGATGCCTAAAAAGCTTAGGGACCCAGGAAGTTTTACCCTCCGCATTACGTGGTACATGCATTGAGTGATTTGGTGGAAAATTAATGTGATACATATGTCTATGTTCAAAACTCTTGGGTTAGGAAAGCTGAAACCAAGCCCTTTGATGATCCAATTAGCAGACAAAACCATAGTTAAGCCTGAAGGAATAATCAAGGATGTCCTCATAAGGGTGGTAGTTCATTATTGTTATTGACATTATTGTTTTGAATTATAATGTAGATTATAGAGTGCTATTTATCTTAGGATGTTCATTCTTAGCCATGGGAGGAGCATTTATAGAGGTGAGAGAGGGAACTATTGCAATGAGATTGGATGACGAAGCTATAGTTTTTAAAGTGTATAAGGCATTTAATCCACCTTACAACTACAAAGACTTACGTATGATCACAGTGATGGAAGTGGATAAGTATAGGGTGGTAGAAATTCACCACCAAAGATCCCTTCAAATTATCTCATTGAGTGACCTTAGCTAGCAAATAAACCTGAGTTGAAGATGATTGATGAGTTTGAAAAGCCTAAAATTGAAAAAATAGTTAACCTTGAGAGTTCACACTCAAAAGGTCAAACGAGAGTGAGAAGATGTCCTCCTAGGAGAAAGAAGATGAAGGAATTTGGTTGAGTTAAGATGTTGGGTCGTGCCTCAATACTAAATTAGGCGCTTCTTGGCAAGCAACACAATTTAAGGTAGGTTTATTTTAGTATTCTTAGTTCTTACTTTATGTTGTTTTTGTTTTTGTTTAGTCACAGGTTAATGGAAAGTATGAGTACCAGAAACACGAGTTAAGGAGCATGGTGAAGACTAAGAGTGGGGCCTCCAGACCCTGTTGATGCTTAAAGATGCTTCTAGTTAGGCCTAGAGGCTTCAGGGCATATTTCTATCTCAACTTTTAAATCCAACTTTGGGGACAAAGTAGATTTTTAAGTATGGGATGGGGAAAGTCTCTTGTTTTTTGGGTGAAGTGATGTTGTAGGATCTTAATTTCTTGTTCTTTTTCTTGTTTTTGCCTAAATTTGAAAAAAATACAAAAACAAATTCTTTTTAGCTTTTAGTTTTTAGTTAGTTGGGTCAGGTTAGGTGCACACTTCACCCACCTTGTGGTTGTTCTTTCCTGTTCTTTTCCATGGGGACACTCTCTTAACCTAGTACCCTTTTTCTTTTAGGGGTAAATTTTAAAAAAAAATTATTAGATAAGTGAGATATTCTTGTTGGTTCTATGAGTGATTATGTGATACAAGTTATTTTGTGTGTAAAAGTATGTTATTTGTGTGAATTACTACTTTTCAGACTTCTAGGCTCTGGTATATGTCTCTTGTACGTTGTTGGCTTAATTTTAATTCATGCTATTGTTTGGTTAAGAGTCTATGGTGATCCTAATTGAGTTGAGCATGTGCCGTGTATGAAGTGAGGTTTTTGAGAATTCCTTGTCACATCTTGATATTTAGAACTTACTTAGCGTGTGTCTAAAGTGAAATAAAGATTGTGGGTTTAGGAGATGCTATAGGCATTTCTTTGATAGCCATGGTTCGTACCCTCTTGTGACCTACCGTTGTGCATAATCCTAGTTAGCCCCATTGATCCTTTAGCTTATTCTTTGGCAGCCTTATATGTAGCTTAATCCCCTTGTATGTTTGACCTTAATTTGATCCAAATCTCCTAAGCACTTTAGTGTAAACATAATGAGTTGATCTTGAAATCAAGAAGAAAAGAAGCGAAAGTGAGACCCCAAAAATAGCTATTGGTGTAGTAAAATTGAGACGTGTTGTGGTTGGGAGTTGTGTAATGAAAAGATTATCTAGTTTATGCTAAAATTTTGATACTAAGTTGATGAATAATTCTCCCTCCATAATGATACTTGTGAATAAGCTTAAAGAGAGGAAAAAATAAGAGAAGTGTGTAGATGAATGTGGTGGAAATTGGTTGTTAATAAATTGATCTTATGGTTCATGTGGATTATTAAAAGAATTAGGGAAGATAGTCACTACTTGTAGCCAAATAGTTCCTATCTACCCCTTAGCCTACATTACAACTATCAATAACCTATTTGATCCTAAGTCCTAACACACTGATATTCGAAGAGTACTACACTAAGGTAAAGCTTATGGTTCATCATATGTAACTTGTGAATTCTTTAAGATATTGAGCGTAACTTGAATCTTATACCCATTTTATGATAAACCACTTCTATGTGAGTGAGTATGTATAACTCTCTTATGGTCAGGGAACATGCTTGATGAAAGTTGGGTGATTTGTATTATGTCTTTTATTGAGCAATATGCATGAGTTTTCCAACTTGGTGAGTTAATTCTTGAGGTTAGGATGTTTTGGAGTAGTATTCTTGAGCTTTCAATTATGTATAACATGCTCAGAGTAAAAACTTGAAATATGTGTAGTCATTTTTGTGCTATCTTGAATGTATTTCTTGTTTTAGAAGTGTGAATACTTACCTTACTATGATGATTAGAGTAAAGATTTTTTCGAGGACGAACAAGGCATTAAGTGTGGTGTGGTGATCTTAGGTGGATTTATACACTTAAGTGTCATTATCTAAGCTTGTTTGAGGAACTTTTTGTTTGCTTAGTGAGTTGTTAATGATATAATTGAGAATATAAGTGTTAAATATTATAATTTTTAAGGTGTGTTTCAACCAAGTTTGGAACCAATTTAGTCACTTAGAGTTTAGACGAGAAACTAATTTTATTAGTTTGAGCTATGTGTTCTAGTTGATCTGGATGGATTCTAGTGTGTGTAATGAATTTCTAAGGGTATTATTGTGTAATAATTTATGTAATAAATTTTTATAGCATTTAATGTTCAATTTAAACAATCCAAGATTCAAAACTAAGTTCAAGATCAAAAGGACAAAACTAGTACTCTTAGCTTAAGTTACTAGTTCACCATCTTGGATTGTATGGTGTTTTGAGATCTAATTCGTGGTTTTTGATAATATAGGATACTTGATGAGTTTATAATGATGATATATGGATGATACACAAGCTGAATATGAAGTGTAAACAACACTACAAGTCTTGGAATGGATGGACAAACACATTGGACAAGATTTTGCACGAAACAGGCGTTTTAGAGCTATTGGTGTGGCACGGACTTTAGGAACTGTTTTAGGGCCATTCCACTCCCTTGAAAGAATCCTATGAAGTAAATTCCTGTGTATAACCTCAATAATGAATGCAATATACCCTAGTTACCACGATATGGGTGTGTCATGCTGCTATATCAAAATAGGAAACTTTAGTCTAAGTATAAATAGGAAACTTTGTTGTTATGTTACACACCTTGGACAACCTTGGGACTTTAAGGAATGCCGTAGAACACTTAAATTAGGATTATTATTCCTTTTTTTTGTATTTTTATGGATTTTAACATGTATTCATTCATTGTGATAACAGTTAGGTCCATGAGCAGCTAAATACCCTATTTCGGAGTTAAGGCCAAGAACATGAGTATTATGGTTATGAATTGAATTGGTTTGTTCGTTTATAATATTTGGTTGTTTATTTATCCTTATTATAACTAATTTAAGGCTTCATGACCCTTATAATACATACATTTTCATCTTGTGAACCCGAAAGGAGGAACAAAAGGCTAAAACATGGGATAGATAGAATATGATTGTAATCTTCTAATTGAGTGTAGTTATAATTTGAATCTAGGACATAAATATACCTAAGATATTTATTTGGTTCAAGTATGGGATGAAATATAAGTGTGTTTATGACCTGACCCGACCCGACCTGGGGCCTTGTCGTAATGGGCATCCCAACTACGACTAGGACAATAGACCACCCCTGTTACCCAACACAACCTCCAGCCGCCTACTTTGAGTTGGCTGAATTTCGAGCATATAACAAGATAGCGTAATTATCCAATTTCAAACTTTGGGATAGGTCTATAACTGCGACCAACCCAACTGAGTACAGCCATCCAAACCCATCCTATTACCAAACGAGACCAAAACCATTAACCAAATCATTAATCAAACCAAGTTCCATAACATAACATAAAAGGGTGGGATAGTGAGAAATTTAGTCCAACGATATAAGCCTTAATGCCAATGCCAATACAAAGGTTGACACCAATACCGATCTCACCCACACCAACCGATAGTAGTTCTACAAAAGTCTCTGACAAAATAAAATCAATATCTAATTAGGACATGCCCCAACCATACCCAAAACCAATACCCATAAAGAAACAAAATTAAGTATAATCATATATAAAAGAAATGGAGCCCTCCAAAATATGGAAGATCACCACTTCAATGTAATAGTTGATTCCAATGCCGAACACTAAGCTGGAAGAGTAGAATGGCTGATTCCTGCATCGTGTGGGATACAACCGCCTGAAGATGGGTTAGAGGGTGATCGCTAGCAAGAAACTCAGGATAAGGATAAAATAATGCCATCCAGTAAAACCAAGTACACCAACCATATGCATACAAACCATACATACATACATACATACATACATACATGCACATATATATACATACATATATATATATGTATATATATGTATGTATAGATATATTATATACATAAGCATGCTGGGAAAGGGAAAATGGTTTAGCATGCATTTAAAACCATTAACCTGGGTATGTTTAGCTTAACAATCCTCAAACCACCCATAGGATATATAGGTCCAGTGTAACCCCCTGAACGAGCCCTGATACCTGTAGCTACACGAACCAGAATACCATAAGAGTAGGGGATTCCCAAAGACCCTTCACTTTCCATGATACATATGTACAGTGTACTTAGCGGATTCCTATTACCTCCTAATATCATATATGGTCGCTATGACCTCCCCTCATGTTAGCAAACAAGAGTTTGCAGTGTCTATCTATTAGACTTGAACCTTCACGTTAGCTATCACACCCCGCCATTATTGCTTAATTAAAACTATTTCCATCTAACAAAACTATTAGACCATTATTATTAACCAAGGCTATGAGTAGTGGTAGCATCATACCAACTATAACTTGTAAGTAATGTCCTTAGCCAAACCTTAAGGGCTTCCCATATACCCATAGGTAACATTATCAAGTTGACTTGGGGGAATCCCATGTACCTCTCAAGTGTTTCATTATTAACTTTGCTTTGGGGAATCCCATATACCCCACAAGTTGCTCATTATCATGTTTACTTGGGGGATTCCCTTGTACCCCACAAGGAAGTTTAATTAACTATAACCATGACCGCCAAGACTTACCATTTTAACCATTCCAAACCATTTAAACAATTTATACTATTTAGGGTACCATTACCAAACCATACCATGCAATAGTTCCATTAAAAATCCAATATTCTAGTAAAAGCATTCTCATAGGTATTTTATCAAAAATATTGGGGGCATAGTAATTCCAAAACCAAAACCAATTACCAATTGACCTTTACCATGCAACCAATTGTCAAAACCACCATTTAAGCATGTAAAAACATAATTAAAACATGGGAAAACCATGACCAAACATTGAATACCAAAACCTCAACCCATGTTTGAAAACCTCAAATCCATACAATAATCATGCCAGGAAAACATTGTTTAAATCATGCCTTTAGTTTGAGCTAACAATGAGGGAGGAATAACTTTCCTTAGATGAGAAGATTATTGAGTGAAATCACCCATACAATCCCAAATTGCTCCTCTAGAAGAAACCCTAGACTTTCTTTACCCAAGATCCTTAGAGAGGAGCATAGAGTGTTCAAGAGAGTTTCTAAGTGTTTAATGATAGAATTATAGGGTAAATAACCTCCCAAGTGAGTTATAAGTGGATGGGCCTTAATAGGTTAAGCGGGAAAATGTCCATATTAGCCCCACTTAAGCTGCATAAAATATCGCTTATGGGTATGACTCACCATACCAGTCATACCTTTCCATACGAGTGGTACCCACCACTTGTACCCTGAGCCTCCCCCTTGGACCCAACACTGCCCACTATACACTTACCCAACCTAGGTCATATTCAGCCATACAAGTGGTACCCCTAAATTATTTCTCGGGAAAAATATAATTAAAGAAAGGTTGAACACTTTCTACTATACGATTCAATGGCATGACTCGTACCCTACCATACGACTCATACCACCCAAGTTGTACCTATTCTAGAAACTAATCCAATCCACAAACTAACAATGGTCAGCATACAACCAAACCTTACCAACTGTACCCCAACATACAACCTATAACCTCTAGTCGTATCTTGTCCAGAAATAAGAAATCCAGGAAATTTTCTAAGTGTCCCAAACCCATGGTGTTTCAGTCTCCCCCACTAAGACCATTCATCCCCGAATAACAAAAATGGTAGCTCAACCATAATCATGATTCACACTCCTTAGATACCTCTACTTTTACCTTTAACAGACATAAAACAAAGATGCAAGGAAATTATCCTTTCCTTCAACAAACTCAGAAAATAAAGATGTGTTCAAGAATGCATTCCTTCTGCATGAATATTCTGAGTAGAAAATAAAAGCAGATATTTGGACTTCATGTCCTCTTTTGCTTCCCATGTAGCCTCTTCCACCTTGTGGTTCCACCATTGAACCATAACCGAGGCCACATCCTTGGTCCGCAACTGATAAACCTGTCGATCCAGTATCTCAATTGGGACCTCTCCATAAGACAGAGAATCTAAATTACCCAACCCTTCCAAAGAAACAACCGAAGAAGAACCACCTATTCACTTTCTCAACATAAAAATATGGAATACTGAATGAATATAGCTTAAATGAGATAACAACACCAATTCATACGCCGTATTATAAATCCTCCGCAAAAACCATATAAGTACCAATATAATGGGGACTGAGCTTCCCTTTTTTTTCGAATCGTATCACTCCCTTCATAGGAGATACCCTTAGGAATACCTTATCCCCAACCTGAAACTCAAAGTGTCTACATCTTATATTTGCATAAGTTTTTTGGCAACTTTGGGCAACCTCAAGCCTTTCCCAAATCACCTTCACCTTTTACATAGCCTGGTAAACCATATCCAAACCAAACATATTCGGCTCACCAACCTCAAACCACCGAATTGGATATCTACACCTCCTACTATACAATGCCTCAAAAGGGGCTATTCCAATACTAGAATGATAGCTATTATCGTACGAAAACTCTACCAAAGGTTGATTCTCAACCCAATTGACACCATAATCAATCACATATGAGTGAAGCATATCCTCCAATGTCTTAATAGTCCTTTTTTCTTACTCATCCATTTGCGGATGAAAAGCAGTACTCAGAGTAATCTTAGTCCCTAATCCCTTTTGAAAAGACCTCCAGAAGTGAGATGAAAATTGCATACCACGATCAGAGATAATCGAAATAGGTACCCCATGCATCTTCATTATTTTATGAAGATACAACCTCGCATACTCCTCAGTCAAAAAGTTAGTCCGTACTTGTAAGAAATAAGCTGACTTTGTCATCCTATCCATGATGACCCAAATCAAATCAAATTGATTCAGAGATCGAGGAATACCTGTAATGAAATCCCTATTGACAACCTCCCACTTCCATTCAAGAAATTTAATTTCTTAATACAAACCACCGAGCCTCACATGCTCAACTTTCACTTGTTGTCAAACTGCCACAAAATCAGCCACATCCCTCTTCATACCATTCCATAAATACATGTCCTTAAGATTATGATACATTTTCATTGAACCAGGATGTACAACATAGCGTGATTCATTCACCTTTGCCAAAATCTTTTGTCTAAAACCATCTATGTCAGGAACACATAGCCTCCCTTGGTACCTCAAAGTACTATCACCACTGATCTTGAACACCATTACCTTTCACCCACCTACATCATCCTTGATCTTTATCTAGACAGGATCTAGCATTTGTTTTTCCTTAATCTCTTCGCCAAGAGACGACTAAACTACTTCCTATACGAATACACCACCATCCTCAGAGTCTAAAAAATGGACCCCAAAATTAGCCAGGAGGTGAACATGCTTCACCATTTCCTGTTTCTCCTTATCCACATGAGCTAAAATCTCCATGCATAACCTACTAAGATCATCAGCAACAACATTAGCCTAACCTGGATGATAGTAAAGACTCAGGTCATAATCCTTGAAAAACCTCCAACAATCTCCTTTTGCCTGAGAATTAGTTGCTTCTGAGTGAACATACTGTAGACTCTTATGATCAGAGAAGATAACCACATTCACTCCATCCAAATATTACCCCCAGAGTTTCAAAGCAAAACCCATTTCTAAAAGATCTAAGTCATGAGTAGGATAATTCCTCACATGCACCTTTAACCATAACATTAGCCTTAACTGGATAATAGTGAAGACTCATGCCATAATCCTTGAAAAACTCTAACTATATCCTCTGCCTGAGATTTAGTTGCTTCTGAGTGAACACATACTATAGACTCTTATGATCAGAGAAGATGTCCACATGCACTCCATACAACTAATGCCGCTAGATTTTCAAAGTAAAAATCATCGCTAAAAGCTCCAATTCATGAGTAAGATAATTCCTCTTATGTACCTTTAACTGCTTCGAAGCATAGGCAGTCACCTTCCCATGCTTCATCAAAACACAACCAAGTCCCACCCGAGATAAATCACAATAAATCACAAACCCCTCATTATCTTCAGCTAATGTCAAAAGCAAAGTTAAAGTTAGCTTATCCTTAAGTGTCTAGAAACTCTCCTGACAAACATCCTACCAAGAAAACTTTACTTTCTTCTGAGTCAACTTAGTCAATCAGGCATCTATCATTAAAAAGCATTCAAAAACCTACCTATAATACCCTGCTGAACCCAAAAAGCTCTTAATACCGATTGAAGTCATGGGTTTAGGCCACCTCTTCACCACTACAATCTTTTATGGATCCACTATGATCCTTTCACTAGAAATAATATAACCTAGAGAAGTTATAGCATTTAACCAAAACTTAACTTGGAGAATTTGGCATACAATTATTGTTCCTTTAAGGTTCGAAACACCACCCAAAGGTAAATAGTATGATCCATCTTGTTCTTAGAATACACTAGAATGTTATCAATAAACACAATGACAAAGAGATCCAAAAACTGTCTCAAAACCCTGTTCATTAGATCCATGAATATCGTCGGGGAACTAGTCAAATTAAATGAAATAACTAAGAACTCAAAGTACCTATACCGAGTACGAAAATCTATATTAGGGATCGCAACTTTTCTAATCATAAGTTGATGATACCCAGAGCAAAGATCTATCTTAGAAAAAAATTTGGCACCTTGCAACTGATCAAACAAGTCATCTATCCTTGAAAGAGGATACTTGTTCTTAATCATTACCTTATTCAATTACCAATAGTCAGTGCACATCCGAAGGAACCATCCTTCTTAAACATAAATAAAATCAGTACACCCCATAGAGATACACTAGGACGGATGAAACCTTTATCAAAAAGATGTTTAAATTGCTCCCTGAGTTCCCTTCACTAAGACGGAGCCATTCTATAAAGAGGAATAGATATTGGATGAGTGTCTAGAACCAAATCAATAACAAACTCGATCTCCCTATCCGGAGGAACACTTAAAAGATCATCCAAAAAAACCTATAGAAACTTATTTACTACCAGAATTAAATGAAAAGAAGGACCTTCTGAGTTAGAATCTTTAACCCAGACAAAGTGATAGAGACACTCTTCGGAGATTAATATCCGAGCTCTAAGATAGGAAATAAATCTCACCCTAGAAGCTAGGGAACCACCCTCCCACTATATAACTGGTTCACCAGGGAACCTAAAGACAACTTTACAGGTCTAATAATCCAAGGATGAATAAGAAAAGTGTAACCAATCCATCCCAGGATAACATTAAAATCCACCATATCAAGTTAAAGTAGATCTACCAAGATCTCCCTACTACCAACAGATACCACACACCCCCTATAGATCCTTTTAGCAATCACAGAGTCACCTACTGGGGTAGAACTAGTAAAAGTATCCAAAATAACCTTGAGATCAAAACCAAAGAACATAGCTACATATGGGGTCACATAAGAAAGAGTGGACCCTAGATCAAGCAAATAATACACTTCACATAAAAGAGTTGCAACATACCAGTCTCTACATTAGGTGATACCTTATATTCTTGCCGAGTAGCAATAGCATATAACCTATTCTGACCCATGCCGGTACCAGGAGAAGAAACTGATGTAGAAGTAGCACCCTTTGGTGAAGGAGTAGAAGGTGAAGCAACTGGAGTCGTACTCTCTCCCAAAGCACCGTTACCAACTAAACAGTTCCTAAGGATATGGCATGGTTGAGCATATTTGAAACATCTATCCCTCTCTTCATCACAGAAACCTCTATGCAACCGACTATAGAATCAATAAAAAGGGTATTATGAGGATAATTGATCCCCACTCGTCTGAGGTTGGGCACCTTGTGCCTAGAAATTATCGCTACCCTACTTCCACCTATCACTCGACTATTTTAGGTAAGGAGCATTAGCTGTAGAGAAGGAACTGAAACACCCCCACTCCTTATTTGGCCAATTACTATCATCCCGACCACCTTGCTATTGAGTACCACCCTGTTTAGAGGACCTAAACTTCTTACCCTGCCTTTCTCCAAACTCAGTCTGCTTTCTCTTTTCTTTCTCCACCTATTACATATATACTACCAACCTAGAAATATCCATGTCCTTAATCAACAATACAATCTTTCTTACAAGGATCAAATCCCAAGACAGTTTAAAATAAAACTTTTTTATCCTAGTCCTCATGTCAGACACCAATTTTGGAGCATACCTAGACAACTGGAGAAATTTCAAGGCACACTCCTTGACATATGCCTTTCCTTATTTCAGATTAATAAATTTCTCCTGTTTTATCTTCCTCAATTCCTGAGGAAATAATCAGTCTAGAAAAGTATTGGAGAAAGTCTCCTGCAATAATGACTCCTAAATATCATCATCCTTTACCTAATACCACTCTTTGTACTACTGGTATGCAATATCCTTCATCTGATAAGCCACAAAATTCAGCCCTTTAACATTCATGGTCTGCATCACCCCAAAGATATTCTTTATCCCGTCTAAGAAGCCCTGAGGATTCTTCTATACCTTTACACTAGTTAAAGTAGGAGGATTCATTTTTATAAACATGCCAACCCTTGTGTCCTTAGTAGATAACACATCGGATGCACCCCGCTCAGCCTGAGCAATAACTAACTAAGCAATAGTATGAATCAATTCATGAAATTCTGCAATAGTCACCTCACCTTGAGAAGAGCTGGTATCAATCGATGGGACTCTAGAAACATCAAGAACCAGTCCCCTAGGTATGAACCTTCTAAGAAGAGCCTATCTTATTGATATTATCCCAAGTTGGGACAGAAGAGTTTTTATAAGCTCCAGATCATCGAGGCATGATCTAGTAGACAAGCAAATAGAAATTAGAAAGGAACTTAGACCTTGCAGCTTGAAACACAATACCAAGAAAGGGAAATATTCCTAATTGCCTTGCAGACTCTCCCTTATGAGTGTGGCACACTACACACCCATAAAAGAAACTCTACTAGACAAAACTTTATGGACTCCCAATTAACCATGAAATAAAGCTCTAATACCAACTTGACCCGACCCGACCCAACCCGACCTGGGTCATTGTCATAATAGGCATCCCAAGTCCGACTAGGACCAAAGACTACTCCTATTACCAAACCCAAACTTCAGCCGCCTTTCTTGAGTTGGCTGAATTTTGACAATATAACAATATAGGGTAATTATCCAATTCCAGAATCAAGGATAGGTCTATAACCGAGACTGACCCAACTGTCTAAACCCATCTGATAACCAAATTAGTAACCAAACCAAGTTCTATAATATAACAAAAAAAGATGGAAAAGTAAGAGATTTAGTCTAACAATATTAGCCCCAATACCAATGCCAATACTAAGGCTGACACCAATACCGATCCTGCTTATACCAACCCATAGTAGTTCCAAAAAAGCCTCTAACAAAAAAAATCAATATTCGATTGGGACATGACCCAACCATAGGCAAAACCAATATCCATAATGAAACCAAAGTAAGTATAAAGATCCATGAAAAAATAGAGCTTTTTAAAATATATAAGCTCACCACTTGAATCCAATAGATGATCCCAAATTCAAACACTAACCAAGAGGAGTAGAATGGTTAGTTCCTCTATCGTGTAGGGATACAATGACCTAAAGATTGGTTAGCAGGTGAACACTACCAAGAAACTCAGTATAAGGACAAAATAATGCCATTCAGTAATATCAAGGACATGTATGATGGAGCTAAGACCCAGGTGAGGACGGCGGGAGGCGATTCAGAATATTTCCCTATCTTGACAGGGTTGCATCAGGGATCTACTCTTAGCCCTTTTTTTTCTTTGGTGATGGATGTGTTTATGCAGTGTATCCAAGAAGAGGTACCTTGGTGTATGATTTTGGCAGATGATGTGGTTTTGATTAATGAGACTCGAGGGGGTGTGAATGATAAATTAGAGGTGTGGAGACAGACCCTTCAGTCTAAAGGATTCAAGTTGAGTAGGAGCACGACCAAATATTTGAAATATAAGTTTAATGGCTTGAGGGAGAAAGATGAGGTGGTAGTAAGGTTGGATTCTCAAGCGGTTTGTAAGAGGAATAGTTTTAAGTATTTTGGGTCTATGATTTTGGGGATTGGCGAGATTGATAAGGATGTTTTTTACCATATTAGGGCGGGATGGATGAAGTGGAAGCTTGCATCGGGAGTGTTGTGTGATAAGAAGGTGCCCCTAAATCTTAAAGGCAAATTTTACAGGGTGGCAGTTTGTCCAACTATGTTGTATGGCGTAAAGTGTTGGCCAATAAAAAACTCTCACATCTAAAAAGTAAAGGTGACAGAAATGAGAATGTTGCATTGGATGTGTGGACTTACTAGAGGTGATAGAGTTCGGAATAAGATTATTCGAGAGAAGATGGGAGTGGCTACGGTCATGGATAAGATGCGAAAAGAAAGATTGAGATAGTTTAGACATGTGATAAGAAGTGGCACGGATGCACTGGTATGTAGGTATGAGAGGCTTACTTTGAATAGCTTTAGGAAGGGTGGAGGTAGGCGAAAGAAATATTGGAGAGAGGTGATTAGGTGGGACATGGAGCAGTTACAGCTTACTGAGGACATGACCCTAGACAGGAAAATCTGGAGGACATGTATTAGGTTAGAAGTCTAGAGCCAAGTTGGTAGGTAGGGTAGGGCTTTACTTGGTGGGTGTATTAAGCCTTTTTTTTCTACCTTGTTGCATATTGTATTAGATTGCTTACTCTTCTTTATTTACTATTCCTCTGTTCACTGTTCTTTTGTAATTAGCATATTTATGTATAGTCATCTTTTTGTTTGGAGTTGATTGCTATTCCCTGTCTTGAGCTGGGGGTCTATCAGAAACAGCCTTGCTACTTCTCCTGAGGTAGTAGTATGGACTACGTATATCTTACCCTCCCCAGACCTCACTATATGGGAATAAACTGGGTTTGTTGTTGTTTTTGTTGCTTTTGTTATAGAAACACCAAGTAAACCAACCCTATGCATACAAACCATACATATAGACATACATATATATATACCCATGTCGAGAAAGGAAATCGGGTTTAGCCTGCATGTTAAACCATTAACCTGGGTATGTGTAGCTTAACTTTCCTAAAACCATCCACTAGCAATATAGGTCCAGTGTAACCCCCTGAACAGGCCCCGATGTATGTAGTTTTATGAACTGAAGATACCATAAAAGTAGGGGATTTCTAAGTACCCTTCCCTCTCCATGATACATATGTACTTTGTACTTCGAGGATTCCTATGTATCTATTAGTATCATATATGGTCGCAATGACCTCCCCTCATGCCGAAAAATATGGTTTTCCAGTGTCCATTCATTAGACTCGCACCTTCACGGTTAACTATAACACTCTGCCATTATTGCCCAATTAAAAACCATTTCCATCCTACAAAACCATTAGACCATTATTATTAACCAAGGCTATGAGTGGTGGTATTGTCGTATAAATTATAACTTGCAAGTAATATCCTTATCCAAACCTTAAAGAATTCCCATTTACCCGTAGGTTACTTTATCAAGTTAACTTGGGGAAATCCCATATCCCCATCAGGTGCTTAATTACTAAGTTTGCTTGGGGGAATTCCATGTACCCTTTAAGTTGTTCATTAGAATGTTTACTTGGGGGATTCCCTTGTACCCCACAAGGAAGTTTAACTAACCATAACTATGACCACTAAACCTTATCATTTTAACCATTGCAAACCATTTATACTATTTAGGGTTTCATTGCCAAACCATACCATGCAATAGTTCAATTAAAAATCCAATATTATAGTAAAAGCATTCTCATAGGCATTTTACCAAACATGTTGGGGGCATAGTATTTCCAAAATCAAAACCAACTGCCAATTAACCTTTCCTATACAACCAATTTTCCAAACCACTATTAAAGTATGTAAAAACATAATTAAAACATGGAAAACCATAATCAAACATTGAATACCAAAATCTCAGCACATATTTGAAAACCCCAAAACCATACAATAATCATGCCATGAAAACATTATTAAAATCCCGCCTTTAGTTGGAACAAAGAATAAGGTAGGAGCAACATGACTTAGATTAGAAGATGATGGAGAGAAATCACCCAAACAAGCCCCAAAATTTCCCCTCTAGATAAAACCCTAGCCTTCCTTTACCTAAGAGCCTTAGAGAGAATTATGGAGTGTTCAAGAGAGTTTCTAAGTTTTTAATGATAGAATAATAGGGAAAATAACCTCCTAAGTGAGTTATAAGTCTCTGGGCCTTAATATGTCGAGTGGGGAAATATCCAGATTAGCCCCACTTAAGCTGCATAAAATCTCGCATATGGGTATGATTTACCATACCAGTCATACCCTTCCATACAAGTGGTCCCCACCACTCATTCCCTATGACTCCCTATTGGATCCAACACTGCCCACCATATGACTTACCCAACCCAAATCGTATCTAGCCATACAATTGGTACTCCTAAACTGTATCCCTTACAGAATAGGATCACAGAAAGGTTGAACAATGTCCACCATACGAGTCAATGGCGCAGCTCGTACCCTACCATATGACTCGTACAACCTAAGTCGTACCCGTTCTAGAAACCAATCCAACACTCCAACCAATACTTGTCAGCATACGACCAAACCTTACCAACCATACCCCAGCATACGACCTGTACCCTCTTGTTGTATCTTTGCTAGAAATCAGAAGTCTAGGAAATTTTCTATGGGTCCAAAACCCAGTTTATTTTACTATAACTTATTTCTTGCATCCCCTCTCAACGATGTAGTTGTGTGTCTAAGTTAGATAATCGATTAGGGGTTGGGAATGCCATAGTCATAGTATAGACAATGTGAACCAAAAACCAAGATAATTAACCAAACCAATGAAGTTATATAATGCAGTGTGGTTGTTCATAGTGCCTTAACCATGGTTTCTCTCCATTGTTCTTCAAGAACCTTTGATTTAACACATTTTATAGTTTACGTTAGCTATAACTTTCAACTCTTATGGGAATTAAGGTAAAGCGTATATTTTAGAAAAAAGGTGTGTTTCAAAAAAAAATTAGTGTGTTGAATAATAAAAGTGTTCCGTATTTTATAGGAGTTCTTTTTGGTTTTTATTTTCCACAATCAAAAATTCAATTTTTCCCCATTTTGCACGCCTTTTCTCAAAAAATAAAACATCAAAAAGATTTTTTCTTTATTTCTTCAGCATGCATTTATAACTTAAAAATTTTAAAAAGTTTTTTCTTGTGATAGGAGTTATATACATTAATTATAAAAGAAAATCCAAAAATATGTTAGGAATTTTTGTACAATTCATATTATAAAATACCAAGAAGATTTTTCCTTTAGTGTCTTCATGTTTTTACGTTAAAAATTTTTAAAATATTTTTAAGTTGGTGCTTTATTTTTTAATAATTTCATATAAAAAAATTCCTCTTGTAGTTGTTGGTGTCATTTATATGAAGTTTCAAACTAAAAATTCAAAAAAAACTTTATTGACATTTTTTGTTATTATTTTATTTGTCCCTCAAATCGTGGTCCAAGTCTATTAGTTATTATGTAATTGTCTAATCTGGATGAACTACGTATACCTAATTCTCCTTTTTTAGGAGTGAGAAATGTAGGCAGTCCTTCTTAGGTTCAGTGATCTTATTTAATAAATTTAAAAAGGTTTTCTTCACTCTTCATTTAGAGTAGGTATTTCATGTACGTCTTTAAAAGAAAAATGTAAAAAAGATTTTCTTTTAATACGTATTAGGTTTCATTTTCATATGAAATTCAAAATCAAGAACTTGAAAAGATTTTTCTTTGGTTATCATAGGCTTCATATTAAATAAGGAGTTTCGAGTTGAATATGACAAATGGACACCAAAACAAATAGTTAATAAAAATATGAAAAATGGACACCAAAACAAATTGTTAATAAAAATTATAACTTTTTAGACTTAGACTGTGTAATAGATACAAAAAAAAATACAATTATGGATAGGATATATGACAGAAGAATTATTAGATAATAATATAAACATAACAGATGCACCAGAATATATAGAAAGAACACTGATAGGAACAGTGAAATTATGGTTTTCAAATTTAACTGCAAATAGCAAGAAGGTATTAACAACTAATAAACCTGCAGAAGGAACATCATCAACAACAACTAAACTAACACATATAGAATTATTAAAAAAATATGAAAAAACTATAAAAGATGAATTTGGTAGTATGACAACAATAGTAGAAGAACAAAATGAAGAAAAAGGTACAAATAGGAATTTAATGTTAAAATTAGCAATATGTAATATGTGTTATATAGATGAATATACTTGTGCATTTAAAGAATATTATTATAAAGGAACATACAATATTGAAGAAAGTAAAGAAATAAGAAAATTATATTTTAATAAATTACCTGAACCATTTAGTTCAAAGATAATAAAGAGTTGGGAAGAAGCAAAAATAGTAGATACTTTAGGAGCAAGAATAAAATTTTTACAACAATGGTATAGAAACTTATGTGAAAAATATAGAGGAGAATTAAAAATGGAAAAAACGTTGATAAGAAATTTAGCATGTTGCAAAAATAAAATAGCACCCCAATTCGGATGTGAAGAAAGATATTATAAGAAAAGAAAAAGACATAAGAAATATAACTAATATAAAAAATCAAAATATAAATACAAGAAACCAAGAAAAAGATATTATGTAAAAAATTATAAATACAAAAGACCATATAGAAAAAAGAAATCTATAAAAGAATGTACTTGTTATAATTGTGGAAAATTAGGACATTTAGCTAGAGATTGTAAATTACCTAAAAATCCAAAAAATAAACAAATATCAAAAATAAAAATACAAAATACAAAATATATGCAGATAGATTATATAGATTAGGAATTAGAAAGTGAGGATAGTATATATGAAATTTCAGAAAATGAAATAGATAGTGAAATAGATGAATCAAATGACTGATGAAGATATAAAAATAATAACAAAGGAAGAATATTTAAATAATGAAGGAACAAACCAAAAATAATATTTGACAATAACATATTTGATGAAATAAAAGAAAAAGAATTAGACTTAAGTGTAGAAAAAATATTTAAAATACCAACAATAAAAAATATGTTTACTAGGAAAAAAGAAGAATATTATGTAGTAAGACAAAAGGAACATGTAATAGACTGTAGATATGCAAAAGGTAAAGCTAGTATACCACTAGTAATAAAAAGAATAATTAATAAAGAGATAAACGATATAAAAAGTAGAGACCCAATAAAATATGTACACCTTGGAGGTACAGAGATATTAATAAAAGCATGTTTTAGAGAAGGAATAGATACACCATTAGAATTATATTTAGCAGATGATAGAATTAGAAAACGTATAGAAAAATGCATAATAACTGTCATAAAAAGAAATTTAATATACCAAAAATTTAAATTTATAATAAGTGCAAATTATTCAGTAACGGTAGCGGATAAAAATATAGATAAATCATTAGTATTATATTGGAAAATATCGGGAATAGAATTAACCCCAGGAAGTAAAATATTTACAGCAAGATGCAAAAATTTATATGTATTAACAACAAAACATAAAATAACAAGAAAAAATAAGATTAACAAAATACGAATAGAAAGTCCATTCGAACAAATTGTAAAAATAATAGATTATAATGATTATAGCTATAGAGACATAGATATAGAAGAAAATTTAGAAAAAATAAATGATAGAATAAGTACAACGAAAAGAATAGCTGATGAAAAACCAGAATCATCAAGCTCATCAAAAAGAACAAGTTATGAAATAAATTCAACAAATAATTTAAACCAATATTACATAATAGGAAAGGTAAATGAAAAAAAATATTTAATACTCTTAAATACAGTACAAAAAGAAAATTATATAGCAAAATATCTAGTAAAAAATGAAGAAATAAAAACTGATAATGATATATGCCCAGATGTACCAAGAAGTTTAATAAATAGTAAAAATATAGTAGAAAAAGAAATAATAATAGGAATTAGAAAAATAAAAATAGAATTTGAAGTAAAGAAAGAAATGCAAAAAGCAGACATAATATTAGGAATAAAATGTCTAGAACAAGTAAAAGCATATAATATAGAACATACATAATTAACCTTAACATACAACAGAGAGAAATTATTCTTAAAAAGAGCCTTAACATAAAATGAAAATTTATGTATTAATGAAGATAGTAGTAGAAGGATATTACAGTAGATATTATACTCCTATGATATATACAGGAGCAGAAGCTAATTGATGTAGATATATTGCTTACCAGAAAGAAAATGGGATAAATTAAAGACACCAATAATAGTTAAAGGATTTAATAATGAAGGAAGCTTAATTACTTATAAAGCTAGGAATGTAAAAATACAAGTATGGGATAAGATATTAACAATATAAGAAATTTATAATTATGAATAAACATCAAAAGATATACTTTTAGGAATGCCGTTTTTAGATAAATTATACCCACATATAATAACTCAAATAGATTGGTGGTTTACAACACCATGTAAATAGAAAGTAAGAGCAAAAAGAGTTAATAATAAAATAAGAAAGAAAACTGATTGGATAAAAGGAAGTAAAAAAATTACACAAAAGTTAGAAAATATAAAAAATACTGAAGATACAATAGAAATAGTCGTATTTTCGATAAATAAAATAGAAATAACTATATTTTCAATAAATAAGATAGAAATAATTAAGAAAAAATTAGAACAATTATATAGTGAAGATCCATTAAAAGGATGGGGAAAACATAAAACTATTATAAAAATTGAATTAATAGATAAAAATAGCATAATAACCCAGAAACCATTAACATATAATTTTGATGATTTAAAAGAATTTAAAATGCATATAGATGAATTATTAGAAAAACAATATATACAAAAAAAGTAATAGTAAACATAATAGTCCAGCATTTATAGTAAATAAACATAGTGAACAAAAAAGAAGAAAAAGTAGAATGGTTATTGACTATAGAAATTTAAATGCAAAGACTATGACATATAATTATCCAATACCAAATAAGATATTAACCGCATTTACGGTACCACAAGGATTTTATGAATGGAACGTATTACCATTTGGATATAAAAATGCACCAGGTAGATATCAACATTTTATGGATAGTTATTTTAAACAATTTTCTAATTGTATAGAATACATAGATGATATATTATTATATACAAAAACTAAAGAAGAACATTTAAAATTATTAGGACAATTTACAGATATAATTGAAAAATTGGGAATAAGTCTAAGTGAGATAGAATTTTTAGGAATACAAATAGATAAGAGTGGAGTAAAAATGCAACAACATATAGTACAAAAAATAATAAATTTGAAAGAAGAATCAGATACAAAAAAGAAATTACAATCATTTTTAGGATTAGTAAACCATGTAAGGGAATATATTCCAAAATTAGCAGAAACATTAAAACCACTACAGAAAAAATTAAAAAAGGATGTAGAATATAACTATAATGAAGAAGATAAAAAACAAGTTCAGAAAATAAAATTACTTTGTAAAGAATTACCAAAACTACAATTTCCAGATGAAAATAGAAAATTTATATATATAGTAGAAGTAGATGCTAGTGAATGTAGTTATGCAGGAGTACTTAAATACCGATATGAAGCAGTAAAATTAGAACACCATTGTAGATACTACTCAGGTACGTTCAATGAAACAGAAATAAAATGGGAAATAAATAGAAAAGATATTCAACACCCTAACTACGCTTTCAATGAAAGTGGACAGTATGGATAATGAAATAGAAAAGCTAAAGACTAATGAAGTTAAACTGAAGTCTATAGCTACAAATCAGCTAACTGAGCAGTTTGCAGAGCTATGTCGATCGGAAGACATTAAAGTTCCAAAGCTAGAAGGAGACGATGGGACACTCCATAAAACCCATAATGTTTATCAATCTACTTCTCCAGATACAAGCAAAGGAGTTAAGAAAAACACAAATATGAACCTAAACAAGCTATTTGATAAACCATATATACCAAATAAATCAAATGACCCCATGTTTATACCCCCACAAATTACCACATATCGACATAGTTTAAACCAAGACAAAAAAACTTACAACTATACAGCCCGGATATATATAGAAAATATCTACAATGTACAAACCTTTTTGAATACTAACCCCAGAGCTATAAACATCCAAGAACTAGATACAAACTATATAACCCAAAGATTGACCGGATATAATAAGCTAATTGTTTTACCTAAAATCAAACCAAGTCTAGTTAAAACTTGCTATGAATATGGACTACTCAGTAATGTATATACCTCTGACGGAAATGAGATATCCACTATACCGAAAATATATGAAGCATTTAGCATTTTTAAAAGAATAACCAAAGGTACCCTATTTTTTATAAAACTTTACACGGCACCAGCAGAGATATTATATGATGAAGTTAAAAAACTCATACAAGCTGTAAAGATAGGAATGACACGAGATATGATTATACCACAACATATTATTCCACAACCAGAAATACCTAGAATTGAGATACCAAAATTTTATGCGAATAAGAGGATTATCGGACTATCTACAATTTGCAAGAGCTAGAAAACACATACCGTAACCAAAATCCCATATGGAGTTATTATTCAAGAAATCATGTACTAATATATTCAAATTTTTAAGGAATTACGAGAAACAGATATGGAAACTATTAGGCAATGGATTCTGATATTGCTTAAACCAGAGACGAAACCTATCGCCAGAGTTATCAGAGAAAAATTTATTTCAGAAGAATTATTAACCAGATATTGCAAGACAATTGGACATAAATATCTAGATCATAAATGTTTAAAATGTAATGGAGGAGATAATGATATCCCAGAAGTTCAGCTAGAATAGAAGGAAAATCAACCAAGAAGAGTAGAGGCGTTGTTTAAGGGAAAAATATCTAGATTACCATGCTAATAGTGACCGAAGAACATGTTATTTAAGAATAATCTAGTATATAGTAATCTAAGATGACCATATTTTTTTATGTACATGATTGAAGGGAATATTTTGAAAAGTGAAATTTTATGAAAATGAATAATTATTTATCTGATGTAATGGTAGATAAATTTAAAACACTTATTTTGTATGTGATTAAGGATATAGGAATAATAGATATAAGGAAAATCATATTAGAAAAAATATTCGGTAAAGATTATATAGCTAGAATAAATTACATACCACACTTACCTAATTACTCTTATAAATACCTATATACACATTAACTATGATAAAATATGTATATTTAGAATTTTAGAAAATAGATTAAAAAATATATACAATTTCTTAGTAAAACAATAAAAGAGTTAATAAGATTAAAACAAACAACTACAAAATATTATAATAAAATATTTAGTCAATTTTAAATGATAGATAATCTTAAAGTCTTAATCTTATATATACTTAGAGATATAGAAATTATAGTTATTAAGACAATAATATTACAAAAAGTATTAGACTATGAAATTGAAACTATATATTGGATAGCACAGTTATACCTGGATAATTACCCAGATGGATATTATTCAGATTAAGAGATGTTAGAATATATTAGAAAAACTAGAGAAAATCAAGATAATCTAAATGAAGAAATTAATTATAGAAACCGAATTGGAAAAATAATGGAGAATCTAAAAGAAAAATAAATATGGATAGAAGAAACCTTAGAAAATTTAGGAAAAAGTACATGTGATAGTTTATATAATTTAAAATACTCGCTACGAGAAGAACAACACAAAATAATAAATAACATTGAAAATCTAGAATTAGATATACATTACAGTACAATTAGGATAAATTATTATACAAAAATCTATAACTCTGCAATTACTACAGGATAAAATGATAGACTACAAATATTTAAAATATTGGAGACAAGATATGGATGAAATAATATTATTAGAATATCACCCCCAAGGTATGAATATCGATAAAACTAACATAAACAGACTTAAAATAAAAATATATAGAGAAGTTACGAAATATCTACGCACAAAGAAAAATAGATCCATTATACATATAATACATCTATTTCATAAGTTATCCGCACCCCCTTACAAATGGTATGTCATTAGATCTCCTCATCCAAATAAATACATTTCTCCTCATCTTCCTCCTCTCTGAGAAAGTGAAGTTTGCTATAAAGTTTCAACCACTTGATGTTAGTTTTTATAAAAAAAATATAATTATTTAAAAAGTGGCCACCTATGGTCGGTTTCATTTTAAAATTAAATTTAAAATATTTTATAAAAGCGACTACAAGTGGTTAGTTTTTAATTAAAAAATTAAAAAAGAAAATAATTTCAAAAAACCGACCACTTGTGGTCGATTTTATAAGAAATATAATTAAAAAGTAATTTTAAAAAGCAACCACTTGTGGTTGGTTTTATTTTTAAAATTAAATTTAAAATATCTTATAAAAGCGACCACAAATGGTTGATTTTGAAATTAAAAAAATAAAAATAAAATAATGTTAGAAAACCAACCACTTGTGGTCGGTTTTATTTAAACAATACAAAAAGTAGTTTTAAAAAGAAACCACTTGTGGTTGGTTTTATTTTAAAAATTAAATTTTAAATATTTCATAAAAGCAACCAGATGTGGTTTGTTTTAGAATTAAAAAAAATATAAAAAAAGAAAATTATTTTAAAAACCAACCACTTTTGGTCACTTTTATATTAAAAAAATAAAATATTTTAAAAAAGAGACCACTTGTGGTCAGTTTTTATTAAAAAATAATTATATGTAAAATCAAATATATTATTTTTTAAAATTACACTGATCATACGTAGTCGATAACTAATATAATAATAATAAAAATCAATCAATCTTAGATTTTGTAAAAAAATTATACTAAAAAATATATCAAATAAAATAAATAAATTATGTTAAACATAATCTTTATCTTTTACTTATGTTTCAATATATAAAATAAATATTTTTCTTTGTATATACGCTAAATGGCGTTAAACATGCATAATCTTTGTATAATGAATATGTGTATATATATCATACAGTTGATATAATAATATTATGTTACTATTGCAGTTATAATAATGTAGCGTACATGTATAATTGATAATTTATAAAAATATAATGAATGTGTTGTATTATGAGGTAATCACTACTCTCTCTCTCTCTCTCTCTCTCTCTCTCTATATATATATATATATATATATATATATATATACATGATGTAGTGATCGAGTGGTGAACGATGTAGTCAAAAACTAGTATAATCTATCCAAACATATTGAATAGCTTGATTTGAAATGATAGAACTAGTAATATGTTGTACGTTGAAGTTATATTAATGTAAGCTAACCAAATTAATCGATAACTCATCAAAGTATGTCTATGAAATACGTTGCATTATATTAATTGATAATTTACTTGTGTATGTATGTGATGTATATAGGACATATTTAGAACATGATATAGCCGATAGTGTGTATATACGTGTGTATGTATAGGTATATGTATAGTACATACATATTATGTAGTGAAGGTATATTAATGATATAAGATAAACTAACCGATAATTCATTGGAGTATAGGTGAAACACGTTGTATATTATTATCAGGTAGTAAATTCGTGTATGTAATGTATATAGTACGTATTTGAAAGCTGATAGTCAATTGAATATATGTATATATATGTATATCTCGTATAGTGATGTATGCAGTAATCGAAAGCTAGAAAATTGAATCTATATATCAAAATATTTTGAATAGTACGTTGATATCATACTATTGAAGAAATAGATATACTATTTTGTGTCAATGTAGATACACGTGTATTGTTGAAGTTGTAATAATGTAAGACAAGTAATCGATAATTTATCTGATTAACACGCTGTATTACGAGGCATATATATAATATCATATTTAAAAGCTAATTAACCAAAAATTTATCGTAATTTGCAAAATTCATTGATATAATTATACAACTGAGTAAATATACAACTCGTGTTAATGTGATTATAAAATAACTAACTGAGAAAAGGCATCTCCCCCCCTTCCCCCCCCCCCCCAAACTTGTCGCCACAACTCACTTTAGCACTTAAACATAACTTTCGTTTGTTTACCCCCCTTAACATTTTTAAAGTGAATTATTTTCATCCGTTAAAACTGAATGTCACTCTTACGATGGAGAGTGCGCTACAAACGCGCCACGTTATTGCCAAATCAGTGCCACATCAGTGCCATGTCATTTTCCACGTAAGATTTTTTTTTTTCAATAATCCCACACACAAACTTTTTATATATTTTATATATACTATTTTTATATATATATAAAATATATATTACATATATATATATATATATATATATATATTTAAAAGAGTATAGTTTTTATAAAAAAATATATTTTATATAAATAAAATAGACCCCATCCCCTTCCTTCTTCTTCACAACCCCACCCCCCTTCGTTCTTTCACAGCCCCTACCCCACCCCTACCCCAATTCCTTCTACTTTTTCATTACACAGAAGCCCCCGTCCCCTCCCCTTCCTCCTCCTCCTTCTTCTTTTTCTTCACATAAAAGCACCACTTTTTCTATTTCTTTCACCATTACCACAAGCTTTTCTAATGAATTTTTTTCTTCATCAAATGTAAAATTAACTTGAATTAGTTTGAGCAAATCCATCAATGAACTAAACACAAGTACATGATCATAAAAACACATCAATACACAATATTTTAAATCCAAATTCTAACTTTTCAATTTCTTACTCAAAAATCTCTACAGAAATGGCATAAAAAGTACGAAATTCGAAAATGGCATGGATGATATTTGCATGACATGAAATTCTTGGCCAAGACTCAAACTTGTTCATCAATCTTGAACCCTTTTTGATTATCGAAAAATAAAATTTTGGATTAATTAGAACTTGATAGGAAGGAAATTGGGAAGAAACGGGGTGGGGGTACGAAGAAGATGAAGAAATAGAGTGTTGGGGGTGGGGAAGGGGAGTGATGAAGACGATAAAAATGTCTTCTATGAAGACATTTTTCTTTTAATGTTATATATATGTATATATATATATATATATATTATATGTATGTATATATGTATAATAATAATAATAATAATAGTAATAATAATAATAATAATAATAATAATAATAATAATATCAATAAAGTGGTCTTTTAAAAAAAAAAATTCACTCGCTTTTTTTTTTGCCACGTTAGCTATAGGGGGGAATTTAATTCATTTGAAAGTTGTTAAGGGTGTAAATAAACCGAAGTTAAGTTTAAGTGCTAAAGTGAGTTGTGACGACAAGTTCAGGGGGAAAAGATGTCTTTTCTCTAACTAATTATATGATTTAAATTTTTAAGAAAATTGACCACATGTGATTGTTTTTCGATAGTAATTTTTTTAAAATTAAATCAAACACTTATATTTTGACAAATAATTTTGTAAAAATTGACCATATGGGGTCGATTTTCAAATAGATTTCTAGAAAACTGACCACACGTCATCGATTTTTAAAAATATTTCCATAAAACCCACCATATATGGTCAGTATTACTGGTAATTTTTTTAAAAACCAACCACATGTGGTCGGTTTACTAAAATTAATTAAAAATATTTTACTAAATAAATTTAATCGGACCGGACCCAACCATTATAGCAATACCGCAACACACACACCCTAAATCGTAACCCACACATAGCAACACCCACCTACCCACCAACACAGCAACACATACAGAAACACACACACAAAAACATCGGTGAACCTCCGGCAATGGAAGCTCGACGAACCTCGACCAGCTTCTCCGATCTCTTCTCTAGGAACTCCAACTTGTATGTTGTTCTATTCTTCTCTAAATTTCCCTTTCCCTCTCAGTTACTAAATGACACACACAAAAACCTAGTTGCGATTTTATGTTTTAGAATTGAGTGATTCTATTTTGAAAACTCTTATGTGTTTAAAATTGAGTGATTTCGTGTTGATAACTCTTATATGTTAACAGTTGAGTCCTATTATATTGATAATTCTTATGCATTTAGTGTGTTTGAAGAAAGTTCTCTTTGATGCTTTGATTTGTTTGATTCAGCTGCAGAAGCAAGGCCTCAGCTCAAATTTTCATAATTCATTGTGGTTTTCACTATTCCTAGTTGATTAATTTTTAGGGAATCTTATGTGATAATGCAAGTATTTGCTTTTGGTAATCTGAGTTTTAATATAAAAGACTAGCATTTTCACAAAATAAGGAGAAATGTTAATTTTATCTATTAATTTTAAATTATCATCAATTAGTTTTAAAGTCGAAATGGTAGCAGTGCGTTGTCTGGTCCTTCGATTTCTGTTATTATTTGTTTTCTTGTAACTTAACTATTATATTATTTTGTTGTAGTTACTGTGTTGTTACTAGATGCTATTGCTTGTACTTTCTTTGGACTATTTTATCTTAAGCCAAGGGACTATCAGAAACTGCCTCACTACCTTTGAGGTGTAGTGGTAAGGTCTGTGTAGTATGTACTCCCTACCCTCCTAAGACTCCATTTTTGTGGGAAAATACTGGGTATGTTATTGTTGTTGTAAGTCATAATGAAAGTCAAAAATGTGATATCTTTTACTAAATTGTTGCAATTGTTTAAGCCAAAGATTATTCTTTCTAATAATTTTACTGTTTGACAGAATCCATATTCGGGAAAAAGATTACTTTGCTATTTTTCAGTGTCCGCTTATCTCTTTCTCTTTAATTTAGGTCAACCAAAGGTAAGTTGATTTCTCTCTATTTTCTTATAATGAAGTCTTTAAATATAGTATTAAGGTGAGATTGTTCAAGGTAGAAGGCTTTGAAAGCCATAGCAATTTTGTGATGATTATTTGATATGAGAGGGTCATGCGACGCCTCAACTTATTTGCATTATTGCACTTGTTCAATTGTTTGACTTAAACTATAAATGGATACGTTACTTGAAAGTGATTAAGCGTAGTTACTTGAAAGTGAAATTTTATTTTGAATGTTTTTTTTGAATGTAGTTTAGTTTGCTAACTTAGGAGGTGACTTAGTGACTTGAAAATATTGAATTGCAGTTACATAAAATGTGAACTTTTTATTTTGAATTTTCTTAAGCTTGGTAACTTGGGAGGTGACATAGTGACTTGAAAATGCTGAAGTATAAGTACTTGATATGTGAAATTTTTGGTTTAAATTTTGTTAAGCTTGGTAACTTGGGAGGTGACATAGTGACTTGAAAATATTGAAGTGTAGGTACTTGAAATGTGAACTTTTCATTTTAAATTTTGTTAAGCTTGGTAACTTGGGAGGTGACCTGGTGACTTCAAAATGTTGAAGTGCATGTACTTGAAATGTAAATTTTTATTTTGAATGTAGTGTAGTTTGGTAACTTGGAAGGTCACTAAGTGACTTGAAAATGTTGAAGTGTAGATACTTTAAATGTGAACTTTTCATTTTGAACTTTGTTAAGCTTGGTAACTTGGGAGGAGACATAGTGAATTGAAAATTTTGAAGTGTGGGTACTTAAAATGTGAATTTTTGTTTTGACTATAGTTTAGTTTGATAATTTGGGAGGTGACTTAGTGACTTGAAAATATTGAAGTGAAGGTACTTGAAATGTGAACTTTTCATTTTGAATTTTCTTAAGATTGGTAACTAGGAAGGTGACATAGTGACTTGAAAATATTGAAGCGCAGGTACTTGAAATGTGAAATATTTTTTTTGAATTCTGTTAAGCTTGGTAACTTAGGAGGTGACATAGTGACTTGAAAATGTTGAAATGTAGGTCCTTGAAATATGAACTTTTCATTTTTAATTTTACTAACCTTGATAATTGGGAGGTGACATAGTGAGTTGAAAATGTTAAGTGTAGGTACATTAAATGTGATTTTTTGTTTTAACTGTAGTTTAGTTTGGTAACTTGGGAGGTGAATTAGTGACATAAAAATGTTGAAGTATAGGTACTTGAAATTTGAACTTTTCATTTTGAATTTTGTTAAGCTTGGTAACTTAGGAGGTGACTTAGTGACTTGAAAATGTGGGAGTGTAGTTACTTGAAATGTGAAGTCTTGTTTTGAATGTAGTTTAGTTTGGTAATTTGGGAGGTGACTTAGTTACTTGAAAATGTTGAAGTGTAGGTACTTGACATGTGAACTTTTTATTTTGAATTTTGTTAATCTTTACAACTTGGGAGGTGACAGTCACATGAAAATGTTGAAGTGTAGGTACTTGAAATGTGATTTTTTTTTTCAATTTTGTTACGCTTGATAACTTGGGAGGTGATATAGTGAATTGAAAATATTGAAGTGTAGGTACTTAAAATTTGAACATTTCATTTTGAATTTTGTTAAGCTTGGTAACTTCGGAGGTGACACAGTGACTTAAAAATGTTGAAGTGTAGGTACTTGAAATTTAAATTTTTATTTTGAATGTTGTTTAGTTTGGTAACTTGGGAGGTGACTTAGTCACTTGAAAATGTTTAAATGTAGGTACTTGAAATTTGAACTTTTCATTTGATATTTTATTAAGCTTGGTAACTTGGGAGGTGACATAGTAACTTGAAAATATTGAAGTGTTAGGTACTTAAAATGTGAAATTTTTGTTTTCAATTTTATTAAGCTTGATAACATGAGAGGTGAAAAAGTGACTTGAAATGTTGTAGTGTAGGTACTTGAAATGTGAATTTTTTTATTGAACATAGTATAGTTTGGTAACTTGGGAGGTAACCTAGTGACTTGAAAATGTTGAAGTGTAGGTTCTTGAAATGTGAACTTTTCATTTTGAATTTTGTTAAGCTTGTAACTTGGGAGGTGACATAGTGACTTGAAAATGTTGAAGTGTGGGTATTTGAAATGTGATTTTTTGTTTTGAATGTAGTTTAGTTTGGTAACTTGGGAGGTGACTTAGTGACTTGAAAATATTGAAGTGTACGTACTTGAAATATGAACTTTTCATTTTCTATTTTGTTATCCTTGGTAACTTGGGAGGTGACATAGTGACTTCAAAATATTGAAGTGTGGGTACTTGAAATGTTAATTTTTGTTTTGAATGTACTTTAGTTTTGTAGCTCGGGAGGTGACTTAGTGACTTGAAAATGTTGAAGTGTAGGTACTTGAAATGTGAACTTTTCATTTAGAATTTTCTTAAGCTTGGTAGCTTGGGATGTGACATGGTGACTTGAAAATTTTGAAGTGTGGATACTTGAAATGTGAATTTTTGTTTTAAATGTAGTTTAGTTTGGTAATTTGGGAGTTGACTTAGTGACTTGAAAATGTTGAAGTGTAGGTACTTAAAATGTGAACTTTTCATTTTCAATTTTGTTAAGCTTGGTAACTTTTGAGGTGACATAGTGACTTGAAAATGTTGAAGTGTGGGTACTTGTAATGTTATTTTTTATTTGAATGTAGTTTAGTGTGGTAACTTGTGAGGTGACTTAGTGACTTGAAAATATTGAAGTATAGGTACTTGAAATGTGAATTTTTGTATTGAATGTGACTTTTTATTTTGAATTTAGGTTCTTGAAGTGTGAACTTTTATGACTTGTTATTTGAATGTGATTGATTATGTAGATGGAACTTGATTATAGTTGGATAGATCAACAAAATATTGATAATAGAATGGGTATTAGGGTGGAATTTGTTGAAGGTGTCAATCGATTATTTGAACATGTCAAGACCTTGTTGTTTGGTCACGTTTTCAGGCGATTCATTGTCCTTGTGTTTACTGTGATGGTACAAGTCTTTTAAAAGAAGTTGTGAAGGATCATCTTTATTGAAAAGGGTTTCACGAGGACTTTTTAAGAATGCATACTATTTATGGTGATGTTGAACAAAATCACTTTGTTGGTGAAAATTAGTAAGTCTGCAGGGCATAATAACTATCAAGATACTAGGATGACAGAAATGGTGTATGATGCTTATGGGATGCAACACAAGAGCGACTTTAGAAAAAATGTCGAAGATATTCCCAATAGAGAAGGGGTCTGTTTTTATGAACAGTTGCATGCTGCTAGTCATCCTTTGTTTAAAGGGTGTTTGCACTCTCGTTTGTTTGTTGTTGTTAGATTATTAAGCATTAAATCTTATTGAAATATTATTGAAAGAGGAATGGACTTAATGATAGACCCACTTTAGAGGTTCTTGATTCTTTCTATAAGGCAAAAAAAATGGTGTCAAAGTTAGGTCTCTCCTCAGTTAGAATTGATTGTTATGAAAATGGTTGCATGTTATACTTTAAGGAAGATGCTAACTTAGAGTCCTGTAATTTTTGTCAACACCCTCGATATAAGCATGTTTGTCGTGAAAATAAAATTGCTATTAAGGTGATGCATTATTTACCTCTAATTCCAAGGTTGAAGAGGTTGTATTCTTCCAATAGATCAGCTCCTAATATGAGATGGCACAGTGAAAATAGAAGGCCCACTGGTGTTATGTGTCATCCATTAGATGGAGAGGCTTGGAATCATTTTGATACAACTTATCCAAATTTTGTAGCTAAGCCACGAAATATTCGTTTGGGATTGTGTGTGGATGGTTTCTTACCTTTTTTTTCTTTTGGTGTCGCTCCATATTTATGTTGGCCTATATTTATTACCCCATATAATCTTCCTCCTAAAATATTGATGACTAGTCCATATATATTTCTGAATGATGTTGTTCCTAACCTGCATAATCCAAAAAATAGAATAGATGTCTACTTGAAACCTTTGATTGATAAACTTCAAATTTTATGGAATGGGAGGGGGTGAAACTTGGGACATTTAACTTAAACAGAACCTCAACCTGCATGCATATCTAATGTTGACTATTAATGATTTTCCTACTTATGGAATGTTGTCTGGGTGGATGACAGTTGAAAAGTTGGCTTGTCAATACTGCATGGAAAAATAAAATCTTTCACATTGAGACATGATAGGAAAAATTCATGGTTCGATTGTCATCGTTGTTTCTTTCGACCTAATCATGAGTTCAGGAGACTCAGGAATGCATTCAGAAAGAATAGAACTGAACATGATGGTCCACTTTCAAGGTTATCTGGTCATGATATCTGGGAGATAGTTAAGGATTTGCCAAAAGTTAGCGAGGAACCAGTGTATAAGCTTGATGGATATGGCGTTTCACATAGCTGGACTAAGCAAAGTATATTTTGGAAGTTAGAATATTGGCCAGATAATTTACTTAGACATAATATTGATGTCATTCTTACTGAGAAGAACTATTTTGGCAACTTGCTCAACACAGTTGTGGATGTTACCGGCAATACAAAGGATAATCCTAAGAACAGACTTGATTTACCAGAATATTGCAAGCGTAGAGAATTACACTTACAGGAGGGGCCCAATGGCAATGTTCTTAAGCCCAAGGCTAGTTATACTTTCAAGTTACACCAAAAGCAAAAAATATGTGAGTGGGTCCAAAGTTTAAAGTTTCCCGATGGATATGCCTCAACTATGGGAAAGAGGGTTGGATCTCAAATTAAACTCTTTCTAGTTTTGATAGGACTTAACTGCACTAGGCCTTACAGTCCAAGAAGGGTGATGCATCAGTTGGGTAGGATGCAAGACGTCCACCCAATAATTGACCTTCTAAAGGATGTAGAGTACTTTAAAGACCAAGCTGTGGGGGAAAACAAATATGAGCAATTCTGGAATAACGCGATAAAGCTAGGTATCGATACTCTCGAGGAAAATCCAAGATGCACTCAACACTATGAAATCTGGCTACAATCTATACCCTGTGGCATTAGTAAACCATTACCAGCTCAACTTAGAGGGCGAATATGGGAAGCAATCCGGGTACAGGATGATCAGCAGGAAGATCCGGGTGCCAAGGTGTAGTTTTTGAGAGTTCAGTTGTCACATTTGATCTTAACTGTGGATAAGTTCAGATAAACCTTTGCGAGTGTAATCTCCAAGAGGCAGGGATACGAACGAGAAATTTGTTCTTGGGTATCAAAACGTCGTTACAGGATATGTTGCAAAGTCTGAGTGGAAAAGAGGGGACTTCACAGATGGGTTCATCTCAGCGGGGGACATCACACAGAGCACCAGTTTGAAAGAACATGTCTTATCTTTATATAGTTTTAAGTCTTTTATGTTTCTGTCATTGTAGGGTGGTGTTTGTGTTAAGTTGGAGTCAAGTTGTTTTTGATATTCGGGTCTTTATTAGTAATTGCACAGATGTCGTTAGGGGTTTAGAATGTTGTTTTATATTTGTTGTTTGGTTTTAAAGTGGTCCTAAATTCGTTGTATGTTTTGTTGTTTCTTTCATCGAAATGTTAGGATGTTACGTCTTTCTTTTTTTTTTACTTGTTTTCGTTTTTTGTGAAAAAAAACTTCAACTGTGTGATGCTTATGCATATGAAGCCCGAACTACGCAAGATCTGATTCATGTACAACATGATACGTAGGCAACCTACTTTTGGGTTTGATCTAATCATTTTGTTTCATTGTTTTTCATTATTTTTCCTCTTTTAAAGAAAAACAAAAGCCACAAAGAATGATAAAATAAAGGTAGATAGCGAGAGAAGAAAAAAAGAAAGGATGATGAGACAATAAAGGGAAAGAACAGAGATTGATAAAAAAAAAGAGAGAGGAAAAGGAGGGCGAAAATAATAATAATAATAACAATAATAAGTGTAGATAAAAATCGGGATGACATTAAAATGACCTCGCTACCCTCAAAAGCTGGTAGAAATGAACATGAATTTAGGACAACTTTACCAATGTGATTCCCATGCTTGTTGTGTGCCCTAATCCTAATGGATGTAGTCGTTGATGAGCATGTTCTTTCAGATAACAGTGGTAGGTTTGCAGCACTGTGGCTAGTCACCCCTACTTTACTAGATCTAAAGCAAAGCTCGTCATGGCTAGCAGGGAGATTGAAAATTCGCTCATTGACCCAGATCAGGATCACAGGAAAGAAAGTTCAGAACACAATGATGAGGTACTACGTCTCAGGCAATAATTAATAGAATTGCACCGGGCATGGGCTAGTGGAATGCCTCCTCCTCCACTCCCTAAAGTTCTTGGGAATATCTCTAATTTCCTACCGCTCTCTCAGGCGCAATTCTCTGCTCCTACTGAGTCACCTGAGCACGTGTCAGGATTTACTTCGCGACATTATTATCCTGGCAGTTCTGGTGTACCCTTGGCAGCTCTCAAATTAAGACCCGCTTCTCAGCCAGCACCACCGATAACACCGATATTCATGGCTCCACAACCACCTGAAGCTCCCACATATGCTATGAGTCCGACAATGGGGCTTCCTAGGTCTGCCAGTGAGCTAGTATTAAAGGTTCTATATAGTCAATATTATTCCCTGGAGCCTACTTTGAGAATGAATAAACTGTATGGGTACACTCAGCCACCTGCATTTCCATTTGATACGGAGAAACCTGTCACAACAGAGGAACAGGAAGTCATAGCACGGAAGTTGAAAAGTTTAGAACAGGCCATGAGGAATTTACAGGGAATCAGAGGTTATAAAACTGTTTTCTATAAAGATCTTTGCATGTTCCCAGATATCAACCTTTCCCTTGGTTTTAAAATTCCCAATTTCGAGAAGTATCCAGGGCATGGTGATCTTATGGCACACTTGAGACGTTATTGCAACTAGTTGAGGGCTGCAGGAGGAAGAGAAGATCTGCTCATGGCTTTTTTTTGGCGAGAGTCTTTCTGATCTGGATTCAGAATGGTTTATCGATCAAGATATCGACAAGTGGAACAATTGGAATGACTTAGCTTCTAAGTTTTTACAATATTTTCAGTATAACATCAACCTAAATCCGGACAAAAAATCCTTTGTCAACATAAAGAAGAAAAGCACTGAAGATTTTAGGGAATACGCGATAAGGTGGCGTGAACAGGCCGCCAGGGTAAAGCCTCCAATAAAAGAAAGTAAGTTGGTAGAGTTTTTTTATTCAAGCATATGATGAGACCTATTTTCAAAATTTACTTCCGACAATGGGAAAGTCTTTTATTAAAGTCCTCAAAATGGGGGAGATGATAGAGGACGGAATTAAGACCGGCCGAATAGTAAGTGTTGCCGCATTGAAAGCCACCACACAAGCGATTCAAGGTGGATCTAGCGTATTCGAAGGTAAAAAAAAGAAAGAGGATGTGGCGACTGTCTTAGCTGAAACCCATTCTTATCCTAAAAGACCAACTCGCCCCTATCCCCAATCCCAAGCCCAAGTCTACACCCAAGCTCCATATATTCCTCCCCACCATTACTACCCTCCACAAAACCCTTTATATTCCATTTCACCACCCCCGTACCTAATATATAGCGCGCAACCGTATGCCCAAACACTTTCTTACCTGTAATAGCGCGCGCAAGCTCCATAAAATCGCCTATTCGCTGCACCGAATTACCAAAACCCCTACAATTTTTAACCTAGTCCCGAGTATAAGAAAGTGAAGGCAGTCAAAAATCAATTCACACCTCTTGGGGAGTCATATGATAGCTTGTTTGATAGGTTGAGAAAGTTGAAGGTCTTAAGCCCAATTCAAGGAAGGCTTTCAAATCCACTGCCGAGGAATCTCGATTATTCTTTAAAGTGTGCATATTGTTCTGACATAATAGGCCACGCTATCGAGAAATGCTGGCATTTAAAGAGAGTTGTCCAAGATTTAATTGACACAAATCAGATACTGGTCCAGGCCCCGGAGGGTCCAAACATTAACAAGAATCCGCTGCCAACCCATGCTAAAACCAATATGTTAGGATTGATATATGATGGGAAAGAGTTGTCAAGGTGTTATAAGCCTATATTCAAGATCCAGACCATTGAGGAGAAATCAGTGAATGTAGTAGAGTCTTTGAAAGCAATATCATTGAGCCAAGAAGGAATGAGAGAAGATAAAGCCAAGAAAGCATAAAAAAACCCCTGATCACGGTGCAAGGTGCCATAAGGTATGTTGATTTAAGTCAGGATAAACCTAAATTGACAGTGGTATGAGCTTTGAGTAAGCCCATCTTGATGGTGAAAGGAGCACTCGCAGTGCCTATTGTCCTCAAATCGGTGACCCAACCTTCGATAGTTGATACAAAAAGGGTTCTTGGAATTATGGGCGGACTGTGATGACCTATCACGGGAAAGAAGTAGTGGAAGATATAGATGAGGTAGGGGGTTTGACTAGGTCAGGAAGATGCTTCGTGCATGAAAGTTTAAAAAAGTCCAAGCCAATTGTGAGTGGACCGTCATCTATCAAAAAGCCTATCACCGAAGAAGAATCCAAAGAATTTTTGAAAAAGATAAAATTGCTAGAGTATTCAATAATAGACCAGTTGAAGAAAACCCTTGCTCAAATTTCCCTCTTATCTTTGTTGTTGCACTCCAAGGAGTGTCGCGATATTTTACTAAAGGTATTAAATGAAGCATATGTTCCTAGGGAAATTACAGTAAATCAGCTTGAAAAAATGGTTGGAAAAATCTTTGAGGTCAATCGAATCAGCTTTTCTAACAATGAATTGCCTGTTGAAGGTACAGGGCATAACCGGGGCCTTTACAATACAGTGAAGTACAAAGATTTCTATTTCACTCATGTTATGATTGGTGGAGGTTCAGGTGCAAATATCTTCCTTATTTCTACTTTGCAAAAGTTTAATATTGGTGCTGAGAGAATCAGGCCCAACAATGTATGTGTCAGGACTTTTGATAGTGAAAAATCAAACTCCATTGGCGAAATAGAACTAATGTTGATCATAGGGCCTGTTGAGTTTGCCATAGAGTTTTAAGTATTGAATATAGACTCCTCTTACAATCTGTTATTGGGAAGGCCGTGGATCCACAAGGCTAAGACGGTTGCATCTACACTGCACTAAATAATTAAGTTTGAGCATGACAGGCAAGAAGTGGCTATTCACGGTGAAGGAGATTTGTCCGCCTGCGAAGATTCTCCCTTGTCTCTTATTGAAGCAAATAACGTAGAGGAAATATTTGTCTATCAAATTTTTGATACAGTGCCAGTGAATCGTATCCTTGAATGGAAGGTTATACCAGGACCTCAATTGTCTTCTGCTTCTATGATGATGGTGAGTGAACTTTGAAAATATGAATTTGAGCTAGGAAAGGGTTTGGGAGCATGTCTGTACGGTATAGTTGGTCCCATATGTCTGAGTGAGAACGTGGGCATATTTGGTCTGGGATTTGAGCCTACGACTGAAGATCTGAAGAAAGCCAAGGAAAGAAAAAAGAAAACATGGTCACTCCCTCGCCCAATGCCACTACTCAGTGAATCATTTGTTAAGAGCGGTGTCATGAAGCATGTTGAATTTGAAGTTGAATTGGTTGATAACTGCCAGACCCTTTTTATTGAAGTTGATATGGTCGAAGAAGGATAAGGTACTAGTATGGCAGACGTACAATTCAGAGGTCCAGCTGTCCGACTCAATAATTGGGAATCACTTCTCTCCCCGTCAGGAGGGAGTTTTGGTAGTTTATTTTATATTTCTTTCTGTTTATCTGAGTTATTTTAGGGTTTTAATTCGGATTTTAGTTTTTTTATGTTATGTTGGCATCTATGCTTAAACCCTTCTATCTTTTTATTTAATGAAATACGATGTCCCTTTTGTTTCGTGTCTAATATATTTTTTTTATGGAGTTCTCTTTATGCTGATTCTAATGACATAACATGCATGCGGAATTTTCAGCCTGATATTAAAATCCAAAATAATCAAGATGTAATAAAGATGGATGGGGAATATGATGAAGAAAAAGCACTAGAAGAAATAAGCAAAGAGTTGGAACAGTTTGAAGACAAACCGAATCCTAATTTGAATGAGACTGAGCCAATAAATCTAGGGAATCAAGAAGATGTTAGGAAAACTAAAATCAATGTACATTCTTTTCCACAGCTAAAATATGGAATGATTCAAGCATTAGTTGATTATAAGGATATTTTTACATGGTCTTATGATGATATGCCTAGTTTAAGCACTGAATTAGTGGCTCACAAATTGCCAACTGATCCCGCATTCCCTCCTGTCAAACAGAAGTTGAGGAAGTTTACAACTAATGCAAGTATTAAAATCAAAGAGGAAATCATAAAACAACTTGAAGCCAAAGTAATTCGAGTGGCTCGTTATCCCATGTGGTTATCCAATGTTGTTCCCGTACCAAAGAAACATGGCAAAATTCAAGTGTGTGTTGATTACCGTGATTTGAATAGAGCAAGTCCGAAAGATGATTTTCCACTGCCCAACATCCATATTTTGCTATAAAACTATGCTAAACACGAGGTTTCTTCTTTTATGAATTGTTATACCGAATATCACCAGATCATTATGGATGATGAAGATGCGGAGAAGATGCCTTTTATCATACCATGGGGGACCTATTATTATCGAGTGATGCCGTTCGGTTTGAAGAATGCTACAGAAACATACATGAGAGACATGACCACTATGTTTCATGATATAATGCATAAGGAGATTGAGGTATGCATGGATGATGTGATTATTAATTCAAAAAGTCGGGCCGACCATGTTAAAGATTTAAAAAAGTTATTTGAAAGGCTTCACAGGTATAATCTCAAGCTTAACCCGGCAAAATATGTATTTGGAGTTCTGTCTGGAAAGCTATTGGGGTTTGTAGTCACTCGTCGGAGGATTGAATTAGATCCCTCAAAAATCAAAGCCATTCAGGATTTGCCCCTGCCCAAGAATAGAATAGAGGTGCTGAGTTTGCTTGGTAGACTGAACTACATTAGTATGTTTATTGATCAACTCACAACCACTTGTGAGCCCATATTCAAGTTGCTGAAAAAGAGTGTTGTGGTCAAATGGAATGAAGAATGTCAGGAAGAGTTCGACAGAATCAAAAGATATTTGTCAAATCCATCCATGTTGGTACCATCGGAGACTGGTAGGCCTTTGATCTTATATTTATCAGTCATGGACAATTCTTTTGGTTGTGTCCTGGGTCAACATGATGTCACAGGAAAAAAAGAGCAGGCTATTTATTATCTTAGCAAGAAGTTCACCACATATGAGGCTAGGTATACTCTTCTTAAAAGGACGTGTTGTGCCCTAACTTGGGTAGCATAGAAGTTGAATCATTATCTCTCATCCTATACTACTTATCTCATCTCCCGCATGGATCTTTTGAAGTATATCTTTCAGAATCCTATACGACAAGTTGATTGGCAAAGTGGCAAATATTACTTATCGAGTTTGACATTGTATATGTGACTCGAACCGCCATGAAAGTCCAAGCCTTGGCAGATCATCTTGCTGAGAATCCCATCGATGAAAAGTATAAGCCATTAAAGACATATTTTCCTGATGAAGAAGTGTTGTGTGTCGATGAAGTTGTTATAGATGCTGATCCAGGTTGGAAGTTGTTCTTTGATGGAGCTGTCAATATGAAAGAAGTGGGAATAGGTGCGGTTCTTATCTCTAAATTGGGACAACATTTCCCAGTAACAGCATAACTTCGATTTTACTGTACTAACAATATGGCAGAGTATGAAGCTTGCATTCTTGATTTGATATTAGCTGTTGATATGGGAGTCCAGGAATTATTGGTGTTGAGGGATTCAGATTTGCTCGTCCATCAAATTCAAGGAGATTGGGAGATGCGAGATTTGAAGCTCATCCCGTATCGATAATGCATATAGGAGTTATGTCAATGGTTTGTGTTAGTAAAATTTAGGCATATTCCAAGGATTCATAATAAAATTGTTGATGCTTTAGCAACTCTGTCTTTAATGCTCCAATATCCTGATAAAGCCTACATCGATCCTGTGCATATACAGAGTCATGATCAGCATGCATACTGTAATACGGTTGAAGAAGACCTCAATGGAGAACCCTGGTTCTTAGATATCAAGCAATACATTCAGTCAGAAGAATACCCAACATATGCTACCAACGATCAAAAGAGGACTATTTGGCGTTTGGCTAGTGGATTTTTCCTAAGTGGGGGGGATCTTATATAAGAGTACCTCAGATCTGTGACTTTTGAGGTATAGATGTAAGAGAAGCCTCGGCAATCATGGTTGAAATACACTCTGGAGTATGCGGGTCGCATATGAACGGTCATATCTTGCCAAAGAAGATTATTCAAGCAGGTTATTACTGGCTTACTATGGAGAGGGGTTCTATTCGATTTGTTTGAAAGTGTCATCAATGTCAGGTACACGATGATCTGATACGTTCTCCTCCTGTTGAGTTGCATGCAATGGCCGCTCCATGGCCGTTTATGGCTTAGGGAATGGATATAATTGGACTGATTGAGCCGAAGGCATCAAATGGACATAGATTCATTTTGGTAGCCATTGATTACTTTAGAAAATAGGTAGAAGCAGTAACTTTCAAGTCAGTGACAAAGAAGGCTGTGGTAGATTTTGTTCATGCCAACATCATTTGTAGGTTTGGAATTCCTAAGATGATCATTACAGACAATGCTGACAATATCAATAGTCATTTGATGCAAGAAGTGTGTCAACAATTTAAGATCACAGATCAAAATTCTACTCCATATCTCCCAAAGACCAATGGTGCTGTAGAAGCCTCCAATAAGAATATAAAAAAGATACTGGAAAAAATGGTACAAGGGTCTAGACAGTGGCATAAAAATTTGCCATTTGCATTGCTAGATTCTCGCACCACTGTTCGCACTTCAATAGGGGAAACTCCATATTTATTGGTGTATGGGACAGAAGCAGTCATCCCTGTAGAAGTTGAAATTCCCTCTCTTTGAGTCATTGTAGAAGCAGAGATTGATGATGACGAATGGGTCAAAACCCGACTGGAACATTTAAGTTTGATTGAGGAAAAAAAGCTAACATCTGTGTGTCATGGCCAGTTGTATCAGAGGAGGATGGCTCGAGCATATAACAAAAAGGTCCGTCACAGGAATTTTGAAGTTGGTCACTTGGTATTAAGATGTATCCTTCCTCACTAGGTTGAAGTGAAAGGAAAGTTCTCCCCTAACTGGCAAGGTCCCTTCATTGTGAAGAAAGTGTTGCCCAATGGAGCCTTATATTTGATAGATATTGAAGGCAAAATGGCTGAAATGGCTATCAATGCTGATGCGGTCAAAATATATTATGTATGATATTTTATCCTTTGTTGATTTTATTTCATGTTTAGTACTTGCATTTTTGAAGATTAATATGATGAAGGCATTTTATTATTCTATCCAAACATGGTGTCATCCTTTGTTTACCCGTTTAAGCTTCATTGTTTTTCTTTCATATCCCTCTTTTGGAATCAAAATAGAGTCAAAGATAAATGTCAATAAAATAACAATAAAAGAAAGAGTTTGAAAAAAAAATCAAAACAAAGAACAAGCTTACGGAACTACGTGCAACCTAATTCTCCTCACTCGAGTGTGAGATACGTAGGCTGCCCTATTTCGGGCTCGGTCTAACCAAATAAAGATTTTAGAGTCACCCAGTCTACAAAAACTGGTACATGAGTTAATGTGTTATTTGAGTCGATTTCAAAAGTTGTAAGTCCCACCCCCACTTCAAGTGTCGTTTGAACCTTTTGCCATCCTTTTCTAACATTATCTGAAAGCCAAGTTACAACCAAAGAAAGTCCTTCAGATCAATTTTTGATAATGTTAAGGCTAAGCATGCAATGGCTATGATGATACATTGTGAGGTACCACTTGTCTCCCTTAGCATAAGAAATCATGAAGGAAATACAAAGTGAGAGAGTTTTATTGGTGAAAACCCCCGCGGGCATCATAAGGCGATGGTGAGTTGAGAGAAATGAAAATGAGAGAGTCTTATTGGTGAAAATCTTCGCAGGTACCATAAGGCGATGGCGAGTGGAGAGAAATAAAAATGAGAGAGTCTTATTGGTGAAAACCCTCACGGGCACCGTAAGGCGATGGCGAGTTTAGGAGGAAAGTGAAAAGTAAAAAGAAAGAGATTTGTTGGTGAAAGTCATTTAAGATGTTGTCAATTGAATGCGATGTATGAGTCTAATGGATTTGAAGAAGTGGCTCAGCGGCAAAGTCATGAACTCAACAACAAATGGGGAGTTTGGATTGGAAGATCAGGCAGCTTAATCCAAAATTCATGTCATACTCATTGGAGTTATTTGTCATATTCAGATAAGTTTTCTTTTTGAATATGGGACATTGCCCTTTTATTTCATTTACATATTCATGCTTTTTGTCTTTTTATGTCATTAATCAAACTAAAAGTCACCATCTTTTCTTTATATTTTAAGTCAAGTCTATGTCAAAACAAGCGAGAAAGGATTTCAAAATTTACTACCAGTCTTTCCAACTATATGAGAAAAAGCCAAGGACCAGCACATAAAAGAAATATGATCATAAATCAACACGAAGCAAAGAAAGTCTATCAACCGATGATAACGCTCAATCTACAGCTCTCGTAGGAGTGTAAAGCGGTCGTTAGCAAATATAGAACCCAACCTGGGTTGGGTATCGATCCCACAGGGAATAGCTTGGCCAACAAGTAAGTAAAATTAATAGACTTTTGGTGCAAGTCTCGTAAGAAGGGGGGATTGTAATAAGTAACCAAAGTAATGAAATAAAAGCTGAAAATAGCAAAGTAAAAAGAGAATATTTCGTAGGTTGTGAAACAATGAGAATTGAGGCGTTGGGGTTATGTCCACCTTCAGAGGTATACGTCTCTATTGGCTATGAGTGTGTAGAGTCTTGACATGCAATTGCTTATAGAGAATTGTAGTCGATGGTAAATCCAAGCGTCTCTCGACCTAAACAAGGACTATTTCACTTTAACTCTCTCGAGCTTAAAGTGTGTCTAGCGGTACAAATTCTCCAAGAGGTTAGTCCAGTTACGGCACTAGCTTTTTAATAGGAAAGGGTGTCCTACTACCTTGACATTATCTCTTTTCCAGACAAATAACCTTTCTCTCGAACAAGTTAAATGTTAGACTGGCGTTGGTCTATGCGTCTTCTTTTCTAGACAAATAACCTTTCTCTCGAACAGGTTAGATGTTAGAATGGCGTGTTCTTGTGTTTGAACCGCAAAGGATGTAGATTTAAGATGAAGAGAATAATGATATAAGCAATATACGTGTCTTGAACTCACAAGCTCATAGCAATAGATAGTAACTCATTCGGCTTCCATAACCCCAACTAAGAGGTTTAGTTACCCATGAATGCGAAGGATATCACGTTTTGCATGGTGAATGGCGTGAATAGTGGGTGTTTGGCGTGTGGTTTTGGTGATATCGTAGCAAGTAACGATTCTCTTGTTGTGGAATTTAAGAATAGAAGAATAGATTAGAAGTGTTTGTAGTGGAAGATGAGAGGGATGGAAGAAAATTAATTGTTGAATTAAGTGAAGAGTTGAATGAATTGTAAGAATGTGTCTCTAAATCTCTAGCATGATAGGGTATTTATAATACTCCTATCCTACTCCTACTAAGCTAATGAAATAAATAATCAAATCCTAATATACTAATGAAATCCTTGACCCAAATGTACTAGGGTAAGGTTACAAAATTATAATCCAAATAGAATAATGAAACACATAACCTAATTGCACTAGGTTAATGTATTATGGCAAAAATCCAGCTTTGTGTCTGTAAGTCCCCAAAGTCTTCAGAATTGCTGTTTTAGCCCGGGACAGATTTTCCATGCAGCAGATTTAGTCCTTTAGGCGTCCAGCTCCTTTCCACTTCGTTCGTGAGCTTTCTTTTGCGTCAAGTAAGCCATAAATTGCTGTATTTTGCATCATTTATACCTGAAACTTTCCTAATCACATTTGTTAGCTCATTTATAGGAAAAAGGACTAAAAGTGTATGAAATAGATAATTAGTTCTCAAAACTAGGCTAAAATATGGGCAAAATATATTGATATAGGCGCGTAAATTCGCCTATCATCAACACCCCACACTTAGAGCTTTGTTCGTCCTCGAACAACATATCATGTCCTTCTAAGCATTGACTTAAGGTTTTTACAGAAACAACACAAAACATTCTTCAAGACAAGCACAACAATTATCAACGAAGAGTAGCTTTCCGATTATAAGTAGAAACAATTTAACCTCAAGCATAGACTCGTGATGGTGATCAACTCGCATGCAAACGTTAAGGTACATAGAATCATATACAACTATCCAAAGCTCATCAACCATGTGTGTCTCACAATATAGTACCCATAATCATTCACAAGTATAGCATATTTTTCAAACATGGGTATCAACATATCCTTGCTCTCACTCTCGCAAAGAATTCATATGTAGCAACTAGTGACCATAAGCTTGCCTTTAATGTAGTACTCTACTAAATGTCGGAATGTTAAGATTAGGATCAAGTAGGTCTTTAGATGGTTGTAATGTAGGCTAAGGGACGGGTAGGACTATTTTGGCCAGAAATAGTGACTAAGTTCCTAAGCACTTTAATACATCACATTGTATCATTGACACTTTGTTCTTTCAACCTTTCTTTATTTTATTCTTCCACCCTTGTTCTCATCTTTAGTTTTTCAATTTTAAGCACAACTCACTTTTCAGCTTTCTTTTCCTTTTTCTTTTCACAACATACCTCTTATGATAGCACTACATTCAAGCACCATTACAATTTAAAGCATCATACTTACCCAATTTCCTCTTATGTTGTCACATGACTTTTTCACTTTAAAGCACTTAGGAATTTGGATCAAATTACGGTCTTGAAAAAAAATGGATTAGGCTTACATACAAGGTTGTCAAAGAAATAGGCTAAAGGCTCAAAAGGGTTTAACTAGGATGATTTACATGGGTAGGAAAAACTGAAGGTAAACATGTATAGGTTGCCAAAGAAATGCCTAAATCATATCCTAAACTTACATTCCTTATTTTTGCTTTGCATACATACCAGGCAAGTTCTAGCATCAGCCACATACATAGAATATACTATTATCTCACACACACAAGGCACATGGTCGACTTGATTGGAAGTAATATAGACTCTTGACCCAACAAGTGAAGGAATTGAATCACACAATATCACATAATGAGTCACAACTAGAGCCTAAACGTCTCAGTAGTCACAATTGTAATACATACTCTTGTTATAATCTCATGCTGCCTATCAAAATAATTTCATGCAAAGCTAGAAAAATTTTACTCCTAAAAAAATAAAAAAAAACGTCACACGAAAAAAAATAAAAATTTGGACTCAGAACAAAATAAACAAGCAAACATACAAACATAGCATGCAGATTCTGCCGACACCCCACACTTAGACTAGACACTGCCCTCAGTGGAAAATAAAGTCGAAGAACCTGATTAGTCGGACTCTTCCTCAATGTCGGGGGTCATACCCCCTTCGTCCGAATCATCGTAAGAGTCATCGTCAGAGTTCTCCTCAGCATCAGAATCAGGCAAGCGTCTATCATCATCAGTTGGCACGTCATCATCAAGAGGTTCCTCGAAATATACTCCCACTCCACACATCTCCCGGGCATGTCTGTTCATTGGGTAGTCGTGGTCCAGCTGTTGGAGCTCTTCAGCAGTTGGAATACGTCCACCACTCATCATAGTGAATCGTGTCATGCCATAGAGATGACGGAAGAAACTCTCGTCACGAGCGTGTCTCTCCGCAGTGGTAAGGTTGACTCCATGCGTTGTTTCAGCATCTTTGACCTTGGTGAGGTCAACCTTCTTTGGGGTATGTGGGAGTTTGTGGTCAGCTGGTTCCTCTTCTATATCCTCCTTCCGCAACATTGCTGTCAACAAATTGCCGAATGTGAAATGGGACCTGCTGTGGAGTCTGGCTTTTCTCATGGTAGATCGAATGATTGCCCCAAAGTTGATAGGGACATTCGTCATCAACGCATAAACCAAACACACTCTATCTCTCGATATCTTTGTGTATTGCGTCCCAGGAATAAGGCATGAGTTGACAATGCGCATCCAGATTCTTGCTTCCCTATTTAGTGGAGCATAGGGGAATGTGTTGTGACGGCCTGTTTCCTTATGTCTGCCCCATCTTGCCATTGATCTTCTTCCACAAAGCGTGTGTCTTATTGCTCTGTAAGGAGGCCTGCTGTACAGCTCTTTGTATGGTGCAGTGTCGACCGAAGGTAGGCCTAGAAACGAGTTGATCCAATCCGCTGTAAGCTGTAACACTTGGCCCCGAATTTTGACTTCGTTGCCTGTTGTGTTTGGCGACCAGTTGGCATAAAACTCTCTTGTCAAGTCAAGATTGCACTCTCCCATGTCACGAAAGATGAAATCCAGCTTCAGAGCCATTATCTTAGCCAACATTTGCGGCTCCTTCTTTGCTAAGGTCTCCTTGTTGATTAAGTCGACGTGCACATATTTCTTTTCTTTGTTGCTGCTGTACCATGCCTTGGCGTCTTCCTCAAGAACCCATTTGATTCCGAGCATTCTGCGTGGTAGGTGTGCTGAAGATGATTCTCCTTGGTCTTTTCGGCTTCTCTTTTTATCCTTTCGGGTTGTGGTAGCCTTCTCCTTGCCTTGCCTTGCTTTCGGTGCCATTGTACCTGAGACTAAAAATAATGTTAGTTGCAGCACAATCGCACTTTATACAATCTATATTCAAGCACTAGGGGTACCACCCCACACTTAATCTTGTTAGCACAAATCAGTGAAGTGAAAGTGGTCGAGTACTCAGACTTCGTCGACATACGTTTTAGGATTGTATTCCGACAAGAAAATCAGCATTACATCACTTATGAGCAGCCACTTGGACGTCTTTCATGGTGCATATAGCGACACTACAACATAGGAGTTACCGCATGGAATTGCTATTCGTACAACAAACACTACCTCCTACGTCGATAGTCACTATAACCTTATCCCGATGGCCGGGATGGTTAATCATGCAAGCATCCAAACAACACTCTCAAGCAATATTCATAGCCACATATGTTCAGCAAGTATCATAACAATGCCATTGAAACAAAATTCAAGTCGGAAACAAGTCAAGAATTTCATACGTATATATACAATCACACGATTTTGCAACAATTATCCACACACATGAACATCACCACCAATTTCTTATGATTTAGCATTTTGTAATAAGCATAGCAACGTAGTACTTACGATAAATAGATGAAGAATAAGAGAGCACTTACTTGCTTGAAGAGTGTGGAGAAGTTTGATGTGGATTGGAAGAACAAAGGAAGAAAAATTTGAGAGGATTTGGAGTGATATGCGGCGCCCTTAGGGTTGTTTCTAATGTGGTTGTGTAAAAACAACAAGTCCCCTTTATATAGGAAGAGGATGGGTCGGGTTATGACCCATTTACAATCGGATTTGGGGACAAAATCACAGCATATGCGGCGCATATCCCTCGGCATATCACTTACATATGCGGCGCATTGTCCATGGCATAATGGGACATATGCGCCGCATATCCTATGGCATATCTAGACATATGCGGCGCATATCCTATAGCATTTGGTCTCAGTATCTCAAATGCCATAGCATAGGCGGCGCATAGTCAAAAGCACACCTAGGAATAGGCGGCGCATTGTGTATAGCACACTAGATTCCGAGTCCTTAGGCTATAGAATAGGTTGTGCATCGTTCGTGTCCTATTTTTACCAAGGCCTAGCCTTCCTCGAAGCCTATTATGACGTGAGAAAGGCTCAATTCATAGCCTTATGCATCACCATTCCTAACTTACCGACTTTACCATACAATGCGACCAAATCGTCAAGTGAAATCAATCTCCTCGTTGCATACTTCTTGCACCTATATTTGTTCAAAACACAATAAAAACGATTAGTACGATGGGTTGCCTCCCACCAAGCGCCTTAGTTTTGGTCGTGGCACGACTCTTATTTTTGGATTTTCATTTATCAAAAAAAAAAAAACTTAAAACGACAAAACGATAAAACGATAAAACGATGGGTTGCCTCCCATCTAGCGCCTTATTTATTGTCGTGGCTCGACGTAGTAGTCTCGAGTACTTAGACTTCGTCGAGATAAGTGATGGCCATGTCATTTATCGAGTCAAGAGGACCGATATATGGCTTGACACGTTGGCCATTCACTTTGAAGATAACACCCTCATTATTTTCCAATTTGACTACTCCAGACGAGTAGACTTGGGTGACTTTAAATGGACCAGACCACTTTGATTTTAACTTACCTGGGAAGAGCTTGAATCTGGAGTTAAAGAGTAGCACCATGTCACCTTTTTGGAAGTTTCGTCGAACAATCCGCTGATCATGATACTTCTTCATCCGCTCCTTGTATAAATCGGATCTTTCATATGCATGGAGACGGAATTCATCTAGTTCGTTCAGCTGCTCCAACCTCAGGTTCTTCACATCATCCCAATTCAGATTCAAGTGCTTCAATGCCCACAATGCCTTGTACTCAAGCTCGATGGGTAGATGACAAGCCTTCCCATAAACTAGCTGATAGGGTGACATGCCAATGGGTGTTTTGAATGCAGTCCTGTACGCCCATAGTGCATCATCTAGCTTTCGAGACCAATCCTTCCGATTCGCATTGACCGTCTTGGCAAGGATTTGCTTGATCTCACGATTGGAAACCTCTACTTGTCCACTAGTTTGGGGATGATAAGGCGTAGCTACCTTGTGTTGCTTGACTCCATACTTGGCCAATACAGATTTGAATAGCTTGTTGCAGAAGTGAGATCCTCCATCACTTATGATAGTACGAAGTACCCCAAAGCGAGAGAAGATATTCTTCTTTAAAAACGCTACAACACGCTTTCCTTCGTTATCGGCCAATGCTACAGCTTCAACCCATTTCGACACATAATCCACAGCAACCAAGATGTACTTCATTCCAAACGAATTCACGAATGGTCCCATGAAATCAATACCCCACACATCAAAGAGTTCTACCTCCATAATTTTGGACATGGGCATTTCATGGTGTTTTGAAATAGCACCTTGACGTTGGCATTGGTCACACCTTCTCACATAGTCATGTGCATCTCTGAATATTGTAGGCCAATAATAACCACTTTGCAAGACTTTTCTTGCTGTTCGATTACCCGCATGATGTCCTCCAACTTGCGAAGTGTGGCATGCTTCCAATATAGTAGGCACTTCTTCATGGGATATACATCGTCGAATGATGCCATCCGCGCATCTTCGAAACAAATAAGGCTCATCCCAATAGTAGTGCTGAACGTCATGCATAAACTTCCTCCTCTGGTGGTAAGATAAATTGGAAGGTAACACATTACTCACCACGAAATTTGCAAAGTCGGCATGCCATGGTAAGTTCTCCATTGTTGTTGCTAGTATCTCCTCGTCAGGGAATGCATCGTCAATCTGATTTTCTGGTTGCGCCACATACTCATTCTCAAGTCTAGATAGGTGATCAGCCACTTGGTTCTCGCAACCTCTTCTATCTTTGACTTCGAAATCAAACTCTTGCAGCAGCAATACCCATCTAATCAGCCTTGGTTTTGCATCCTTCTTTGTCATTAGATAGCTAAGAGCTGCATGGTCTGTATGAACGATCACTTTAGTACCCAATAGATAGGCACGAAACTTCTCAAACGCATACACAACCGCTAAGAGCTCTTGTTCAGTGACAGTGTAGTTCTTTTGGGCTTCATTGAGGACCTTACTCGCATAGTAGATAGGATGAAATAATTTCTCCTTTCTCTGTCCAAGAACAGCGCCAACGGCTACACCACTAGCATCACACATAATTTCAAACGGGAGCGTCCAATCTGGTGCTACCATGATAGGGGCTTCAATGAGTTTTTCTTTAAGGCATTCGAATGCCTTCAAGCAATCATCATTAAAGTCAAACTTCGCATCTTTCTCCAGTAGCTTGCACAATGGACTTGAAATTTTGGAGAAGTCTTTGATGAATCTACGATAAAACCCAGCATGGCCAAGAAAACTACGAACTCCTTTCACCGAAATTGGAGGTGGTAGCTTCTCAATTACCTCTATTTTGGCGCGATCAACCTCTATTCCTCTTTCGTAGATCTTGTGCCCAAGAACAATTCCTTCTTTTACCATGAAGTGGCACTTCTCCCAATTCAGCACAAGGTTGAACTCTACACATCTTTGTAATGCCATGCTCAAGTTCACCAAACATGCGTCAAAGGACTCACCAACAACTGAAAAATCGTCCATAAATACCTCTAAAGTGTCTTCTACCATATCAGAGAAAATAGACATCATACAACGTTGAAAGGTGGCTGGTGCGTTACATAACCCGAATGGCATGCGTTTGAAGGCAAAGGTACCATATGGGCATGTAAACGTTGTCTTCTCTTGGTCTTCGGGGGCAATACAAATCTGATTGTAACCTGAATAACCATCAAGAAAGCAAAACCATCCTTTCCCCGCTAATCGATCTAGCATTTGGTCCATAAATGGCATGGGGAAATGATCCTTGAGAGTCCAAGAATTCAGCTTGCGGTAGTCCATACATACTCTCCATCCAGTAACGGGCCTGAGTGGAATAAGCTCATTCTTTGCATTAGCAACCAACGTCATGCCTCCTTTCTTGGGAACACATTGTACTGGGCTTACCCATGTACTATTAGAAATAGGATACACAACTCCTGCGTCTAACCACTTGATAATCTCCTTCTTCACCACCTCTTGCATTGGTGGGTTTAGACGTCTTTGGTGTTCGATGGTGGGTGTGCACTTTTCTTGGAGCTGAATTTTATGAGTGCAAATCCCAGGTGGAATACCAAGGATATCCGCAATGGTCCATCCAATAGCTCTAATATACTTGCGTAAAATTGCAATAAGAGCTGCAACTTGTTGCTCACCTAAATCGGCTGCCACTATGACTGGAAGAGTGTTTCCGCTTCCTAAGAATGTGTACTTCAAATGGCTTGGCAGCTCCTTTAATTCTAATGTGGGTGGTTCTTCAATAGATGGCTTAGCTGGTGGTGTGGGTCGATTCTTGAGATCAAGATCCAGCTTCTTAGGAGTATAGCGATATGCTCCTAATCCCGATAGAGCACAAATATCATCTTCAGAAATTTCAGCATCATCATCATCTTCTTCCATGAGCAAAACCTCCAAAGGATCATCAAGAATTTGCTCTTCAGCAAGTAACTCATCCTCGTCATCAACGACAACATCAGCCACAGAAAATACACTTAGATCTTTGGGTTGCTTCATTGATTTGCAAACATCAAAGCGCACCACTTCATCATTTATTCGGAATGAAAGCTCATTAGCTCTCAAATCTATGAGCACACTTCCCGTAGCAAGGAAAGGGCGTCCCAAGATTATGGGAACCTCTGAATCTGCTTCACAATCCAAGATGACAAAGTCTACTGGAAATATGAATGAAGATACCTTCACCAAGACATCGCATAGAATACCAACTGGTCGTTTTACCGACCTATCCGCCATAACAAGCTTCATATTAGTTGGTGTAGGATCTCCTAACCCCAACTTCTTGTAGATTGATAATGGCATCAAGTTGATGCTGGCTCCTAAGTCACATAATGCTTTAGCAAAGTCCAAAGATCCGACGGTGCAAGGAATAGTGAAAGCTCCGGGGTCGGCCTTCTTCTGAACTATGGATCGGGTAGCGATTGCACTACAATGATGCACATCATCTTTCAGCTCATAGCTTGCTGCCCTCTTCTTAGTCAAAAGATCTTTCATAAACTTCGCATACCCAGGCATTTGTTCAAGTGCCTCTACCAATGGGACATTAATAGTCAGCTGCTTCAACATGGTCATAAATTTGCTGAACTTAGTGTCATCGGCCACCTTCTTCAATCTTTGTGGAAAAGGTGGTGGTGGGTATGGAAGTGTTCTCTCCATGGCTTTCTTCTCCTCTTGCTTCCGTTTATTATTTTTTTCAGGCTGCACGTCACTAGGCAACACGTCCTTGACGTTGGAAGTGGATATTGCGGCGTCTTCCCTAGTGGCGTCACTAGATGTGGCGTCCTTGTCTGCTGTTCCGTCAACTACTTGCTTGCCTGTTGCTGAAGTTTCCAGCACCTTACCACTCCTCGTAGTGATGGCCATGCATGACCCATCATTCCTTGGGTTTTGGACTGTGTCGCTCGGTAAGGTGCCAGCCTTTCTTTGATTGAATGCTGCTGAAAGTTGGCTTAATTGCTGCTCTATTTGCTTGATAGAAGTGGAATGAGAATCAACTAATTGCTTCATGAAGGCCAAATCGTCAATCACCTCCTTAACTCCCGCGCTCGTCGCTTCCACTCCTTTCAATAACTTAGCCATCATGTCTTCCATAGAATTAGATGTGGTGGCATCACGTCTACCAGGGGGAACGTACAAACCACTATTTTCGTTATTTTTCTTCCAACTACCTTGGTCTTTACCTCCAGATTTGTCATAATAGTTCCGACCTTGGTTTCCTTGGGCATTCCCACGGAAACCCCCCTGATTGTTCAAGTAGTTGGCCTCCTCTTCTGAATCAGATTCGTCTCTTCCCTTTGACGCAATAGCTTTCACTTTTTCAGTCTTCCCTAATAGATGCTTTGTAAGAAGATCCATTTGGGTTTTCATGTGCGCCATATCTTGATCACGTTCTTCTTCTCTTCTTCTTTGGTCTGCAGATATGCCAATAGATAAAGTGGGGCTTGCTACCTCAGAATCCCTGGTATGCCAAGCTCTACTTTGTTTCGTCATACGATCTAGCATGTTGCTTGCTTGACCAAAGGTGAGGTCCATAAAAGAACCTCCAGCTGCGTTGTCCACCACTGGTTTAGTTACTGAATTCAGGGCTCTATACAAGATCTCCATCAAGTGGACATTGGTCATGTGATGGTTTGGGCATCTCGCTAGCTTTGTCTTGAACCTCTCCCATGTTTCGTGAAGAGCTTCAGATGGAAGCTGACGAAAGTTGCTGATTTCATCTCTCAATTGAGCCCTCTTGGATGGCGGAAAGAATCTTTCTAGGAAAGCGTCTCTCAATTGCCTCCAATTTGTAATAGAATCAGGAGTCAGCCCATTCAACCATAATGTTGCCTCCCCAGACAGAGACAATGGAAATAGACGTAATCGAATAACATTCTGACCAACACCAGGATTGTCAAAAGACTTGCATGTAGAAATAAAGTTGATGAGATGCATATTCGGATCATCGCCTGCTAGTCCACCAAATAATCCCTTGAGTTGCAATAACTGAATCATGGTGCTTGTGATGTTGAACTTGGCTCCGGGCGCTAATGGTGGTGGAATTATAGCTCCAGTGGCTCCGGCACCATCAAGATCATCATCATCGTCGTCGAAAGCTGGTTGCAAAGGTTGGCGATCATATCTGTACCGAGCTTGTCGACCTCTTCTGTTGGCAGGTGTTATAATTTCAGCATCACGCCTAGGGTTCAGTAACTCGTCATCACCTAAATCTTCATCGTCAGGATTTGTTGCTCGTCCAGGATTATCAATGTTTTGTTGTTGGACTTGAGCAGCGGCAAGAGCAGCTAATCTTGCTTGCTCGTGTTGAGCAGCCATCCTGTCTATTTCAGCTTGTGCTTCCATTCTTCTAATTCGTTGCGGTTCCGGATTGATTGGTAATAACGGTTGACCAGAACTTCTAGTATGGGGCATGCACTAAAAGAAAAACCTGCAATAAACAAAAACAAAAACTAAACGTAAAAGTACGAGAATCTTTGACCAAAGGGTCTAGTAATTATCACGAACTTGATTGACACTCGTATTCCCCGGCAACGGCGCCAATTTTTGATAACGCTCAATCTACAGCTCTCGTAGGAGTGTAAAGCGGTCGTTAGCAAATATAGAACCCAACCTGGGTTGGGTATCGATCCCACAGGGAATAGCTTGGCCAACAAGTAAGTAAAATTAATAGACTTTTGGTGCAAGTCTCGTAAGAAGGGGGGATTGTAATAAGTAACCAAAGTAATGAAATAAAAGCTGAAAATAGCAAAGTAAAAAGAGAATATTTCGTAGGTTGTGAAACAATGAGAATTGAGGCGTTGGGGTTATGTCCACCTTCAGAGGTATACGTCTCTATTGGCTATGAGTGTGTAGAGTCTTGACATGCAATTGCTTATAGAGAATTGTAGTCGATGGTAAATCCAAGCGTCTCTCGACCTAAACAAGGACTATTTCACTTTAACTCTCTCGAGCTTAAAGTGTGTCTAGCGGTACAAATTCTCCAATAGGTTAGTCCAGTTACGGCACTAGCTTTTTAATAGGAAAGGGTGTCCTACTACCTTGACATTATCTCTTTTCCAGACAAATAACCTTTCTCTCGAACAAGTTAAATGTTAGACTGGCGTTGGTCTATGCGTCTTCTTTTCTAGACAAATAACCTTTCTCTCGAACAGGTTAGATGTTAGAATGGCGTGTTCTTGTGTTTGAACCGCAAAGGATGTAGATTTAAGATGAAGAGAATAATGATATAAGCAATATACGTGTCTTGAACTCACAAGCTCATAGCAATAGATAGTAACTCATTCGGCTTCCATAACCCCAACTAAGAGGTTTAGTTACCCATGAATGCGAAGGATATCACGTTTTGCATGGTGAATGGCGTGAATAGTGGGTGTTTGGCGTGTGGTTTTGGTGATATCGTAGCAAGTAACGATTCTCTTGTTGTGGAATTTAAGAATAGAAGAATAGATTAGAAGTGTTTGTAGTGGAAGATGAGAGGGATGGAAGAAAATTAATTGTTGAATTAAGTGAAGAGTTGAATGAATTGTAAGAATGTGTCTCTAAATCTCTAGCATGATAGGGTATTTATAATACTCCTATCCTACTCCTACTAAGCTAATGAAATAAATAATCAAATCCTAATATACTAATGAAATCCTTGACCCAAATGTACTAGGGTAAGGTTACAAAATTATAATCCAAATAGAATAATGAAACACATAACCTAATTGCACTAGGTTAATGTATTATGGCAAAAATCCAGCTTTGTGTCTGTAAGTCCCCAAAGTCTTCAGAATTGCTGTTTTAGCCCGGGACAGATTTTCCATGCAGCAGATTTAGTCCTTTAGGCGTCCAGCTCCTTTCCACTTCGTTCGTGAGCTTTCTTTTGCGTCAAGTAAGCCATAAATTGCTGTATTTTGCATCATTTATACCTGAAACTTTCCTAATCACATTTGTTAGCTCATTTATAGGAAAAAGGACTAAAAGTGTATGAAATAGATAATTAGTTCTCAAAACTAGGCTAAAATATGGGCAAAATATATTGATATAGGCGCGTAAATTCGCCTATCATCAACCGACAGGCTGTTGGATTCATGAAAGCATTCAGATTTGGGAAAAGAGTGCACCTCAAAGGAATGGTAAAATGGAAACCCATTATTCTAGTCAGAACACATTTCCCTCAATCTGGATCCGGGTCAATGATGCGGCAAGACAGGGCAAGTCTCAGAGATTTGGAACAAAGATAAAAGGAATGAGTGCTGGGGCAAATACCTGAGAAGCTAAGAGCTGGAAGCCACCACTAAGTTTTGAACTAACAAATTTTCTTTGAAATAGGGGAAAATTCGCTTCACTTAATTCATCTACCATTGGAAATGCACATCTGTGGTACTTTACCTTCTACTCAGAACCCTCCTGAAAAATGGGATTTCACTTTATGTTTAGGACCCTCCTGAAAAATGGTATTTTACTTTATGTTCAGGACCCTCCTGGAAAATGGGATGTTACTTTATGTTCAGGACCCTCCTGAAAAATGGGATGTTACTTTCTATTTAGGACTCTCCTGAAAAATGACATTTTACTTTATGTTCAGGACCCTTCTGGAAAATGGAATTTTACTTTATGTTCAAGACCCTCCCGGAAAATGGGATATTACTTTATGTTCAGGATCCTCCTGAAAAGTAGGATTTCACTTTATGTTCAGGACCCCACCCTCTTGAAAAATGGGATTTTACCTTATGTTCAGGACCCTCCTGGAAAATGGGATGTTACTTTATGTTCAGGACCCTCCTGGAAAATGGGGTTTTACTTTATGTTCACGACCCTCCTGGAAAATGAGATTTTACTTTCTGCTCAGGACCTTCCTGAAAAATGGGATTTTACTTTCTGTTCAGGACCCTCCTGAAAAATGGGATTTTTACTTTCTGCTCAAGACCTTCCTGAAAAATGACATTTTACTTTCTGTTCAGGACCATACTGAAAAATAGGACTTTACTCTATGCTCAGGACCCTCTTGAAAAATGAGATTTTATTTTATGATCTGGACCCTCCTGAAAAATGAGATTTTACCTTATGTTTAGGGCCCGCCTGAAAAAATGAGATTCTACTTTCTGCTCAGGACCCTCCTCAAAAATAGAAATTTACTTTATATTCAGGACCCTCCTAAAAAATGGGAATTTACTTTCTTTTTAGGACCCTCCTGGAAAATGGAAATTTTACTTTCTGCTCAGGACCCTCCTACAAAATGGGATTTTTACTTTCTGTTCAGGACCCTCATGAAAAATGAAATTTTACTTTATGTTTAGGACCTTCCTAAAAAATGGGATTTTACTTTCTGTTCAGGATCCTCCTGAAAAATAGAATTTTACTTTATGTTCAGGACCCTAATTTTACTTTATGTTCTGGAACGTCCTGAAAAATGGGATTTTACCTTCTGTTCAAGACTCTCCTGAAAAATGAGATTTCACTTTATGTTCAGGACCCTCCTGAAAAATAGGACTTTAGTTTATGTTCAGGACTCTCCTAAAAAATGGAATTTTACTTTATGTTTAGGACCCTCCTGAAAAATGGGATTTTACCGTATGTTCAGGTCCCTCCACGAAAATGGGATTTTACCTTATGTTTAGGACCCTCCTGAAAAATAAGATTTTACTTTATGTTCAGGACCTTCCTGAAAAATAGTATTTTACTTTATGTTCAGGACCCTCCTGAAAAATGGAATTTTACTTTATGTTCAGGACCCTAATTTTACTTTTTGTTTAGGACCCTCCTGAAAAATGATATTTTACCTTATGTTCAGGGCCCTCCTGAAAAATGGGATTCTACTTTCTGCTCAGGACCCTCCTGGAAAATGGAAATTTACTTTATGTTCAGGACCCTCTTGAAAAATGGGAATTTACTTTCTGTTTAGGACCTTCCTGGAAAATGGGAATTTTACTTTCTGCTTAGTACCTTCCTGAAAATGGGATTTTTACTTTTTGTTCAGGACCCTCCTGAAAAATGAGATTTTACTTTCTGTTCAGGATTCTCCTAAAAAATGGGATTTTACTTTCTGTTCAGGACCTTCCTTAAAAATGAGATTTTACTTTATGTTCAGGACCTTCCTGAAAAATGGGATTTTACTTTTTGTTTAGGATCCTCCTGAAAAATGGAATTTTACTTTATGTTCAAGACCCTAATTCTACTTTATTTTCAGGACCCTCCTGAAAATGAGATTTTACTTTATGTTCAGGACCCTCCTGAAAAATGGGATTTCACTTTATGTTCAGGACCCTCTTGAAAAATGGGACTTTACTTTATGTTCAGGACCCTCCCGAAAAAAGGGATTTTACTTTATGTTCAGGATCCTCCTGGAAAATGGAATTTTACCATATGTTCAGGACCCTCCTGGAAAATGGGATTTTACTTTATGTTCAGGGCCCTCCTGAAAAATGGGATTCTACTTTCTGCTTAGGACCCTCTTGGATAATGGAAATTTACTTTATGTTCAGGACCCTCCTGAAAAATGGGAATTTACTTTTTTTTTAGGAACCTCCTGGAAAATGGGAATTTTACTTTCTGCTCAGGACCCTCCTAAAATATGGGATTTTTACTTTATGTTCAGGTTCCTCCTGAAAAATGAGATTTTACTTTCTGTTCAGGACCCTCCTGAAAATTGAGATTTTACTTTCTGCTCAGGACCGTCCTGAAAAATGACATTTTACTTTATGTTCAGGACTTTCTTGAAAATGTGATTTTACTTTCTGTTCAAGACCCTCCTGAAAAATGGAATTTTACTTTATGTTCTGGACCCTAATTTTACTTTATGTTCAGGACTCTCCTGAAAATTGGGATTTTACCTTCTGTTCAAGAACCTCCTGAAAAGTTGGATTTAACTTTATGTTCAGGACCCTCCTGAAAAATGGGACTTTACTTTCTGTGCAGGACCCTCCTAAAAAATGGGACAACGCTTTCAAAAATGAAATACTACTTTACTAAAATTTTTGTTTGGGATAATTTTTGTTCTACTTTTAATTTTGGGTTTCCAGATCCCGCTTGAAGAACAAGGTGATGAAATATCAAGTCAGGAGACCTTCTGGAGAATAGAGTGAAGAATGAAAAGTCAAGAAACAAAGTGATGAAATAGAAAGTCAGGAGCCCGCCTGGAGAATAGTGTGAAGAAATGAAAAGTCAAGCAATTCAAAGCCAAGCAACAAGTTGAAAGAAATTGCAAGTCAGGAGAGCGCCTGAAGAATAAGGTGATAAAAGTCGAGTCAAGAGCCAACAGAAGTTGTATAGATAGGATTTTGTAATTTCATTTATTTTTAAACGTGTAATTTTCATTTTTGATGTAAGGACAGAGCCCCAGACCGGAACCTCAATGGAACCTCACTCGACTCTCCAACTCGGTATAGTCCACTTCTCTTCCAACCCTTTGAGATACTTGTGACTTTTTCATGACTTGGGTATATAGGGTGTCCGACAGGATTTGCTTGTACTTCTTTCTTTTACTCCTCTCTTTGAATAAAGATCGGGACAAAATTGGGTCTTGTTTTTGCTTCTTTGTCTGAAAATACTGCGTGTTTACATTCAAAGGAGGAATGATGTAGACACGTAATTTTGTCCCTCCCGGATATCATTTTACCCATTTTTACCTTACCCTACCCATGTAATTACATTCCACAAAAAATACAAAAAATAACTCTCAACAAAATCCCTAACAAACTTTTATTCTTTTTAACATCCTAACAAACCTTTCAATTAAAATAAGACACATTACCCATACCTATACCCCCAACACCCCATACCCACGTGACCTTCTCCCCCTCATATTTCTTGTCCACAAAGGCAAAAAGAGAAAAACATTAAAAAGGGGCCCCACTAGGAAACTTCCAGGAGAGGGACAAGAAGGACCATTTTTCCATTTTGGCAAAGGGGCATATATACACGACATATATAGATCAAAGAAAAAGGGGTTTTCTTCTTTATTCACCATATTCATCCTTTCTTTCTTTATCTTCGAACACGCCCACACAGAGGAACCGGGTAAAAAAAAATGCACTACAATCTCCATTTATTGGATATGGGGACTGCACAGGGATTTGGGGAAGTCCATAAACACATGCCAAAAATGGGGTAGATCGAGAGAGAGGGAGAGAACAAAAAGAGACGAGAGAGAATAACTTGGCTGGAGATCGAGTTTTCCTGCCACTCTTCACCAAAAATCACTGCACTAGTTCCGATTTAACTTCAAAACCTATCAAAAACTCATCCAAACCATCTCCATCACTGAAAACCAAGATTGAATCGTTAAAAACAGCCCAAAATCGACCTGTTTTGGGTTTATTCCGGCAGTTTTGTTTTCAGTTTCAGTTTGTTCGAGGTAAACTTTGGTCTGTTTAGGTTAGTAAGTTTGGTTTAGTTTTGGTTTGTTCAGTGTTGGAGTTGAATACTCTCAAGCAATTTTGTGGATTTGGTATTTGAATCGGATTACGAATTTGGGTTGTTTAGCTCTAAGTTGTTTCAGCCGTTGTTGACGTTTATTTTTCGTTGGAGAATTCAGGCTTTGGCTTCTCTCATTCGTTATTATCAATCAGAATCTGAATCCTTGGAGGTCCCTTTCTTAACTCTATCCTTTTCTTATGTTTTCGTAGTTGAGGATGTGACTTCATGATGTTTTGAATGTATGTGAATCCTTGTAATTCATGTGGTTTGATTTATAGACTTATACTTAAATTGATTAATGGTGTTGATCGAAGATGACTTGAGTTTATGTTGGCATAAATGAAATCTGGGTGGGAATGGGAAATTGAAAAGATGAACACTGTTTTGATTGTGACATACTGATTATTGTTTAATTCTGGATAAATATTAATCCTGATCATTGTGTTAAAATTGGATAGGCAATAAAGGTTTGGGTAGGAAAATTTTATAATTTGTTCTTTGGTTGAATGTTTGAATATGAAATATTGGTTGAATTTTTTTTCTAGTTTATCACATTTGGATCATTTGTATCATTTGGCTGGGGAATGCCCCGAAGTACTTTGTATTGATTTATCTCGGGAATGCTCGGAGGTATCTTGTATTTAGAAGATGTTCGTGGTGAAGGCCCGAGGTGTTGGGTAAAACACGGGAGCATAGTTAGAATTAGTTTAGGTTAGCGTAGGTTTATATTTTTTTTTTTGTATTTTTTTATATATCGGGCTGTATAATTGGACTGGACATTACTCTTTGGATTGTTTTGTTTTTTGTTTGATTTTTTTCGCGTGCTTTTGTGTGATTTATACATTTCGTAGTGTCAAATTAACCGATATACTTCACCAAGCGACCGTGTCGAACCACGAGATTGAGGGGTGCCTAACACCTTCCCCTCGGTCAACAGAATTCCTTAACCAGAATCTCTGTTCGCAAACCAGTTTTAAAGAGTCAAACTATTTTTAAAATAATTTTCAAAGGTGACTTGGCACACCAAATTATGCCAAGTGGCGACTCTGAATTTAATTGTAAATAATCTTTTTTCGAAATAAATTTTTATTTTTTGTCTATTAAAAAATAAAAACCCTTTAGAACCTTAAACCATATCTTTTTGGAGTTAAAAAAGGGGTGTGACAACGCGTGCTCAACACATAAAACTGGGCGTGTCCAGCTTAAAATCTAAGGGAATAATATATAAATATGATCTTAAACTTTGATAGTGCACAAATATGACCTTTAACTATTCAAAACTGTACAAATAGGACCTTTAAATGATTCTTTACTATTATTTTTCATTATTTTTGATTCAAAGATAAAAATGGAATCTAATGTCTTTTGTCATTGCGGAAAAAGAGCAATATTGAAGATTTATTAATTAGGCGGGTCAGCCTCATATGAAAAAATTGAGCGGGTATGTATATATATTATAAAGCAGAGGACGAATTTAAGTTATATAATATATCTAAATATTATTTATTTAAATATTAAATTAAAGATGAAACTATACGAATAATAAAAAGATTATAGTTTTAATAAAACGTTATTAAATTAATGTTATTAAGAATAATAGTAGTAGTAGTATATTAAATTAACGTTATCAAATTAACGTAATTACAATGTTATCAAATTAACGTTATTAAAATGTTATTAAATTAATGAGGGGCGGACCTATGTGATTGCCATGGGGTTCACCCGAACCCCTCGGTAAAAAAATTACATTGTATATATATAATATAGAAAATGTATATTTATGTACATATATTAATGTTGAACCACATAAAACAAGGCACTTAGATAGCCCAGTGGTGTTATTTGCTTGTCTTGGGCGCTTCCTTCAACCTATTGCGCGGGCTTGATCCCTGCTAGTGACTGTTTTTTTTAATTAAAAAAAACCTAGGTGCTGCTACTATAGAAATAAATTAAATAATAATAATAATAATTTTTTAAAATTTTAAAAAAGTTAGGTGCTGCTACTATTGAAATAAATAAAAAATTATAATAATAATAATAACAATAACAGTAATAATAATAATATTAATAATAATAATAACAATAACAATAATAATAATAACAATAACAATAATAATAATAATAATAATAAAACGACGTCATTTTAACACAAAAAGCAAAACTTTGACATTGCACAAACATGACCTTTAACTATTCAAAACTGTACAAATATGACCTCTCTCCAAATCAGCCCTTTTAACGATATGGCACCGTTAAAAAAGTTAGGTGCTGCTACTATTGAAATAAATAAAAAATTATAATAATAATAATAATAACAATAACAGTAATAATAATAATATTAATAATAATAATAATAACAATAATAATAATAATAATAATAATAAAACGACGTCATTTTAACACAAAAAGCAAAACTTTGACATTGCACAAACATGACCTTTAACTATTCAAAACTGTACAAATATGACCTCTCTCCAAATCAGCCCTTTTAACGATATGGCACCGTGTGATTGGATTACCTTTCCACGTGGGCGCGAGTGAAACTCACGCATGGGGTTGCAAAATCAGAGGTCATATTTGTTCAGGTTTTGAATAGTTAAAGGTCCTATTTGTGCATTATCAAAGTTTAATGTCAAAGTTATAATTTGATGTCAAGTTTAGGGTCATTTTTATGTATTAACTCTATACTAAAAACCCAAAGAATAAGATATACAACACAACAACAACCCGGTGTAATTCCACACGTGGAATTTCGAGAAGGTTGAGTGTACACAAATTTTACCCCTACCTTTGAGAAGGTGGAAAGGTTGTTTCCAAATATATTAACATGAAAAAATAATGAAAACAAGCAATATCGAGAATCTTAATAAGTAAAATCTGATGAGTAAAAGAGATGGATTAGAGCGGATAAAGGGAGAACCTAGAACTGGATAGGTGGGGAATTCAAGCATGACAATTAGGGGTGTTCATGGTTTGGTTTTTAATCAAATCGAACCGCGATCCAAACCAAACCGATTAAAAAAAATTGATATTTGGTTAGATTTGATTTGGTTTGATTTTGAATTTTAAAAAACCGATACTAATTTGGTTTGGTTTGATTTTACTCTAAAATAACCGACAAAATAACCAAACCAATATATATATATATATATATTATAATTTTTTATGTATTATTCATAAATACAATATGGATGTTTGTTACACTTTATATTTTAATTATGATTTAACTTTAGTCGTAACACATTAAGTCATTTCTTCATCTAGTTAATAATACCTTATGAGATTCTAAGTGAATTTCGCACTTTGAATGACAAATGATACTAATTGTGAAAATAATATCTTGTTGTGTATTGAAATCTACAGCTGAGATTCATTTGACTATAGACAATCATTAATTTTATTTTTTTTTAACCTTGTTGATTAAGAAGTTTGTGTGTTCATCTTTTGGGGGGTTTATCATATCATTTTGTTAAATGTAGGTTTAAAATAATTTTTTAGAAGTGTTCATATGGTGTTGTTCATAGATTTGTCGAAGTATAACACTCAGTTGACATTTTAATTTTACGGTTGAGATACAACACTCGGTTAACATCTCATATGTTATATTGGATTTTTTTTTTTAATTTTCAACTTTTATCATTAACTAAAGTTATAAACCAAAAAAATCAAACCGAACCAAACTAAACTGACAAGAACCAAACCGACGGTTATTTTTTTGTTTGGCTTGATTTGGTTTTAGAAATTTAAAAATCGACTAAGTTCATTTAGTTATATTTTTGACCAATAACCTACCCAAACCAATTCATAAACACCCCTAATGACAATTAATGCACTCAGCAAATTTAAGTACTGAAGTTGCCGCAAGGGGAAGAACAGAGATGCAAGTAGAAGATCTAAGGAGAAAAAACCGATAAATCAGAGACGCAAGCATAAAATAAAAGCAGTTGAATGAAACTCTCAAATTGAGGAGGATAAATAAAAAGGAGGAATCGACTCTTAAAATTCAATGATAAAGCAGCGAATGTGGTAATTTGTTTTTGTTTTGTTTTTTAAGTAGAACGAAAGAGAATTTGAAAAGAAAAAGGAAGAAAAGATCAATATAAGGGTGGCGCGCACAAGCCTCCACATCATCCCGATAGTTTGAATTAGAAGCATTGTTATCAATATTGACACTCAATATTTGCTCCCCATTGTCTAATTAATTTTGAGCTTTTTGTAATTTTAAATAATTTGAAATATTTATCTGCAAAAATCAAATATATTTATAAAATCTATTTCAAGGAATTTTACAATTTTCGAAAAACTAAATAAATATCTCTATATACTCAAAATATATGGATTTATATTATTTTTCATTTATGAAATTCAAGGGGGGGGTGAATTGAAAATTTTTGTGAGTCGACTGCTTTGTCTTCTTAATCAACTTGCCTGCAAATCAATATACTTCACAAACCATATTAGATTAAAATAAATAGATAAGTAAATAAACGAACAAAAATAACAACTTGAAGATTTATTCTGGTTTGGAACACTAATATGGTGCCTACTTCCAACCCTTTTGGGTTTCAAAGTTTCCTTAGATCTTTCAAAGTCGAGCTCGAGTACAATGATGATAAACAAGTTTCAAAAACTTATTTTGTTCTTCAGATCTTGTGACACAACCTCAGTTTGTATTAAAAAGTTGACTCGATCCTATTCTTTGTATAACTATTGCAAACTTAAGAAGTACAAAGATTTGTGAGACTAAGATTGAGACACTTTGAAATTTTTTGTGACGTTGTGTAGTGTCTTCTGTCCTTTGTTTTTGCTTTTATAGTCTTCTACATCATCAGCTTCTTTTCTTCATAAGGAAACCCAAGGGATTTCTTCTCAATCAAGGGTTTGAGTTGATTCCTTGATTAAGGAAGTTTGCATCTTATGGTATGTCCATATCAATTATGTCCATACTTGATGCAATCTTTCTTTCTCGCAACCATACATTTCTATATCATATATGTCCATGTAGAGAGTGCGATCTCTTTTCCTTTAGTCTTGTCGTGAGGTATGTTTAATCATCCTTTGATTTGCCTTGTGCAGCAAGATCTTTAGTAGATGTAGTTCTTGTTTCCTTGTCCAGTGAGATCCTTAATTGATATGGCTCCATATTTAGCACCATCCACTTTGAGAGGATATTCCTTGCATTTGTGCGAGATATCCTACCATCAATAGAGATCTTCAATATCCTTTGTGCGAGATATCCCTTCGTCATTAGAGATCTTAAATATCCTGCAAATGTCCACTTATTAGTTTTTCATTACTAAAACATAAAACGTAAATAGAGGTGGCTAACATAATAAATATTCAAAATTAGTGTCTTAATTTATTAAAAATTTCAAGTCGACTAAAGTAGAGGTTAAATCGGATAACTAGCTATTGTTAATCAAAATAGTCAGTTCCTGTGTCAATCATAATTCTTTTTTTAAAACTTTTAAGTTGAGAAGCTCATTAATTAATTGGAAAATTAAATTGTCTTAATTTTGTTCTGAAGGTTGACTAAGTGTTTATTAATTTTCAAGGAGCCTAATCCCTTTTTTAAACATTAGTTCGACCCCAACCTTCAATTCTCATATTTTGAACCATTTAATCAATGCCACAATTGGCCCAAACTACACTAACCTGACCCAAACTCCTGTTTCCCTTCCCTTTACAGACCCACATGCAATTCTCTCAATATTTTCTTTTCTCACCACTCACGTATACCGTATCCAACACGTTTCTTCCTTCTTATATTCTCCCCTACTATCAATGAAATAGATATAAATGTCACCCAAACAATTCCTCAATCAGGACCATATGAGAACCCTCAAAACCTCTTAATTCCCTCCACTTCTATCGTATTTCATACATGATTTGCATCCCAAACACAAGAGTAACGCGATAGATTTCTAAACTACTGTTGTCTGATTCCTGCTGAAGTATAAACTAAGAGGGTGGGTGCAAGTGAAAAAATTTATAATGGGCGCAAGGCAGTATCAAGATTTTGTGATTCGCTTCTAAATTTATTCTATTTCAAAGATCTTAAAATACCGATTTGATCTGATCTCTCTTATTGAACATTCTCCATATTATGCCTTCGAGAGGACTCAAACCTCCATGCTCTTTAGCATGAACCTAAATCCATTTTTTACTAGCATACCCACTTTATTCAAGAGAAAATTAGCCTTCTTCATTTTTAGCATTTCTGTATTTTGAATTAGTTCACCAATTCAGTGTGTTATTTGTTTAGTCAATCTTGCTAGAGAATACTTTACATGTATGAAAATAAAAATATTGAACCCACTATATTTGTAAATGAATATAAAGTTATGGATCTCAATATAGATCTATTTCCATATCTAAATATGGAAGAATCAACACTTAAAGGGTGTAACTGATAGAAGGTTCTCACCATGTCTGTGACATTATTCTCCAATGATGTCCCCTAGGCAAAAAAGAATGAAAACCATTTATCATATTATAGTTGGCCGAGATGTGTTGCACTCTTTTTAGTTCATTGCTTCAAAAATAGCAATGAGTAATTAAAAAAGGGGTGGGGTGGGGGGGGGGGGGGGGGGGGTTCCTAGTTATAAAGGATGCACCACCAATAACAAAGCTAGATCCAGATCCCCTAGCCTATTCGACAAAAGAATTGGATGGAAATTAAGGATGTGATATAGTTTTGAAGGATGAAATAAATATAGATTGTTACAGTAAAATTTAATTCCAGAAGCTGCTAGTGGCTTCCACCGACAATATCCTCTCAAATTCTAGCCATTTTTATTCTTGACATCATTTTGGATTAAGGAATTATTGACTTGGATAGTGCTAACTAGCTTATTATTAATGTTTATCAGCAGATCTAGATATGGATTTCCAGTTTGTAGGTGATTCAAGGTTGGTAGTAGTGGTTTAGGTGGCTCTCGCTGTCACTTTTAATTATGATCGTTCAATATGATATTAAGTACATGTGGTTTGATAATCACGCTCGTTTATTTTTGAAATCTACGTGCAAATACTGAGCCACCTGTAGCAAGGCATTAATTTGGAGTCAGAGCTTGGGACATTTTTTGGGGATTCAAAGGTAGTGGTTGTTTAACTCTAGTACCTAACAAATTCCTTTGGTTTATGTTAGGGTTACTTTCCTTTTATTTAGATACTTTAGGATCAGTTTATTTTCTCACTCTTATAGGCTTGATTTTGTTATAATGAGATTTTGGGCTTGGTTGTTGTTTTCGTTCTTCTTTACCTGCTTGCTAGTTGAACAAGTGGAACTAGTTTAGGCTCAACCTAGTTTGGTTGCTACACTGGTGCTCTAGGAGACTCCAGTTTAAGTATTGTAAGTGTTGGAGGGTTTGGTTTCAGGTGGTGGTCAATAGATACTTCACTAGGTTTATGGAAAAGAGTTAATGGTATTCCCTTGTCAGGTGTGGGAGCTACAGGTATGAGTAGGAAAACCATGTATGATGAAGAGCATTGGAGGTTTGAGCGTTGAAAGGATTAGAAACACCTCAACTTCAGGTTGGACAGGTTAAGGATGAGTATGAATTTGTAGTGAGTTATCATGAAAGGCTTCAAAGTATGGGGTTAGTGGAGTCTCTTATGGTTGATTATACAGCTTTTTAGATGCGTGGCCTCTCGAAGCAATAGTGTCATTCTTAAGCTGAATTCAGATCTACAGGATATTCGTCTATGACTTGGGCATTGTTTTCACATATTTCATCTATCAGTTCATTACATGCAGCTTGAGAGAGGAATGTACACATCTATCTGAGAACTTGACCCAGGATTGGATTTTAATATGACAGGTATTTGGTTTTTCAGTAAGGTTTTGTCAAAGTTTAGTTCTATTCTTTGGTTTTTGGTTTTTCAAATATTAGAACAGAAAACCGAACCAAAGTAATTTAGTTCAATTTAGTTTTTGAACTTCAATTCAATTTTGCATTTCAATATTCATGTTTTGAGAAACAAAATTATCAAAAATTTGAAAACCTATCCACACCATAAAATAAAATTAGGGAGTAGGCAGTAAATGTAAAACTATTACCACGACATCAACACTTAGGCACTAGAAAGTAGCACATAAAACTAAAATTTAAAATAGTAGATAAAATAAGTCTAAGACACTCATATCTCAGAGTGTATTATGAATCTCAGGTTTCCAGTTTCAGAGATGCACAAAGTCATAAGAAATTCAAACATATAAAACTTATGTTTTAGCAAATTTAGTACTTAGGTGTTGGGTCGAGTCATAGGATTTTTAAGGGACCAAGTATAGAAATAAACGAGCTTAGACTTGGGTTCTTATTAGGCCAGGTGGACAACATATATACTAAAAGTAATCTTTCTTCTTTTTGATTCTATGCTATCTCTCTTAACAGGTTCCCTCTTACTGACCAGGGATTTCATCTGGTGAATCATCTTCGTTGGCCTCCCAACTTTATATTTTAATAATGACAAACTCACAAGTGTATCTCCGCTGTAGGTAATAATGAAAAGATAAAGGAAGTCAGCTTTAGAAATAGAAGGACATCAAGAATGGAAACACATCTACTATATCCAAGTAGCATCCAAGTAAAATCAATTATGAGAAAAAAAAATAGAAGGAGCATCATAGTCCTAAATATTATGAAAAATCATGACACAATATCTCGCCAATGATATGAAGGACCTCGGCATGGCAAGCAAATCAATAAAGAATCACAGAAATAGTAAAAGGATCAACCCTCCCATAATCATGGTTTCAATCCCCAGATTCCCGACAGAATGAATTAATCAGGAAGACAAGATCACAAGTACATTGGCAAGGAATCAAAATAAAAAAGAAAATAAAAAATCACGGGCATATCTTACATGGACATTATACACTTCTGCATTCCTCAATCAAGGAATCAATTTATATCCTTGATTGAGAAGAAAGTCCTTAGGTTTCCTTATGAAGAGTAGCAATCTAAGAATATAAAAGAAGAACACCAAAGACAAACATTCTTTATGCAACTTCAAGGAGAAAATTCAAAGTGTCTCATTCTTAATCGTACAAAGCTCTGTAACGTTAGTTTACAATTGTTATATAAAGAGTAGGATCGAGTCATCTTATTAATATCAACTGAAGCTGTGTCACAAGATCTGACACCCAAGAAGACTTGATGTAAAGAAAACTTGAAACCCAAGAAGACTTGATGTAGGAACTTGATTGGCGTGCCGAATCAGGATAAATCTTTATGTTGTCTACTTTATACTTTATTATTTATGTGCTTAACTGTTTAAGTTGAATTTGTTTGTAAAGTGTGCTGATATGCAGGCGAGTCGACTGTGAGGAGTTAGTAGTCAACTCATAGAAGAAAATTTCAATTCACCTCCCTCTTAAATTTCAACTAATATCAAAGGAGGTCTCACAGATAGCATTGACTAACCGCAAGTGAGCAAATATAAAATGGCCAATTACCAAAATCTCGATGCTCTTCTTCAAGATGGTCACTTCTCCACAAGATCATCATACTTCAATGGACAACACTAATCATACTGGAAAAATAGATTCACCATCTTTGTCCAATCAAATGACTACCAAGCCTGGGTTGTCATCAAAAGTGCCCCTAAGTGAATTCCAGGGCTCAAGAAAAAACAAAAGGACAAGGATAAAGAATCCAGTAGTATTGATATGGAAAATAATGAAAATTATGATATTACCAAAGAACAATAGGAGGCAATCCAAACTAACACATGTGCTATAAGTTTAATTTTGTGTGCAGTTAGTGAAGAATAATATAACAAGATCTCAATGTGTGAGACAACAAAAGAAATATGGGACAAACTAGAGGTAACCTATGAAGGAACCACCAAAGTCAAGAAGTAAAAAATTTTTGCTCTTGTGAATGAATATGAGTTATTCAAAATGGAGTAAAATGAGGATATTGAAACAATGTTCGCTAGATTCAGCAAAATCGTGTGCGAACTAAAGTCACTGAGGATGATCTATCCTCAAAGCCTGCAAGTCCAGAAGTTGGTTCAAAGTCTCCCAAAGACTTAGGAAACCAAGGTTACCATTTTGGAAGACATAAATCTTCACAACATAACATATAATGAACTGTGAGGTAACCTTATTAAATATGAAAAAAATTATATCAACAGGTTTCACAAGAATGGGAGAAAGAAAATTGTAGACTTCAATGCTACTTCAACCAGAGAGAAGGAATTTATGGAAAATACTAATATAAAAGGAATGACCCTCATCAACAGTGGAAGACAGATCATGAGATAAAGACAACTAAGATCCCAGGGAGGCAAGATCAATGACTCCATCAGAAACAATAATCTCTGATACTAATGTGGAAGGCTTGGACACTTCAAATAAAACTATCCAGAATTGAGTCCACTATCATAAAAAAAATCCAAAATTTTGGGGCCTGGAGAGATGAAAATGAAACTGAAGAAGAAATAGAGGCTGCAAACATGTGCTTTATGGCAACAAATGGACCTAGTGAGGTAAGGCCACATAACTGTCACAACTTTAATACTCTTGAGTGTAATCTAGATATGCTAACTGATGAACTTCAAAAAATTGTAGATGAATATAATAAGATTGCTCTAGAAAACAAAAGTGCTGAAGTTCATTTTAAACAAAAACTCCTAGAAGAATAATGAAACTGGAAAATAGAAATTGGGGCATTTTAAGTTGAAAATGACTTGCTTCATGAAGTGCTAGGTGACTCAAAAACCAAATTAAACAATCTTAAAAGGTTCCCAAGCCACAATTTCATAGGAATAAACTCCTTAAAAAGGAATTCAAGTTTTTCTCAGGGTCGTTTAAATCATCTAAGACCTCCTTTTCTTTTCAAGGACCCATTTTCTTTACTTGTGGATAGAGAGGGCACAAATCCTATAGCTACAGGCATAAGCCTAAAAGTGTGTAGGTTTAGAATCCCAAGAAAAGGACATTTAACCCAAAAGGACCCAACAACACTTGGGTAACTAAAAAAAATAATCTTTTTATTTCGAAGAAATAGATCGACAAGAGCTATAGAAAAGGGATGTGGGTCATTGATAGTGGATGTTCTAGACATATAACTGGAAAGAAGGAGAACTTTTCTTCCTAGATGGGGGATCAGTCAGATTTGGTGACAATGCTAGAGGCAACATCATTGAAGTCGACTCAGTAAGACTCAGCTCATCATGCAAATTCACCAAAGTATACCGAGTAGACAATCTCAAACAAAACCTGCTAAACATCAGTCAATTATGTGATGCCGAGTTTGGAGTGCTCTTCAAAGCTAAAATCTGCTCAATTAAAAATGACAAAAAAATATCTCCCTTATCGGTGAACACATTGATAACATTTATATTTTAAATAATCCTGACTTAGCCACCCTGTCTTGCCTCACTGTGTATGCCAATGATACTTAGTTGTGACACAGGAATCTAGGGTATGCCAGCATGCATATTATTAAGAATCTATCAAGGCTTAATTTGGTGAGAGGTGCCAAAACTCAAGTTTGATAAGGATCGCATCTGTGATGCCTGCTAACTGGGTAAACAGACTAGAACATCTTTCAAAGCCAAGTACATTATCTGTATTACCAGGCCTCTCCAAACAATCCACATAGATATGCTTAGTCCCACTAAAACTTCAAGCATTGGTGGGAAATGATATGTTTTTGTCATAGTTGATAATTACTCATGATTTACTTGGATTATATTTCTTGCACATAAACATGAAGCTCTTATAAATTTTGAGATTTTTTGTAGAAAAATATAGATAGAAGTCTAGCACCATATCACCTACATTCACACACAGTGATTGATAACGCTCAATCTACAGCTCTCGTGGGAGTGTTAAGCGGTCGTTAGCAAATATAAAACGATGGGTTGCCTCCCATCTAGCGCCTTATTTATTGTCGTGTCTTGACATAGTAATCTCGAGTACTTAGACTTCATCGAGATAAGTGATGGATCATTTTCTGAAAGGATTTAGACGACAATGAGGCTTACCTGTGGGCATGCGATCTTTTTTGAGATGGCTCCTACGTTTCTCCGGAGAGTCACAAATTATATCATCAATCTTCCTACCCATAGCTCTCTTGTACCTCATCAGAGCAGAGATGAGAGCCTCCACATGCTGTTCACTTAAATCATCCGCCACACTTATCGGAAGTATACTTCCACTTTCCAAAAACACATACCTTAGATAATTGGGGAGCTCTTGCGATTCTAGCATTGGTGGCTCGTCAATGGGAGTCTTCGCTGTTGGTTGATTCTTCAGATCACAGTCTGGTAGCTTAGGAGTATAAGACTCTATTTCTGTTAGATCACCCATAAGTTCTTCATAACCTTCATTATCTTCATGCTCAACTTTCAGTGGCACAGCAGACAATGGCTCAACAGTAGGCTGTTTCTCTATAGATAATGCTTTCATATCCTCATGATGAACATCAGCTATAGCTAACTCATTCAAATCGCTGGGCTGCTTCATGGCCTTGCATATATCAAACCGTACTACTTCGTCATTAATTCGAAATATAAGCTCATTATCTTTCATGTCAATAAGCACACTTCCGGTTGCAAGGAAAGGACGTCCTAAGATTATGGGAACTTCAGAATCCTCCATACAATCTAGAATAACGAAGTCGGCAGGAAATATGAATGAATAAACCTTCACCAACATATCATTCAAGATACCCACAGGTTGTTTTACCGACCTATCAGCCATCAAGAGCCTCATATTAGTTGGTGTAGGATCTCCTAACCCCAACTTCTTGTAGATGGATAGTGGCATCAAGTTGATGGTAGCTCCTAAGTCACATAGTGCTTTGGCAAAGTTCAAAGATCCGACGGTGTAAGGAATAGTGAAAGCTCCGGGGTCGGCCTTCTTCTGAACTATCGATCGGGTAGCAATTGCACTACAACGATGTACATCATCCTTCAGCTCATAACTTGCTGCCCTCTTCTTTGTCAAAAGATCTTTCATAAACTTCGCATACCCACGCATTTGTTCAAGTGCCTCCACTAATGGAACATTGATGGTCAACTGCTTCAACATAGTCATAAATTTGCTGAACTTAGTGTCATCCGCCACCTTCTTCAATCTTTGGGGAAAAGGTGGTGGTGGGTATGGAAGTGTTCTCTCCGTGGCTTTCTTCTCCTCTTGCTTCCGTTTTTCCACTTTTTCAAGATGCACAGTGCTGGATATGGCGTCCTTGATGTCGGGAGTAGTGGCTGGGGCATCTTCTCCTTTTGCATTGTCATCCATTTCCGCAACTTTGTCAATCACTTTCTTGCCTTTTGCTGAAGTTTCCAGCACCTTACCACTTCTGGTAGTGATGGCCATGCATGACCCATCATTCCTTGGGTTTTGCACAGTATCGCTAGGTAAAGTGCCGGCCTTTCTTTGGTTGAGTGCTGCTGAAAGTTGACTGAATTGCTGCTCTAGTTGTCTAATTGAAGTGGAATGTGAATCTACTAATTATTTCATGGAGGACAAATCATTAATCACCTCCGTAAATCCCCCGCTCGTTGCTTCCACTCCTTTCAATAACTTAGCCATCATGTGTTCCATACTTCCAGAATTAGATGTGGTGGTATCACGTCTACCAGGGGGAACGTACAAACCACTCTTTTCATTGTTTTTCTTCCAACTACCTTGGTCTTTGCTTCCAGATTTATCATAATAGTTCCGACCTTGGTTTCCTTGGGCATTCCCACGAAAACCCCCCTGATTGTTCAAGTAGTTGGCCTCATCTTCCGAATCAGATTCGTCTCTTCCTTCTAGCGTCATAGCTTTCACTTTTTCGGTCTTCCCTGATAATAAATTCTTTCTCAGAAGATCCATTTGTGCTTTCATGTGCGCCATGTCTTGATCACGTTCTTCTTCTCTTCTTCTTTGGTCTGCAGTCATGCCAATAGATAAAGTGGGGCTTGCTACCTCAGAATCCCTGGTATGCCAAGCTCTACTTTGTTTCGTCATGCGATCTAGCATATTGCTTGCTTGACCGATGGTGAGGTTCATGAAAGAACCTCCAGCTGCGTTATCCACCACTGGTTTAGTTATTGAATTCAAGGCTCTATACAAGATCTCCATTAGGTGAACATTAGTCATGTGATGGTTTGGGCATCTCGCTAGCTTTGACTTGAACCTATCCCATGTTTCATGAAGAGCTTCAGTGGGAAGCTGGCGGAAGTTGCTGATTTCATCTCTCAATTATGCTCTTTTGGATGACGGAAAGAATCTTTCTAGGAAAGCGTCTCTCAATTGCCTTCAATTTATAATTGAATCAGGAGTCAGCCTATTCAACCATAGTGTTGCCTCCCCAGACAGAGACAATGGAAATAGACGTAATCGAATAGCATTTTGACCAACACCAGGATTGTTAAAAGACTTGCATGTAGAAATAAAGTTGATGAGATTCATATTCGGATCGTCGCCTGCTAGTCCACCAAATAATCACTTGAGTTGCAATAACTGAATCATGGTGCTTGTGATGTTGAACTTGACTCCGGGCGCTAATGGTGGTGGAATTATAGCTCTAGTGGCTCCGGCACCATCAAGATCATCATCATCATCGTCGAAAGCTGGCTGCAAAGGTTGGCGATCATACCTATATCGAGCTTTTCGACCTCTTCTGTTGGCAGGTGTTGTAGTTTCAGCAACATGCCTTGGGTTTATCAACTCGTCATCACCTAAATCTTCATTGTCAGGATTTGTTGCTCGCCCAGGATTATTAATGTTTTGTTGTTGGACTTGAGCAGCGGCAAGAGCAGCTAATCTTGCTTGCTCGTGTTGAGCAGCCATCCTGTTGATTTCAGCTTGTGCTTCCATTCTTCTAATTCGTTGTGGTTCAGGATTGATTGGTAATAACGGTTGACCAGAACTTCTAGTATGGGGCATGCAGTAAAGTAAAAACCTGCAATAAACAAAAACAAAAACTAAACGTAAAAGTACGAGAATCTTTGACCAAAGGGTCTAGTAATTATCACGAACTTGATTGACACTCGTATTCCCCGGCAACGGCACCAATTTTTGATAACGCTCAATCTATAGCTCTCGTGGGAGTGTAAAGCGGTCATTAGCAAATATAGAACCCAACCTGGGTTGGGTGTCGATCCCACAGGGAATAGCTTGTCCAACAAGTAAGTAAAATTACTAAACTTTTGGTGCAAGTCTCGTAAGAAGGGGGAATTCTTGTTGTGCAAGTAATGTAAACAAAAGCTGAAAATAATAAAGTAAAGAGAGAGAGATTGTTACGTGAGTTGTAAACAATGAGAATTGAAGCGTTGGGGTTATGTACACCTTTTGAGGTATACGTCTCTATTGCCTATGAGTGTGTAGAATTGTGACATGCATGTGCTTATAGAGAATTGTAGTCGATGGTAAATCCAAGCGTCTCTCGACCTAAACAAGGACTATTTCACTTTAACTCTCTCGAGCTTAAAGCGTGTCTAACGGTACGAATTCTCCAAGAGGTTAGTCCAGTTACGGCACTAGCTTTTTAATAGGAAAGGGTGTCCTACTACCTTGACATTATCTCTTTTTCAGACAAATAATCTTTCTCTCGAACAAGTTAAATGTTAGACTGGCCTATTCTTGCGTTTGCAACCGCAAAGAATGTAGATTAAGATGAAGAGAATAATGATATAAGCAATATACGTGTCATGAACTCACAAACTCATAGCAATAGATAGTATCTCATTCGGCTTCCATAACCCCAATAGAGAGGTTTAGTTACCCATGAATGCGAAGGAGATCACGATTGACATTGTTATTATATCACGATATTGAGTAATGGCGTGTAGATCAAGTGATAGGCGTGTGGCGTGTTTCCTTGGCTTGGTAACGATTCTCTTGTTGTGGAATTTAAGAATAGAATAGATGAATAGAAGAAGAAAAATAGAATTAATGGAAAGATTAGAAGAGTTGTAGAATTATTGTGGTGGAAGAAGAGAGGGATGGAAGAATGTATCTCTCCACTAAGGGAGGAGTTGCCTCTCCACTAAGGGAGGACTTGAATAAAAATCTCTAGCATGATAGGGTATTTATAATACTCCTATCCTACTCCTACTATGCTAATGAAATAAATAACCAAATCCTACTAGGCCTATGGAACACTTAACCCAAATGTACTAGGTTAAGGTAACATTATCATAATCCAAATAAACTAATGAAATACATAACCTAATTGTACTAGGTTAATGTATCATTGTCCAAATCCAGCTTTGTGTCTGTAAGTCCCCAAAGTCTTCAGAAATGTTGTTTTAGCCCGGGACAGATTTTCCATGCAGCAGTTTTGGTCCTTAGGCGTCCAAACTCCCTTTCCTTCCTTCGTGAGCTTTCTTTTGCGTCAAGTAAGCCATAAAATGCTGAATTTTGCATCATTTATACCTGAAACTTTACTAATCATGTTCGTTAGCTCATTTATAGGAAAAAGGACTAAAAGTGCATGAAATATATAGTTTGTTCTCAAAACTAGGCTAAAATATGGGCAAAATATATTGATATAGGCGCGTAAATTTGCATATCATCAGTGATCATGGAGGAGAATTTGAAAATTAGGTGTTTGAAGAATATTGTGCTCAAAATGGATACTCTCAGAACTTCTCTTCACTGCGACCCCCTAACAAAATAGTGTAATATAATGAAAAAATCGGTCCCTAAAGGAAATCTCCAAAATAATGTCGTTAGAGCACAATCTCCCAAATCACTTTTGGGAAGAAGTAGTTAGTATAACATGTCATATCATCAACAGGTGTCTGATTAGACCTATTTTAAAGAAAACACCTTATGAACTCTGGAGAGAAAAGAAGACCAATATTGGATACTTTCACCCTTTTAGCTACAAATGTTTTATTCATGATAATGGTCAGAATATCCTAGGAAAATTTGATCCATGAAGTGACAAAGGTATTTTCCTTGGGTACTCTCCAACTAGTCGTGCTTACAGGGTTTTTAATAAAAGAACTTTGGTTGTTGAGGAGTCTATGTACATTTTATTTGATAAATCTAACCATCGCACTATGAGTATAAGTATTGATGAAGAATAGGTAAGTAATGTACAAACTAGAGAAGATCTCAGCACAACTGCAGAGCCCTCTCAAGACAATTAGACTACACCCTCAATAGAGTTGACTCCTACAACAAAAAAAAAAGAGGCCAATCATTCTAAAAGAGTTGAAGCAGGAGCAGCCATCCAGATAAACTTATCATTAAAAATCCAAAAGACAAAAGGCATACCATAGAATCACTAATGATACACACATCCGTTGCCCTCGTGTCTCAAATCAAAAAAAAAATAAAATTGATGAAGCTCTCAATGACAAATCATGGGTTGAATCTATGAAGGAAGAACTAGAACAATTTGAATGAAATGATGTTTGGAAACCAGTTGAAAGACCAAGAAATGACTCAGTATTTGAAACCATATGGGTCTACAGAAATAAGGTAAATAAAGAAGGTAAAGTTATCATAAATAAATCCAGGCTCATAGCTCAAGGATATTCTCAATAGAAAGGTATTTATTATGATAAAACCTTTGCCCCTGTGGCTATGTTAGAGTCAATATGAATTTTACTAGCTTTTGCCGCCTTCAAATATTTCAAATTATATCAAATAGATGTAAAAAATGCTTTCTTAAATGGATTTATTCATAAGGAAGTTTTCGTAAAACAACCCCTTGGATTTGAAGATCCTTAATTTCCAAATCATGTTTTCAAGTTATCAAAAGCACTCTACAACCTCAAAACAAGCCCCAAAAAACTTGGTATGAAAGACTGAGTATTTTTCTACTAAATAACAATTTTCAAAGGGGTAAAATTGACACAAATTTGTTCATTCAAAAGCTCAATTGAAATATACTCATAGTGCAAGTTTACATTGATGATATCAGTTTTGGCAGTTCTAACCTCTCTATGTGTGAGAATTTTGCTAATTTGATGAAAGGAGAATTTGAAATGAGTCTTATAGGTGGGCTCACATTCTTTCTGGGACGATAAATCAAGAAAAATCCCAATGACACCTTCATCAGTCAAGCCAAATACATGAAAGAACTCATTAAAAAGGTTGGCATGGAGATGGGAAAGTCATATGGAACACATATGAGTCCATCCATAAGAATTGATTTAGATTTGGCCAGAACGGACATTGATAAAAAAATGTACCATAGGATGATCGGATCTCTACCCTACTTAACTGGAAGTTGGCTAGATATTTTGTTTAATGTCTGTAAATACGCCAAATTCTAGTTGACTTCTAAGGAATCTTATCTCACTACTATCAAATGAGTCGTCTGATATCTAATAGGAACATAAGACCTTGGTATATGGTATCCCTGCTCTTTTTATTTTGATTTAATTAGATATTTAAATGCTAATTTTACAGGAGACAAAAGTGACAGGAAGAGCTCTAGTGGAACATGTCAAATTCTTGGTGATGCTCTTATCTCTTGGCATAGCAAGAAATAGACTTCCGTCGCTCTCTCAACTACAGAAGATGAATACATAGATGTCAAAAGCTGTGGCACTCAAATTATATGGATTATGCATCATCTTTTTGACTTTGACTCATCTTTTGAATCTGTTCCTACTATATATGATAACACTAGTGCCATCAGCCTATCTAAGTACACTGTTCATTACTCTAGGGCTATACATATTGATATCAAGCATCATTTCATTCAAGATCATATTGAAAATGGTACTTTTGCCTAAACTTTGTTGACTCTAAACTAGCAGATATCTTTATAAAACCTCTACTAGAAGAAAGATTTTTCTCTCTACCAAAAGGCTTGGTTTCATTAGAATTCATGATATTTAGAAACCTCTTATCTGTATATTTCACTATCTGCATATTGCTAATATATTATTTATTTTTTATTATGTCAAAGGGAAAGAAGGACAGAAACATCAGAGTAGCCTACTAGTAAGGGGAGCAGAACAAGCTCAAATATCAGCTAATACTTACACAAGTTAGGGCGAGCAAGCTGGCAAACAGGAAAGTTAACTAATGTTTACTCTTGTTGTCATTATCAAAAAGGGGGAGATTGTTGTCCTCCAAAGTTTATGATTTAATAATGACAAACTCACAAATATATCTCTGCAGCTGGTAATAATGGAAAGATAAAGGAAGCCATCTTTAGAAATAGAAGGACATCAAGAATGGAACGACATCCACCATATCCAAGTAGCATCCAAGTAAAATCAATCATGAGAAGACAAATGGAAGGAGTATCATAATCCCAAATACTATGAAAAATCATGACACAATATCTCTCCAATGATATGGAGTACCTTGACATGGCATGCAGATTAATCAAGCATCACTGAAATAGAAAAAGGATCAACCCTCCTATAATTATGGTTGCAATCCTCAGATTAATGGCAGAATGGAGCAATCAAGATGAGAATATCACAAGTACATTAGCAAGGCATCAAAATCAAAAAGGAAATATAAATCAGATACATATATAATATGGACATTATACACGGTTATATTCGTCAATCAAGGAATCAATACATGTCCTTGATTGAGAAAATATCCCTTGGGTTTCCTTATGAAAGGTAGAAATCGAAGACTATAAATGGAGAATACTAAAGACAGACACTCTTTTACAACTTTAAGGTGAAAATTCAAAGTGTCTCATTCTTATTCTTACAAAGCTCTGTAACGTTTGTTTACAATTGTTATATAAAGAGTAGGATAGAGTCATCTTTGTAACATCAACTAAAGTTGTGTCACAAGATATGAAGAGAAAAATAAATCTTTAGACCTTATTTCCTATCACTGTACTCTAACCAAACCTTCAATGATCTAAAGAAAACTTGAAACCCAAGGGGGCATTGGATTGGTATGACGAACTATTTACTTTTTGATTTATTATTTATGTGCTTTAATGTTTTACTTTAATTTATTTTTAAAGTGTGTTGATCTGCAGGTGAGTCAACTTTAAGAAGTCAGTAGTCGACTTATAGAAGAAAATTTTAATTCACACCATCTTGAATTTCAATCTCTGTCACATACTTGAGTGAAGCCAAACTGCCGACATTCTCTCTACCATAGCTGTCGTTCCACCTCCTCCATGGCGTATCACATCAATAATTACTATTTAGAACAATTGAACATCTTTGCCGACGTCTTCCTCGCTGCGAAATTACCTAGAAAATTGTTCTTTGCCTATGACTTTTTCTTGCACCACCGACGTCGGTGCAGTTTCAATGCCCTATTTTTGAAGATATCTTTATTTTATTTTCATTCTTTATAACCCTTTGTAGGTACTACAAGTGCAGATTCTGACAACGACAATACAATTTTGATGACCAATTTCTATTGTAAATTCCTAAAATTTGATGACTCAACCAAGTAAACCCATCCAGCTTCGAACAGGTGCACTCGCTCCATCCTTTCTAGTGGTGTGTATATCTTTCTTGATTTTAATGGATACTACTATCAGTTTTGGTTATTACTTCTATTTCGGTAATTCTTTCTTGGCTAGCTATCTTGTTTGTTTGTGGGTGACAATTTACTTATTCTATTGTGTATTTCTTAGTATTGATTTACTTGTTAATTCTACTTGTGTTTTAGTCATTTTTTGCTGTTCTTATTACTTATATTTTGATACTTATTTTCTTTGTTGACTATCTTATTTATGGGTGACAATTTACTTTTTTTATTGTATATTTCTTGGTACTAATTTACTTGTTAATTTTACTTGTGTTTTAGTCATTTTTGTTGTTCTTAGTAGTTCTGTAGTATGGGCTTAATAGTACCTTTTTTTGGTTTGTTGTGTGTCTAGGCTATGTGCTCTTAGTGTTATTAGTTGGTGGTGGTTATGGTAGATGGTATTGGCTTAGGGTTATGTATTCTGGCAGGGCTTAGGTTAGGGTCGGGTCGGGTCGGGGAATAGGGTGGGGAAAGGGGAAGGGGTAGGGGAAGAAAGGGTAAAGGGGCTAAGGGTGACTTTAGTTTGAGAGTAGGTTTGTAATATAGGTTCTTTAACATAGAAGTCAATAGATTTAGTGAAAATTCTTAGGAAAAGATGAATTAATATAGCTTGTCTCTAACCCAATGGGTAGGTACTAAGGTAAGGGTAGTAGATGGTTATAAGTTGTGGTATTCATGAAGCGTGAGGAATAGGAATGATATAGGTATCCTAGTAGATGATGAGCTTATGGAGAAAGTGGTAGAGGTTAAGAGGGTCAATAATAGGATGATAGCAAGTAAGATAGTTATTGGAGGGTATTCTTGGAATATTATTAGTGTGTATGAACCGCATATTGTCTTGGATTAAGAAGAGAAGAAGAAGTTTTGGGACGCTTTGGACAAGATGGTGAGGGGTATCCCCAATAATGAGCAGCTTTTCATAGAATGGGATTTTAATGGGCACATAGGGTCTTCTTTGAGGGGTTATGATGGTGTGTATAGAGGCTATGAGTTTGGTATAAGAAATGATGAAGGAGTGGTACTTTTGGATTTTGTTCAGTCATTTGGATTGGTGGTAGTGAATTTGAGCTTTCCTAAGAAGGAGGTTCACTTGGTTACCTTCCATAGTTTGGTGGCCAAGACTCAGATTAACTTTTTGCTCCTTAAGAAAAGAGATAGAGGTATTTTTAAGGACTATAAGGTCTTATCTAGTTAGAGTTTTTCGAACTATCATAGGATTTTAGTGATAAACTTAGTGATCATAAAGGAGCGAAGAAAAAGAGGGGTATAGGATTAGCCGAAGATTAGATGGGGTAGTCCGACTTTAGCTAGTGCACTAGATATAAGGGATATGTTAATGGAGAAGAAGGCTTAGAAGAGTGAAGGGGATGATAATAGTATATGGGATAAAACTGCTAGTTGCATTAGGAAGATAGCTAAAGAGGTGTTGGGTGTCTCAAGAGGCCACTTGGGTATGCCCCAAGGGGACTGGTGGTGGAATAAAGAGGTGAAGAAGAAGGTTGAGGTTAACAAGAGAAAGCATCCAAAGTTAGCTGAGAGTAAGGATGAGGACGATATATGAAAGAATAGGGAGGAGTATAAGATTGCTAGATGAGAGGCAAAATTAGAGGTCACGAGGGCTAAGAATGCAGCTTTTGAGAGTTTATACACAATGTTAGATAGTAAAGGTGGGGATAAGATGGTGTACATGTTATCAAAGGTTAGGGAGAGAAAGGCTCGGTACCTAGATCAGGTGAAGTGTATTAAGGATGTTGACGGAAAAGTTTTGGTAGAGAAGGGTCGTATTAGAAAGAGATGTCAGTCTTACTTCCATAAACTCCTAAACGTATGGACAAATACAAGAGCTGTGTTAGGGGGATTTGGAGCATTCTAACAGGTTTTATAGTTATGGTTATTGTAGGTTCATTAAGGTTGGGGAGATGGAGAGGGTTATTCTTAGGATACGTAAAGGTAGAGTGACGAGACTAGAAGAGATTTTGGTGGAGTTTTGGAAGCGCATAGGAGGGGCTGGTATGGAGTGGTTGACTATTGTTTAACATAGTTTTCAAGATGATGAGGATACTTGAAGCTTGGAGGTGGAGTACGATGATAACCTTGTATAAGAATAAGGGTGACATTCAGGATTGCAACAATTATAGAGGGATAAAGTTATTGAGTCACACTATGAAGGTTTGGGAGAGGGTCGTAGAGTTAAGGTTGTGGAGGATAGTTACTATTTCTAAAAATTATTTTTGATTTATTCCAGGGCACTCGACTAATGAAGCCACCCATCTCTTTAGGAGATTGGTGGATCAATATAGGGAAAGGAAGAAGGATTTTCACATGGTGTTTATCGACATTGAGAAGGCCTATGATAGAGTTCCCAGTGAGATTCCTTGGAGGTGTTTGGATTTTAGAGAAATACCTATGATGTATGTTAGGGATGTTAAGTATATTCACGATGAAGCCAAGACTCGGGTCAGGACTGGGGGAGGGGACTCAGAAGACTTTCCTGTCTTGATGGGGTTATACGAAGGATCGACACTTAGCCCATTTTTTTGCATTCTTGATGGATGTTTTGACATGACAAATTCAAGGTGAAGTTCCTTACTATTTGGTTTTTGTGAATGATGTGGCCTTGATTGATGAGACACGTAGTGGAGTTAATTTTAAATTGAGGTTTTGAGGCAAATCCTTGAGTCTAAAGGGTTTAGGTTTAGTAGGTCTAAGACATAATATTTGGAGTGTAAGTTCTGTAAGGTATCTCATGAGTCTGAAATGGTGGTTAAGCTTGATACTCATTCTGTCAATAAAAGAGAGAGTTTCAAGTATCTAGGGTCTATGATTCAGGAAAATATAGAGATTGACGAAGATGCCATTCATCCGATTAGGGTAGGGTAGATGAAATGGAGGATCGCCTTCAAAATCTTGTATGACAAGAAGGTACCTCCTAAACTTAAAGGCAAGTTCTACAGAGTGGTTTTTATACTGGCTTTATTGTAAGGGATAGAGTGTGAGCCTGTTAAGAAGGTCCACACCCTAAAGATGAAGGTGGCAGAGATGAGATTGCTTCGATGGATGCCTGGGTGTACTAGAAAAAATAGGACTATAAATGAGGTTTTTCAAAATAAGGTAAGAGTGTCTTTGTTGGAAGCCAAGATAAGGGAAGCAAGGTTGAGATGGTTCAGTCATGTGACACATAGGGAGATGAATGCACCAGTAAGGAGGTGTGAGAGGTTGGCTAGAGATGGTTCAAGCCATGTAGAGGTAGACTAAAGAAATATTGGAAGAAGGTGATTAGATGTAACATGGAGCAGCTCTAGCTGACCGAGGATATAACCTTGGATAAGAAGTTGTAGAGGAGGCAGATTAGGGTAGAATTTTAGTATAAGTTTAGGTTGCTATTTCCTTTACTGTATTACTTGGTGTCTCTTGCTTATGGTATTATCGGATTTTTTTATTTCAATTATATTTTGTTCTTTTACTATTCCTTGTCTAGATTGTTTTATTGTGGGCTGAGGGTTTATATGAAACAACCTCTCTATCTCATATTTGTGGTAGTGTTATGGACTATGTACACTTACCCTCCCCAGACTCCACTTGGTGGGAATATACTGGGTATGTTGTTGTTGTTTGTAATATAAATATTTCTTAAAATTTTAATTAATATATGTTTGATTGATGCATTGAAAAATCATTACACTTAAACTAATCACCAAACCAACTTATCGAAAAAAACAAAAGAACCAAAGACCTGAACTAATTTTGTTTGTTTTGATTTTTCAGTTCTCCAGTTTTTATATCCACCATTATATCTCACCCTTAGATCTCAGTGGCTGAGTATTTGACCAAATTCTATGCTTTAACCCATCATGCAATAGTGAAAAGGAGTATTTGAACAAATTCTATGCTTTACTCCCTTGAATATTCACCAAACATGACAATCAAAATAAATATGACATCCACAAGTCAAAAGAAGTTCGACGATACCCATATCGATTATATTTGTTTCAAGTCTAAAACCATTTCGAACAATGGTTTCAAAAATACTAGGGTAAAATTGGTATTTATTTAAGAATCAGGTTCCCCATACTCTTAGGGTTCTAAGTCTGAAAAATCGAACTAAAAATGAGTTAAAATTGGACTTGAAATCGAATTGAATCCAATTTTTACTTTACTGGAAAAAAAAAACCCCAAAATTAAGTTTAAAATCAAATTTGAATATGAAAATATAAAATAATCAATGGAAAGTAATGAAACACTAGTTTAGAATCTCACCTAAAGTTTCAATCTTAAGAAACCACTTTAAAACTCTCAAAAATAAGTTTGGAAGCTTTTAAAATGTGGAAATAGGTTTTTGAATCTTAACTTTGAATAGAAATCTTGAAAATAAAATGGACATTCGTTGAAAATGAACAATATGAAGGTATAATCACATATACGATGATCATACATGAAAAAAGCATAGAGAATCGCCTAAAATGGAGCTTTCATGCTTCCGAAAGGTCAAAAATACTAAAACTTTACTATCTACTGGTTTAAACACTGTCCAGGTGAAAATTTTGATCTTCGCATTTGTGGGATCTCCACTGCATTTGCAAAGAACAAATTTTTATGTTTATCGGTCAAAAAATGGTCCTTCTTTACATTTACAAGACCCACACCTCGTTCACAAACAAGAACCTCCATTCCAGAAAGTTAAAATTTTAAAAATTTATTTTTTGACCCTAAAAGTTCATCTGGAACCCTATAAACATGAACCAATAGAGAGAATTGATCATAAAATATGTTTTGGACCTAATAGAATCACCAGATTTATGAAAAAAAGCCATTTACGATAAATTATTACTCGGGACCTTTTAAGCTAAATTTAATTAGTTTCTGTTTAGGATGCCAAAATGCAAAATAGCCTAGCACCCAAACTAACTATGCTAATATTCCAAAATTGACATTATAAATCTAATGGAATTGTGAGAATTACCATATTATACTCGAATCACAAAATATTAATCGAAGTTAAACTAATCCCTTTATAGATTTTCAAAATTACAAATTCATAAAGACTACTCTCGAATGCATTGAGGATCATGCTAACCATTTCCACAACTAATAAATAAGATCAAACAATAATAAGAAAGGTAAAATTTGTCAAAACATAAAATTTTTTAAAATTCACCATGAGGGTTTTTACAGGTTTAGGTAGTGGTTAGTGGATTCTGCACTAGGTTTGCACACTATAGTTAGGGTTCAAAGTCAAGATTAACTGTGTATTACATAGTTCCTAGGGACAGTGGGTCAGCCAACAACTACAACAATGAGGCATGATGATTTTCTCCTAGCGGGTATAGAAGCCACGAGTGTGACTAGGACAACCATGTAAGATAAGGTGCATAGAAGGTTAGTATTGAGAGGTTCAAAATATATATCCACCTCAATTTCAAGGTGGAAAGAGTAAGGATTCATAAGAATTTGTAGTGATTTACCATGACAGGCTTTAGAGTGCGGGGTTAGTGAAGTCTCTTGGAGTTGATTATAAAGCTTTGTAGATGCATAGCCTCGCAAAGTAACGGTGCCATTCATATTTTGACTCCAAACTTGTAGGTTATCAGAGTATGACTTGGGCATTGTTTTATCAGAGTATGACTTGGGCATTATTTTCACATACTTTCTTTTATCGGTTCAATCCTCGTAGCTTGAGAGAGAAACTCAAACATCTATATGAAAACTTAATCCAGGATGGGATTTCAGTAGGGGTAGGCATTTGGTTTTTCTATTTGCTTTTGTCAAAGTTTAGTTCTATTATTTTTTTGGTTTTGAAAAAATTTGAATTGGACACAGAATCAATCTAATTTAGCTTGGTTCAATTTTTGAACATCAATTTGATTATGTTTGGTGTTTCTAAATTATTCTTTTGGGCCAAATGAGCAACAAAATTATTAAAATTTTGAAAACATATCCAGTCCTTAAACTAAAATTAAGGGGTAGGTAGTAAATGTAAACATATTACCATTACTACAAGGCTTAGGAACTAGGCAATAGCACATAAAACTAAAAGTTAAAATAATATACAAAATAAGCCTAGGACTGTAACGCCCCAAAAAAGGGACCCGGAGCGTCACACGGTGCTTGAGGCTACGAATAGCCCCAAGCTAACCCTTAAAGCCATTTTCATTCAGTTCAACACAAATCAACGGGGTTTTCATAAATAACCCTCAAATATCAACAGAGTATTCATCATCCAAGAATAAAAGAATTTCAGAAAGATAACAAAATATGACTTATTAGTCAACTCCCAACATCTATACTAGTCTGAGAAGCCTCTAAGAGAATCAATAAAACCAACGAGCCATTGAGACATGCCCCAACTGACTCATACTCAGTTATCAAATGTAAATAATTTCGTGAAACCAACATCAGACATCACTTCCTCGAAATATGAGGACTCGCCACAACAGAGAATGTAGAATAGCGTGCCCAAAGAATCACTGTCGAACCTGGAATTGAGCACCTGAACCTACATTCCGAGAAAATGCAGCCTACATCCGAAGATGTGGGTCAGTACCATGGAAAGGAACCGAGTATATAGGGTAGTATGTAGTTATATAAACATCATCATCATAAATATTTATAAGAAATATGCAGGATGTATGAAAGACTCCATAGCCCGAAGAAAATATCATAATCATGAGAGGATGAAATAAGTACAATAACACATGTGAGTCACCATATAATTTATCAATCACTTTCAGTTCATCAAGAATATCAATTCTCATAATGTAAATATCATTTAAATCTTTCGAAAGAATAATTTTCACAATTCTACTTTCAAATCACTTCACCATTAACCATAGACACAAGGAAACACACACACACTGGGACATCCTATAACCGACATAAACCATCTGAGCTACATGGAGTTCAACGTACAACCCACGTTGGGGAGATCCGTCCTATCCTTGCCATCGGAGTAGGACTATCGATATCAAATCCATACAAACTAGTGATCACTATATAAATAGCCTCGGGCTAACTCCTATGGGGGCACATAGTTCTAGGAAAGTAAGGTCGCTTTATACTCCCACTCAGTGCTAAAGATTTCTTCCGGACTTAGCTCAGATCATTTCAAAGACAATCCACAACAAAACAATTTCAGTAATATATAAATATACATCGGGAGCCATCATGCTTTCCATCTATCAAAATCAACTACGTTGTGGATTTCTTTCACACTCGAGTTCAAAATAACTCCATTAAGACCAAAAGGTCAAATCATTCAAAATATCTCAAATATTCAATATCAACGTGTTTATAACACACACTTTCTCAAAAATACACAATTTCCAAAAGGGATTCACGACACAAATATCAAAATCATGATAAATATCGTTCAAGATTCATGCTTTATATCTCCACACATGTAAATTCATATTTCAAAATCATAAACATCAAGATTTCATAATAATCATCATAAGATATGGTTTCATGCTTCAAATTCGTAAAAATCAAATAAAAATCATGCCTTTGTAAAGAAAATTACTTTTGGGCACAAGAACGAAAGAGAGTTCTTGTTGAAAAAAACCCACATACCTTGAATGATGAACTTTAGATCGATACTCATTTTTGAGATGTTAATTATGCCTTTGAATGATGGTTCTTAGAGTTCTAGAACAAGGAACTTGGACACTTGAATAAATTTGCAGAATTAATGGTGAACTTTGGAGGTTCTTGAAGTTGGATGTAGGAGCTTAGGGTTTTATTTTTTAGGGAATTTGATGAAATATAACATATAATGCTTCTAATAGGCTTTAGGGTTTGCACGGATTTTGGGTGAGGGGTAATGACCAAAATGCCCCTAAAATCAAATAATTCTCGAATCTACCCTTTGGTGGACTGTTTTGAAAGTCTGAAGTAGATCGACGATAACATTTTACTCCGATATCCAAATTGGATGAAACTGATTTCATTAGAAACAGGAATCTCGTATCTTTCTGTTCATATATAGTATCTCACCCAGATCATTGTGTATGTGGAGTTATAATCGTTTGAAGTTGACCCAAAAATTCAATTTTGATATGCTGAAGTAGATCGATCATAAATTTTTGCTCCGATAGAAAAATTGGATGAAACAAATTTTATTGAAAAGAGGACTCGCAGAGCTTTCCGTTGATATATAGTAAATCACCCAGATCATTATGTACAAGGAGTTATGATTCTTTAAAGTTGGAGCAAAAATACGCCAGGCCTCAGTAGTTTTTCCTGCACGTTTTACTGTTCACTACTATTCACTGTTCGATCTGAATGTTCATAACTCATTGCTCAGGTGTCTGTTTTGGATGATCCACATATCGTTGAAAAGATTATTTGATAATCTATGCAATAGTGGGTCATAATCTAAGACATTCCGCTCAGAAAATGTATAATTGATTCTAGAAGATAGAACCCAACACGTTTACGCATAAAATTTCAATAAAAACATTTCTGGGGTATTAAATCATCCCCCTTGGAAACATTCGTCCTCAAATGACGCTAGACATGCCAAGATTAGATAGGGAATAGAGCATACATTTGAAACAATTCGTTAGACTCATCACCACGTCGTTTCTCACTCCGAATGCAACATAGAATGCATAAATTCAAGAAACTACAATTGAACACATAATAGATGGCAGTTGAACTACTGCAAATTTTATCAAAAGTGCATGATTTAAGAAAGAACGGTACCTTCGGCTTGATCAGAGTTCGCGAAAAATAGGTGTCGGTACTTGGATCGCATATCCATCTCAGCTTCCCAAGTTGCACCCTCAACAGATTGGTTTTGAACACAACACCTTCTCCAAGGTAACTTCTTTGTTCCTTAGTCTTCAGACACTAAAATCAAGAATCTCAACAGGAATCTCATCAAAAGAAAGATTTTCTTGAATGTCAGCACTCACAGAGGAATCGACTACCACAGCATCGCTAATATGTTTTCTAAGCATGGAGACATGGAATATTGGATGAACAGAGGACAACTCGGAAGGCAACTCGAACTCATAAGCTACTACTAACATGGAAAAGAATTTTTTAAGGACCAACATAACGGGGACTAAGCTTCCCCTTATTTCCGAATCTCTTCACCCTTCTCATGGGTTAAATTTTTAGATACACTAGGTCACCAACTTCAAACTCAAGGTCTCTCCTTCTAACATCCGCATATGACTTCTGACGACTCTGTGTAGTTTTTAACCTTTCCCTAATCAACTTAAATTTTTCCATAGCCTCAAATACCGAATCAGGACCACTCACAGCCGCTTCACCAACCTCGAACCAACCTATGGGTGATCTACACTTGCTCCCATATAAGGCTTCAAACGGAGCCATGCCAATATTAGAGTGAAAGGTGTTATTATAAGCAAATTCTATCAACGGTAAGTGATTATCCCAAATTCCCTTAAAGTCAAGTGCACAAGCTCTCAACATATCCTCTAAGGTCTGGATGGTCCGCTCAGCCTGACCATCGGTCTGCGGATGAAAAGTAGAACTCAAAAGCACTTGGGTACCAAGACCCTTCTGGAAAGTTTTCCAAAATTGTGAAGTGAACTGAGTACCCCTATCCAAAATGATAGACAAGGGAGCTCCATGCAGTCTGACTAGCTCTCAGATATACAATCTAGCGTAATCCTCAGTAGTATATAAAGTACGAATAGTCAAGAAATGAGCAGACTTAGTCAATCTATCAACCACAACCCAAATGGAATCATGATGGCGTTGGGAAGGAGATAAACCAATAACGAAGTCCATATTTATCTCTTCCCACTTCCAGGTGGGAATACTAAACTCTTGCATCATACCACCAGGTCTTTGGTGTTCAACCTTAACCTATTGGTATGTTGCACACTTAGCTACAAACGCTGCTATATCTTTTTTCATGCCACTCCTCCAATAGATTTTCCGCAAGTCTCGGTACATCTTGGTGGCACCAGGATGAATAGAATATCGCGCCCCTTGCGCTTCAACCATAATCTTCTGTCTCAGATCATCAACATTCGGGATACACAATCTACCCTGCAATCTCAACACACCATCTCCCCCTTGGGAGTAAACCTCTACTTTTTGGTCCTTGACTGACTCCTTCAGTCTGACCAAACTAGCATCTAAGTGTTGTTTTTCCTTTACTTTCGAAACCAAGGAGGATTCAAAACTACTTTTAACCCCTATACTACCTTCACCAGAGTCAAAAAAATTAATCCCTAATCTATCCAAATGATGTACATCACGAGCCAACTCTTTCTTACCTTCTACCACATGCGAAACACTACCCATGGACACTCTACTTAGGGCATCCACCATAACATTGGCCTTTCCCGAATGGTATAACACACTTATATCATAGTCCTTTATCAATTCTAACCACCGTCTCTGCATAAGATTCAATTCTCTCTAGGTAAACACATACTGCAGACTCTTATGATCATTGAAAACATCAACATGGACACCATACAAATAGTGTCTCCAGATTTTCAAAGCAAACACAACAGCTGCCAACTTAAGGTCATGGGTGGGGTAATTTTTCTCATGGGGTTTCAACTGTCTAGAAGCATAAGCTATCACCTACCCTTCTTCATCAATACGCAACCCAACCCAACTCTCGAAGCATCACAATACACCGCAAAACAATCAACTTCATAGGCAAAGTCAAAATAAGGGCTGAAGTGAGTCGAGTCTTCAACTCCTAAAAACTTTTCTCACAAAATTCAGACCACAAGAACTTCACTTTTTTTATGTCAACTGAGTCATAGGAGACGCTATAGAGGATAAACCCTCAACAAAACGGCAGTAATAGCCAGCTAAACCCAAGAAACTTTGGATATCAGTCAGAGAAATAGGTCTAGGACAATTTCTAAAAGCTTTGGTCTTTAGGGGATGAACTCTAATACCCTCAGAAGAAATGATATGACCCAGAAAAGCAACTGACCTTAGCAAAAAATCACACTTACTGAACTTGGCAAACAACTTATGATATCTAAGGGTTTTCAAGACAGTTTGGAGGTGATCAGAATGTTCATCCTCACTACGGGTGTACACTAGTATATCATCGATGAACACTATGAAAAACATATCTAGATATGGTCTGAACACTAGATTTATAAGGTCCATGAAAGCTGGTGGGGCATTAGTTAACTCGAAAGACATAACAAGAAACTTAAAATGGCTATAACGAGTTTGAAAAACAGTTTTTGGGATGTCACACTCCCTAACTTTGAGTTGATGATATCCAGAACGTAGGTCTATCTTTGAGAAATAACTTGCACCTTGAAATTGGTCAAGCAAATCATCTATTCTCGGAAGGGGGTACTTATTTTTTACGATGACTTTATTCAGTTGGCGGTAATCAATGCACATACGCAAACAGTCATCTTTCTTTCTCACAAACAATACAGGAGCACCCTAAGGAGAAACACTGGGCCTTATGAAAGCCTTATCTAGTAAATCTTTGAGTTGCTTTTTCAACTTCTTAAGTTTTGCAGGGGGCATACAGTAAAAAGGAATAGAAATGGGTTGAGTATTGGGAAAAAGATCAATCCCGAACTCTATCTCTCTATCAGGAGGTATCCCTGGGAGATCATCCGGAAAGACATCAAAAAACTCATTGACGACTTTAATAGTTTAGAGAGTTGGAGTCTCAGACTTAGTGTCTTTGACTCTAACCAAATGGTAAATACACCCCTTGGAAATAAGCTTTCTAGCTTTGAGGTAAGAGATAAAATGATTCTTGGGTGACATAGAATTCCTAGACCACTCAAACACTGATGCACCTGAAAACTAAAACTTGACCACTCGGGTCCAACAATCAATAGAGGCATAAAAAGAATACAACCAGTCCATACCCAGAATCACATCAAAATCTACCATGTCTTACTCAATCAGATTAGCCAATAAGACTCTATGAAGAATGGTAACAGGACACTTTTTATACACTTTCTGAGCAACAATCGAATTACCCACTGGGGTAGAAACTAGGATTGGCTCAGGAATAATCTCAAGACTCATTTCAAAATTCACAACAATCAAAGGTGTAACATATGAGAAACTAGATCTAGGATCCAACAAAGCATACACATCAAACTAAAATATACGAAACATACTAGTAACAACATTGGGAGAATCCTTCTGTTCCAGGCAGGACGGTAAAGCTTAGAATCTATTCTGGCGCTGCCCGCCAGCATTGCTAGAAGAGGCACCCTGAGCTAGGGCTGGGCGAGTCGCTAGAACTGGAGCACTAACAGTATGAGTCTGGGTTTGAGGGCGATAGTCACGATGCCCTTGTCCATCCTATGGACAATCTCTAACTTTGTAACCCATGTCACCACACTAGAAACAACCTCTCTTCTCACCCCAATACTCACCCGAATGAGCCCTACCACACTTAGGACATAGGGGACGATTTGGCTTACTACCAGTACTGTACTGGGACCTAGATGCATATGAATTGATACCTTACTCCTGCCTACCTCTAGGAATGGGAGCACTAGCAGATGACGGTGTTGGCATAGACGAATGATCCTGATATTGAGGGCGAGTCCCTCCCTGCGATCTAGTCTGACCCAGTCCGTGCTACTCGGACCTAGCTCTTTTATTCCCTTTCATTCTATCTCTCTCCTTAGTCTTGTCTTTCTCAATTTGTTGTTAATGAGTCATCATCCTAGAAAGATTTATCTCACTATTTAGCATAGCAGACCTACACTTCTTAACCACATAACTAGACACTCCACTCACAAACTTACTCATGTTAGCCTGATTATCAACCACTAAGTCAGGAGCATACTTGGACAACTGATTAAACTTTAGACAGTACTCCCTAACACTCGTAGAGCCCTGTCACAGGTTCATAAACTCTTCCACCTTTTCCTCCCTCATCTCCAAAGGGAAAAATTTATCCAGGAATGCATCCTGGAACTCTTGCCAAGTTGTAGGGATAGATCCCTTACCTCTACTTTTTCTCCAAGCAACAACCTAAACATAAGCAAGGTCTTTCAACCTATACGCAGCCAACTCCACACTATGTTCCTCAGCTACATGCAACACCTGAGTAATCTTCTGCACCTCTTCTAAAAATAACTGTGGATCCTCATCAGACTTGGACCCATAGAATTTCAGTGGATTCATCCGCATAAAGTCATGGATCTTGGCAGCAGCTGAATCACCTCCTTGTTGCTGTGGAGCCGAGGCTGGGTTGGCCTGAACATTTGCAGTAACATCTTGGGCCAGCGCCTGAAAGGTTGCCTGAACTTCAGCGTGAGATACATTTTCATTCAATGGGTCAGTGGGTTGAGGTTGCCGACCATCATTATTTCTTCTCACTCGACGTGGAGGCATATTTTTGAAAGCGGAGAGCACGAATCAATAATAGAGAGAGACACTTTAAGCATGATAGACTTCTGAAAGAAAGAATCACATTTTTTCCTAAAACATCGTGCAGCCTCTTGCTCATAGATGTGGCGCGCTACACACCAATGATTAAGACTCTACTTAACGTGGCTTGTCAGACTCCCTATGACACCTTAAAACCTTAGGCTCTGATACTAAGTTTGTAATACCCTAAAAAATAGGTCCCAGAGCGTCACACGATGCTTGAGGCTATGAGTAGCCCCAAGCTAACCCTTTGAGCCATTTTTATTCAGTTCAACACAAATAAATGGGGTTTTCATAAATAACCCTTAAATATCAATAGAGTAATCATCATTCAAGAGTTAAAGAATTTTAGAAAGATAATAAATTGTGACTTATTAGTCAAATCCCAACATCTATACTAGTCTGACAAGACTTTAAGAAAATCAATAAAACAAGCGAGCCATTGAGATATGCCCCAACTGACTCATACTCAGTTATAAAATGTAAACAACAACAACAACAATAAACCCAGTGTAGTTATCAAATGTAAACAATTCCATGAAACCAACATTAGGCATCACGTCCTCGGAACATGAGGACTCACCATAACAGAGGATATAGAACAACATGCCTAAAAAATCACTATCAAACCTGGAACTGAGTACCTAAACCAATATTTCAAGAAAATACAGCCCATATCCGAAGATGTGGGTCAGTACCATGGAAAGGAACCGAGTATATGGGGGTTTATGCAGTTGTATAAATATCATCATCATAAATATTTATAAGAAATATGCAGGATGTATGAAAGACTCACATAGACCGAAGAAAATCATCATAATCATGAGAGGATGAAATAAGTACAATAACATATGTGAGTTATCATATAATTTGTCAATCACTTTCAGTTCATCAATAATATCAATTCTCATAGTGTAAATATCATTTAAATCTTTCGAAAGAATAAATTTCACAATTGCACTTTCAAATCACTTCACCATTCGCCGTAGACACAAGGAAACACACACACATTGGGAGATCCTATAACCGACATAATCCATATGAGCTACAGGGAGTCCAACGTACAACCCATGTTGGGGAGAGCCGTCCTATCCTTTCCATCAAAAAAGGTCTATCAATATCAAATCTACACAAACTAGTAATCACTATATAAATTAGCCTCAGGCTCACTCCTACGGGGGCACGTAGTTCTGGGAAAGTAAGGTCACTTTATACCTCCCACTCAAAGCTAAAGATTTCTCCCAGACTTAGCTCAGATCATTTCAAAGATAATCTACAGTAAAACAATTTCAGTAATATATAAATATACATCAGGAGCCATCATGCTTCCCATCTATCAAAATCAACCATGTTGTGGATTTCTTTCACACTTGAGTTCAAAACAAATCCATTAAGACCAAAAGGTCAAATCATTCAAAATATATCAAATATTCAACATCAACATGTTGTTAACACACACTTTCTAAAAAACACAATTTTTAAAGGGGATTCACGACCCAAATATCAAAAGCATGATAAATATCATTCAAGATTTATGCTTTATATCTCCACATATATAAATTCATCTTTCAAAATCATAAACATCAAAATTTCATAATAATAATCATAAGATATGGGTTCATGCTTCAAATTCGTAAAAATCAAACAAAAATCATGCCTTTGTAAAGAAAATTACTTTTGGGCACAAGAATGAAAGAGAGTTCCTGTTGAGAAAACCCCACATAGCTTGAATGATGAAATTTAGATCGATAATCATTTTTGAGATGTTAATTGTGCCTTTGAATGATGGTTCTTGGAGTTCTTGAACTAGAAACTTGGAATCTTGAATAAATTCTTAGAATTAATGGTGAACTTTGGAGGTTCTTGAAGTTGGATGTAGGAGCTTAGGGTTTTCTTTTTGAGGGAATTTGATGAAATATAACATATAATGCTTCTAATAGGCTTTAATATAGGGTTTGGACGGATTTTGGGTGAGGGGGAATGACCAAAACGCCCCTAAAAATCAAATAATTCTCGAATCTATCCTTTGGTGGAATATTTTGATAGTCTGAAGTAGATCATCCATAATGTTTTACTCCGACATCCAAATTGGATGAAACCAATTTCATTAGAAAGAGGACTCTCATATATTTCTGTTCATATATAGTATCTTACCCATATCATTGTGTACAAAGAGTTATGATCATTTGAAGTTGATCCAAAAAATTTCTTTTGATATGCTGAAGTAGATTGACCATAACCTTTTGTTCCGATAAACAAATTGGATGAAACCAATTTTATTGGAAAGAGGAATCACAGAGATTTCCGTTGATATATAGTAGATCACCTATATCATTATGTACAAGGAGTTATGATCTTTTAAAGTTGGAGCAAAAATACGCCAGACCTTAGTACTTTTTCCTGCACATTTTACTGTTCACTACTATTCATGTTTCGATCGGAATGTTCATAACTCATTGCTCGGATGTCCGTTTTGGATGATCCACATATCGTTGGAAAGGTTATTCGATACTCTAAGCAATGGGGGGTCATAATCGAAGACATTTAACACAAAAAATTTATAATTCATTCTAGAAGATAGAACCCAACACATTTACGCATAAATTTCAATGAAAAATTTCTCGGGGTATTACAAGGACGCTCACATCTCAAGATGTCTTATGAATCTCAATTTTTTACTTTTAGAGATGGAAAAAGTCATAAGACTCTCAAACATGTAGGACTTATGTCTTAGGGAATTGAGTACTTGGGTGTTGGGTAAAGTGATACAATTCTTAAGGATCCTAAGAGTCTTAGACTTGGGTCTTCATTAGGCCAGGTGGCCACCATATACACTAAATGTAATATAATTACTTCTTAAATTTTACCCCTTTCTGTCAAAATTACACACTAAAAACCCTTCACCTTCCCAAGAACAAAGCCCAGGCTTCTTCCCCCAAGAATCAAAGAGTTCAAGCTTCCAAGTTTAGGTAATCTTGAAGAATCTAGCTATTGAGGTATGTGGAGTTATGAACAAGGACATTCTTCTATCCTTGTGCCCAAAACTTACTTAAAATTTTAAATAATATGACTAAAAATTTGGGTTCATACCCAAGTTACCTTATTTGAGCTTATGATATTATTATGTGATTGAAGTATTAAAGTGTATACTTGCTCTCGTCTATTTATGACTTGACTTGAAGTATGACTTGAATGCCATGAGTTTTATTTGAAATATTGATTAAGGATTTCCTATTGAGTTTTAAGCATGATATTGTATTACAATCTAAATAAATGAAAGTATGAGATTGAAAGCTTATGTTTAAGCACTAAGTTTACAAGAAAATTTTAAGCTTTTGATTCAATGAGAAGGCTTGAAATCCATAATCATTTACCATCATTATGATTTAAATATAAGAAAAGCATAATTAGTTTCTGATATACCAACCCTTATGCTATTTTAAGGTGAATTTCTTAAAGTATGAGCATATAAGTATTATAGGTGTAGTATTTAGAACCATGAAGGGAATGCTGATGAACGTATCCTTAATTCCTAGAAACTATGAGCCACCATAAGTTTAAGTCCCAATATAGATGAAGTTCACTGATCTCTAAGATTAAAATTCTATTTTGATGGCAAGGGTAGAACATCTCTCCCGAACATAGGTAAGATATTGAACTCCATTGTAGCTCACATAGTTTATGTCGGTTAGAATAACCTCATTAATAAAGCATAGTAAATAAGGCTATTAGAATCTAAGTGTCATGCTCACAAAGTTTGGTAAATAAGGCTATTATAATCTAAGTGTCATGCTCACAAAGTTTACTCTTATGCTTCTTTATATTTGATTTTGATCTTGCAAACTTTTGTTTTATTCATATCCAAGGTGAGTCATTTACACTTAGCATGCATTATTGAAAATTTATTTAAATATGCAATTATCATATTTACTTATGCATTCACCCATAAATACTCAGTACTTTCTAGAGGTACTAACCCACAGAAATGTCTATGTGCTACATTGTCTTATAATGTAGGTTCTGATGCTCAGTTCCAGTAGCATGATTGATTACGGGCATCAACCAACATCCCACCTCTTAGGTGAGTCCACATAGTCTGAGGACCCAGCTTATCGACTTTGATATTGATGAATCATTTTAAGTTATTTGATTTTTATTTACGTTCAAGTCAACTGGGGGTCTATCCCAGTGACTCTCTAGTTTGAAGTAGAGGCTTGTCCTACTATTTTTATTTTAAGTAGAAGCGTTTCTGTTAAGTATTTCCAAGTTAAATATTTTTAGTCAAGATATTAATTTAGTTATTTTTTTATTTTATATATGTCACTTTACTTTTGTTTTGAGTTCCAAGTGAAGTAGGCTTAAAGGGTTAGCATGGGACTGTTCATAGTCTTGAGCACCGTGTGACGTCCAAGGGATACTTTAGGGGAGTTACAAATTTTGCATCAGAGCCTAAGGTTGTAAAAGTCTTAGGAAGTTAGACAAGCCGCGTAATGTAGAGTCTTGATCATGGATGTGCAGCGCACCACCTTTTTGAGCAAGAAGCTATCAGACGAGTTAGGAAACATTATTTCTTTCATGACCTATCATGCTTACTGTTGTCTGTATATGGTTAACTTATGCTTTTACGTGATAGAATATGACTCCTCACCGATCCAATGCACATATAAATAGTGACTAATAACCTCTGCACATCGACCCTCTGACTGAGAACATGTCTCATGCTGAATTTTGGGTTGCCTTTCAGGCATTAGCCCAAGCTATGAATGCCAACATCCAACCCAACCAAAAGCTGGAAGTCCCACTTTAGCAAAATAGTAATCTATCTGCAGCCAAAATTCTTGTTTTCATTAGAATGAATCCACTTGAGTTCCATGGGTCAAAGATGGAAGAGGATCCTCAAAACTCTTCATTGATGAGGTAAATTTATGTATATTACTGAGGAGGAGTGTGTAGAATGGAATCCTATAGGCTGAAGTATGTTGCTTATGATTGGGTTGTTATATGGAAGGAAAGTAGAGGTATGGATGCAACTCTTGTGAGTTGGCAGGTATTCCAAAATGTATTTCTAGATAGGTTTTTCTCGCATGAGATCAGGGAAGCTAAGGTGGAGGAGTTTATGAATCTAAGGCAGGGCTCTGTGACCATGAAAGAGTACTACCTTAAGTTCATTGAATTGTCTAAGTATGCTCCCGAGTTTGAGTATGAACCTGAGGTAGGGCTATATATATGACTCATGCTCAATAGATTAAGGAAGAAAAGTTGTAGAAAAAAAAAGAGAAACAAGTAGGCTAGAACTAGACCAGTTTGAGTATGGTCAACCAGGGTTTAAAGGAGGGGAACTATTTGCATTTTCAGTTATATTCATAAGTGCCAGTGCCATCTTCTGCTTGTGTCCCTACACCTAAGACCAAGCAGGAGTAGTGTGCATGAATACTAATTCCAGGTCTCAGAACAATGTGGGTGGAAGGCCCAACTATTCAGCATATGCAAAGTATGGCAGGACTCATCCTGGTGAGTGTTTGATTGGAAAAAAGGGTTCTTATGGGTGTGGCAAGTTGGGCCACAAAATCAAGGAGTATTCGTATGCTAAGAAGGGAAGTAGGGATGTTTATCCTCAGACTTAGGTTACTAATGCACCAGCCCCGTCAGGTTGCCCAGTTTTCCCTCAAGGAGCATCATCCAATACCGATGGTGGTCAATGCCAGAATCGGTTTTATGCATTACCACTACGATAGGAGCAGGAGAGTTCACCATATATTGTCACTAGTATGCTTCATGTCTTTTATCTTAATATATATATGTTATTAGACCCAGGATAATACTATGTGACTCCATTAGTTGCTATAAATTTTGGGGTAGGTCTTGAAAATCTCTCTAAACCCTTGTCAGTTTCCACCCAAGTGGGTGAGTCAGTTATTGCCAATCGAGTCTATAAGAGGTGTCCTATGTATTTCCTCCATAAGATTGTTCCAGTAGACATAATAGAGTTATAAATTGTAGATTTTGATATTATTCTAGGCATGGATTGGCTCCATTCATGTTATGCATTAATAGATTGTCGCACCCATGTGGTGAAGTTTCAGTTTCCCGATGAGGAAGTTTTTGAATGGGAAGGTAGTTCTGTGCCTCCCAATGGTTGGTTCATATCTTATCTTAAGGCAAGAAAGTTGATGTAAAAAGGTTGTGTTGATTATTTAGTTCAAGTCAAAGATACTAAGTCTAAAACTCCAATAGTTAAATCATTCCGTGTAGTCAATGAATTTCCAGAGGTTTTCCCCCAAGTTTAGCCAGGGGTACATCCAGATTGAGAAGCAGAATTTGGTATTGATCTCTTTGATACTCAGCCCATATCTAGCCCTCTTTATGGTATGGCTTCGGTTGAGCTTAAAGAGTTAAAATAACAGCTTAAAGACCTCTTAGTAAAGGTTTCATAAGGCCCAGTATCTCTCTGTGGGATGCTCCTATCCTTTTCATATGCAATTAAGATGGTTATCTCCAGATGTGCATCGACTACCATTAGTTGAACAAAGTCACAATCAAGAACAAATATCCTCTCCCTAGGATTAATGACTTATTCGACCAGCTTCAGGGTGTAAGTTCTTTCTCTAAGATAGACCTTAGGTTTGTCTATCATCAGCTTAAAGTTAGAGAATATGATATTTCAAAGATAGCATTTAGAACTCTACATATTCACTTCAAATTTATAATTATGTCTTTTGGACTAACAAATTCCCCTTCAGCTTTCATGGACTTGATGAATAGGGTGTTCAAGCCATACTTGGATATGTTTGTCATAGTCTACGTTAATGACATCCTTGTCTATTACTATAGTGAGAATGATCATGCAGACCATCTGAAGGTTGTGTTACAGACCCTTAGAGATCATCAATTATTTGCTAAGTTCAGTAAGTACAAATTTTGGTTTAAATCTGTAGCTTTCCTCGGACATATCATTTCTAGTGATGGCATTTGATTTGACCCTCAAAATTCTAAAGAAGTGAGAAACTAACCTAAAGAAGGTCAAATTTTAATGGTTAAATTCCTGTGAGAAGAATTTCCAAGAGTTGAAGACTTGACTCACTTATGCTCCAGTATTGACTTTGCCAGATGACCCAGATGGCTTCGTAGTATATTGTGATGCTTCTAGAGTTGGTATGGGTTGTGTTTTAATGCATAGAGGCAAAGTCAAAGCCTATGCCTCTAGATAGCTTACAACTCATGAAAGGAATTATCCGACCTATGTCTTGAGTTGGCAGTTGTTGTCTTTGCCTTGAAAATTTAGAGGCATTACCTTTATGGAGCTCATGTTGATATGTTCACAAATCACAAGAGTTTATAGTATGTATTTGCGTAGAAAGACCTGAATCTTCTTCAGAAAAGATGGCTTGAGTTATAGAAAGACTATGATATAATTTTGTTGTATCATACGGGCAAGGCCAATGTAGTGGCAGATGCCCTTAGCAAATTGTCTGTGGGTAGTATTTCCATGTTGAGAATGATAAAAAAGAGTTAGTTCACGAGGTTTATAAGCTTGCTAGGTTAGGAGTTCGACTAGTTGATTTGGTTGAAGGTAGTACATGGGTTCGGATGGTGAGGAATCTTCATTAATTACCGAAGTATAAGTAAAGTAGGACGGGGATCCTAGTTGTTTTAAATTGAAGGAGGTAGCTAGAGATCAGAAGGTGGAAGTTTTCTCCCAAAGGGAAGTATATGTTATTCGATGTCAAGGCAGGATATGTGTTTTGTGCGTTGATGGTTTGAGACAACAAATATTGGCAGAAGTACATAGTGCACGGTAATGTATCCTATTAGGAATAACTAAAATGTATCTTGATTTGAGAAAATTCTATTGGTAGAGTGGTATGAAGAAATATATTGCAGGGCATGTGGCTAACTGTTTGAATTATCAGTAGGTTAAGCTTGAGCACCAAAGTCTTGGTGGTACGCTTCAGGAGTTTAGCATCCCCACTTAGAAGTGGGAGGTAGTGAATATAGATTTTATGATGGGGTTGCCTCGTACGCATCATCAGCATAATTTGATTTGGGTCACTATTGATAGAAAGACCAAGTAAGCCCATTTCTTGCCAGTTCATACTTCGTACTCAGCCGAACATTATGCCAAAATTTATCTTAGGGAGTTGGTGAGATTGCATGGGGTTCCATTGTCCATCATTTCAGATAGAGTTACTCATTTTACCTCTCACTTTTGGAAGTCTTTTTAGAATGGTCTTGGTACCTAAGTTCATCTCTGCACACCTTTTCACCCTCAAATGAATGGTCAGGAAGAGTAGACCATTCAGACGTAATAGGACGTGTGTTATTAATTTTAAAGGCAGTTGGGATGACCATTTAGCTTTGATTGAGTTTTCTTATGACAATATTTATCACTCCAGTATTCAGATGGCTCCTATTAAGGCTCTCTGTGAGAGGAGATATAGATCACCTATTGGTTATTTTGAAGTACGTGAGGCTTCTTTGCCAGATGTGGTGTTTGAGGCTACGGATAAAGTTTAGTTAATTCGAAAGTGGTTGAAGTCAGACCAAAGTCATCAGAAATCTTATGCAGATATAAGGACAAGGGATCTTGAGTTTGAGGTTAGTGACTTAGTTTATTTAAAAAATTTGCCATTGAAAGGAGTGAAGGTATTTATCAAGAAGGGGAAATTAGTCCCTGCTATGTTGTCCCCTACTGAATTTTGAGCCATTTAGGGAAGATAACTTATGAGTTAGAGTTTCCTACAGATTTAACATCAGTACACCCGGTGTTCCATATATCTTTGTTAAAGAAATACATTAGTGATTCAGTTTCTTCTTCCCCTTTAGATAGTATGGATGTTAAGGATAGCCCTTCCTATGAAGAAGTCCCAGTTGAGCTCCTTGATCATTAGATTCACAGGCTAAGGAATAATGAAGTTTATTTGGTTAAGGTTATTTGGAGAAATAAGTCTGTTGAGGGAGCTACTTGGGAAGTAGAAGTAGGCATGCGAACCTAGTATCCTCATATTTTCTCCACAAATTTAGACTCATCTTGAGGTAATAATTTTCTTAGGTTATTTTTTTTACTTCTATATGTTAGCTATACAACTATTCTCATGTCACAACATGCATTCCTGAAATCAGTTCAACCCTTGTAGCATATTGCATGTTTGAGACCTAGTTAATTGATCATGTTTCAACTTATCAATATTATAGATTCTCAGTCTTCGTAGTATCTAAACTTTATCAGTCTCATTCAAGGACTAATGATCCCAAGGTGGGGATATTGTAATGCCCCGTAAAATTCTAAGCCTTATTCAACTCTTAGTTGCATGCTTTAAGGGGGTTCAAGGCTTGAAATTTTCACTAAGTATTCAAGACTCAGTCATTTCAAGACTCCAAGACTTTATGGATTTTATTTTGGCCTTCTTGACCGCAAAACGTTGGTTTTCTTAGTTAATTTATGTTTAGGGAGGTTAAAGGTATTTCCTAGGAGAGTTTTGGCATTTTCGGATGAGATTCAGGCATGTTTGGATAGCGGAGATAGAGATCCCTCATGATAGGCCTATGACGCAAGGGTGTCTCCACCAAAGCAAGGATTGCGGCGAGAGGGTGGCTTTACCAAAGTGAGGGTCGTGGTGCGAGGGTCACTCCCCCAGAGTATCACGGAGCATTAGTGTAGTACTTCAAACTTCTTGATTAAAGAAATCAAGGGAAAATTGAATATTTTTCCCTCAACCCAAGTCTTCCATAATGCGATTTAGGATATCCATAGGGGAATTATTTGCCCTTTTTCTCTCAAAAATTACTTACTAGAAACCCTTCCTCTTCTTAAGAAAAAAAGTCTAAGCTCCTTTCCCCAAGAATGTAAGAGTTCAAGCTTCCAAGTTCAAGCAATCTTCAAGAATCTAGCTATTGAGGTTTATGGGGTTATGAACAAGGACATTCTTCCATACTTGTGCCCAAAACTTTTTTAAAAGTTTTAAGTGATTTGAAATTAGGGTTCATACCCAAGTTACCTTTTTTGAGCTTATGAAATTATTATGTGATTGAAGTATTAAATTTTATACATGCTCTTGTCTATTTATGTCTTGACTTGAAAAATTCTCTATTATGACTTGAATGCCATGAGTTTGATTTGAAACAATGATTAAGGATTTTCAATTGAGTTTTAAGCATGATATTGTATTACAATATATATGAAAGAAAGTATGAGATTTAAAGTTTAAGTTTAAGCACTAAGTTTATAAGAAAAATTTGATCTTTTGATTCAATGATAAGGCTTGAAATCCACAATCATTTACCATCCGTATGATTCAAATCAAAGAAAAGCATAATTAGTTTCTAGTATACCAACCCTTCTGCTATTTTAAGGTGGATTTCCTAAAGTATGATAATATACGTAATATGAGAGTAGTATTTAGCACTAAAAAGGGAATGCGGATGAGCGTATTTTCTTAATTCCTAGAAACTACGAGCCGCCATAGGTTTAAGTTCCAATATGGGTTGAGTTCAGTGATTACTAAGATTACGGTTCTACTCTGATGGCAAGGTTAGAACAACTCTCCCCAACGTGGCTAAGATGTTAGACTCCATGTAGCTCACATGGTTTATATTGGTTAGAAGAACCTCCCTAAGAAAGCATAGTAAATAAAGCTTTTAAAGTCAAAGTGTCATGGCTTCTTCATCTTTGATTTTGATTTGTCAGTCTTTTACATATGTCAATTTACTTTTCTTATGAGTTCCAAGTTAAGTAGGCTTAAAGGTTTAACTTGGGACTATTCGTAGTTTTGAACATCGTGTGACATCCAAGAAGTACTTCCGAGCCGTTAAAATAAGCTAAGTAGTTCTCTTAGACCATTTATAGTTTTGAGTGACTGTTACGTCCAAGGTCTAGTCTCATGGTGTGATACCATCTTTTGATGATGCTCAAAATTGTAACCAATTAAATTATCCTCCTAATTATAAAAGTTTGACTCAAAAGAATTGGTCAGGATAAAACCAGAGCATTTAAACCACATATATAGCAAGATAATAGTATCTAACATCATATATAATCTTCTCTCATTTACTTTCATTCCAAAATTGTTATTGGTGACAACTATGAATCTTCTCATTCAAATATTTGCATGGTTAAAATTTCAAACTATATATAGAAGACAATCCTTGCCAAAGAAACACACAATAATAAAGTCATTAGATTCCCTCATCCAAATAAACACATTTCTTCTCATCTTTCTCCTATTTTGTCATGGCTAGAGGCATAGTGAAGTTTTCTTTGATTAATGTACCACTGAGAGGAAAGCCTCGTCCAATAATAGATAGAAAGTATTCTTAAAGGGTCATGATCTTAGCACCATTTGTGATGTCATGGCGATATTTGTTTGTAGAACTTACCACATTGAGTTTTAGGTACTTCTAAATCATGGTGCTTCTTTAAGATCTTTGTAAAATTTAGGGATTTGTAAAATTTGGAGGAATAAAATTTGGTGAAACAAGAAGAGTTTACAAATCAAAGAACCAAGTAGTTGGAAGACCAAATGTTTAGACATTTGCTCCATGAAAATTTCTTATGCCACCATGCTTTTATGTTGTTCCAACATCGACAACTCCCTAAATTTTGTAAAGGTGTTGATTGCATCGTCATTATTTGTAAATACTTAAGACTTATTGAGTTGACTACTATAGATGAATTTAGCCATTCCGCATCACAAAGGATGTTGAGTTCATGAGCCTTTTATAATAACTCTTTTTTTATTTTCATGTGTGATCCTATCCTACTAATGTTACCTCTAATCGAAGCAAAATTCACTTTATTTCTAGTCGTGCATAGAGAGGAGGAGGAATTCATTTTGCTTGGATATGGGTATCAAAATGATTTTATTTTTATTGAGAGTTTCTTTACCTAGGACTGTTTCCTATACTTGGGAAAAGTTTAATTTATGTAAATCTTTAGTAGTTTGAATTAGAAGATTCAGAGTTGTCATTGTTGACACCAAATTTTTTCTGCCCACTGTCTAGTAGCTTTGAGCTTCTTCAATTCAAAACAGTTTGAAAGAATTATTTTGAGAAAATCAAATCTATTTTCAATATCTATTTTAAGGACCGTTACTATTTTCCTAAAAGTAAAGATATATCTCTATATACTCATTATTAAGATTTTTATTATTTGTCATTTTTAATAAATATTAAAAAAATAGTTAAAACTTTCAAGTCGATTAAATTTGAGGCTAAATCACATAATTAGCTTTTGTCTTTCCAAAAACTTAGTTCTCATGTCATAAATAAATGGTTTTAGTTTTTCAAGTTCAAAGGATTATTAATTAATTGGAAAATTCATTTGTTTAATGTTTGTTAAGAAATTGACTAAGTTTTCACTAATTTCCAAGGAGCCTAGTCCTTTCTTTAAACATATTGGGAACTCAACCTTTTGTTGTCAAATTTCGAACCATTTAACTAATACCACAATTGACCAAATTACACAAAATTGGCCAAAACCTTTTTTCTTTCCCTTAACAGATCCCACATACCCACTCTTTCTATATTTTCTTTTCTCTCCACTTACTCGTACAAAATCCAACACGTTTTAACCTTCTTCTTTTCTTCTCTACTAATGATGAAATAGATAGAAATGGCTCTCAAACAAGTCCTCCATTAGAACCAAATGAGAACCCTCAAGGCTTCTCAATTCCCTCCATTTTTATCCTATTTAATGTAGAATTTTCATACCAAGCACAAGAGTGATACGAGAGATTTCTAATCTACCTTTGTGTGATTTATATTGATGAATTTACTCGGGGTCGGTGCAAGTTAGATGATTTTAGACAAACTCCCCCATTAATTAGATAGA